>CM068832.1:60299186-61499186 GCA_028554795.2 Sinohyriopsis cumingii | reverse complement strand
TTTCTTCACCCATTTCTAGACTGGTTCACAGTTCTTCCGTATAATTAGTACCGTGTGTCCTATAACCAGATTTAATTTTTTTTGAAAAAGTTGTATTTTACTCCTTGATATTAGAGCATAATTGTAAGAAAGAATTGGCCATGCTTGTGCATGGATAATAGTGCAATAGGATTTTATGTGATACCAATATCTATAGTTAAATTGCATCCGCATCACATGTTGCTGTGTTGTATTGTACTTATTAATGGCTTATTCTTGTTATTAAAATAATTGTTTTCTGCCTTTGTATCTTCATGTTATCTTTCTATGGCATGCATGCTACACAAAAGAAACACAAGCATGCTGACATCAGCAAGTATGACATCACAGGGTATCAAATTACATGACGCATTGTATTTTCATCTCTCACTGGCTATAAGACAAGTATTAAATGTTTTAAATTTTAAAATTGCATTTCTTTTCTTGCTGACTCTCACAGAAATAAGATACAGTGCATCCCTATTCACATCAATCAAACAAAACAAATAAGTGTGCCACATGACAGGTCAAAATGATAAGAGGCCATTGCCCTTTTGTGACTAAAACAAATACACACACCCATGAAGCATCAAGAGATGCTGACATTCCACACTTATTTAAACTATCATCACATGTGATTCATGACCCCCAAATGTTAATAAAAGGTATAAAAGCCAAGGAAGAGTTCCATAAGCTTTATTATACTGAATAATTAAATAACATAGTGCTACTTTTTAGTATAAAACTATGGGGAAGGGTGAATAAGCAAAGAATAGACAGAGTAATTTCTTCAAGCCTGGTAATGTTCCCCACAACGGGGGTGGGGGGGGGAATGTGTATCAACCCAAATAACACATCAACATGAGGTATGTTACATAAGGACAGCAAGAGACAAATTTGAAAGAGCTATCCAAAGTTCCTATAATGCTGACATTGATGTTGGAGACAGAAAGTGTATGCACAAACTGTTATGACTCAAGCTATTAAGTATGCTGGAGGTGGAGAAATGTGTGAAAAACTTTGCTATGCCAAGACAAGTTCATGTCTCTATGCAATATGCAGACACCGATAAAAATTGTCACTGAATACACTACTTGTTAAATTTAAGTAATAGAATTGAATTGCATATTGAAGTTGTCTAATACATAAATATATACCTACATTTACCCAAAGCTCATAAAAAGTTAAGAAAAAGTCTCAAAATCATTACTGTGGCTACTTTCCACTATAAGCAGTGTTAAATTACTTACTTTTTAATATAAAGCTGAAAAAATGCATACATTATTGAACAAAAGAGAAACAAAGCAAACATTGCAATCACTCAATTACAGTCAAAGGGGAGGTAATACACCTTGATTTGGCAAACCAAATAGCAAGCTCTAATTTACAGCTAAATGATTCCTTACTATTACTTGATGGTAAGAACAGAGCAATGTAGGTTTAATAAATAGCTTTAGTTTCAAATATGAAACCATATTTCTGACATGAAGCTTGTTTTCATTTATTCACAACAACATATATGGTGAACAAAACCCATATCACTTAGTGCACGCAGTAATCAAATGCTGAGATTTGGAATAATGTGTTCTGAGACCACAAGTTGCAACACCCTGAGTATAAAGGTTTTCTATCATGGGACTTGGTACATGAAGAAAAAAGAGATCTGGTTTGGTGGGAGAGAGCAGTATGTTCACCATGCAGTTATACATCAAGAATGTTTCAACTGTATGAAGGGAGGTTGGGGAAGAAAAACTGCCTGTGTAAAGAATGCAATACAGATAGGACTTTTGCAGACTTATATTGGGAATGAAGGGTTGAAAACTATTATTTTAAGTGAAAATGTCCCTCCCTGCTCCCTCAACAAAAGGAATGCAGAAAAGTTCCAATACTGTTTGCCCAAAAATGTAATGTACCAATATGAGAAACATGCTGAACATAGAATAGGTGTCAAGGAGTTTAATTCTAGGATAAGAAATAAGACCGGTATAATTGATATTCAATGTGACTCGACATATAATAATTCAATTTACAGGTTGAGGCAATGCAGCATGTGCAGTTTTGTGCACAGTCCTTATTTTTACAATGTTCTCTGCTTTGATCTGCTGAATGTGTCTCTAAAGTTAAATGATCAGTACTGATACATAAGTGATTGTGACATAAGTGGCTTACATATAAAATCTACCCCACCCCACCCCATTTTGGGGAATTATTGCATGTGTTAAATGGTATTTAACCATACAGGCCAATCTATGGGTACCATCATATGAAATTCTGCCATCAGGCCATACTGTGCTCTTTTCCCTATGGCCTGAGCTATCTACTTCCACTCTCCAGTGTATAAAACCATCCCCATCTGTCTTTTGTATAGAATTTTTCTCCAAAATCACATGCAAACCATGATAAAAAGACTCCATTATCATTGTCATATGTAAAAACCACCAAATTGATACCCTGGATGCACGTGGTAACCATGGAAACAGCAAGTTCCTATTATGGTATAGGTCGCATATAGGACTCACGGTACTAATTCCACTCCAATGGTAAACATATGGAAACACTGTCATATTCAAAATTCAATAACTTAAAATTTATGGGTGCTGATAATGACACCTATAATTTTTCGTGCACATCTAACCTTGGTGCAAGCTTATGTGTGGAGAACACCATATGACCCGCAGCAATTTGTTTACATACATGTGCATGAAACACGTGTTATTGATTTTGCACCAAATGAATCAGGTGCTACTTTCAGTATTGAGTACTCCTGAGTCAAGCCTGTAAAAATGCTAAAATTGCATCAGTAGAAATTTGTCAATATTTTTTTTACATTACATATAGGATAAGCTCTCAAAAGATATTTTTCCTAAAATTTTAATTTTCATTATTAACCAATTATGGACCACCAAACCTGTAAATACTCTATTATTTCTTCACCCATTTCTAGACTGGTTCACAGTTCTTCCGTATAATTAGTACCGTGTGTCCTATATGATTCATCTCTCTCTATGTCCCTATATGTTTCATCTCTCTCTATGTCCCTATATGATTCATCTCTCTCTATGGACCTATGTTTCATCTCTCTCTATGGACCTATGTGTTTCATTTTTATTAAAATAAGTATTGTGATGTATTGTTGAATTGCGTATGAAATATATTATGTCCATAATGAATCGTGTGTGTGTGTGTGTGTGTGTGAGAGAGAGAGAGAGAGAGATGAATGAATAGAGGAAGAGGAGTGAATATTAATCCTGCGTAAACTTGCCGAGAGTGCTGTATAAGGGGATGATGACAGACTTCTCTCTCTCTCTCTCTCTCTCGGGAGCACGTAGACACATGTACACGCAATGTAATGATTCTATAAATGAACATTGATCTACACATCTAGTGGGAACCACATGTTCTGTTGCCGGTGTTAATTTGCCTTTGTATAAACAGGTAATTTTAATGATTCGTGGAAATTCACAAAGATTCGATTTTATCCGATTTGAACGAGGGGTCAGGTTAATGCGATACTATGTGCAAGAAGGTTTATATTGTTGTAGTTGACGGATGATTTGAAATGGTTTGCCTTTCATGTATATTAATCGTTATTGCACTTTGTTTTAAAGTAGAGGGTATATAAAATGAAGAAGTATTGCTAATGTCGTGCCGTTTTGCATAATTAGTGTATTTATAGTTTTATTTTCAAAATTAAAATAGTTTATTGGAGAGAGAGACAGACAGAGAGAGAGAGAGAGAGAGAGAGAGAGAGAGAGGAAGGAAGGAAGGAAGGAAATAGGAAGGAAGGAAGGAAAGAGAAAGCGCGCGCTCGCGTGTGTGTGTCAGTTACATCCCAATTTGGTACCAGTGAACTGCACCATCGTCTCGACGAACCGATAATATTCGCCTACTAGACAGTTTATTTGTACTGATAAAACAAATAACCAAAATTAACTAATTGAATTCACTAATTTATAATTTCTACCTAGATTATCGACAGAAGGTCCCTAATTGTTACCGTATTCGCTATTCAAATAAAACTTAAGTATTCAGAGATAACAACGATATAATGTGTTTGTTTGTATTACACCTCACATGTGAAGACTACCAATATTTTTCGTTAAGTAAGTTTTTTCTTCGATTGTGCAACTTTCTTGTGTTTTCTGTAGAATATTACAGAGAATATGACGACTTGTAAGCCCTTCTTGTTTCTACTTGCCTTCTTAATCTGTAATCTTTACGATGTTTTTCTCCACTCGATTTAAAACCTTTCCACCGATTTCTACTTGATTATGGTTCTTTCCGCGAAATATGTCCAATTCATTGTCATATTTATCAGCTCGTGAATGTGATTTACACCTCTCTTGAATGACCTCACTGGTCTGAATTGACTATTTCAATACTTTCGATAATAACGTCTGCCACAGATGATCTGTCACGTGACCTCACTCGTTCACTATGGCTGTCTCAGGTGTTTATTTAATGTAGTGTTGACCAGTTAAGATTTGGGGTCAGTGATAATACTAATGCTACTTTAAGTGTGATATGCTCATGATGTGAATGGTTTGTTTATGTTATCACCTTTGTTTATATGTGTACGTTATAGAATACACAATCTCGTGGTTATTATCTCCCCTAGAAAACACAAGACGGCGTCTCAGGGCAACTCCTTGAAATACTGTTTTCATTAATTATAATACCTAGACTTTGATAATTTGATTATAATGATTTGATTAACATTTTCTGTTTATATTTACTTTCATGACTTGTTTGTAAATAATACTCTCAAAAACAAATAATATACGAAAACACTTTTATGCATAATACTCATAATACATGCAAGCCTAAAAAACTGTTCTTTGTACCAGTTTACATCAGTCCCGTACAATATAGATAATGAGTAATCATCGACCTGGACTATAAACAGACCATTTATAAGAAATGATGTGCACGTATCTAGGTGGCTATACGATTTATTTTCAAAAAAAAATGCTAACTACATAACCTATTTGTTTCATAGAATCCAAAATGCGTATTCTTGTACACCTTTACCTTTATATTCTACATAATCCATTGAGTATTGATGTGAATTGAACATTCATATATTCATGTCAAATAAACTTTGACATACCTGCCTCCCCCCCCCCTTCTTAAATATATCTTTGCTACACAGTTTAGTCAATACAATACTTGTCATGTAATAGAATATCAACTGACAGAAGTTCTACCACAGTTGATAGTTACAAGATACTGATCATTTATTTTCGAAGGATATGTCTGTAGAACAGTTGATCTTTCAGATCGTACTATTTTGATTTATCCAACAGATAAATATAAAGACTTGACTTTGTTCACCTATCCCACTCCAACCTCAAGATTACATTATCGGTGCCTAAGACAAATGTTTAACATTTCGTTTGACTACAACAGATGTAATTACCGTTTAAGTTTGAAATTTTTCTGAGAAAATATGCCAGGAACTGATGATGTCCTTCATGTTCATACTAATTCAATAACATTATCACTGCACAGTAGTGATGTCGACTTCACGAGAAAGAACTTTCTAAAATATCCAACCCGTTGGCTCCAAATACGACAAATATTCCCAACAGCATGAAATCTATCCAGTGAAACGGTCCTCCCATCAACAATCTTACAGGAGTAATTGGAACAGTCTTTCACACAGCTGAATGTCTTCTTCATGTTGACACTTTGTGTGGCTAACAGTGCGTAAGACATTGCGAGATTCTAAACTTTGGTCACAATTATTTTTCCTATGTGATCTCTACATTTCTTTCTTAGTTCTAAACTTTCCAGATCCTTATAAAGCATGCATTAATCTAAAATATATTTAAATATGTACTCATGGTGAAGTGTTCTTCAGAGGTTATCGGCATTTGTTTTCTCTCGAGAGACTGGGCTGTAAACTAAGCACAATGCAGTTGATCATATATTTCACTTCCGGATCAGCTTCGATGCTTTATTACTCACTGCACCGTTGCCGATGAGTGGGAGCTATCTGTCAAACAAATCATGATCTGTTTTTGTATCGTATATATTTACGTTTTTACTTCTCAATCAGTCATGAAATAATATCGTTGTAGACATGATACGACAGCAAAACAAGGCAATTTGGAAAACAAACAGAAAAACAAAATATAGGTGACATATCTTTTTGTTTCCTTCTGAAAACGTACCAATAAGGCAAAACCCAGACATTCGCATAGTTTTAATGTCTTTTTTATGAATGCATATGAAAAAGAAAGAAAAACGAAACATGTGTCTAGGGCGTGAAAACTGTCATGCCCTGTATGAACCCAACTTGAAAAGAACCGGAGCTAAGGTCCAGAGCCTCTGTTAAGCGGAACACACTTTCCCACTTGAAAACTCGAAATGATTAGATTCATGCTTTTGACACCCTGCTTTCAGGCTAACAATATGTTAAAAAAAAATCTGATCTTAAAGCAGAGGAACCAATTACACCAAAATAAAATTATAATGTAAAATTGCATTTAGTGTTGACATAGGAGGTGCTATATATGGCCGAGTGGTCTAAGACGTTAGCCTTTAAAAATCATTTAACATGTAGCAGCCACTATCAGCGTGGAGTTGAGTCTCGGCCCGACCAACGTGGGTATGTGACAAAGATTGCCAGTAATTTCGTGGGTCGGTGGCTCTTTCCGGAGTCCTCCCGAGTTCTTCCTCCACCAAATATACTGGCCGCCATGTGGAACCTATCACGTGCTGAAAATAGTGTTTGACCAAACAACAACAGCAGCAACAACAATTTAAATAGGAATGTGGAAGGACAGGCAAATGTATACATAGTAATTGATCTTTGTACTTAGGTTAACATAATTTAGATATATTAGTCATATATGTGTATATATTATCATTTGAAAATTTTAGGCAAGCTCTTGTTTAAATCATTCAATTCTGACAAAGTATATGACTTTATAGATATGCTATTTGATACATGTCTTTATGAGTAAGTCTCTTTGGAGCAGACGAAACTATATTTTGCAATTCAGACTGTAAACTTGGATGAACGAAACAGCTTTCCCGTACCTTTATTCCTTTGAATGTTTGGTGCTCACTTTATTTCGATTTAAAATTTTAAAATGGCACACATGATATCACAGCGTTATAGACGGTGGCAAGGTGCTATTGCAGTGTTGAGTAGAAACAAATATGGGAGTTAGAAATAAATTGGCTGATTTCAGCAGACACTTAAATAATCAGTTTCTCATATCTTTAGTCGTAATGTCAAACAATAACACTTCAGCAATATCCCAATAAACGTTACTTGTTGTGATACATTTTGACAAATTCATGTCTGTCATCAACATTATGGTCCAGATGAAGTCCTGCTATCCAGAGTTTACTCCAAGTGAACATAACGTTAATGGCAGGTAATTGGTGAAAGAAAGTATAAAATAAAATTATGTAACAATTCACCTGTTGTATTTTAGAAATTAAATGATATATCTACTTTACTGATTCTATGTTTATTCAATCAGGCCCCAATATCACCAACATACAATTAGTACTAACACCCCAATATCACCAACATATGATTAGTACTAACACCCCAATATCACCAACATATGATTAGTACTAGCACCCCAATATCACCAACATACAATTAGTACTAACATTAAATCAAACTGGCTCAATATTTTGCCGATTTCCATCACACTTTCCATTCAACCCTGATATTTCAAAAACTGTTTTAGATACAATGATGAAACTTGGTATGATCACTAGGAGTTGTGTCCACCCCCACCCCCAGTTTTGTACAATCTTCAAAGATCATGAATACAACTTAGCTTGAATCACCCTTTTCCTTCTACCTAATAACTTTAAAGTCTGTTAAGATTAAGGGACAAACGCATTATACTTATGCGTCATTAGAAGGTGTTAAATACAACTACATACTTTGGGGATCCTATTTTCAAGGTCAAAATTACAGTTCATTAGTTTTTAATATGTACAGCATCACTAACAGGATTGTTGTGTACCCCATTGAGGGTCCTTAGTGTCATAGACTGATATTTGTCCTTTCCATAACACTTCTACACTCTATAAATTTAGAGTTGTTTGAGATTAAAGCATACAACTTGCTATACGTATCATATATATATATATATATATATATATATATATATATATATATATATATATATATATATATATATATATATATATCATCGTTGGTAGACATGTTGTTTATTGTTGGTCTTTATTTTATCTTTAAGGTCATTGTCATGGTGTTATATCTTGACGTTTTTCATGGCAAATGGTAGTATTTGTGTGTTTTCATTGGAAGATGTGTCACGTAGCATTTTTAAAACCCCTTTTTTTGCAGGCTTCATAACACTAACGCTGTTTGAGGCAGAGGGATGAACCATCGTACCTATCCCCACTCATGACTCCAATCTACCCCCCACCGCACGACCTCTCCCACTGCAACGATGATTAAATAGGACACTTGAAAAAGATGATGTTGGAAGGTCGCATACGTTCAAAAGTATATTAAATTTAGTAATTGGAACTGAAGCAAATGGCTCAGTGAGTGAGTAATTAGAACGCATGCTGTTGTGACCACTTGTATCTCAGTTACCCCACATTACACATGAAATACATGGGCATGGTGGCCGTACGTTTTCTGTCTTAACTTTCTAGAAATATAACAAAATATACAAACTGTCAGAAGCATGTATATTTAAACGGTGGTACCAGGAGGTGGTGGTACGTGCGAACTCCCCCACTCTTCATCGTTTCTGGTTATCGTTATCTAGGAGATGATCGACCAAATTGTTATTGAGCAGGGATAGAGAATAGAATAATACAGTCCCTATATGTAAAATATAACAATTTAATCAATTATAGAAACAAAATTAAATCGAACATGACACTGGAATGATTCACTTTCTCTTAGAAATAGAGTTACAAATCTTGTGCAAAAGATCGATCTCATATTCCATCATTATCATCTGGTGCTTCCGGTCTTTCTCAAATCTCTTTGTTAATAGGTCGGATTTTCGGTTCTTCTCTTGGGATCAACAATATTCCCACTCTTTATATCAGATATATTCTGTTGTAATTCAACAGACTAAGATAATATGGTTAGTTCGCCAGTTAATACGCACGCACGACAGTATTACTATAAATGAATGTCCTCTTAGCGGCTAATCGCATTCTTAATCGAGGACATGAAATAATTAGACCTTTCAGATACTATTACGGTTCTGCTGTGGCTAAAAATGTATCAGCTGAACTATGTCAATCGACACACGTTCCTCGGTACTTGGGTGAAGAGAATTCAACATTTTATTACACATGATTTAATGGGGCTTCACTCATTGTCCTAATTACATTACTTTGCTAATAAGCGATGCATTGAGATATATTTCCAAACATAGAATAAAATCAGTTCTCAGCATACCTTATACAAAGCATCAAACCTTTATGATATAAATCATTTAAGACTGAAAGTTTTTCCCCATAATTCTTGTCCTTATAAATGCACGCAATCTTACACTACATGGTTTATGTTACATACAAAACAACTGAATGCGAACTCATTCATACCAACTAAGTATTTTATGAAATTTTTACAATATGAGTCATAATATGCACGACTATTTTCTGAACTCGAGCAAAAATTAAAGTATGATCTAAAGTGAATAAATTACATTAATAATTTACAAACTTACATCGATGAACATATATCGTATGCAAATGAAACGAAACGTGTACTTCATTCGAGATTCGCACCTCCCTATGAAGTCAAATCTATCTCTTTTCGTGTACCTTACTTTCCGATACATGTATCTTGGACAATTTAACGAGAAAACAACTTTTTTCCTTTTCGTCTCAGAAACTTACAATAATAAATTTCACGAGGTGAATTTCTTTAAAGCCTGAATTCCGTTTTGGAACACACGTACTCTCGTTTAGCTTAACTAATCATGATCACTTCTATAACCGCCATATAAGTCAGAATAATCCTCTTTAGACCGCCTTTATTAATAACTATTCTGGAAAATATACTTTTATGTCACCTATTTCAAATGGCCCACAGTTGCTTAAAGTTTCTTTAACTGGTTTGTCTCAAACTCTTGTCATTTACGCTATTGACCCTGCATTAACATTGCATTCTGTCTCTTGCCTTTAATCAAGCGAGTTTTAATTAAAATTTAGTTCGTGCGCTAAACAGAGCAGATTCCATCCCTCGCAGTTAATAATTTATGGCTAGTCTAATCTATAGGTCAAACTTAATGGTTATATGCCATGATGTCCACGACAGAATGCACTGTGAAATTATTCTGCGTAAATTATTCTCCAAAACTTTGCGCCATTACAAAGTGCATAACGTTTTATAAAGTATTCCAGTTAATTAATATTTTTGCACTCAATTTTCCTATTTTGCTTGTCCGTATCGTCTAGAGGTCCTGAAAAGAATATATCTTCTAAGTCAAATGCATACAAAGTTGAATTACAGTGACTTTTTCAACTATATTTGTATGAAACTCTGTATGAGCAGTCAATGCATGGTATATACATCATGAGTGTAATAGACTTAAGGTTCTGCCACCTGGATTATCCCGCTAGAGTTGGAGGAAGGGGACATTGTTATGCATATTTAATTAATTGGTTTGTTAGTTAGTTTTTATTTTTTTAAATTTCATTACATGTTCTTGTAATGTAACATTGAATGCTGGACTCCACCTTGTCCAACACTTAATTCATTTCTGCTTGACCTGATTGACTTAAATTTAATTTTACGTAAACAACTAACGCAAAGCTCAATTATTCTATCTGTGCATATGGTTAACATCAGGATCATTATTAACAGAAGAAGTAATTATGTTTATTTGCGTCAAAGTTTTCGAATTTCCTAAGTGAATTCTACATAATCAGGTTATTGCATTGTAAACATCAGGATTATTCTAGAATGGATTACAACCTAGAAAAGACTGAGACCCCGAGTCAACTACTATATATAGACATGAAAAGATAAATTCAGATACGCAACCAATTTGGCCCCTGGCTTAATCCTATAATATATTGATATCCCCGCCTTACACGGATATATTTTCTTACCAGGTATTAAAGGACGAATTCAGATATGCAAACAAAACTGGCCTTTCTGTATACCCCTTGGGCTAAGAATCCAGGAGATAAACATCTTCCTGGATATAATTATTGTGGTCCTGGCACCCGACTTGATATCCGACTTGACGAGCGAGATCAACCATGCCCTAGAGACTATCCAGTAAATGCGATTGATCAAGCGTGCTATATTCATGATGTAGCGTATACAAATAAGGAGTTACAACAACGACATATTGCAGATGTGAAGATGATTGACTCGTTAAATTCCATAAAGATAATTCTCTCAGAGAAAAACTTGCTAGCTTGATAGTAAGATCTGCGATGAAAGGTAAACTAGTATTAGCGGCCTGTAATCAATCAACCGATTATTATTATTATTATTATTATTATAATGGACTCGATTTATTATGGTCCAAGTGGATATTGGAGGAGTACAGTAGCGATTAGTACACTTACTGATGCAGCAAATGTCACACGTTATGTTGCTGCTCATTGGTTAGCAAGACAGGCAAAATGGCACATTTATCTACCACCACCTAAAATAAATTCAGTATGCACGTTTTGATGTCAGTACTCCCAATGACGTTCATCTAGCAGATAATTTGTTTTTACCACACGATACTATTAAAACACGTAGGCGTCAGTCACCCACATACAAATACGCGTTAACTGTCGTTGACGTTGCAAGTATATATAAAGAAGCAGAACCACTATTATCTAAAACAATAGATGAGGTTATATCTGGTTTTGAACGAATTTATCAACGAGGACACTTGCAATGGCCACAGTTGCTACAAGTTGATCTTGGCAAGGCATTTCTTGATGCAGTATCATCTCTGATGAAATATCATAACGTCCAAATGAGACGATGACATACCGCAATTCATCGTGATCAGTCAATTGTTGAACTATTTAATCGAACACTTGCTGAGCGGTTATTTGGATATCAAAATGCGAAAGAAATAATTCAGAAAGACAAGAGATCTCGTGAATGGGTTGCAAGACTACCAAATGTGATAGCTGCGTTAAATAATGAAATTACTCGTACAATCTCTATGAAACCTATTAATGCGATCACCAAAAAGCATTTGACAATACAAGGACATGACTCCTTCTCAAATCAACCAGTACTAGGTAATGTGACTGTGAGGTATTTATATGAATCCGGTGAACTTAAATATGGTAAAAAATGAGAGACTGATCCTATTTGGAGTGTGACGACTCATAAACTTTTCAGCGTGGCAAGATCCACAGGTAGACCTGCAATCTATAGACTAGATTCAGCTGCTCCTCAGCGGTGATTTGTACGTGAACAATGACAAGTAATTCATGAGCATACTCAATTACCACCGCATTCACTTGTGTGAACTGGTTCATCAACAACAATTACATTCAAGTCAGGACATCATCACATTTTCGCATGTGTGATAGAGACTACTATTAATTCTATCGACGGTAATCTGTCTTGGATTGTTATTTGAATACTGCCGCACCAATACTGTGTCACAGCTCGCACAATGATTATTATTTCGTTGCTTCAATATCATGATAAATTCAACATCAAGATCAAAGTCGCGTTTATTTCGTTTCACACTGTTTAAAACTTATTTTTACTACATCATCGCTATTGCCTTCCTGAGTTTGATTATTATTTTCTGTAAAGTCTATGATAACCCTTCGTAGCTGACATCCTTCTGATTCGAGACACTGCGAGATAAACTAAAGTTGACCATTCGATAGGATCATCAACAATCCAAATATTTGTAACCGAGATAGTTAATCCTTGTGACGAATGAATCGTTCTAGCATATCCTAGCATCAGCGGAGTTTTGTCCATCGTTAACGTGCCCTCAACAACACTGACAGGAACTAAAACAATATAATTTAACACAAGATTTTTTTTTCTTGACTCTGTCATAATTTGATCATCATTTCTTCAACTATTAATGCTGAGACATTCCAACTAAAAGTATTGCTTGACGATGGTCGTAAGACATTATTACAGCAGTATTTTCTGTCAACAACCAATCAATAAATATGTAATGTCCCCAGCGAAACTGTGCATATTTCATCCCAGATGTTAATCTTTGGAATATATTTGTTGCCAATTCGATCAGGAGTCCATGTATCTCCCTTCTATCTGAAGAAGCTGTAATAAGTATGATATTTAACTCCTAGTTCATTCATTTCGCTGGCGAGTCTATGTGTAGTGGTTAACACAATTATATCAGCAGAGTTTTTCTAACTCTGACGAAGTAATTCGATCACACGATTTGATTTACCAGAACATCCCGTTCCATTGAGATAAACAGTATTATGTCTGGTCACATGATCATATACAGATTGTGCATATGATAATTCTAATATTTGATTATTTTGTAATAAATATCTCTGATTTCAACGTCTGTCGATTCAGAATAACTAAGTATACTTTCTTGTTTTTATTCTCCATTCGCCCCATGATGCATCACCACCGATATGTAGCTGTAATAGCAATTCTGTACTTGTTTACTGATACAGAATGATTCTGTGGCGACTCTAACCGAGACATCAGAAAATCTGTTTATCATCGACAATAAAAACCGCTCCGGTGGCCTAGTGGTTAGAGCACCCGCATCGGAAGCGGGAGGTCGTGGGTTCGATCCTCGGCTCAGTCATACCAAAGAATTACACAAATGGTACTTACAGCTGCCTCGCTAGGTGCTCAGCATTCAGAGTTTATTGTTAGGACTGGTCGGCCTGGTGCCAGAATAATGTGACTGGGTGGGACATCATGTTTCATGTCTGCGGCATGATTATCCAGTGCTTGACATAACTATAAATTGCCACACTGCAGACATCATAGCGATATGGCTGAAAATTTGTTAAAGCTACGTCAAAAATCCTAATCACACACATACAAACACACTCATCGACAATAGATTTACTGAAACGTACCCAAATATCGAAGATATTAAATTAGTAAACTGCAGTGACTCACCATCCGCGTAACTCACAATTGTACCTATTTTAGTTCTGTCTGATAAATTAACATTACTTCGACTTGTAAATGTGTTTATCTTCGTTGTATCAGTAATTATAAAGTCTAGATCAGCATCATCTGTAATTAATCTTGTACATTGTTCATATGATCCTCCTTTCGTAAATTTACCAATTATGTTTTTTAACAAGATCTTTTGCGATTCTATTGTCAAATTCGGGTATAATAAGGATTTTCATCATCAGAATATTTCGTTTGCTGTGGTAACCAAGCTTGATTTTGCGGACTATATCATATAATTGCTTCAATTACTGTTAACAATAATAGTATGTTTACATCAATCATATAACGTAATAGTACTGTTGGCGTCCACATTTTTCTGAAATGTGTTTGCCAAACCAGACATAACAAATTGGGTGAAGATCTTCGGCAAACTTAAAAGACTCAATACAAGCGAAAATACTCAATTCAAATATTGAAACTCTGGTCATCTCGTGTGTTGGATGTCCAAATCGTTCAAAATACTTAGAACACTCTCCCATTCTAAGAGAACGTCCGGGATAACATGCAACTATAGCAACCGATATAACATCCTTATAAGTGTATCTGGTATTCCATAATCAACCGTAGCCGTGTGCGATACAACTCGATATCATATAATCGAGAAAACCAAACTGAGTTGGTTTCCATGAATTTCTCTTCTAGCAAAATGAGCCGCGACTGATGGGATCGTAAAACAATTCCTGAGCAACTTTTCATGATCATCGGTATATTTTGACGCAAGATCTTTCATTTTTGTATGAAGAAATTATGTTCGATAAATCTCATCATTAGGTCTTACAAACTGATAAAATTAGTTTTCTCCGATACATATACTTCCATCAGGTACATTTTTTCGTTGTGATTTTCTTCAGAACTCTGAAATGACCATACTGATACATGATCATTCTTCCTGATTACGTTAATAACATCAAATACATCTCCATGGTAAAATCTAACTCTTCGATTTCGTGGAAATATTGTTATAGCATATGACCACGCATGCGCATTATGATCAACGATATTTATCGCAGATACTTGCGATGTTTATTTTGATTCGTAAAAGATCTCTCCGGTTATTGTTGTTAATGTTATTCGGAATTTTAGTTTCTTTACAAGTTCAGCAACATCTTTGATATACGCTCAAGTATCTTTAACTGTTTCTGCCATTTCGTTTATTTTTTCACGTCGTAGATCTGATAGTTCATTTCCACGTATCACGTTATTGAAGTGTTCTGTAACTCATTCTGCTACACAATTTATTTTCTCAAACGTCATCAGTTTGAGATCATGAACGTTAGCTTTATAATTTATAGGATATATTGCACACATGACTGCAAGTTACAGAATACACTCGTTCATAATATGGTTTATCAATACCAGCCAACATTTCTGGTTTGGAATTTGTATTTAACGTAATAATATTTCCAGTGTGAAGACGGACAGGGTCATGTTTGTCCAGGAATAATTCAGGGATCTTTTTCTGTGGTATCCACGCTACAATAATCTTAACTCTGAAAAAAAATATCTTTGATTGTCGAGATAATAATTAATCGTCGCTGCTCGTTGGTAATCATTGCAGCATCGATACCACCTTCGGTATTGCGCATAATTTGGAATGTTGACCACACATGAGATGCACCATCACCGCGAAATTCTTTCTTGGCGTCATTAATGTTTTTAATTAGAGTTTTCGCCGAATGAAACAGAGCTCTCCTCGGCAAGTCGGGTGTTCTTCTGTCAAGAATGAATCTAGCTTTAGCAGGTTCGATTGTAGATGATCTCTCAAACTCTACCATATTATAATTAAGGCAAATATATATTTAAATTGAGATATAATTATATAATTATATATATATATATATATATATATATATATATATATATATATATATATATATATATATATATATATATATATATATATATATATATAATGATTCACACCGCTCCGGTGGCCTAGTGGTTAGAGCGTCCGCCTCGGATGCGGGAGGTCGTGGGTTTGATCCCCGGCCGAGTCATACCAAAGACTTACAAAAACGGTACTAACAGCTGCCTCGCTTGGCGCTCAGCATTAAGAGGTTAGTATTAGGACTGGTCGGCCCGGTGTCACGATAATGTGACTGGGTGGGACATCATGCTACATGTCTGTGGCATGATGCCCCAGTGCTAGACATCACTATAAACTGCCACATTGCAGACATCGTGGCGATATGACTGAAAAATTGTTAAAGTTACGTTAAAAATCCAAATCACATCACATCACATCACATATAATGATTCAGAGAAAGAATAACTGTTAATGGTTTATGATAGGTTCTACAACTCCCTGTAACGAATTCTGTGGACTTCACCTACAGAGCGTGTGTCGCAGAAGTCAAAGACCAAAACCGTGTTTGAAGTGTGATGTTAGGGTTAGAGGAGAAACGCATTTGTTTATGCAATGTGGTGGTAATTTTTTTTTTCAGAGAAATGAAACAATATTATGATTAAAAAAATAACACTGACACTAATGACAAGGTCATAAAAAATGCTGAAGATTCTCTCTCCAGATTTTAAAAATAACTATTTAGACAAATAATACTATTATATAAAATGGAGCAAATGAATTTATGAAGCATCACATTATCAAGAAATATGAGGCATCTCGTGATGGCGTAATCAGCACTGTCAACTAAAAGAACAGTCAGTAATGTCGCTAATACTGGTTATGTCATGTTCAATACTAAGGGGAATAAACATTATCTCTCATAACTTTTCTACTAGTGTTGTAACGGATTAATCGAAAAAGGGTCTTGTGATCGATCATATCAGCGGCATGATACTACATAATTCCTTGGATAATTTACGAGCTATCACACAGAGTGAGAATTCTGCATGTGGTGGTACTGTTAAATATAAATCGGTTGCAAAACGTGTGCTTAATCTGTAAATATAGAGACTGGCGAAGAAATAATATTTCAATCAATCAACGCAGCCAGCAAACATTTTGATATTCTCTAGCGTTCGATTCAGCGCGTCGCAGATAATATTACCACGTCGTCATTTTCAAAGAAATTTAAACAAAACATAACATTTCAACGATTGTGTTAGAAAGAAACAGATGAAGGGAGATAACTATGTCAAGCTATGCTCTTTCTGGTAGGGTAATTAATTTGTTACGCCGCTTGTTACTGCGTATTTATTTTTGTCATCATTCAGTACTTAACATGTATGTGTCTAATTAACTGTTAGCGGAATAACGTAATTGTGTAATAGTTCAAATTAGTAAAAGAGTATTTACACCTTTTAACTTCGGTATTGACAAAGTCAAGATAGAAAAACAGTAAATCACAGACTCCGTTTATGTGTACAACACAGCTAAGTTATTTTAGATCCCTAGGTAAATATTTGCATGCAGACCTACATATATTCTAAACTTGACAAAGTCAAAGGCAGAAATATTATGAGTGATTATTTTAATAGGATGTGTTTGGAAAATGGAAATAAATCCACGCTGCGGTTTATTTTACTCAGTATAATATTAATCATTTGTAGGAATCCAGCATTGTTAAATTCATAATAATTTCTGAAACATATATCAGCAAGGTTGGACGTGGTGCAGTGCTAGCCTTTTGGATTGTCATACTCGAGGTCTGCAACAATCCCGTGACTGATAAATTGTCAACCGTCGTGACATTTCGCGGTTTTTTCATTAATAAATGGGGGGGGGGGAGGCAGAGCGCCATTCTCGAACTTCAGCAAATAGTAAATAATGTACACTTTCCCACCATGTCACAACGTGGTGGGTGCTCTTTTGTACTCTCCCGAGGTTGGTTATAGGGAGGATGTGCATAAATCTTTTGAACGAAGAGAAGACCCCCGTACATATATTGTGCCATCTTTAGATTTAAGATTGTATATAATGCTGTAAATATGCTGCTTAATGTATTGTATCCGTCCTTAGAACTAAGAATGTAGATAATGCTGTAAATATGTCATAATGTTATATAATAAAATTTTTATTTAAAAAATTTATTTATTTATACTATAATGAACTATGAAAATATTAATGCTCTTATTTCTTCAATTAAAAAATTAAAACATGACGCTATAAAAATATGTGATTAACTAAATACTGATGAAATTCTTTTTAATTTTGAATCACTACAACAACGAAAACTTCAAGAGAGATATACAATACCAGTAGAATACAGGTTCATTAGGCTGATTCAGCAGTCTATGTTCCAATCCTTGGCTACAGTGAAAGATACAGAAGTTAAAAATTTCGTATCTCTCTCACGCTCGATGGAAAAAATTAGATCAGAATTAGTTCACGAATACCAAGAAGAAAAAGATTATTACCACACTTGCGAGGCAATTAAGAAAGATTATGTCTGATCGTGAAAATGAACCCAGTGTCAATGAATGTAGTTATTGTGAAAGTGAAAGTTATGGCAGTGAGCGTTTCAGATTTGCCCGGTGTAACGGACTGTGAAATGAAAACAATGACAAAGTTACTAGTGATTATAAAAGTGTTAATACCAAACAAAAACATAATTATAATATTGATTTTGATTATAATTTATCTTTGACTTTGTCAAAGGATTCGGATTGTTTTTTTATTCAGATAATAATATTTTTTAACGGTATAATAATATTTATTAAGTAATTTTATGTTTTCAGCAGGATTTTCAAAATTTAATGTACCACATACCCCATCAAAGTATAAAATCTGAATAATATTCACAATTTTAAGTATTATATACCCATCAAATTATAAAATCGGTTCTATAATTATTCCTTTAAGTTTCATTTACCCCATCAAATCATAAAACTGTTTTTCATGATTTTAAGTAACATTTACCTCATCAAATTCGAGAAGTAGTGAAGAAAGAGATAATAATATTTATTAAGATTATAACATTTATTCAGATAATAATATTTATTCTCTAATTTTCTTTTTTCGATGAGACTTTTATTATTTTAAATAAAATATATCAAATCTGACTGATTTTAATCATTTTGAATATCATATACCCCATCAAACTATACAATCTGACTGTTTTTGTTTTACAATTGCGAGAACCATTAACCCCATCAAATTGTAATATCTGACTGATTTTCATGATTTAAAGTACCATTTACATGAAATCTGGACAAGATTTATGTTATAATACATTTATTTGTTCCTTTATACATTCAAGGATGAAATTATTGTTATGTAATTTGTTTCTGTTTTCGATGAGATTTTTTATTACTTTGAGTATTATTTACCCCATCAATTTGATGAAATTGTTAAATAATCTGATTTAATTTGGTTAATATATATAAGCATCAATTTTATGATTTATCTGATAATCTGTATTAACATTAATAACGATAAAATCAATGATAAAATTACTCAACATAAAATTGTTAATGAAATTGACTAATAATCTGAAACAAAATAGGTATTATACCCATCAATTGGATGAAATTGTTTAATGATCTGAAAAATTATGTGTAATATTCCCATAAATTTGATGAAATTGTTTGTTAATGTGAACAATTATGGGTAATATTCCCATGAAATTATAAAATCTAACTAATTTGTACAATTTTTGGAACATTTACCCCATCATATTATAAAATCTAACTAATTTCATGATTTTAAATATAATTTACCTGAAATATGAACGAGAATCAGTTAAGAATTAATTCTGTTATTATATATTGTATTTCCCCTGATTATGAATCAGGATTAAAAATCAATCACGAACGTGAAGATCTATCATCTTACATACAAATTTATATAAGAATTTCCTATCTCAAATCAAGCAAGTGTCCGGATTGGTCAGTAAGTTTGAAATATATCTTTGATATTAGCGGATTATGACATCGCAAATAGACTCAAGTAATGGGTTTTTGTACGATCACATATCCAGGAGGTATTTGAGATATAAATGTATATAAAATATATTCTTGTTGAACCTGACTGGATTTTTCAAGATATATTTGATAACTGCCATCAATTGCAAAACATACAAGATTGGGTGCGATGGTTAATATTATATTAACAATTCCTGGTGAAATATGACGACCACCACCGTATGGATCATTTTTATGTATCAGAACAGCTGCCGGTGGGTGTATTTTTACCCGTACGGCTAATATTTTTGGAAAGTTTTCATTGATGATGTCGTTAAATGATTTTTGTAATTCGTTTTAAATTCTGGTATTGCAAATGTTAATTCTTCTTCAGTTATTTTATAATGATCAAAAAATATTGTTTTTATCATGTATTCAGTTACGACGCCTCCAATACTTCATGATCTTATTATATCATCTAATAATACTTCTTCAGTTATAACCCAGTTGACAAAATCCATATCGGATATAACCAGATTTAAATGTTGTATTGTTTCAACGATATGTTGCTTTTCATCTTTATTAGAGTATTGTGTGATACTGGAAAATAAATTTCTGTAGTTTATCAATTACGCGTGTGTATTCAGGTTTAATAGCCTCAGAAAATGAATTGATATGTTTTCATTGAGATGTCGTGTATGCATTTTATCGTCAATTCTATATATTGTTCTTCATAATTTAGCAGGTTTTGTACCATCAGACGTTATATAATACTTTTTTTCTTCACCATGAACAGTAGTAAAAAATCATTCGAGGTTGACGAGGAGGATGTTCTGATACTGTTTTCCAAAAAACAGCCATAATTCTCCTTTTCGATATAATAATAATAATAATATCTATAGCGCCTAATCTTTAGTAGCTCTAAGCGCTTTACAACATTAGACAGCACCTATAATATAAAAAACATATAATGATATGATTTAAATGCAGAAAGTAAATATACATTTTTCTTATAGTACTGGCCAGCAACAGATTTAAAGAATTTAAAAATATACCATTAACTAAAATTAACTCTAATAATAATAATAATAATAATAATAATAATAATATTATGGACATTGTATATCGCCTAATCTTTAGAAGCTCTAAGCTCTTTGCAACATTAGACAACACCTATAAAGTAAAAAACACATATAATTATATGGTTACAAACACAAACACCATGCAATTAGAAAACATAAAAAACATCCTGAGAATATTTAAGGTAGGAAACATTAACAGGTCTCTACGTTTGTTCTTGCAGTCGAAATAAGTGAGTTTTGAGAGCCCTCTTGAATGTGATCACTGTGACTTTTTGTCTAAATTCAGTTGGCAATTCATTCAACGTTGCTGGGCCCTGGTATGCAAAAGAACGCTGTCTACATGAATGTTTTCATAGTGGGAATAATGCGTATACGATTGCCAGAAGAGGAGCATAAGTATCTTGCTGGTGTGTACACATAGGTGAGGTGAGATAGGTATGTTAGACTGTATGTCCGACAGTGAAACTTAGCGCAGAGAACAAATTTTGTGTTTGATTCTGGATCGAATGGATAGCCAGTGTAGGGTACAGAGCAGCGGGGAGGTGTGCTCTGATCGTGGTACTCTAAGTATGATCCGAACAGCTGTGTTTGGAACTTTTTGAAGTTTCTGGAGCAGATATTGAGATGAACCAGACAGAATTGAGTTACAATAGTCCAGTCTTGAAAGTACTAATGAGCACACAAGTGTTTTAGTGGCATCAACTGAATGATATTTGCGAATTGAGCTGATGCGTCTCAGCTCAAGATATGAAATCTTGTATATGTTCATGACATGTTGGTGCAATGTGAGAATACTGTCCAGAGTAACACCTAGGTTTCGTACTGATTGTGTGAATTTAATGTTGGTGTTGCTGATATTTATTGTTTGAGGTAAAGGATGTGAATGAGAAAGTCTTTGTGTTGTGATCAGAATGGCTTCAGTTTTAGCATCATTCATCTGCAGCTTGTTACATGTCATCCATGATTTCACATCAGAAATGCACCTCTCTACACCTTGGATGGTAGCATCAACTTCAGTTGGGTGGCTAGATTTGTATATTTTCGTATCATCAGCGTACAGTTGGTGAGACACTGGATGATGATCTATGACACTTAAGAGCGACTGAGTGTACAGAATGAAGAGAACAGGTCCAAGAACAGACCCCCGTGGAACACCACAACATAGATCAACTGGGCTGAAGTGTATTCCATTTGCAGATACAATTTGTGTCCTGTTGACCAAGTAGGACTTGAACGACAGTAAGGCTGTATCATGAATGCCAGATACATGCTGGGGACGGTGAAGTAATATATCATGGTCTATTGTGTCAAATGCTGCAGAAAAATGAAGGAGGGTGAACACTATAATCTTTCTGCTATCCAACGCAGAGAGAATGTCATTAACTACTTTTAGAAAATTAATTTCAGTACTGTAGCCAGGGTGATATGCAGATTGTACATTGCTAAAAAGACTGTTTGAATTTAGATGAGATACAAGCTGGGATAGAACAACCTTTCCTAAGATTTTTGATATGAATGGGAGATTAGAAACTGGGCGGTAGTTCTTTAAATCGTTATGGTCTAGTGTTGGTTTCTTCAGCAGAGGCTTTACAATGGCAGTTTTGAAAAATGATGGGAATTCCCCGGATGAGAGAGGGGTATTAATAACATCTGTAAGTGAAGGCAATACTGCATCTAAGCACTCAAGCAGCAGTGATGTTGGAATTGAATCAAGTTCACATGACTTTGGTGAACTCTTCATCAGGATTGTACGTACGAAATCCATAGAGACAGGTTCAAATGCTGCTAATGGTTGCCGCTCAGATTCTGTATCCCAACTGTATGGTGACGACGAGTCAATTGAAATTGTGGTGTCAAGCTTATCTCTAATGGTTTGTACTTTGTCACGGAAGAAATTTGCAAACATGTCCGGAAGGTCGACTGGAGAGAAAGTAGTTGGAAGTGGTGTAGATTTGTTCCTTGACATTAGCTGGTTAGTAATCTCGAAGAGCTCTTTGCAGCTGGAACTTGCCATGATCTTAGTAATGTAGTGGGCTGATTTCGCTGCATGGACTATATTTGTGACATTCTTCTTAGCGGCTTCATAGATTTGCTTATGAATAGTGAGTCTGGTGGAAAGCCAGAGCCTCTCAGCTTTACGGCGGTCTCTTTTAGCAGTGCGAAGCTGGTCTCTTACACTGCTATACCATGGAGAACACTTTTGAATTGATACTCTGCACTTGGTAGCTGGGGCATGTTTGTCAAGCAATAAACGCAGGCAGTTATCGAGTTGTTCTGCTGTAGGAGGTAAGCAAGTTGTTAAGTTAGCTTGGATGTCGTGTATTAGTTTAGTTATATTTATCAAACGGAGCTTTCTCTTAGTAGCAGATAAAGGTGGAGGGTTAGGGACTGATACGTCAAGATGGCATATAATGCAGAGGTGATGTGACTCAAGGTAGTGGGATACCAGGGAGGACCTTAGAATGTTATCATCAGGTCTATGAAGAATCCATTCTAAAATGTGACCATGTTTATGGATGGGTTGGTTAACTGACTGTTTGAGTTGAAAACATTAATGGAATCTATGAGTTTTGATGTATTTGAGTTTCCTGGACAGTCAAAGTGAAAGTTGAAATCTTTTCTTGGATAGTTGACACAAAGGTTGACGAATTAATAGGGATTTGAATTAGGATATCTAAATTAACGGTCGATATCAGTGAGTTATTTCCAAACATTTCTCATCTGTTATAAAATCAGCTAGTTTTTGTTCTGGCGCTAAATGATAAATAGGTGCTATCTTTGGCCATCCTAACACTGATCAGACTGATGATTAAAGAGATCTACAACATAATCTTGCTAATATATTTATATCGCAGCTGATAATATTGGTTCGTGAATAATGATGGAGATTTTAGATTTTCTTTCCATAATAGATTTAATTCTGTGTTGATATTCATCATTGATTTGTTCGATTTGATAATTTTCTATGGAAATTCCAACAACTTGCCTATCGGGAGATCCATCTTGTTTATTTTTATTTGCAAATACCAGTGAATTATTTGCTGGTAATCCGCCAAATGATCCTGATCTGATATTTGATCATCTGTAATATAATCATGCTTGTGTTAGTGGTATTTCAAACTCTGTAACTGCAGCTGGAAGGTTGACGCTATATTTCGTATTAGTTGAGCTTATTGACATCAACGTAGTTTTTCACGAAGTTGTATTAACGACAATCTGCTGTAGTTACTCTTCCGGGGTTGACATTATTCATTTTCTGTAATTTCTAAATCTTACTATTATTATTATTATTATTATTATTATTATTAATTTCTAAATCAAACGTGGATTCTATCACTCTCATTAGATCTGTGTAAATTCCGATCATCTGTGTAAATTCGTTGATACCAATACAGATAATTTAGAATGTGCCAGCGTCGATGCGTGAGGTTTTACTAAATAATCGTGTAATTTCATGTTTCTACAAGTGCATAACTTTTTTGCAGTAATATTAAGAAAACTAGCAGTTGTTTTTGTGGCTGATAAACAAATTGATACAACTGCCGGCGATGTTATTGTTATTGTTGGTAGTAATTCGGCGTTTCCTGCAATAAAATCAGATGCGGAATAAACAATTATATCAACATCAACTACACGTCTTCGATTTTTGTAACTTTTACTGTGTATTTATCAACAATATATTTTAGTTTGTTTTACCACTCACGTGCTTGATTATATCTAAAACGTTGACCATCAATGAGGATGCCAATTATATTTTAAATATTAAATATTTAATTTAGGTGTTTTAGCGACAACTTCCAGCTACCACTAGTAAGACGCTGCGGTTAAATTTTATTAGATGGTTCCAGCATAAATGTTTCTTCGTCTCCTTTATTTAACACAATAGACTATGTTCCAGAAAAAATATCGGTTGAATGACGACAGGGATACGTGGTAAATATACAAAATTTTGCACCGCTGACCACGGACAGCCTATACACACCAGTGACATCCGCGGTATGTTTGATAGTGTTATTTTGCTGTGACTGTGTTAATGATTCTGATGAAAGAGTGTATACCACGTTGATGATCTGTTTATGATGAATTTTAATCATATTACTTTTTTAACGATATCAGGAATTCCACTTATCTTCTAGTTTTTTTTTTCTCTAATATCATCGATATTACTCTGCGCTATCGTGATTAGTTCTGAAAATGATTTAGGATCATTGATAACACCTAATCGTTGATTAATGGTTTCAATATCTGTCATAGCTGTTTTAAGATTGCCGAGTTTTGTGTTAATTTCAGAGAGTTTTACGTCAACAAACAACCGACTTCCAAAGAAATCATCTGCGATTTGTTTTGAGTTTTTGAAAATGTCTACGAAGTTTTGAAAACATGTTCACGTGAACTTCATACTCAAAACGCAGTATTGTTTACGGTATCTTCATGGGATGTTGGTTCTCTTAAAGCGGTAATAGATTTACCACCCATGCTGAGTTCATCTGTCATTGTATCACCGATGGATCGTAAACGATTAATACTTTCATTTCTAATAGTTGCGATTAATACATTTGGGTCTCTGATTCTACCGCCGGCAGTAAATACTGGAATGTTATCCGTGGTAGCATCGATAACTCTACGAACTATGTCGACCCACTTAATATTTCTCGTCTTTAAAACACCGTATTTATCCTGAAAAATAACAACTTCAACTCTAGAGCGGTTCATAATATCAGCAAGATCATCTATAGTCACGTAATTCGACAAATCAATATCATCTCTTTTCTTTTTGATAGAAGAAGATCTTCCTCAAAGATCAACCATTATATGATTAATCATTATGTAAAACAGAACTCGTGTAGGCATGTACAACATTATGAGGTTCATCGGAAGATTTTGTCACAGCGTAGAGTACATCAAGTACTTCGCGGCCATATATTGGCAGATCGGTTATTGTCTGTGTTGGTAATGTTAAATACTACGTATTCCAGTGCTGACATATTTTAAAAATTTTCTGGTGCCAAGCCATACGAATCGAAATAAACAATTCCACGTGCATCAATCGAGCATGCAACCCAATGAGTACCTGGACCAGAACTTTTATCGTGATTAATGATATCGGTTTGAACATGGTTTGGTTGTTTTGGTAACTGATCACGCACAAAAACACGTCTGAAATTTTCTATATTTAATTTTTTAACAGCATCAATTAAATCAAAATTTGGCATAGGAAGAAGATGTTTTACGTCTAACGAAGTGTCCCGGGGAGTCGCAGACCTTTTCTGTACCAATGAGGGGGTCCCTGGCAATCTTAGACCTTTTCCCTTTTTTAGAAGTTCTTATTCCATCTCATGTTGCTTTCTTTATTGCCATTCCAGCGGCAGTCCGACACTACCAAGTGCAGCTGCTTTTGTATCAGCTGTGACTTCAGCCGCTATCAATGCTGGTATATACCACCCGTCCTGACTGCGTCTTTAATGGCACCCGCAGAAAGATTGAGTCTAGCACCGGTTTTTGTTCGTTTGGCGTTATTGAAGTGCTTAAGTTGACGTTCAGTCAGTGATAGTTTATTTTGTCCACCTGCGATTTGTTCTTTTTTAGTGATATTTTTATTCTACAGTTCCCTTTTGATATTGACTGTAGTTTTTTATTCTGAACAGGAGTCAGACTGACACTAACATGATGATGTCACGTTATACTATCATGAGCTATTTCATTACATGTTTTCCACTGGGGCATCAATAACTCTCATTCTTTCACCAGCAACTTCAAGTAACAGTGTCTTGTCCGAAAGTATAACATGGATTGATCCTCTGTTATTAACTACAGGTCCTATTTTCACGCTAGCTAGAAAGTGTATACAAACGACAGATTGCCTAACTAAATTAAAATGCTAAAGAGAAACGTAATAAATTGGATACAGTGCCGTAAAATCTAGTTGTGATATTTGCAGACCATAATCAACATTTTGATAACGTCCCACGTTCAGTATTATGTCCTCAGCTGGTTCTTGATGCCCGTGTATCCTTAATGAAACTGCTTTCTGGTCCGCCCTAAACATTCTAAAAAATATTTCAAAAATAAAATGACGTATTGTTTCTTGGAATGCATGCGTTCTGTGTGCATTTTTTTTCGGTGATTGCGTGGAAGTGGTTGCTGGGTGATGTTTTGTGGTCGATATTGATTTCTCGGTGAATTCTTCATTAAGTTTCTTTGGCTGCTTTACATGTGCACCTGCAACCTTTCTCGTTTCATTTTCTAAATGACGATTGCAATCGGAACAAATTTAGCAATCGGGCTATCATCTCTGGCCTTAGCGACTTTGTCATTACCTGCTGAAATAATTTGATGAATCAATATTCTGCATTTAATGTGTATCTACTCTCATTCCGTTGCCCTTGCAATATTCCAAATCATCTTGGATTATTTTAGGATCAAGTTGATGCGCGAGACCATACTTTTGTAACATTTATATTGCAGACAAAATCTCGTTAATACTTTCTCGACACATTTGCAATAAAAAAACAAATGTGTATTTAAATGAGCGATTCATCACTCAACAAAAGGAGATGGCTATTCCCGGATGTTTCCCGTCAATTGTTCCCGAGCCTGGGTGAAAATGAACCCAGCCTGTGATCTCTGGTAGTGCCTACATCATACCAACACTTACGTCTTTCAGATCCAATCTATTAGCTAGACTGAGTGATTTTTTGCCATTCTTTTAGCGGCGCAGTATAAACCCAATTCACAGCACTAAAGTATCTGCAGAATCAAGCAGACCCGGTACAGATTTAGACAATAACTAAAAAATCCGGTATTGTGTACTTATTTTATCTTCATAAAAAATTAAAATTGATTACATTCCCAATGAAGTCGTGTATCTACCAGGCCCTGGTCTGGAAATGATGTTCTTTCAGCGCCCCTTGCTGATTGTTTATTACTGGCTTCAAACAAACGCAGAAAAACGTCATAGAGTTGAGTGAACTATACAAAATGTTTACCGCGCTTAAACCGTTTAAAATTACTAAATTGTATAGCCATGGGGGATGAAAAGGAATTACTCAGTTTAGCATGTCTAGCCTTGTTTGCAAGATTTTATGAGTACAAAATTGAGGTATGTAACTGACTGAGATATTCGTAAACCCGAACATAATCATACTGCACCTTACATAATTCAGCAATCATTTCTCTGATACTGAATTTGTTGGGCATTCCTGTTAGTACATATGCTTTAGATTCAAGCTTTTTAACAGCGGAGATTAACCCGTTGATGAGGTTATTCATTAAACAATAATATTTTTCTTGAATTATACATTTTTGCACATAGCGTTTAGATTCACAATCTCACTCATTATTCCCACACTTCTTTCGTAAATACTCTTCCAAGGTTGGCATTTGTTTCCTTGTTATCTCATCTTTCGTATAATACCATCTGAACACCGCGATAATTAGGGACTCAGCGATTATGGCATAATTGGAGATCACCACGAACCCACTTGGAACATGTTAAGCAGGGCTTTGGTCCTGTTTTTCCTTGTCGAATTTTGACCATATAAAATCCGCAGTAATCGCTTTTTGCAAGTCTTATTACATTTTTAAGTTGCCCCCATCAGCAATATCTAATTGTTTATGTGGCATTATATAAAAATATTATTTTTATAATACAAATTTCAATTAAAATAAATATTTCTATATTTAATATATAATAACTAATGAGGAGTTTGCATGATTAGCTATGATTAAGAATAGGAAATCTACTACACTGATTTTGACAGAAGAACGTTAGGGCCCAAGGAAAAACTCCCCAAAATAACACAGTTACACGAATGTATCCGCGATGCTAAGGAAGATTATAGGCAGGATGGTGCAGCAAATGTTTGGTCAATGTTCCGGATTAATAAGCCCCACAAAAATATTTTAATCGATGCTACAATGAATGACCAGAGATGATCAAAATGATTACCGATAGACATACAGATAGCTTTATTGTGTGTGTTTAGGGATCAATTTATTGTAGAGCGTGATGGTGGCCTAGGATGTATTATCCAAAGTAAACTTGAACCTGTTCTCGAATCGCGACTAGAGAGTCTAACCCTGTAATGATGACGAGATTTATGAGCTAGTTTATCAATTGACCGCTGTTGTATCCTAATCTGCGTGGTGAATGTTTGTAGGATTCTGGTAACTATAGATGAAAGGGCTCTCCAGTAGAGATAGTCCACCATAATGCCCATGCATAGACTCCAATTATAACAAAATTTCCAACTAAAAATAACCCATATTCTATAGCGGTGATATTCTTCATAAACGTTTTAAAATTAGCAGGCTGAATCCAATGTATCCAAATCCAGAGTCAGTTTGGTGACATCTGGAGAACTTTATCGTCCAGGAATCTCTTCTTGAGGAGATGACGTGAGTAGCATTAAAGTATACCGACGACACGGATGTCGTAGATGATTTACTGAATAAGTGTTTTACAGTTTCATCAATCATTGCTCACTTTCGCCGGAAGCCGACATCAACACCCCTTGCTGAGGATGTCCAACACTCATGTATTGAATTTAGAAACGGGTATCTTTGGAATAGTAGTTATGACTGGAATAACGTTCTTTCATTCGATATGGAAGTTTATTATCCAGCTGGTGTCTTCGGAATGGATGAATGAGAGTCGTATTTTAAGCAATTTGGGCATCCAAAACACGAGATGACTCGCGTTGCGGTACATGAGCAATTACCGGCTGACGTAGATGGAAAAACAACTGACATTACAGGGTTTCCTGAGATATAATCGTTTGAATTTTCAGAAAATGTTCTAGTTATTCCTGAGCGGTTTGGAAGACACTTTCACAAACCAAATCCGAAGATAAATCCCTTAGATGAGGACACGAAAAGTCAACATGGATGTGCTCCAATAGTATTACTAACATTTATGCTCGATAAACATATATTGAAATCACTGACTGTAAGTGAAGCAATAATTTCGTATAGGTGCTAAAAGTATGTCTGTCTTCCAGAAGCAGAAAGCGACAGAGGAAGAGATATAGTATTTGCAAAGGATATGGGCTGAAAAATCATTGGGAAATTTACACATGGTACCTCATCCGATAACATGCGCTGTTTTACAAGGTTAATCATAGATAAGGTGGAGTTAGATTTTATGATCAATGATGCTACTAAGAGATGTGTATTAATCGACAGGGAAAAAACAAGATTAGCAGATGGAACTAAATTAAGTTATGTCGTCAGCTGCTATGATTCTGATTCCCCACAATTTACTCATTTTCGTGCATCATAACTGCATCAAAAAATTTCTTATCAATAATCAACCGATTTCCTAATGACGCCTTTAGACTAGCCACATATTTCATTTTACATATGCAAATCAAAACTAGAACCGTTCTATGATCGTCTTCCGACGCGGAGGGCCGAAGTGGTAGCTACATATAGTCACTGGAGATTAAAAATATAAGCAAACACGTCATTCAGAATCAGCCGATTTCAATGATCTGATAGTTGCATATTTAAAATAGTTTGCGATTCACTTAAATCTGAATTATTTAGGCGCCATAAGAAATTTTTACCTGAGTTTCCACTTCCGCTGTATTATCGTCCCAAGAACATTTGTCTTCTGAATATCCTCGTAGAGATTCCAGGATGGGGGAAGCAGAAACTTGTTCTGAACGATAATGTTTAAGTCCCCATAGATACCGTTGAAGCGGCTTTCGGATAACATAACCCTTGCTTGACTCTAGGATATGCAATAGCAATTCAGTCGTCGCATTGATTAACTATCTCAAATACAAATATGTGTATCGTCGATGACTACTTTTAAATGGTCAAATTTAGCATATTTGGTAGTATCAAGAATTACAAGAATGTCTCAGCTGTACAAGATAGTCTACACATGTAATCAACCTCAGTCCTCCACTAAAGAAACAAAACGTCGGTTATCAGCGAGAGGATCCAAAAAATCGCGAGTTTGATCTTGGTCCTGAATTTATCATGATCGTGAAACAACAATAAAATAATCACTGAGTGTAACACAATAATGTCATGACATTATCTTTCTAATGACCCACGACAATTTACTGTAGAATTAAGTTATATCAGTCGTTGGTCGTAACGGTGTACGTTCAAGAATTACCTGTAGAAGTTCACGGACAAATCGATGTTGAGGATCCACGAATCAAGTCTGTAGATCATGCCACAATGGAAATGTTATGTGTGGTTACACGCCAGCTCGAATCAGTTGCTCCTTTTTGTTTTTGCCACCATCTAGTTTACCAGGTTCATATAAATACCTGGCTGTTATTTTGCTAGCCAGCACTGGTTTCTGTGAGTGACTCGCTGGTGAGTCTCGATGTTGACCCTGTATGTGTTTCTTCGCGATTGCATCGATGGATTTCAGATAAATTGAACGCTTGACTTCGTTATTTAGTGGGGCTATTACGCCGGGTAGTCTTGTAAACTATTCACTAGATTGAGCGTCAGTGCCTGGTTGTTTCTTCATTAGTAATTCCTGAGCATACTGATGTCCAAACAATCGATCAGCAAGAATTCGATTAGATCGTTCAAATATTTGCTGATCGCGATGTAATGCTGTGTGACCACGTCTGAATTTAACATTATGTTTCTGCATCAGAGACGATACTACACCAAGAAATTCTTTGCCAGGATCAACATGTAGCAATCGTGGCCAATGTAAATGTCCACGTTGATAAATTTGTTCCAACGCAGCTGGGACTTCAGTTGCTGTTTTAATTGATAATGGTTCCGCTTCGCTAAATATATTTGCAACGTCGACAACCATCAACGAGTATTTTGAATGTGCGACTTCGTCATCGTCGTGCTGTGCTATTCTTAACAGTGTCGTGGTGCAGAAACAAAATATCTGCCTGATGAACTTAGTTGGGAGTGCTGACATCAAACCATCCATACTGATTCGTTTTAGGTGATGGTAGATACATTTACCATATTACTTGTCGGGACAACCAATCTGCGGAAACATGACGCTTGATAATTGCTGCATCAGCGAGTTTGCTAAATGCCACTGTGCCTCTCTAGTATCTTTTTGGGGTATAATAAATCGATTACGTTATTAATTATCGGATAATTAATTGCCCGCTAGCCTCCAACCGCTAGTTTACCACTCATCGCCGTTCTTAATCAAAGTTGTATCTGGTATCGACTTCAAGGTATGACTCAACCTGACATCGCAGATCTTTATTAATGGACGCGACTTCATGAGCGTGGCACGCTTGCTCAGTCTCATTCACTGGAAATTCGCCAGCTTATGGTCGGTTTTTCTTCTTTGTCTGATATCAAGTCGAGTTCCTGGGCCACAACAATTATATCCATGAAGATGCTTTTCACCAGGATACCTAGCCCATGGGGTTCCTGATAATTTCTCGAGCCCAGCAGCAATATTGCTGCCATCCTGCTTACGCAAGGGAGACACAAATGTTGTTACCTGTAAGTGCTCGCTTATTATTCTTTGTCGTTGTTGCTCTTAACCCAATGCTATCAGTGTCCATCTTATCTCGGACATAATATACACCAATTATTAAAAATAATATATTTCTACAACATGAACGTGATTGATATTTCAGCGACAAAAGAAAAAGAACCAGTCAAGCATCATCCAGAGTAATCAAATTCCTTTCGCGTCATTATCATTGACCTGTCCGGGACATATACAAATCAGTTGCTACTCAATTTGATAATAAAATGGCTCAAATGGGACAAACTTTATTCAGTAGCAACCGTCCGCGGACGACCAGCCAAGTTATAATGTTCTCAAGAAATTCAGTGATGCTGCAAAAGAATCCATCGACGATTACAATTTAGCTGAATTTATCATTGATGGTAGCATTAATAATCTTGTGGTTTACGACGATGTCATGCTCGACAAACAAACAAATCCGGCCAGGTGTGTGTGACCTCCTTTAGAGTGTCTCATTTAGCTCTTTAAGATATGTATAAAACAAATGCCTGTAGGTAATTTGCCATGAAAGTGAGCTCTCAGGGTTACTGTTTATTCAGGCATTGGTCGTTTCCTACAGGCATTGTTTTATACAAATCTTATGGTGCTAAATAAGTCCAGTTTGGTGAGGTCAGTCCCGACTCCCTGCTGCTATATGTATTTATTCACAGAATATATTAATAATCATGTAATTTTATTTTATACGTTTTAAATGAATAGCATAGGGCGGCAAGGCTTTCGGTCATGATGAGTGAAACCGGGTCTCATGTATATGTTCTTTTATTTCGAATTGTTTTCTCGTTGGAAGCTGCTGGCTATAGAGTTCCAAGAAAAGAATTCCTCAGAGGGAAATGAAAGAAAAATATTTTAACAATAGTCTGAAATAACTTTTGGCATCGGACTGTGAAATATGAATTTGTATTTTTCCCCAGTGTTTACATGTACACTTGTAAAGTGAAACCACTAGTATAGCGCCATTTCATGGACGTCCTATATTTTCCTGTAATACAGAGGTTATTGACACTTCAGCACTGTATATCTATTAGATCACATTTTCGCACACACGTTAGTACCCTACACTTCGGTACCATATTTATCACACACACACACACACACACACACACACACACACACACACACAGACACACACACACACACACACATTTTAGTAGCCTACATTTCAGTACTGTATTAATCAGATTGCATACATGCACACATATTAGTACCCTACACATTAGTACTGTATTTATCATATTACACACATATGCACGCACTTTATATTACCCTACCCATTATCAATGCACTTATCAGATAATACATATATGCACACACTTTATTGTACCCTACAAATTAGTACTGTATGTATCAGATTACACACAAATGCACACACTTTAGTACCGTACGCATTGTTGTTGGCATCCGTTAGTCTCGAGAGACGATGGAACTGCGCCCATGAGAGATGTCCCGGTTGGTGGTTGCGCAGCGTCTGCTGTGGCTAAGTAGTCCAATGCGGGAGTGGCAGTCCCTGCTGCACTTGCTACACTTGAAGGTTGCGTCTGGTGTTGGTTGGAGCTGCCTCTTCTTCCTCTGCGATCGTCTTTCATCAGCTAGCAAGCGTTGCTTGTCCTCTCAGGCTTTCAGACCAGTGATCAGAGCATGTCGCCAGCTGGATCTGTCTAGACCGAGCTCTTCGCAGGTGTTGACATCGATATCAAGGTCTTTCACGTCGTGCTTACAGACATCCTGAAATTGGAGATGTGGCGACGTACATGGCCCAGCCATCTGATGCGACGTTGGCGGAGGAGTGTGATCATGCTGAGAATCTTGGCACTCTCGAGCACCTCGTTGTTTGTCACTCGATCGCTCTAGGTGATTCCGAGTATGCGTCGGAGGCATCGCATGTGAAAGGCGCTCAGTCTTTTTTCTTGTGAGGCGTACAGAGTCCAGGTTTCACTGGCGTACATGAGAGTGCTTAGCACGCATGCACGGTACACGGTGATCTTAGTGTTCATGGTCAGCATGCTGTTGTTCCACACTCTCTGCGACAACCTGGAGAGAGTTGTTGACGCCTTTCCGATCCGCTTATTGAGCTCAGCATCGAGCGAGAGGTTGTTGGTGATGGTAGAGCCGAGGTACATGAACTGACTCACCTCCTTAAGTTCGTAGTTGTTGATGATGATGCTTGGGAGTCCGCGTCCTGAATCATCACGTTTGTTTTCTTTAGGCTTATGGTTAACCCAAACTCATTGCATGCTTTAGCAAAGCGGGCCATCAGGCGCTGAAGCTCAGCTTCTGTGTGGGTGGCTAGAGCGGCATTGTCTGCGAAAAGCATGTCCCTGATGGTTACTTCACGCACTATGCTCTTTGCCTTCAGTCGTGCCAGGTTGAACAGTCTGCCGTCTGATCGTGTGTGCAGGTAAATCCCTTCTGTGGACGTCCCAAAGGCGTGGTTGAGCAGGACTGCGAAGAAGATGCTGAAGAGCGTGAGAGCAAGGACACAGCGTTGTTTAACTCCACTGCGGATGTCAAAGGGGTCGGATGTTGAGCCATCGTACTGTACTGTGCCTTTCATGTCATCGTGGAAGGACTGGATCATGCTTAGCAGCTTTGGAGGGCAACCAATTTTCGCCAGGATTGTGAAGATTCCGTCTCTGCTGACCAGATCGAATGCCTTGGTGAGGTCTATAAAGGCCAGGAAGAGGGGTCTGTGTTGCTCTCTGCATTTTTCCTGCAGTTTTCTGACAGAGAAGATCATGTCGATTGTGGACCTCTCTGCGCGGAACCCGCACTGCGACTCTGGGTAAACTCTGTCAGCAAGCGTCTGCATTATGTTCAGGATGACGCGTGCGTAAACTTTATGCACGATGCTGAGAAGTGATATGCCCCTGTAGTTGTTGCAGTCGCTTCTGTCGCCCTTGTTCTTGTACAGGGTTATGATGTTAGCGTCTCTCATGTCCTGAGGCACTGCACCCTCGTCCCAGCAATGGCAGAGGAGGTCCTGCAGGTGTGTAAGCAACACGCTACATCCGCACTTGATGAGTTCTGCTGTGATGCCATCCTTCCCTGGGGCTTTACCTAAGGACAGTTTCTCTAAGGCCTTCTTTATTTCGTCTACAGTAGATTTCTCGTCCAGTTCGGTCATGAGAGGGAGGTTTTCAATGGCGTTGAGGGCATCATTGGTCACGTGGGTCTCTTTGGAGTACAGTTCGGAGTAGTATTCCACCCAACGCTCCAATTGCTTGCCCTTGTTGTGAATGATATCACCTGTTGCAGACTTCAGTGGTGCTCTCAGTTTCTTCGTGGGACCCATTGCTTTCTTTATGCCATCGTACGTGCCTCTGATGTTTCCAATATCTGCTGCTGACTGGATACTCTGACAGAGCTGAAGCCACTATTCATTGGCACACTGCCGTGCTAATCTCTGCACTTTGCTTCTGGTAGACCTGTATGCCTATAGTGTCTACTGGCAGGGTGATCGCTTGTATTGCAGGTGAGCACTGCGACGCTTTTCTATATCTGACATGAGTGTGGCAGAGTTAGCTTCAAACCAGTAATTGTTCTTTAATTGCTTCTTACCAAAGATCCGTTGGGCTGGCTGTATACAGTCTCTCTGATGTGATCCCGTCTTTCTTTGGTACTGCCGTTGGGAGGGTTCTAAATCAAACGTCTTGGAAAGAGCATAGGTGAATTTCTCAGCCTTGTCTGGATATGATGTCTTGCTCACATCAACGCGTGGTTGACCCTCTTGCCTACAGCGGTGGATCTTTTTCTGCTGAAGCTTCATTTTGCAGCACACCAGCGAGTGGTCGGTGTCGCAGTCAGCACTGTGGAAGGTACGGCAAAGAAGCACACCCTTCATGGCTGACCGTCTTGTAATGATCAAGTCCAGCTGGTGCCAGTGTTTAGACCGAGGATGCTTCCAAGACACTTTGTGCTGTGGTTTTGTCTGAAAGAATGAATTGGTGATACTGAGGTCGTGGTACGAGCACATCTCTAGAAGGCGCTGCCCATTCTCATTCATCGTCACAACGCCAAACTTGCAAGACAGGAGGGCCAAGAGTCATCCTAGCATTGAAGTCGCCCAGCAAAATCAAGTTCTCTTCCTTGGGAATTTCGTCAATGAGCAAGTTTAACTCATCGTAAAACTCATCCTTGGTATCTGTGGAGGATCTTAGTGTGGGAGCGTAAACGCTGATCAGGTTGACAGGCCCATTTGTGGTGTGGAGGCGGAGGGATAGCAGTCTTCCATTTCCTTGTTGGCAGGGTTATATCATCCCCAGCAGAGTGTTCCTGACAGCGAATCCAACACCAAACTCTCTGGCTTCATCGGCGCTCTTTCCTCGCCAGAAGAATGTGTAGTTCTTTTCTCTGAGGGACCCAGAATCTGGTAGTCGTGTCTCCTGTAGTGAGGCGATGTCGACCTGGAGCCTTGCAAGTTAGTCGTTGATCACTGAAGTCTTTCGAACATCACTGATTGTCTGGAGATCATCTGAAAGCCCAGTCAGCATGGTCCGGACATTCCAGGTACCTATCTTGAGGATTGAAGTCTTCTTTTTTTTTTTTTTATTTCTTGGTGCACTAGTTACAGTCCGCTTGTCAGGTAACCGCGTACCTTAAGCCTTACGCACCCAGCAAGGCAGGCTAACTGTGGCGGGACGGCACCTTATTGGCTGGGGACTGCCCAGTTTTAGGCGGGCGGTAGCTGTCCAGTGAAACATGTTGGTCTCTCCCACTGTCAGAAGCAACCCCTGGCGTCTGGCTCTACGCCAATCGAGCGGTGACTTATAACCGGTAAACTGCTGCTTCCAGTGTTGTGTCGACGCTGTGGAGCGAAGCTGGAGTGTCCTCTCCAGGGCGCAAGCCTGAGCAGGGTGACCATGCAGCTGATCCCCCCTCTCCACGCAGCTGATGGATCCAAGGGAAATGACAAGCCGATACGTCATGGCACCAGCTGCGTCACAGGAGTTGCCGAGATGACACTGAAATCAATGCCATGTCGCCTTAGGGACTCCGTCTCCGGATTTTCTGTTGGGGTTTACTCCTTTAGCCTTTCCCATGAGAGGGTATAGTCTCAAGGCAGCGAAGGCTTGAAATCGGAGTTTACCTTCTCCTAGATGGGCGACCACCCAAGGTTAACGAGCCCCATCTGCCTGAAGCATCTGGTTTTGAGGCGCCAGAAACTCGCCTGTCATCCCTTCTCCAGTCAGCTTAAACAGGTTCGTGAAGGCCTGGAGCTGTATTTGGATGTCAGAGGCTCTATCAGACGCAAGCCATTGGGAGATTTCCAAGGGAAGTGGGTGTTTATCTCCCACATACCGTACCAAATAAGCAATGAATTTAATAGATTACACACATATGCACGCACTTTATAGTACCCTACACAATATGAATGTATTTATCAGATTACACACTTATGCACACACTTTATAGTACCCTACCCATCAGCAATGTATTTAGCAGATTACACACATATGCACACACTTTATAGTATAATACACATTAGTACTGTATTTATCAGATTACACACATATGCACAAATTTTAGTACCGTACCCATCAGCAATGTATTTATCAGATTAAACACATATGCACACACTTTATAGTGCCCTACACATTCGTACTGTGTTTATCAGATTAATCACATATGCACACACTTTATAGTACTCTACATATTATTACTGTATTTATCAGATTACACACATACGCACACACTTTATAGTACCCTACACATTCGTACTGTATTTATCAGATTACACACATTTGCACACACTTTATAGTACCCTACCCAATAGCAATGTATTTATCACATTAAACAGATATGCACACACTTTACAGTGCCATACACATTCGTATTGTATTTATCAGATTAGACACATATGCGTACACTTGATAGTACCCTACACATTAGCAATGTATTTTGCAGATTACACACATATGCACACACTTTATAGTACCCTACACATTAATACTGTATTTATCAGATTACACACATCTACACACACTTTATATTACCCTACACATTAGCAAAGTGTTTATACGATTACACATATATACACACACTTTATAGTACCCTACCCATTAGCAATGTATTTATCAGATCACACACATATGGACACACTTTATAGTACCCTGCACATTAGTACACTATTTATCAGCTTACACGCATGCACACACTTTATAGTACCCTACACATTAGCAATGTATTTATCAATTAAACACATATGCACACACTTTAGAACCCTACAAATAGCAATGTATTTATCAGATTAAACACATATGCACAAACTTTATAGTACCCTACACATTAATAATGTATTTATCAGATTACACACATATACACACACTTTATAGTACCCTACACATTAGCAACGCATTTAGCAGCCTACACACATTTGCACACACTTTATAGTACCCTACCCATTAGTACTGTATTTATCAGATTACACACATATGCACACACTTTATAGTCCCATACACATTAGTACTGTATTTATCTGATCACAAACATATGCCCAAATTTTAGTACCCTACCCATTAGCAATGTATTTATCAGATTAAACACATATGCACACACTTTAGAACCCTACAATTAGCAATGTATTTATCAGATTAAACAAATATGCACACACTGTATAGTACCCTACACATTAATACTGTATTCATCAGATTACACACATATACACACACTTTATAGTACGCTACACATTAGCAAAGTGTTTATAAAATTACACACACATATACACACTTTATAGTACCCTACCCATTAGCAATGTATTTAGCAGATTACACACATATGCACACACTTTATAGCATCCTACACATTAGTACTGCATTTATCAGATTACAAACATATGCACACACTTTAGTACCCTACCCATTAGCAATGCATTTATCAGATTAAACACATATGCCTAATCATTGGGTCCTTTTCGAAGACGTTATGGGAATCGAAAATGTGAAAGTTTGGTTGACTTGTGATCCATTGCCAACTTTGCCATTCACAGAGCAAATTATATGATCAAAGAGGCCTACAGTGTCTGATAGTGCCATTCACAGAGCTAACTCTATGATCACTGAGACCTGTGTCAGATGTTGACTGCCATTGGTAAGTTCGACGACAAAGTTCTTTTAGATTACAGGCAGAACCATAAGAACGACATTTCTATGAATACTGACACAAGCATTTCACAGTGCATTGTTTTTAAAGCCGTATTTTTCGTCTCTTAATCAGGCCCGACCCTAGGGCAAGGTGAACGAATCAACCGCCTTGGGCCCCGCGCTTTCTGGAAATCAACTCTGCAATGCAATTTGTTTGCTGTTGGCCCCGCGCTCATCGCATGCTGCCTTGGTCCACGAATTCGTCATTGGGCCCCGCACATCCTAGGGCCGGGACTGCTCTTAATATCTTTCTATTGTTAAATGTATATTCACAAGTACAATCACAATGTAAAAGCCCCTACAAACTCTTACAAACAGCTGATTATGTCCATGAAAACAGCCGGCACTCGTAAGCTTGATCATCAGAAGCTTTCATTCAGTCACCGAGAAGAAAAAGAATTCTTTTTCGATAAGTTGTACGAATGACTATAGATGGATTCAATAGTTATCTACATTCTCTCTCTCTCTCTCTCTCTCTCCGCGTGGTCAATTTTGATTAATAAGATACACGGGAACACAACATATTGTATCAGATCTCACTTCTCACAATGTTTATCGTTAAAAAAAGAATGACATACAGGACCGGACTTAGATGTGGTGAGACCCTAAGCTATAGCTGTAGAGGACCTAACTGGTGTGTGTGTGTGTGTGTGTGTGTGTGTGTGTGATTTGGATTTTAAAGTAGCTTTTAACAAGTTTTCAGTCTCATCGCTACGATGTCTGCAGTGTGGCAGTTGATAGTGATGGACTGGGACATCATGCCGCAGACACGTAGCAAGATGTCCCACCCAGTCATTATCCTGACACCTGGCCGACCAGTCCTAACACTAACCTCTTAATGCTGAGCGCCAAGCGAGGCAGCTGTAAATACCATTTTTGTAAGTCTTTGGCATGACTCGGCCGGGGTTCGAACCCACGACCTCCCGCTTTCGAAGCAGACGCTCTAACCACTAGGCCACTGGAGCGGTCGGACCTAATTGGTAAATATTAACTGACAGTAACACTGTATAACAACTTAACTTGGCAATTTTTCGCTAATTATTACAATGTAAATTATGTCACCTGTATAAAATATATTGCATAGATAATAATAACGAACATGTTATGCAAAAACCACGGGTTAAAGTATTACTGAAATATAAATTATAATAAAACTAACATATTTTTAAACAATCTTAAATTCTGATATGCCCTATCAGACTTTGAAGCCCTAAGCTGTAGTTTTTTTAGTATATGCCTAAATCAGGCCCTGATTACATGTATAAGGGCAATATAAAAGCTTATATTTGAATCTTTTTTGACTTTTCTATCTCAGACTTTTGTCAGATTTCTCGAAAAGACATGAAAGTCATAATGTAGGCAATTTCAATCCGCGAGAGATAAACTGTCATGAATTGGCCGACCTATTAGTATAACTAATCGATTTTAAACGTTTTGCTAGCACACGTGCAGAAGCAAGTCAGAGACTTGTATGCAAATATTTAGTAGAAAAAGAAATGAAAATCGGATTAGTTATCAAACCAAGATCCCCACTTTCTTAAAATTACCATTATCACTGCTACTGTTGTTTTTACTGATCTTACTGATACTACTACTACTATTGCCCTCACAACTTGATGCTAGGACAACTACTCCTATTACTATTAATGCTGCGACCACTACATGTTACTACTACTGCTGCTACATGTTACCGCTTCTGCTACAACCACTACGACCACATGATGCTACTACTATTACTGCTACTACTAATAATAATAATTATTAATAACAGAGACAACAATGATAATAATAATAATAATAATAATAATAATAATAACAATGATAATTCATTATTTCAGCTCACGAAAACCAAGACTCGATATAATGGACATTCATAAAGTTCTGCGAGCAATATTTGGTATCGAAATCATGTAAATATACCAGCAGCATATACAAAATACCAGCTAGTACCATTCTATTTCAAAATCAATATTTTTCTGTGCACACTACTTCCGTAATGCAAACAAGTTTATTTGGCCGACATAAGATACACAATCAATCTATGGAAACAGTACATTGATCGTCGGGTTACTTATTGATCAAAATATTTAATACATGTGGAACGAGTCTTATCAGTTCATCCAAGAATTTATTGGGGTCTGGGGTTTTAGAGAAAAATTAACTTTTGTTTGTCCGTCTGTTCATACATATATGTGTCATGTTTTCTATATTCTATCTCAAAAAAAGCCTCGATGACTCATTGTTTAAGGCGCTGAACCCGTGTCTAGAAGGGAGCAGATTGTAATCTGCAGCACCCCCATCTTTTTTTTCTTTTTGTTCCGTCTATGCCTGTCTCACTATTTACATGTATCTTTAAAGGCACAATAGTACAGCTGAGGGTGAATTTTCTTGCAAAAATGTTGGTAAAATTATGCATATCATCTGATCAAATACTGTTTAAAAGGCAATTCTTGGGTAATATCAAGTACGTATAGGTTCCCTTTATGAAATATGAGCTCTCTGAAATCTTCGTACGTAGAGTAACGAATCTATCGTCTCCATATTGAAATTCCGCTCGGCAGTGATCGGCAGATCCCGAACGAATAACACACATAATTCCGGTCACCGAAATTTGCATAATTATATGCCATATTGTAAACACTGAAGTTGATGACTTAAAACACAACCACTCTACGAACAGCTGGAAGAGCGAACAGGCATTTTTCTAGGATGTCCCATTTTGAAAATTAGGACTTCCTACGAAAATGAAAATAGAAGGTTAATAATGCTAAACCAAAGCCTCTAACTAAGGACATTCTCTCTCCGGTGTAGAGTTTGCTTGTTACTCTTGTTGTCGTTGTTTTTTAACGAGTGTGTAAATGTTTTCATCAGATACGTCTCAATGATGTCGTCGCCCCCTCTGCTGCTACTTACTGAAAAATAATTGAATCAACCAAATATTTTATCAAGACCTACACGATATCTTGATCGAGGGTCATATAAATTTGTTGTTATACATCTGTGTGCGGTAGTTTGCGCTCGTGAAAAGAAATTCTTAAACTTGATTATATCCATATCTCCGGAACACCAAGTCTGATGAATATTTCTTAATGTATGTGTACCAACTCCGTTAAACACAAGAATATTACAATTATCTCTGATTACTTTTGGTATTTGTGTATGCTGTTGTGTAACATAAATCGCATCTGTATTTTTATGCCTTCCTCGTGAAAATATTCTAGCCGGATTTGTTTGCTTATCCAGCATCACATCATCGTACACAACTAAATTATTAACAAATCCATCATGATCATCAACAGATGGTGCTTCATCAATATCAATAATACATTCAATAATATCACTTGTATCCTCATTTAAGGATTTTCCACTCTTATTAAAATCCTTAAGTAATTTGTAACATCGCCGATCATCAACAGATGGTGCCACTAAATATAACTTATCCCATTTCAACAATCTCATTATCAGATTAAGCAATAATTGTGTATTACCATTTCCAAATGGACCTATTATTATCATTATGATATAATTTTGTAATGCTGGATGATGTTTAACTAGTTCTCATTTTTTAGCCGCCGAAAAATCAATGATGTCCATTTTATACAAAAGATAAATAAATATGAATTTATATTGTGTAAAGTGTAGGGCATTCGCACCTACAGATAAAGTAATAACCATAACAACAAAAAATAAACGACCTGCACTTACGGGTAAATGTGAACAATGTGGCACAACAACATTTAAGTTTATTTTCGCTAGTAAACTAGTAGATAAAGTTTAAGAAAAAGCAGGTGATATTGCAGCTTCATTCCTAAAATTACATGGAAAAACATGGGCTAAATACCCAGAAGAAAAACATCTTCCAGGATATAATTAGTGTGGTCCTGGAACCAGACATGATATTAGGCTTGATGACCAAAATCAACCAAAATCTGGTGAATATCCTGTAAATGCTATTGATAAAGCGTGTCATACTCATGATGTCGCCTATAACAAAAAAGATTTAGAACAACGATATATTGCAGATGTGAAATTAATTCATGCATTAAATTCCATAAAAAATAAATCTCTCAAAGAATCACTTGCTAATTGGCTAATAAAATCTGCAATGAAAAGTAAATTAGTGTTGGGAAACGGAGCTTCTCGTGCTAATTAATCATCCAATTATTACAATTAAATCAATTTAAGACAGTCCAAAAGGATATTGGAAAGGTAATACAGCAATAATAAACTTGCCGAAGCAGCAAATGTTACTCGCGTTGTTGCTGCAGCGTGGTTAGCACGACAGGCAATATGGCAAATTTATCCACCACCGCCTATACGGATCAAATATGCACATTTTGATGTTAGTGTATCAAATGAAGTTCATCAAGCAGAAATCTTATTTTGCCACGCAATACTATCAAAATATGTAGACGCCAGATGTTAACTGTCGCTGATGTTGCAAGTAGATATAAAGAAGCGGAACCATTATCAACTAAAACAACAACTGAACTTGTTTCTGCGTTTGAACGAATTTATCAACGTGGTGGTCTAATATGGCCACAACTATTACAGGTTGATCCTAGCAAACAATTTCTTGGTTCAGTATCATCATTGATGAAGCAATATAATGTTAAAATACGACGAGGACATACTGCAATTCATGGTGATCAGGCAATTGTTGAACGATTTAATCAAACACTTGCTGAGCGGTTGTTTGGATATCAATCTGCAAAAGAAATAATTAAAGATACAATATCTCGTGAATGGGTTGCAAGATTACCAAGTGTGATATCGGCATTAAATAATGAAATTACTCGAACAACTGCTATGAAATCCATTAATGCAATCATGAAAAAATATATACCCGTTCGACATGAATTTTCAAGAGAACCAGTATTAGGTAATGTTACTGCAAGATATCTATATGAACCTGGTGAACTTGAAAAAGGTATTAAAACAAAGAACAACTGATCCTATTTGGAGTATCACCACACACAAAATTTCTAGTGTAGTTACATCTACGGGTAGACCTGCAATATACAGATTAGATTCAACTGCTCCTCAACGTGGATTTGTACGTGAACAATTACAAGTAATTCCCAAAGATACAGAATTAACACCACAATCACTCCTGTAAACCAACACCTCCACGATTACATTCAAGACAGGTCAACATTACATTTTCACGTGTATGACCAAGATTATTATCCTTTCTATCTACGGTAAATTGCCTTGCATTACCGAGAACAGCATTCCAAAATATTATTGCGTTACAACATGCAAAATGATTATTCTGTTGTTCTTATAGCGTCATGATAAATTCAACATCAAGATCAAAGTTATATTTTTGTATCATATTCTGTATAACTGATGAATTTTCTTTTTATAATATTATCGTTGACACAATTATCAATAACGGTTTTTTCCTTTACGGGTATCATTATTCGCAATTGAGACATTCTTCTAACTCGAGACACTGCAAGATAAACTAAGTTTGACCATTCGATACGATCACCAACAATCCAAACTCGCGTATCAGAAATAGTTAATCCCTGAGATAAATGAATCGTCATTGCATATCCCAGTGTCCATGGAGATCTGTCTGCGCTCAATGCACCTTCAACAACAATAACATCAACCGCAAAAACATCATTTAACACAAGATTTTGTCGTTGTGATGATCCCGGTATATCAACTTCAATGTTTTGTCGTCGTGTATCTGCAGGCCGATAACATAATGGTACAGGTAACTCTGGAAACTTATCTTTACGTAACTGATATGTTTGTTGAAGTGTATCACGAACTATTTTTCTACTTGTCACTATCAAATCAGTTGGTCTCCATGAATTCCAAAAATCATCAATAGGTGTTTCTGAAATCATTATTCGCAATATTTCACACTGAATCGTGTTCGATTGTAGTCTGATTAATTGCTTAAACTCTCTTAATTCTGTATCAAGTGCTCTGTGATCGTCAGTTATTTCTTCATAATAATCAAGAAAATGATTTAGCCATTCATGTGAAGGCGATCCAAACGCAGGTGGTACAATATATATTTCATCCCAAACAATAATTTTTGGAATATGTTTTACACCCATTCGTTCAAGAGTCCATGCATCACCTTTCCATTGAAAAAAAGCTATGATAAGTACATGATTTTACTCATCGTTATCGTATTTCTCTTGCAAGTCTATGTGTCGGAGTTAACACAACTGTATCAACATTCCGAAATAATTCAATCACACGAGTTGTTTTATCAGAGTCTCCCAATCCATTAAGATAAACTGTTTTATGTCTAGATACAGGATAATATACTGATGGCACCCTTCACAATTTTGATATTTGATTATTCTTGCAAAAAGTATCTTTAACGGGAACATTCGCTGATTAGAATGTTTCTGTTTTATTCTCCATCCACCCCATGGTGCATCAGCGCTAATATTCAGTTCTTCTAACAATCCTGAATTTTCTTTATAAGTATAAAATGAATCCGTAGCAACGCTGACAGCAGATTTAGGAAATCGATTTACCATCGACAGTAGATTTATCGACACATAAGCCAGCACTGAAGATCTTAGATGTGTAAATTACGGCGACTCACCATCAATATAACTTACAATCGTACATAATTTAGTTCCGTCTGAAATATTAACCTTACTTCGATTTATAAAAGCATGTGTGCTTATTGTATCGTTAATTATAAAATCTAGCTCAGCATTGTCTATGATTAATCTTGTACAATGTCGTTTGTGATCGCGTGATCCTCCCTGGGTAAAATTACCGATTTTTCTGCCAAGATCTTTTGCGACATTTTCATCATTATCTTTTATATCCTTAGATATATTGTTGAACATATTTTATATCAAACTTATTTGGTTGTGGTAACCAGACTTTGCTTCGTTTATGATATGATATAATTGCTCCTTGACAACCAACGATAATATTATTTTTACATCAAGCATATACCGCAACAATACTATTGGTGCCCACATCTTTGTTGAGAAATGTTTCCCAAACCAAACATAACAAATTCGATGAAGATTTTCAGCAAGCTCAAATGACTCAATGCAAGCAAATGCAATAAGATCAAAATCAGGTAATGGTCCATTTATCGATACCCTAGTGATATCATACGTGGGATATCCGAATCGCTTAAACTACTTAGAATACTCACCCGTTCCAAGAAAATTACCGGGATAACATGCAACCATAACAACAGAAATAACATCACTGTGATTGTATTTAGTATTCCATAATCCACCATGCCCATATTCAACACAACTTGATATCACATCGTCAAGAAAATCAAATCGAGTAGGTCTCCATGACTTCTTACTTCCAGCGAAATGAACCGCAACTGATGCAATTGTAAAACAATTACCAAGCAGTTATTCGGTATCATTAGTGTATTTCAATGCAAGATTTTTCTTTCCTCATGAAGAGATTCTGTGCGATAAATCTCTCCGTTGGGTCGTACAAACTGAACATAATCTCCATCATCTGAACTCTGAAATAACCATACCGATACAGGATCATTTTTACTTATTTCGTTAATAAAATCAAATAGTTTTCCATGATAAAATTTAACAGTTTGATTCCGCGAAAATATTGTTACCGCGTTAGTCCACGCACGTATGTGCATTGTGATCAATAATTTCAATTGGAGCTCCTCTTGATTTATATTTTGAATCGTGTAGAATGTATCCTGTTAATGTTTTTACGATTATTGGAAATCTTAGGGCTTTTCATATAACTTAGCAACATCATTGATAGATCATGTTTGTTACATGGATTACGTTTTGGTGTAAATGAAATATCACTCATATAATAATTAAGTGAATGATTCAATTCATATTTTTTCTCATTGTTATAATGACCAAGCAGAGAGATCAATGTAAATGGTTGATAATTGGCTCTACTGATTTTTGTAATCGCAGTTGTATAAGTGAATATTGTTCATTTCACAAATAATACGTGAAACGAGGAAGTAAAGGTCCTATTCGTTGTGTAAATTATCAACATGGAGTACGGAGAAAAACTGAACTATTTTCAGAATGTGGAGGCAAACAATATCGTGAATTAACACGCTACCTCAAAAGTAAAAAGGTGAGTTTATCAGTGTTCAGGATAATATTCACGGGCTGTTAGTCGACAAAAACAAATTTTAAGGTTTCAATCATCGTAATGATGGAGAAAGAGATAACAGAACATCCGATAATCAAGGGATATGAAGCATCCCGTGATGGAATTGTTAGAAATTATAAATTTAAAAAAAAAACAAGTTGGTGTTGTTAATTCTGGTTATTTATACTTCACGACCAGAGAAAAAAATATTGTTTTTTTATAGATTTATTTATGAATGTTTTAATGGATTGATTAGTAAAATTCTTGTAATCGCTCACATTAATTCAAATAAATTGGATAACAATTTATTCAACCAGAGAGTTGTTACTCTTAGTCAGAATTGTAAATATGGTAAAATGGTATAATAGGTAGACCTAAAAGATCTAACAGACCAGCTGTTGCTGTTGTTGATATAAATGAAATTGAATTTCATTCAATACACGTGGCTGCTAAATATTGTAACATCAACACACATTTAGTATCATTTTGTGCCACTGGTAAGACTATTTCAGCATTTTCAAGAAAATATAACACGCGGGTATTATTTTATTACGCCTGAATATTATAGTAATTAAAGATTAGGATATGTTATAATGAACCAGGAAAACATCGATAACATCATCGACGAGATTAAAAAATGAAATTCTACGAAATTGTCAGCAGAAATAAACAAGATTGACGTGCTTGATGCTGAGCATATAATAAATGAATACGAAAAGGTAGAAATGGAAAGATATTTTAACAAGGATACATTAAACATTGAATATCGTTTTGTTAAAACACTTGAACATGCTACAGCAAAATTATCTATTTGCATACCACGTGACGATATTTTCAAATGAATCCCACTTATTGCTGCAATTAACTGGGCCAAAGAAATATTATCACTGCAATATAGTGAACGAGACAATAAAAAACAAGTATCTACGTTCAGGCTAAATAAAATGTGTGAATCTATAAAACAAAATGAATCTAAACAAGATGAATCTAAACAAGATGAATCTAAAGATGATGATATATTTTACACTATATATTCAGTCAAGGAATAATTGACTCACAAATTATTTCAACAATACTCTTGGTAGATGTTAGTGTGATTGATACTCTTTTTTCTTCTTCTTCTTCAGATTCACCTTGTGCAGTTTCAATATATTTTGTAATGTTTGATATTTTACATTAATGTCAGATAACTATATTTCAAGTTTTTTGTTTATGTTGCCTGTCTTAATTAAACCTTCATGTTTCACTTGAGAACCATTCAATTCAGTATTGTGTTTTTCAATTTCGTTGTGTAAATTACCGTGTTGGACCTTAAGATTACTCAATTCAGTATTGAGTATTTTTATTTCGTTGTGTAATTCCTCACGTAAACTTAAATGTTTTGCAAAATCATCATTATGATCATTAAGTGTTTTATTTAACTCAGTATGATTAACTTTGCTGGTGTTTATTTCTTCTTCCATCTTTTTATTTTCAGCACATAATATATGTCATACAACTCTTCATTGATTTTATTTTTCGTTTCTGATATCTTCATTGATCTTATTAATTTGTGAAGTGAGGTCCTTACCTTTAGCAGCTCCAGCAACATCGCTGGGAATCGTTTATTTTTATTTGATCTTTCTCAGATCTTATATAACCTGTTCAGACCAATATGATATGATTTAGCGATTTTGTGTAGTGATTCGTTTCAGCGCAAGTTCATTATTTTTTCTCATCGCTCGAAGATAAGTATGTTGGGACCCGAGGCATATAATAATCATGGAAAAATAATCATGGAAAAATAATTATGGAACGGTAATTATGGATTCTAATTATGGATGTTAATTATGGAAAATTATCTCTTGTAGAGGTCTCATTTGGGCAAATGATATGCTCTATCTCTGTTTCCATAATTACTATCCATAATTACTTTTCCGTGATTATTTTTCCATGATTATTTTTCCATGATTATTTTTCATAAAATATTTTATTTTCTCTGAAATGAAATGTTTTTTCTGGTTCATTTACTTTCATGAAAATAAGTCAAAATTCATCGTTTTTCAACAATTTTAGTTGATTTTGTCAAGGAAAATCTGTCGGATTTTACAATTTTTGAGGGTAAAAACCCCCGTGATTCTCTAAATGATTTTGGGTTTTGTTGATAATTTTATAAACTCCAAAATCAGTCGAAAAAACGACAAGAAACGTCATTTTTAGGTGTAATGTTTGAAAATTTATTTTAAAAAATACCAAAATCATTTAGAGAATCGCGGGGGTTTTCACCCTCAAAAATCTGTAGTTTGATTAGTTTTCTCATATTTCAGACAAAAATAAAATATTTTAGAAAAAATAAAATAGTTCAGAAAAAATAAAATATTTCAGAAACAAATTCAACAGATAGCTTTCAGATCATGTGATCAACAATTATAATTTCCCCTCTCTGATATATAAATTTATGCTTAGAAATTTGTTTCTCAGATTAAGTAAGTGTCCATTTTGATCAGTAAGTTTGAAATTTATTCTTGACAATAAATTATTGTGACATCGTAAACAGACCGGATTGGTCGGTTCTTGCATGATTAAATATCCAGGAGGTACTTGCGGTGTAAATGTGTACAGAATATATCTTGTTGAGCTTGATTTGATTTTTTTAAAGATCTACCTGAAAGCTGCAATCAATTACATCACATACAAGATTGACCGCGATCGTTGATGTGATATTAACAACACCTGGTGAAATATGTCTACCTGAGTCGTGTTGATCATTATTATGTTGAAGAATATCTGCAGGTGGAGCTATTTTTCTCCATGCTTTAAGTATCTCATGAAAATATTTATTGATGAGATCATTAAGTGATGCTTCTAATCTGCTAGTTTTAAATCCTGGTAATGTAAAATTTGGTAAATCTGCTTCAGCTATCATGTAATGATCAATGTTTAATTGTTTACTGCTTTTTTCTTTTTCTTCTTTCTTTCCTATTTTAAAAGTACTAGCATTTATAACCCTAACAATAATTTGATTAGCATGTTAAAGCCTGACACAGCTTGATTTAAATGTTGTATCGTCTCAATGATTTTCTTTTTTAGATCGTTATTAGAATACTCAAGAAAATAATCTTTAAATAACTGCAATAATTTTGCAAACATGTATGCATGTTCGATTTTAATTTTATCAGCTAGTGATCTGAAAATTTTTTCATAAACAATTTCATCAGAAGTCTTCTCATCAATACCAGTGATGGAAAATGGTAATACGGGAAATAATTTACCATCAGAAAGAATATGATAACCATCTGTGTTGGTACATGGGTACAAATTTCGATATTTTGGTTCCGTTATATACTTTTGTTCATCAATGAAAAATTCACCCAACACTGGTTCTGAATGAGCCTGATACTCTGGTGGAGTTTCAGGCCATTATAATACTGATCTGATCGATGACTGATAAATATCAACGGCGTAATCAGAGTAATTTATTTCAATTGATGATGATAACGTTCGTTCGTGAACTGTTATATCTATTTTTGATTCTTTCCCAATTATTGGTTTAATTATGCGTTGAAGTTCATTATTGATTTGTTCAATCTGATAACTGCCTGTAGGTATTCCAACAACCTGTGAATCTTGAGTTCCATCTGGTTTATTCTTATTTGCAATTACAAGTGAATTATTTGCTTGTAGTCAGCTGAATGGTTTTGATCTGATATTTGGCCAACTGTAATATACTCGTAATTGCGCCAGTACAATTTCGTTTGCGCGAATTGCAGTTGGAAAGTTAACACTGAATTCAGGATTATTTGAACTCACTGATATCATTGTTGTTTTTAACGGTGTTGTATTAGCGACGATCTGTTAAAGAAGTTCTTGCGATGATGACATTGTTATCTGAATTCTGATTTTCCAAATTGGGATTTACAGGATTGAAATTTTCTAAATTGAAATTTTTCAAATTTGATGTGGATTTTACCACATCCATTGTTTCCTCGTAAATCCTAATCATATCTGCACATTCACAATCAGATATTTTACCATCAACGAAGCACGCTGATATCAGCGAAGATAGTTTAGAATATCCTAACGTCGCTGTGTGCAATTTTATTATGTATTCATGTAATTTTGTGTTTGTGCATGTATATATTTTCTTTGCAATGATATTAAAAATACCAGCGATTGTTGTTGCGGCCAAAATAACAATTGTTACAAATACTGGTGACATCACCGTCACTGATAACAATATACAAGTTCCAGTAATAACAGCAGATACATAATAGATAATTATATCAACAACAATATTTGTGTATGATATTTTTTTTTACTTTCACTGTGTAATCATCAACAATCTTTTTAGTTGTGTTTGCCATTCACGTACTTAATTATATCCATAAAACTGCACATTGGTTGGAGATCCCACTATATTAAGCAGGTAGTAACTTAGCAACTAATTCAAGACACCAATAATAAATCAAACTAAGTCTTTGTTCTTTGGGTTCCACAGTAAACGTTTCCTCGTTGTCGCGCTCTAACACCATTAATACAAATCCATCTGATTGTGTTAAGGAATAACGTCGTTGTACCGCCGTGAATGTTGCACATGTTGTTGCACCAATCACTGATAATCTGTATATGCCAGTAACTTCAGCACGAACTTTGATAGATTTATTAAGTGGTGACTATAATGTTTGTTCAGACGCTACAATGTATACTGAATTATCAGTTTAAAAAAATTAAGTCAGCAAGTTTTATATCAACAGATACTAGTTTTCCAAAAAAATCTGCAACAAATCCGTTTTTTCGCTTTAGAAAACCCAAAAATGTTTGTATGTGATTATTATATTCAGATTTAAGTGCGACAGTTTCATTGTTAATCGAAGTTAGCATGTTTATTTGGAAGGTCTTTATTATCCACGTATCTCTTTGTTGCAACTTCATCGTCTATTAAAGGTTCTCTCAGAAAACTAATGGTATTATTTGACATATTAAGTGGACCAGTTATTGTATCACCTGATGTTTTCACTCGACTATTAATACTATCTATCATTGTTTTTACAATAATGCCAGGTTTGATTCTTCCAGTTATGTCATACACAGCTATGGATTCCTCGGTTACTCCACTAGCTTTATAGAAAATATCACGCAATTAAAGGTTACTTGTTTTTATTTTTCCTTGCTTATCTTGAAATACAACCAATTCGTCTGGATCTACATTTGTAATATTTAATAATTCAGATATTTCGTTGTTAATTTGCTCACGTATATTTTCAGGATTTTTTGTTTCAGTTTTTCGTGATGAAGATCTTCCGTATATATCAACCATTAGAGAATTTAAGATCTGTTCAAAAACTGACGGTTATTTGTATACTCGTGCACAACTTTATGAGGTGGTTTGGTTGATTTTGATATAGCATCAAGTACAGCAATTACTTTACGACCACATATCGGTGGATCTGTTATTGTTTGTGTTGGTAATGTTGAATGCCAAACCTTGTGAGTTGTGTTTATGTATTTGAGAGATTCAATCGGCGGTAAAGTCCGTACGAATCAAAATAAATAATTCGGCGTGGAACAAGTGCGTATGCAACCCGATGACCAGAATTCGAATCAAGATTAATAATTCCTGTTTCAATGTTGTTCGGTTGTTTTGGTAACTGGTAACGCATAAAAACACCTCTGAAATTTTTATATTCAGAAATTTAACAGCGTCAAGTAAATCAAATTTGGGCATCGGCGTTATCGTGATATTGTCCCAGGAAGTCTGAGTCCTTTTCCCCTTTTTGTGAAATTCCTTTCCCTGTTGCTTTCTTTAGTGCCATTCCAGCAGCGGTTCCAACAGCACCTAACGCATCTGCCTTTGCCACAGCTGGAGCTGCAAGAGCTATTAATGCAGGTAATGCAGCAAGAAGTGGAAATATACCGCCAGTTTAAACCACATTGCTAATAGCACTCGGAGAAAGATTTGACTGAACTCCAGTTTTTTATTCTAAAGCTTTATTAAAATGTTTAAGTTGAGTCTTAGTCAACGATAATTTGTTTGGACCGCCATTAGAAATTTGATCTCGCTTTAATGCTACTGTTGTTCCACACTTATTTGCAAGTTTTGATTATAATTCATTTTATCTGACCTGGAGTCAGAGTGACATTAACGTGACTGTATGACATTTGTTATAATTATCACGAGCGATTTAATTACACATTGTTTCATTTACATATTTTCCACTGGTGCATCAATAACTCGCATTAGTCCATCAACACCTTCAAGTAACATTGCTTTGTCACTAAGAATAACAGCAATTGCTCTATAACCATCAGCAGGTACTTCGTTTACACAAGCTTGAAATTGTATATCAACGTTGGTTTGTCTCGCTAAGTCAAGATGCTCCGGGGAAAAATAATAAATCGGATATAATTTTGTAAAATCTAATTGTGATATTTGCAATCCGTATCTATATTTTGATCACGTCCCATAAATGTCATCAAACAATAATATGCACGTGCTACATTATTTGTAGTATAATCTAACAATATGTCCTCGGCTGGTTCTTGATGGCCATTTATCCTTAATGAAACCTCGGTAACGTTATGTTTGTCAAATATCATATTGCTATGTTCTTGTGAATTTAATCGATTATTATTTTGCAAAGCAACAAAAATATGACGTAATGCAGAAACATCTTGCTCTAATGCTATATACCATGTAAATATACCTCGAACTGTACTTTGAATGCTATCTGTGGTCACTGTTAGCCATGATAATAATGATTTACCGCCTTGATCCATACAAGAAAGTAATTTTTGTTCTTCAACAGCTGTTGGAGTCATTACCGGTATCCACAAAGAAAGTTTTATTATATTTACTTTACCATCATCAACAGCACCAATACCTCGCCAGATTGCATCATTGTCGTTACCTTTCCGTACAAGTACAACTGTATGTTTGGCACCAAAAATAACCTTTCAAACATTTCTACAGAATCTAAATATATGTGATAGTGGAATTGCATACGAAAATCTAATGTGCTGTCCTGACAACATTGACATACGTGTTTAAAATCCTAGATTGTAATTTGCATTAACGTTTCCTATTATATCAAAAGCAGCAGCTGGTCTAGCTGCATGTTCAGGATCAGCTGGTTGTGGACCAGATGCGGTAGCTTGTCCTGTTCGTATTTTAATATACTGAATATTATCAGCGTTATCGGTGATATTTTTTATCAAACATTATTGATGGACCAGCTGATCTTGTATAATCGTCAGAATATCTTGCTAAACCTATTACTGTTATAGCAACATCAACATCTTTCTGAATTGATTCAATTTGTTTTCCATCGATCAAATATGTAGCGCTATCAAACAATGCCATAATTCCATTGTTAACAAAACCAACACGTGCATTTTCACCATATGGTCCGTCATCTGCAGCATTTGTTACAAGTTCCCCTTCTACTTCAATAAATGCTTCAGAGGATAAGAAATATCTACTTGTATTTTGAATTTGTAGTTCAATTCTTCCGAGCTGATTTGGTTGTCTTGCATCATAAGAATGAAATTGATAATCACGTATAGACTCATCTTTTAGGATTGGTTTATCCAAAATAAATGCTAGATATCCGTTTAAACATTTTTATAATATTCATTACCGTCTAAAACGAAGTCCACTTCCTGTTATTAAATTTGTTTTGATATATCCTTCTGCGTCAATAACCCCTTGATGATTTAGCGCTGACAGTTTTTGAATTGCGGCTTGATTTATTATTTTACTGACATTTGCAGACATAAATTCAGTGCTAGGTAATTTTACTGGTTGTTGTTTTCGTCGTATTAATCTTGTTAGTCTGTCCTTGATTGCCGAAAATGCTTTAATGGTAATATCACCAATAGCACCTAAAGCTTTATCACGAACAACATCAATAGTCTTCATTGATAATTGTTTTGCAATTGGTATTGCTTTTGGGGCTAGTCTTGTTAAAAAAGAACTTGAGCAACATCACCAAGTCCATCTCCGTAAAATGTTTTGTAGACGGGTAATCGTGAATTTACTATTCTGATCGTGGTTGGTCTATGTTGCGTATTGTGAACAGTCATCTTATTTCTTTTTTTAAAATATTTTTATTAACCCCGTAATGGGTTGACCAATGCGTCGGGGAACCATCCCAAGGTCACCTTACAATCAAACATTTTTGGTTATCAGATAATCTAGGGATAATAAATATGATCTACAGAGAAAGAAAACACACACACACGTATACACACATGCATATGGCACACAATCTAGGTGACATGGACTTTGTGATATTACAGTATTTTGTTCCTGTTTACCATCAAGTCAGAGACAAGTTACATGTTCATTATTGAGGTCTAACTTTTAATAAATTGGTCCTCTTTTTTATTTACCTTAACAGTGTATTTTTCAATGTTCTTATGCATTGCAACTATTTGCTTAAAAGCAAAAATAGAAGGATTTTTCATATTGAATCTGCAAGTATAAATATATTATTTTGCCAAAAATAGCAGGAAATTACCCAAACTGTCCAGTTGTTCACTTCCTAAGAATGTTTCTTTTTTGGACAGATGTACAATATTTGGGCAAAAAGGTGCAAAAACTTCAATAAAACGGTACCAAAACCGTGAAGTAATACTGCAGTCATAAAAGAGATGCTCAATACTTTCATTTTCACTCTTACAGAAAGTACATTTGTTGTCATCTAATATGTTAATTCTTTTAAGAAAATCATTAGTAGCGATTATTCTATGGATTAATTTAAAGTTAAAAGTATCCTTGGTTCAGCATTTCGCCCGGGTATAAAACTCAAACCACTCCTCACTACTTATATTTTTATTAAATACTTGCATCCAAGTTTCTTGCTTCGCAGTGTGTTGCCTTTTAGCTTCCTGTAAAAGATCTTTGTAAGCAAACCTGAGTGAATCTTGTTTTCGCAAGTTCATTATTTTATCCTTCTGCTTATCAAAATTATTATGTACTAAATAGTTTTTTTTATGGCATCTTTCCATGCTTTTGGAATTTTGGATATTAAGGAGAAGTATTTCAAGAAATCATCGCTTCTGGTTTTTTGTTTTATTATTTCAAAAGGTATTAAATTACTGTGATCATCTACCAGATCATTCACAATTTCAAAACCAGCTTCTGTCCAGGATTTATATTGATAGATCATTTTAGGGGGGACAAAATTTAAAATACTCATGAATAGATACTCGTTAGGACTTTGCGGTTCTTCTTTCCAATTAGATACTGCCAAAATTACATCTCTCCAAAAACTGTTTTTAATGAACTTACTAAATTCTTCTAATTTCCTTCTCCCTAAATTCCAAATATCCTTTTTATTTCTGAGTATAGTTGTATTGACTAAGTTCTGCCACGTTCCATTTTCCTTTTCCAGCAATCTTTTAACCCATCTTATCTTAATATACGTAATGAATGAAAATATGTGCATCATATTTAGTCCTCCCTCGTTTTCTGGGGAAACTAGTATGTCACGTTTTATTCTCTCTACTTTTCCACCCCATACAAATTTAAATAACGTGCGATTTAGTTCTGCTTCAACTTTTGCTGATGGGTTAGGAAGTGCTGAAAAAAGATGTATGAATATGGGCAGAACAAGAGTTTTTACAACAATTGCTTTACCAACTATTGACAGATGTCTTTGACTTCAGCTTGCCAGTATTCGTTTTGCTTTTGTTAGTTTCTTCATATAATTAATTTCAACCATCTGTTGTAAATCTGGAGAAAATTCTATGCCAAGGAGTATAAAGTTAGAAGAGGACCAAATTAGGCCCATTTCGGGACATATTCTTTCATTAGAAAATTTCCTGTTTCCAATCCAAATAGCTTTTGTTTTTGTTACGTTTCATTTAAGTCCAGATAATAGAAAAAAAACTTGCAAGATATTCATAGTTGCTTCAAGAGAAAAACAAGATCCATCAAGATGAATAAAAGCGTCATCGGCATACTGACCCAATTTATATTCACTGGCGTCAAAGATTACTCCCTGTACATCCACATTTTGCTTTAAAGTTATAGCTAAAATCTCAACCCCAATGATAAATAAGGTGCAAAAGGATCTCCTTGACGACATCCTCTTTCAAGTCTAAAAAAGATGACATATGGCCATTGTTTATAACACAACTATTAGAGTCATTATAAAACAGTTTCAACCACTTATAAACGGAATCACCAAAATTTCCAGTTAATTGAGTCAAAGGCTTTTTCGAAGTCTATTAACAATAATAAACCATATCTGTTTTCATTCTCAAGTTGGTGCATGATATCATATAATAGTCTGATGTTTTCTCCAATGAATCTACTCTTTATATATCCTTTTTGAGTATCACTGATTATTGATGGAAGAACCTTTTTAATCCTAGCTGCAATTGCTCCCGAAGTCAATATTTAAAAGTGATATAGGTCTCCAGTTTTTAATATATCTTCTGTCTTTTTCTTCCTTTGGTAGACAAGTGATGACTCCTTGAGTCTGAAAATCTGAAAGTTTTCCTACAGTATATCCGTAATTTATTGATCTACATATAAATCCCCCCAGAGGCTTCCAAAAGAATTTATAGAACTCTACAGTGAATCCATCCGAGCCAGGACTTTTTCTATTTTCCATCCATTTTAGAGACAATCCGAATTCATTAATTGTAAGCAGACCCTCGCATGATTCTCTTTCCTCTTGACTAAGTTTAATATTGTGATTAAAAAATCTATTTCGAGTTTCTTGAGTAGCCTCGTCATCATGCTGAGCAATTCTACTTTTGAACAATTCCATATAAAACTGTTTTTGAGCTTCTAAAATATCTATTTGGTCAGATATATTTGTCCCATCATCTAAAATAATTTCCTTTATTGTCTTATTGACATAGTTTCTTTTTTCAAGATTTAAAAAGTACTTTGTGCTTTTTTCCCCAAATTCATATCATCTAGCTTTAGATCTTAATATAACACCTTCTATGTATTTTTTCCTAGATTCCTCTAATTCTGCTTTTTATCTCTCGAAATTTTCCAGAGTTTCCCCGTTTATGTTATTCGACAGTTCCCCCTGAATTTCTATGATTTCCTGCTCAATTTTCTTTAATTTTTCCCGTTTCTCTTTTGTTTTCCTAATAGAATAACATATAGTTTCAGATCTTATTTTCATTTTCAAAATTTCAAAGAACATGTGGTCATTACAGGAAAGAGAAACATGGAGAGAGTCATCTTTATTTCCCCCTACATAATATTCATTTACAGTGTCAGTTATAAACTTTTTGACAAAATCAGCATACTCAATGTTCCTCAACAGTTGGGCATTAAATTTCCAATATCCTTTTCCCCTTGGAAACGTTGAAAACGCCACACTCAAAACAATAGCTGAATGATCAGTCTTATACCCTGGTAAGATACACGCATCAGCTGTATGCATATGAACGTCATCCGATACAAGAAATTAATCTAATCTACTTTGTTTCAAGAGAGTTTTGCCTCCAGGTATACTTATCTATTTAATCACTGTAATAGTCATCAACAAGTTCATCAATGAGCTCTCGGTAAATAGAAATATCCATGATACCTTGGTAAATAATCTTTGACAAATATTAGAGATTTCATTAACTATTTCCGGTGAATTATTTCCAGCACGTTTTCCTCCAATCAGAATTTCTAGTCGTAATACATCAGAAAGAATATTATCAGGACAGGCAATAAGACCACTTCCGGTTTTTGGACCAGAATCTTTATCACAAGCTTCATCGATTACATTTTCTGCCGTAGATTCTTTTTCTTTTGTCATCTTGCTTATATTTTCGAGTGCCTTCATTCTCCTCTGATTTTCTTCCCCTATTTGCATCCTTTTCATTCTTAGCTCTTTAACTTTTAACTTCCTTTCCTTATGTTGTTGTTCTATATGTTGCTGCGTCGGAGAAAATTGATTTAAAGGTTTTTGCTAAGATTGTGATGAGAAGGTTGTTGTTTTAGTGGTGGAGGAAATGTATAAAAATACACTTGTCGAGGTTGTGATGGGAAAAGGTTTTTGTTTAATGATGGAGAATAATTGAGGTTGTGGTGTAGACGGTTGCTGTTCAGGTTGAGTTTGCAGTGGAGAAGGTTGTTGTTTACGAGATCTTGGTTTTCTTGGTTGTTTTTCCCCTTCTTTTTCAAGCGCTTTATTGGTGAATTCTACCTGAATCGTAAAATTAACATATACATTATCAGATTTATTTACTCGATCAAGATCTTAATCTATACAAAAAAAATCGCCACGTTTCAGGACTTACACTTTCAACATACTCAGGCTTTAAAAATCGCTCTCTTTGACCGTAAACTGAAACAGCATATTCTCCTAATTGATCTATTTTTTTTGTTTTATTACTCTTATACCTTCTTCAGTAAATATTTCCCTAAAATGTACTCCTTTTCCTTCTTTTTATGTTATTTCTATTGGTTCTGTTTTTTCTTCAGTACCATCAACATCAACAGGTAGAGGATGTTGTGCAGTAGCTATATCAACAAGAAGAGGTTGTCGGGCAGCAGCTACATCAAGAAGTAGAGGTTGTTGTGCAGCAGCTATATCAACAAGTAGAGGTTGTTGTGCAGCACTATTTCAACAAGTAGAGGTTGTTGTGCAACAGCTAAATGAACAAGTAGAGGTTGTTGTGCAGCAGCTATATCAACAAGTACAGGATGTTGTGCAGCAGCTACATCAACAGGTAAAAGTTGTTGTGCAGCAGCTATATCAACAAGTAGAGGTTGTTGTGCAGCAGCTATATCAACAAGTAGAGGTTGTTGTGCAGCAGCTATATCAACAAGCAGAGATTGTTGTGCAGCAGCTACATCAACAAGTATAGGATGTTGTGCAGCAGCTATATCAACAAGCAGAGGTTGTTGTGCAGCAGCTATATCAACAAGTAGAGGATGTTGTGCAGTAGCTATATCAACAAGTAGAGGTTGTTGTGCAGCAGCTATATCAACAAGTAGAGGTTGTTGTGCAGCAGCTATATCAACAAGTAGAGGTTGTTGTGCAGCAGCTACATCAACAAGTGGAGGTTGTTGTGCAGCAGCTATATCAACAAGTAGAGGATGTTGTGCAGCAGCTATATCAACAAGCAGAGGATGTTGTGCAGCAGCTACATCAACAAGTAGAGGTTGTTGTGCAGCAGCTATATCAACAAGTAGAGGTTGTTGTGCAGCAGCTATATCAACAAGTAGAAGATGTTGTGCAGCAGCTACATCAACAAGTAGAGGATGATGTGCAGCAGCTATATCAACAAGTAGAGGTTGTTGTGCAGCAGCTATATCAACAAGTAGAGGTTGTTGTGCAGCAGCTACATCAACAAGTAGAGGTTGTTGTGCAGCAGCTACATCAACAAGTACAGGATGTTGTGCAGCAGCTACATCAACAAGTAGAGGTTGTTGTGCAGCAGCTATGTCAACAAATAGAGGATGTTGTGCAGCAGCTATATCAACAAGTAGAGGATGTTGTGCAGCAGCTATATCAACAAGTAGAGGATGTTGTGCAGCAGCTATATCAACAAGTAGAGGTTGTTGTGCAGCAGCTATATCAACAAGTAGAAGATGTTGTGCAGCAGCTACATCAACAAGTAGAAGATGTTGTGCAGCAGCTATATCAACAAGTAGAGGTTGTTGTGCAGCAGCTACATCAACAAGTAGAGGTTGTTGTGCAGCAGCTACATCAACAAGTACAGGATGTTGTGCAGCAACTACATCAACAAGTAGAGGTTGTTGTGCAGCAGCTATGTCAACAAATAGAGGATGTTGTGCAGCAGCTATATCAACAAGTTGAGGTTGTTGTGCAGCAAATATATCAGTTGGAAGATCTCGTAAAATTCTTTTTTTTAGCTCTTTCCGATATTACTTTTAGTATCTTTAGCAGGTTGTTCTAACGTTGGAAGAATACCTTCATTATTTTTTGTGATGGGTTTGAATAACTGTTCTGTATCTGTTGCAAATTCAACCTGTGCTTGTTGACGATCTTGTAATTTTTGTTTGACAGAATCTCATGGGAATATATTTCTTTATTGCTTCTAGTCGTTCTCGAGCTAATTTAGCTGTATAGGATTCAGTACATAATACCATTATTGATATGATAATGATTCAATTATAGTTCACTGAATAGCAGCAGGGAGAGCGACGACATCATTGAGATATATCTGATGAAAACATTTACACACACTCGTTAAAACAACAACGACAACAAGAGTAACAAGCAAACTCTAACCAGGAGAATCTCGGTTAGTTAGAGGCTTCGGTTTAGCGTTATTAACCTTATATTTTCATTTTTGTAGGAAGTCTTAATTTTCAAAATGGGATGTCCTAGAAAAATCTTTATTTGTTCTCCCTGCTGCTCGAGGAAACCGTGCAAAATGTCAACAACGATCTTCTGGTCTCGTTTTCCCCTTATCCTTTTCCTTTCTAAATTTAATTTTGAGAGGAAAGTTTTAAATGTATATATAACTACTTTTATTTGAAAATTTTTGTCGTACGAGAATGATTTAAATCTACGTTATTTGTACAGTATTGCAAAGACCCACAGATACTCTTTTTCTTGACTATACTTACTCCACTTAGCACTCCCTCACGTCCCCACCACTCAATTTTATAAATGAAAAGCATCTAGGAAATTTACAAATGCTCAAAACTGAGCACATTCATTAATCAATTTATAAATTCTAACCAGATTGTCACCATTGCACCCCTAACACCCATCTTTCTAGCGTTTCAAATAAAGCCGAAAAGAATTCGTATTCTGCTTCTCCAAGTTAACAATCTACAGACACAAGGTTTTAAATAACATTGTTTGTTTTAAAACTGCGACTGTAATATGGAATCCAGGTCTACAACTCAGGGCCAGATCATAAAAAAGTACACACACACACACACACACCAGCGTACAGTCACTTGTCACTTGAAGTTTGACCACCGTGTTATTCTTGCGCATGTTTATTGGGTATTATGCACCTAAGTAAATAGAGACTTGGACTTTGCGTTGGTGCCCATTCGAGGAAAGTCGGAGTCCTTTTTAAATTCTGGATACCTCCCTCCCCCAACGCTTGACCTGATCCAATCCAGAAAACTTCCATCAAATCAGAACCTCTCATGTATTAATTTATAATTCTTATTTAGCACTATAGTCCTATAAGTAATCATGAATATATCAGTTGTCAAATTATGAAATACTTTTACATATTAAAATTCATTAGAAAAACTTAAATCAGCTCACTTTCAAGCCCAATTCCAGAGCGACTTTAAGAGAGAGAGGAAGGACGATGCATGGAGCAGGAACCAGATGGAGAAAAGGAGGAAGACATGCTGTGCAGCCTGAAAACAGAGTTAACCAAGCTCTACACATAGTTCAAACAAGGAAGACAAGAATGACGGTAAGTTTTTATTTATATCTTGCAAAACAAGTATTGATACAATCATATTGAAAAATGTTTGGTACTAAGTAACTTGGCTAAGACTCTAATATTTAAGTCAGTAGTGCTTTGCACAACTTAGAAAATGCATACTTGTATTATACGATTATTTATTTTACATAACAATGTATACTTAAACTGCTTTACTTTGTGTTGCTGCTCACCACCCCACCCCGATATCATTTGATAAAGGAAGACCATGCACAGATACCATAGAAAATACAGAGGCCACCTCATTTATATGGCCACCTTATATAATACTAAAATGATAAAAGTAGTATGGAGACAATCTCATAGAGTACCCCATTGCATGATGACATACATATAATTGACACGAAACTAAATACAAAAGGTTTTTACATAGGTCACTTAAATGTACAGGGTATAGTGGACAAAATAAAACAGATTAAGTTAATGTTGTCTTTCAAGGAAAATAATATACATATTTTAGGACTCACTGAAACCAAATTAAATGCTAACCACAATGATAACCGTCAATAGAAATTAAATAAGAAATTTCAACATGCATTAATGAGATCGCTAAATATAATAATTCCGTATATGAGGAATTTGATACTTTCTCTCTTAACATACGTACACCTCAATTCTACATATTACCCAAAACTCATAAAAATCCTGACCATAGTTTACCTTTAAATTTTCCAGGACGACCCATTATATCAGGGTGTAATACATATACTGAAAACCTATCCAAATTTATTGATAGTGTTTTACAACCTTTAATGAAATCACTTCCTTCATACATTAAAGATACTACTAGTTTCATTACAAAGTTGAAGTCTATTCCACAGCTATTTGATAACTCATTCCTGGTATCATTAGATGTAACATCACTTTATACCAACATTCCGCATGCAGATGGTATTGAAGCGTGTAAACATTTTCTTGATAACAATCCTAATAATAGCATACTATCTAATGAAGATATTTGTAAAATAATAAAACTTATCCTGGAAAATAATTATTTCAATTTAATAATATGAATTACATACAAATAATGGGTATGGCAATCGGTAGTCCTATGGCTCCTTCATACACTTCCCTTTTCATGGGTAAATTAGAAAAGGATTTTCTTCAAAACGAAAAGTTTAATCCATTTGTTTGGTTCAGAGTTTTAGATGACATATTTATGATCTGGAACCATTCAACTGAAGAACTTAAAAAAATGTATTGATCGCCTAAATCATTTCCACCTGACGATTAAATTTACTTATACTGCATCTAGAACGCATGTTTCATTTTTAGATGTAAATCTAATTAAAAAAATATTGATAACACTATCTCTGCAAATATTCATATCAAGGAGACTAAATTCCACCAATATGTGGAATATTATTTATGTCATCCCATGTCATGTAAAAACAGTATACCATATAGCCAGTCCAAAAGATACCGACGCATTATTTCAGATGATTATCAAATACATATTTCGTTGAATAAACTACAAATATATTTCCAAAATAGAAATTATCCTACATATATAATTGATTCTGCGCTGAACAAAGCCCGTAATCTTACTCAACATGAGGCTTTAAACACAGCAGAATGTAAAATAGAGAGAGATGTAATTCCTTTTACAATACAATATAATCCTTCATTACCTAATATAGGTCGTATAATTAATAAATAGTATAGTCTCCTAAATTTATCAGATAAAAGCAGCGTAAAATCAATTTACAACACAAAAAAAAACATTCTCGCTTATAGAAGACCCAAGAATTTGCAAGATTTTTTTAAAATTAGAACTAAACAGACAGAAAAGAAAAAGAAAACAATTTTCGTCATCTAAATGTAACGTACACCGTTGCTCTTGATGTGCAAACATAAGAGAAAGTACTTCTTTCAGTAATGCTAATACAAAAGAGGTATTTTCTCTACGTAATAACACCAACAACATATCAACTGATGTGATTTATTTGATAACCAGTAAAAAATGAAACATGCATTATGTTGGACAAACACTTCAACAAGTTTCTAAGAGAATGAATAATCATCGCTTTCATATAAAAAAATGATAAAGATCCTCAGTTTTCCTCAATATTTCCACACACTTTAACACCAATAATCACTCTCTACTTGATTTTTCTTTCGTGCCAATAGACAGTGTGCATGGTGACATGAATAGACTCATAAAAGAAACTTGTTGGATTCATAAGTTAGATACTTTGTACCCTAATGGACTTAATGCCAAATCACTATATAAAATTGTATTAAAAAAATTTAAATTGCTATATTGTATATCCTTTATGTATAACTGTTTGTCTCTATTTTATTTTATTATTTTACTAATTCAAGTTTTATTAGAGACTCGTGTATCTTTTAGATCCTGTCATATACATACATACATACATACATACACACACACATATATGTGTGTGTGTGTGTGTGACAATGTATATCATTTATGACGTTACGTAATGACGTAATTGTTTTTTTTTAAAAGACATCAACCGTTTCTTTCAAAACATTTCGTGCCTGAAGAAGCATAAATTAAATGCGAAACTATCTGCACAGAATTGTATGCGTTTGTGTTGTTTTTTTATCACAATTATTCCACCCCCCACACGTCGTTTTCCATTTTCCCTCATAAGTTTTATCTCCATCCATCAAAGTTCAGACCATTCATTGTAACAGTTGATTTAACTATTTTCAGTGGAATGTAATCTTGCCCTCTTATGTTAGGAATATCTAAATTATATCAGCGAGTACCCTTTTTAATTAATAGAAACAAATCTGAGTTAGAAATACTGAAATGGTTTCATTGAAATACGTCTTGATTATCTGATGGCTTCACTCCGTTGCAAATTTTATATATTTAATAAGTTATTAGTTTGAAGAAAAGCAACAATAAATAAAGCCTTAACAACCATGTGGTGACATCTCAGAATTAGTATATATTATCTTTGGGTCGACTTCTCCAGGCGAAGTGGTTCGACTTCTCCGACCACCATGGGGCGACTTCTCCTGACACCTGGGATGAGTTCTAGGGCGTGTTCTCCATGGGGCGAGTTCTCCATAATTCTCCAACAACAACTTCGCTATTTCAGTGTCCGATGACAGTCATTACTCTTCTATCAATGCTCTCCATCGAACAAACTGGTCCCCAAGTAAGACGAATCCTTGATTAGTCCCGTTCGATTTCTTTGACAGCGTTTCGACGTTTCTTCTCGGAAAGCTAGAAGGGTGGGCGACCTTTACTTTGTTAACTCTCTCTTGCGTCCGCCATTTTTGTTTATAGGAGATAGTTAAATTAGAACCACGTGACTCATAACCCGTCCAATAGACGAAGATGACGTATCCATTTTTGTGGTCACGTGGGGTTTCCGTAACAGATCGTGACCTACAAGTTTCAATTAAAGCGGGTCCCACAAAAATTCATTTTCTCTTGTTTATTTATCAATTATCTAATTGTAACTTCACAAGCTCTAGGTTTTTGTGAATTATTTTAGCTTACAAGTTGACAAATTTCATTATTTTCGTGAATTTTATAATTCATAAAATTACAGACACTCTGCACTATTGTGCCTTTAAAAGATACACTGTTTTGACATAAACACATTTGCAGGATAGAAAGTATATATATATATATATATATATATATATATATATATATATATATATATATATATATATATATATATATATATATATATAATGAACTGACTACGAACAGTGCAAAACTAGTATCTAGCTAGCATAAGCGCTTTCGACTCTTTTTCAAAGGCAAATGCAAAACATAGACAACACAAACAAATAAAACATCCAAACTGTTGTCTTTGTAAAACTTTACATGACTATGACTTGTTGCGGATGCTGAAAGGTATTTTATCTTGACCTAGAAAAACATGAGCTATAAGCGTCATCTGTTATTTTATGTAAATTTGTGTACGCGCAAATTATATCCCGGATATTTCATTGTTGTAGTTGTAATTATAGGCTAATAAGCAAATTTAGAGAATTATTTAAACTAAAATGTGTCGACTGCAGAAAGGTGATTGCATTTGTGCGCGGCTGTTTATTTTATAGTCTTCTTGGTTTCAACCGCTTGTTTTCAATGTTGCGATGGATGACGTCTGATCAGCGGATCTTCTGGATATTCCGTTTTTTACCCTGGTTTTAGAACTCCAGTTCGGGTTGTGAGCATTTGCGTTAATTGTTATCTCACTGAAAGTGTAGCCACGGGAGGACAAATGCTCTGCGACTGGACTTCTGTACAGCTTCTTTGTCATCCAATCAGATCTATGAAGGTTGATCATTTTGTGTAGCTATTCAGTTTCTACGAGATAAGGAAGGCTAACATCTGATGAAATCAATTACATTCTCTGTTTTGTACGTTTTGTTTGAACACGTATGTTTAGTTTTTCGCTAGTCGCTATGCTAGAAAATGTGCTGTTCTCTATCATATGCTGACAGGTTTTGCATCTTTATGACCACAGGAGCCAGACTTAGTAGGGTGGTTTTGATTAGTGATTGGTGTTAGCTTCGCCCTGACTAGGATGTATTTTCGGCTTTTTAGTCTACTGTAGGCTAATACAGGTTTGTTCGGGAGGATTAATTTTAGTGTGTCACACGATTCCACGACAAGCCAGTGTTTCCTGACGATTTTACCTGCTTTGGGGTTGTCTGGATGGTAAGTCAGGATACACTCATAATGATCTCAAACGCCTCAACGACAGAGTTTCATTATTAGTTATTTAGTGGAACTACCCAAGCATACTTCCACTAAAGTGCTGAACAAATTGATAATAGTCAACATATACTTGATGTGATGTGATTTGGATTTTTAACGTAGCTTTAACAATTTTTCAGTCATATTTCTACGATGTCTCCAGTGTAGCAGTTTATAGTGATGTCTAGCACTGAAGCATCATTCCACATCCACATACATGTAGCATGATGTCCCACCCAGTCACATTATCCTGACACCAGGCCGACCAGTCCTAACACTAACCTCTTAATGCTGAGCGCCAAGCAAGCAGCTGTTAGTACCATTTTTGTAAGTCTTTGCTATGACTAGGCCGTGGATCGAACCCACGACCTTCCACATCCAAGGCGGACGCTCTAACCACTAGGCCACCGGAGCGGTCCTCAACATATACTTGAAATGATCGTTGTGCGACTGTAATCTCTCATGTTGACGAGATCCGCTGATCAGACGTCATCCATCGCAACATAAATGACCTTACGACGTAGAAAACGCTTAAGCACAGGTTTGTGCAGCTTTTTCGATAGCGACATCGAGGCCTGCGTCAACTTACGTTTAGACCATACCTTATGATATCACGCACGAGAACGCGTTCAACGAGTTCCGTAAAATATATTGGTTTGAGCTCCTTCAGATCCTTAAGCATAATCTCATCGCATTCAGCTTTGTCGCCGGGATGATCTCAGTATCAAATATCCTGCTTCAGAAAAATAGCATCCATGCTGTTATAAGGCTCATGACCGGACAGAGGCTGGTTGTTTTCGTGTAGCTGTTTTTCTATTGAGTTCCACGGCTCGCGGTATTTATGTCCGGGTAACGTCCATCCACTGCTTGGTCTGGGAGTTTACCGATGAGTTTATGGATGTTTATCACGCCCCCAAGGATTTGACGTTCATAGCATCGCACGGACTCCCAACACACAGATTCCGCTCTATCTGAAGGTCATCGCAGCTCGTGTCCAGATCCCAGTGCGTGTAATAGCACAAGTTTATTTTTATACAGAAAAGGTACACTAAATCGACTGCCCATGCTTACCAACCACGATCTGCAACGTTTTGGCTCCATACTCCTCGCAGAACGATTTGACTACGAGACGATTATTTTTGGTCATCACCTACACTGGATTTTTGTTGCCCGTTCTAGCTTTACACTTGATACACGTAGAGTTCATGATTGTGTTATACTGATACGTTCACAAAAATTCTGTGAGACAACTTTAGAAATGCAGAGCATTTCTGAGCAGTGCTAAAAATCGATTCCACAGGCGAAGTTCTCTGTTGGATGTAACGGATGCAGTACCAACCACACATGCTGAATCTGTAACGACTTACACGACACAAAGCAGCTGTAAGCCATGTTTCTCATGGACACCCTTCTTTAGGTACCGCATCACTTCATCGGGAGGAGGTAAACCGAAAGAATGGAAATACTCGATGTCGCGCTGTCGTGGGTCGTTTACCACGGCGACCCAGTAAGATGCAGATCCATCGTATTAATTTTGGAGGTTAATCATGAAGCTTTCGTCAGGCATTATCTGATCTGACAACTAATTCTTAGGAAAAAACATCAATGGATCGATGTGAAAGTTAGACAAATGTGTTGTTCACAAGGGCAACTACATTAGCTCCTTTTCTTACGCTATCAGAAAATTCCTTTCCCACATGTAGTTCCAGGAAGCTATAGTCATCTTCCCATTCCATGGAGAGAGCGAAGTAAAGTTTCGGCAATACAGACCAGTAGGGATGCGATGAATCCTTGTTTAGACAACACAGACGCAGACAATATCAGAACGAGTCATATTCTGGCGGCGGCATATTAAGCTACCGAAGCAGCCTGTCGATGAGTGAACATGCGCTGATCGAGACCAGATAACCACGTTAATCCTCCTGCTTGGTAAGACATGGATCTTTTATATGACAACAGATGCTAATGTTTTACTTTTTACGTTTTCTGCTACGATAACCACCTGAAGAGGTCACAACAACGCGATTTTTACGGGCGATACCGTTTCCTGCCACTGCCTCGCGAACCGCTCCAGAGACCGCTCCTGACACTGCAGTGATGCCCAAGGAAAGTAATAAACTACTCAGCAATTTTTTAGCAAAACGTTTTGATGAATGGGGCTATCGGGCAACGATAGAACCACATTGATGCTTTCTGCGACTCTGGCATCTTGCAGATTTATTTGAGGCATAATGTATAAAAATGGCTTAGACTTTTTTGGACAGTTCTTTTAAAATGTTTTACACGTCTTTACTGTCACATGACTTGTCCTCTCTTTGAACAGCTGTGATGTTACACCACCACGTTCATCTCGATGCCGGCCGGAGAACATTTGAGACGTTCTGAATGTTCTGGATACAACGAAAGGAAAACGGGACACAACGTCTCGAAATCATCCAGAGAGACCTGAGTTTTAGTGTCCGTTTCGTGGTATTTTTCATGCATTTCACCAGAATTACGTAAGCGTATGAGTAATTTCTCGTGGCGGCGTAAAAATTGCACTTGAGTTCTCGCTCTGAATATTGCCTACAATTGATGCGGACATGAATCGGAGATAAAAAATTAACGTTGTCGAAGATTAGTTTGTTGCCGATCTGGTTTTCACCCAGTGTTGCAAACTGAAACGCCGCAAATACGTGACGTGGAAATTCGCCACTTAGATTAGTAGTCACTGGCTAGTGATTAGTGCACAGGTAAATTGCTCCATGTATATTCCATTTTGCTCGAAGTATTTGTTTGGTAAATTGAGCCAGCGTGGTCTCTAACTCGAGCATGTGGGCTGTCGATAGTGTGATGTTTGGAATCCACAGCGAGAGCCTCGTGATGGTGATCTGTCCATCGGATGACGCTCCATCTCCACCTACCCAGTGTATGTACTGTGCAGGGGAATCTCTTTTCAGCACGAGAGTGTGCTTGACGCTTCTGAACACCGTGCGGATGTCACTGCACTCTCCAAAAATGCATCTTAGAGCAAGTATCATATAAAGTTCATGACTGGAATCGGTAAGAGTGCGCTGTGTGGCAAATACAGCATTTGTACGCACCGTTACGAACAAAAACAAAATTTGCTCTGAAATTTCCTCCGTTGAGAGATTCGGCATTACCTACTTCAGCCACTGCAAGCATGTCCGCTGTGGCAGTAAATTCTGTACTCATTTCATCAGTATTTTCTATAAACCACCACATGTTGGGAGTACACGATCTCATGTAATCATTTCTGAATATGGTAAAATGCTGGATGGTACTGGCCTGTGGTAAATAGCCTTTAATTTCCTCCATCGTCTGATTCTTTAGCTGATACTGCGTCAACTTGAACTACGATCATCCGTTCGGACTTCCAGAAACGTTTTGTGTGGAAGCATATATCCATCCTCGTCCCAAGTCCCGATTTTTTGATGGGTACTCGCATTGAGGTTGGTAGTGTTCGTGTTCCGGTATTCGACGTACTGATAATATTCGATCGTTGAGTTGTTGATGGACGTATCATCGTTTCGGCATGAGATAATCGGGTGTAAATGTCGAGTGCATGTTTTTTATGCTCTGGTTCTGCAATAATTATTATCGCACAGTGATAAAAAAAATCACACCAATGATACTAAGTCATATTCTGACATCATGTTTCCAAGAGTGGAACCAGTCACTTTTCTCTCCAAATCCTGTAAACTCAACTCAGACTTTGTACTGAGGGTACTAGGTGCGCCAAGTATGTATCCGGTTTTTTGAAGAGCCTGTTGGGCTGTGGGGACACGGCCTCTTGCAACTCATTTTTTCTGCTTGGGTGTCACCAGAAGTTTACTGGCGATATTTTGACACACTGCACTTCCTGCAACAGATACGGCTCCGCAATATGCGTGGTTTTAAGGGCAATTGAAGCGGGTTTCAAGGCAAGATCAGGCAATACTGATCGAATCGAGAAAATAACGTGGATACAAATTCCCCTAAGATTCTACGACGCGCTGTGTGTATTCTTCTCATGTTTTATACCTTTACCCGCTACTGTTTTGCCTGTGTCTATGGCGTCTTAGGACGGACACGTCTTGCGTCTCTATACGGCTTTACACCGCTAAAGACGCTCTGCGTCTTAGGTGTAGGTAAAACGTGATTCTTTCGTTGTTATTTTCCACGGCGTTTCCGAGCTGATCCGTGAGACACATGTTTCTTTCCGATATCGCGTACGTGTTCGTGATCATAATGGGGATTTCCGATATTGCGTACGTGTTCGTGAAGGGATAATAAAGGAAAGGATTTGGTCGGATTTTGCATGTTAATCTCCGTGGAGTAAATTATGTTTCAGGCTGAACCGACCGAAGAGAGCGACTCTTGGGTGATCGAGCAGTTGAAGAGTGAAATGTTCACGTCGGCGATGTTCACTGGTAATTCTCCCTCGTAAACATCATTGCCAGATAATACCATGTCAACGCTGAAACTCAGGATGGATCCGATTGAGTTGGGAAATTCAAATCCCAAACAATAATTGCCAGATAACGCGATTCTTGTGCGCAGAGTGGAACAAATGGGCTCAGTCTTGATGTTCGCGGAGGTGTGTCTGTTCGCTGTAATTAGCCTGGTAATTTCCGTGGCGATGTCGATGAAGTTTTACCTGTCTGGAGAGATCGTGATCGTTTTGACGTTGTGCGCTGGCCCAATATGAAAACTGATAGTTGTTCGCAGCAACGTTGAAAAAGCTGTTCCATATCTCTGCGAAGATCAACATGATCTGCTAGCATGCCTGCTTGTCTAATTCCAGTGGCGGACTGGACCGCACGGTCGAAAATCGAATAACCACGTGTTATGGTCTAGAGACATCTTAATTTAAGGTAATGACTCAAAACCTATATAAATTGATCAGATCCTTGTACAAATTCTGGTACTGGTCTCACGTGAGCGGAACACGTAACAGCAATGATTTAAAATATATACGATCTTCTTATCGATTTGCACACCATCATTATCACCATGTTTAGGAGCGATCAGAAGCTTTAACCGTTCCACGATCACAGTAAGATTTTGATAATAGTCCATTCAAGATCCTGTTTTACCTTCCATGTCGGTCTTGGTGGATTCGTAAGCGCTTGAGATTTTAAGTTCGGAAGGTCTTGTTTTTGTTCTCTTTACCGTGTCTGCTAATAGTATTATTAGGTCTTTCACGAAACAATAGTAAGTTTCTACGTTTCGCTGAAAGTCCGATGTTAATATCGAAATAATTATGTAACCTGTTCATCTCGCTATTTAAAAAAATGTATGTCTTTTCGGGTCTTTTCTCCGTCTTTTCAAGGATAGATCTTATCTTTTCTCTGGTCGTGTCAATATATCTCATTACTTCTTCAGCCTTACTTTCATCCGCCTGAAGTATGTCGGCATGTTGTGCATCATAAACTGCTTTCTGTCCAACTGCATCATTGATAATCGCTGCGGTTAGCACATCCTGTCCTGCTCCGTCTTGCTGCAGCAGTGACAATCGCTGAGGTGACTGGTTTAAACAGCTTCTTAGCATCGCATTAAAACACCTGCCAACGTTGTCTTTGAGAACATGACGACACAGTGACTCCAGCTGAGCAATACATTTTTAGCACGTCCTCGCGCTGACGTTTTCTAGCGATCTTCTCAAACGACATGACGTTATACTGACGGAGAAGCAAAAAGAATGTAACATTTATTTTTTGACAACTAAGCTGGAAAGGTAAGCTTCGCCAAATCCTTTTCGGTATCACTCAGGCACCATTTCCGTATCGCGATGAAACGTCATAAAATCGTACTTAGAACTTTGAACTCTTTCGCAGTGATGCCGCTGCATTGGTCTCGCGCGATGGCGATGTTCCGGTTGTCCATCCCGGAAAACAGGACAAAACATCCCGCGTTACGCCTGATGTATTTAGGCACGTCGTAATACAACTACATCATTTAAATGCTGTTACAGTGCTTGTTTCGCGACAACGAGAAATTTTCGTACATTTTAATCATGTTATCCCGGTCAATTTTAATCTCGTCAAACACGATAATTTTGTACAGATCCGAATCGAGTTACTCAACCAGCTTAATCTCGTCAGGTTCGACGAAGGTAAAGATGGAATCGTCGCCTGCAACGTGTTTTTGTTTCATCCCGTGTTACGCCTGATGTATTTAGGCACGTCGTAATACAACTACATCACTTAAATGCTGTTACAGTGCTTGTTTCGCGACAACGAGAAATTTTTGTACATTTTAATCATGTTATCGCGGTCGATTTTAATCTCGTCAAACACGATAATTTTGTACAGATCCGAATCGAGTTACTCAACCATCTTAATCTCGTCAGGTTCGACGAAGGTAAAGATGGAGTCGTCGCCTGCAACGTGTTTTTGTTTCAACGACTTGTTAAACTCGGACAGAGTTTTGTATTTATCATGATACGGGTCCAGCGTGTAAATGATCATAACTGAGTATGTTGTTCAAAAGCAAATTCATCAGCAGTTTAGTCAGGAAATAAATTACAAAAGATTTATCTTTCTTTGCGCTGTACTTCCAATAATCATATAATCAGCAACAGGTAATAAGTAGTGTTCAGTATTTTTTTTTCTTCTTTATTATCAACATCCGAATTGATTATTTCCATTATAGTACTTATTATTTAAAACAATGTTTGATTTTCTTTTCAGGTTTTTACAATTTTAAATAATTGTTAAGGGCTGTACAAAATGTGCATTTGTTTAAAATTTTATAACTTCTTCAAACATATTCTATTGTTTGGTTATTTTTAAAATCGAAATTGGAATATATATATATATATATATATATATATATATATATATATATATATATATATATATATATATATATATATATACATACATATAATCCCTTAAAAATCAGTGAATACATTTTAAATTCGATATTTTGTCATCCAATCTGAAGTCAATACAAAATTGAATTATCGTGACTTTTGTCTTTATACGAAAGCTCCTCTTACCATCAGTATCATGCAATTTTTGGCTATCACGATGCTTTGCAAAAGTGGCCTAAATCCTAAGTATGTACTTTGACGAACATCTAATATGCAAACATCATTAGAAGACCTAATCAAAAGATACAACCGGGACGTAACTCTTCACAATAACCTGAGTGTAACAAACTGAGGAGCAGACCAGGATAACTACTGACGCTATCCTGATCATTAATTAGATCGAAATTAGAGTGGGGTTTAGATTTGTAACGTTTCTTTAACAATTTGCAGCCATACGATGCAGCCAGTTTAATGTGATGTCACGCAGCATTATGTCCCACCCAGACACATTATCTGGCACCATGCTGGCGTCAAGCGAGGCAGATGCTAGTAGCATTTTTGGCCTTTGGTATGCATGAAAAAAGACCACAAGGTACATGAGAGTACAAATACAGATGTATTCAGAATTGTGGTCATGGTATCACAGTACCAATTTTTTTAATGACCGCAAAATGCCAACGTTTGGTGAAACAAATAGTATGATGTATATCCATACTATGCGCTTCATGTTTGTCCTTAATTGAGGGGTGACGTGTTTGGATACCTATATTTATAATCTTTGTAAGAACAAGAAAGATTTTTACTTGAATCTGAGTTGAAGGTTGGGCCCTGTTTACGAAAAAGTGTTGTTTTTTGCGTTGGAGGGAGAAGCAAATGCAGAGAGAGAGAGAGAGAGAGACAGACAGACAGAAAAAGATATATGCAGAAGGTGGAAAAATATAAGCAAATGCAAATGTAGAAATAGAAATGGAAGAGGCTGAGAGAAAAAGAAGAGAGTTACAATGACAAAGGCAAATAGATTGGAAGAAAATGAGGACAGGGAAATGCGAATACAATTGCGGAGAAAAAAACGGGAAATACAATATAGATTAAAAGAATTAGAAGTAGCAAACGGAGCATCCCGCCCCCACCTTTTAATGACGATTTGTGTATTTGATATTACCAGAAATACTAGGTTAGTATCCCCTTTTCGAGACAAAGAAGTAGTTAAATACTTTCTTCACTTTGAGTAAGTTGCTTAAAAAAATTTCTCTGGAATTTGCCAACAAACTATGCTTGACTTAGACATTCAACAGTTTAAATCTTTTGCCTATCACGCTGAAAATTAAGGGGCTTTGGAAAGATTTCATTAAACCTTGAATAACATAATTTTTTTTCGTGATTGAGGGGTGTGGAATTTTAATGTCGATCTGATTTCTGTCATGATAACAAGAAGCAAACAAGATGTTTACAAAACAAGAATTCAAGGGTCAGTGTTGTTCGTAATAAGATTCGGTCCCTTCATTTTCTTTAGAACTATTGATATATATATATATATATATATATATATATATATATATATATATATATATATATATATATATAATTTAGTAAACAAATGTTTTTAATTTAAATTTTGCATTGGATTTCCAAAGTGTTAATTGACTTTATGGACTAAATCACTACTTTGGGGTGATTAAGGACTCATTGAAAAACATCAAGGATCATATCATTTTGATACATCAAGACATTCAAGACTATTCAGAACATTCCATACGTTCAGACTTGTTATAGGACATTTGTGATTATTTGGGACTTAACTAACAATCCTCTTACGTTCCTCTTAAATGTTCACTTTTTAACATTGAAATAAATTATTTGTTGATTTTACTAATGTTTGTTAGTTTCGCTTCCTTTCTGTTGCTTATTGGAAGATCTAGAATAATAAGAGTTTTGAACTAGTTTTTGGACATACTGCCCGTGAACCATAGAAGTTATTCAAACATGAACTCTTTCAAATGTGCGGAGCATCATGGGAGGCCAGGGTACAGGGCTGTTTGGATTACTATCTTAACCCACTTAAATACAAAACTCAATTTCAGGCAGTGCTCATCCGTTAAATGTTACAAAACTATTTTATAAAAAGTTCAGAATGGTGTTCTTTCTAAAAATATATGTGTTTAGTGTGTATTTGGCCAAATAAGAGGATCAAATATAATTTGAACATTTTGTCGTTAATTTACTCGTCATAAAACGCGCGCTTAAATTAAGATAAGGCCAGGTGCGCAAAGTTTTGTGCTTTTACTCTGCATAAATACCAATAATTTCATGAGAAAGGTTAAAACGTGAGTATAATATATGGTACAAAAGTATGCATGTTTTGAACTCCGTATCAATGTTTTTTCTTTTCTTCAGAAAGCTGCTCGAACCCTAACTTTAGCGAAACTATTAATAGAAAATTTCGACATGACATCATCTCTGACATTCAGCCAATCAAACACAGCTCATTTGAGTAGATGAATGACTGATTTTATCCTTTTAGATCTTTGTTTTTTATGAGGAAGAAAATCCTTCTAGCCTGCTATTTTTGTTTTAAATCTAAATATTTATAACCAATAACATGTTGAAATGTATTCCCAGGATTCATTTTGAGAACTTCTTTGATGGTACTTGTGAGACAAGATGAAGGAAAGACCTGAGTAAACCACGTTTTCCCTTACTCGAATGGGGCGTCAAGCCTACTGCAGTGCGTATGTCGAAATTATCAATAGTCATGAAAGGACTCTGGTCACAATTACTACTACAGGTTCAGTACCTACGAATGCAATGCACAGTGAATAATGAGGCATTGGTGGTGATCCGGAAGTGAAATCTGTGATCCAAAACACGGTGCTTTCCGTTACAGTCAAGCCTCTCAAAAATTGCCGGTTAGCCTATATCAAAAAGGTATATTAGATAAACATACATTTTATCACGTTTTGGACACAGTGAAAAGCCCAGTATTAATAAACAAATGTAGAGGCCATAAAGGAAATATAACTGTGATCTGAGTCCTGTATGTGCCGAACCCATTAACGTTTAAAATGGTATCCCAAGCTGATTATTAAAGCTACACAAACGAAATTATGATATGTTGTGTGTACTGACTTTTAGAAATAGAACTATGCAATCGATTTTTTTTAATTCGATTAAAAATGAAGTGGAAAAAATAAACTGTTTACATTGTGACGTGTAAGCGGGTATGCGTAAATGAATATTTACAACTTTGGTAGAGAGCATTCCCTCTTGCTGTTCGTACTCTGTTGTTGATAGAGATTAGTATTAGCCCCTGATATTATCTTCTCGAGTACTGGCGCTTGACTATGCAAAGAAGATAAATACAATGATTATGTTTATCGTCTTCAGTATTGCAAGAGTGGTGGAAAGCCTTAACATTTAAGCATCTTCACCTCTAGCCTATTTATTGCAATAATTACCTCTGCATTACCTTCTTGAATTTTCACTTCTTTTTCCATCTTTCTCTGATACACATCAAAGTGCTAAATCATTTCGTCTTCGGTCATTATATGCACTGGTACCACGTGACCTCTCATGTTACCCGACGAGTCTATTCCTAACTAGACCATCCCATTCTCCATATTGGGATACCTAATGAAACGGCCGAGGAAAATCGCTACAAAAGTTACGCAAAAAAGTGCACCTATGTGTGGTTGATACTTTTTATTATCAGCTTGTAAATATTCCTACAGCTCAAACAAATTGCTATAGTGGACATATGTGATATTCTGTCAGACAAAAATAAATCAGTCCGAACCAGAATGATGCCTTTATTCAAAACACGAATACGTCATTCTAGTTCATATTATGGGTACAAATAGTTACGTTATGTGTTTATGAAGGGCGATTATATGAGTAATACATATCTGCTTGAATGTGTTTAAGTAATTGTTTATAAATATAGATATACAGTACATAATGAGGATTGAAGATGAAAACTCTATGGTAGAACATTTTAAACTGTCAGAAGAAATATAGACCAAATGGATAAAATATAATTTTTCCAAGCCTGTGTACTCTAGGATATAAAAACAGCAAAATAAAGTAAGTTTAGCATAAATGCATTATATGTTATTGTTCCGTTTGACTGAGACATTGATCGCCAAAGTGTTGCATTGTGGCATAAGTGGATATCGTCTTCTAATGAACTGTTTTACTTTATGAATTATTAATTACTAATAATAATTGTTAACTAAAAGTATAAACATTACACCAAATTTGTTAAACCAGATTTTTTAAATTTAATTTGGTACAACTGATCTTAACATGGTTACACATGCTACTCCAGCAAATGTTCATATATTTTAGAATTCTTTGGATTAAAAGCTCATATTCAGTACATCGTGTACGATCTCTGTGTACTTCTGATTTATCTGTAAGGTATCGGTCTAATTGGATGCACTTAAAAGTATCCCAAACGCTACTTTTCATCAGGGATATGCTTATCTATAGTCATATATTTTAATTTAGTACTTTTGACAGAATGCGTTCTTGTAGCATCAGCTGGTTTCACATTACAATGAATGATTCAACTTAAATATTGTTAACCGACACTCTTAAAAATAGAAATGTTCACTAAGATCATTTGTATTATGTTTGCACAGTTGATATTAATAATCACATGGTACATGTCCCACATATGCAAATGTCCATTCTTGTTTACAAGCTTTCGGGATCAGAATCTCACATTTAGTAGATGATATAGGATGTATTGGTACCTAAGGTTGATCTGTGAGGCATATATTTGGCTGTATTCACTTGCATTATCCGAAATTGTTATATCCATCATGTTTAAGGTTGCCTATGTTAATATATTTTAATTTAGTACATGGTCACCTAACTTCCCTGTATAATGGTATGTACTAATTGTTGCACCAATGATCAAAACTATATATCCCCACATGCTCTTAAACATTACAATAGCTAGTGTACCGTTTTATTTAGCCTGTATATGGTTGTACATAATATGATAAACATACTAACAGAAACATCTTACATTTTGAGGATGAATATTCACTTTAATACATGCCCCATAACTTCACATTTGTAAGTGTCAATCTGTCAAGTTCAATGTTTTCTCATGTTCTTGCACCCTTAATGTCATTTTAAAATTTCCACATCTACCACATTTTAGCTTTATTTTGATTCAGCTTACTGATCTATAACATCAAGTGAAACATGTTATGTCTGTTTAGGTCATCTGGAATAAGGTGGAAGCGTTGCATTAGTTTCGAAGCTCTCTAGTAGTCAGGTGGTGAGACCACTGTTTCATTAAGACATATCCGAGTGATCGAGATTAGTTGATGTTACCACACTGATATACATATATATATATATATATATATATATATATATATATATATATATATATATATATATATATATATATAGTTACGAATTTTACATGAATACAAATATACTAGTTTCATATGCAGATGGATATTCTGCGCCTATGTTAAGTTCGATGTATTACAAAACAACTGTTCTGTATGATTGATATTATGTACAACGTTCAATGTATTTCACGATGTCCGCCATCTTTGTTTTGGAGGCACTTTATGTACTGGAGGCACCTCCAGTGTGTCATATCATTCGTTTACATTGTTTCAATGCTGTAAATCACACGTATACTAGTTTCATATACAGATGGATATTCTGAGACTATGTTAAGTTTGATGTATTACAAAACAAATTGTCTGTATCATTCATATTATGTACAACGTTCAATGCATTTCACGATGTCCGCCATCTTTGTTTTGGAGGCACTTTATGTATTGGAGGCACCTCAGATTTCCACTACGCGGTATATGCAATCATTATTGAACAGCAATAAACCGTTGATATAACTAATTTTTACGTAGAATAAGTTATGCTCAACAAGAAAATAATGCACTTACCTTCACCTGCGAGGATAACGCATTAGGATGGTGATGTTCTAATTTTCCCGCACCACCAACTTGTTTGGAGGCCAATGTTTACTGTTTATACGTGTGACACAAGGATTTTAGTGTTTGACCATACGTTTGCGATTAAGATTGTAATAATATAATTAGCATTTAATGTTTGTTTTGTATCTCAATAATTAACGATATTTAGTATTTATTGAGTCTTAAATACTTGTTAACAATATGTACTATTTTGGCGGAGTGTTACACTGTGTAGTGCAACCGAAGGTTATAAATATGGGTGTCGCGCAAACCGGTCAGTTTCCCTTCAACCGGCATCGGGTTCGTATGCAAATGCAATAAATAATCGGCTTCCAAAAGTGATAGGGAATGTTATCATTCTCTAAGTAGAAATTAAGTAGAAATAATCATATTAGAAAATATACATTCATTTCTGCAATATAAAAATTAATAATAAATTTGTGTACTAAGGAAAATCAAAGCCAAAGATAAAGTGCTGAGTACCCTTATGTAGGGATATAGGGCCTCCATAACGCTATTTCAGTACATTTGTATGACTTTATATTTTTATCGTAAAAGAAATGGTCACCCGTTTCGCCTGTCAATTCTATTTATTTGAATCCGTTTGTATTGGGATTTTAATGTTACCCCTATGAATTATTATAGTAAATTATATTTTGATCAATATTATTATTTAATACTAATTGTTGAGGCTGCTGGTTATAAGTATATGTACATTCTGTTATACTAATTTATTTATTGACTAGGAAGAGAATATGTAAATTCTTATCAATCGCTATGGAAATTGGGAATTTTACAGTTGTGACCAGGTACTAAACTGGTTCCAGAAAAGAGCTCGTCTAGTCTAACCGTCACAATATAGAATAGTACCATTTTTTTTTGTTGTTGTCAACATGAGTAATTTTTATTGTGATATCGTAGTGCGCGACATTCAATCCGGGTTTTATTGAATCAGACCTTTAGATTGGTCCCTTCCAAATATGTCGACGTACATTAGCATTGATTTGGCCATATGTACTTCTCGAGATGAAGGGACGCGAGATTCACCCTAAACCACCTAATTCCACCATACACATGATATAAATCAAATGAAACATGCCCATAACCACGGGAAAACACTGGAAAAACTACTATTTTGCAGAAACATACGACAAATTATTCCGCCTTCAGTATTCACATGGATGGCAATGAAACCAGGGAGACAAATCTTGCTGAATTCATAGCATGCGCGTCCCACGAGCCACAATCGTTGAGAATTTTTTTTTTTCTTTCTTAATTGGTAATTGCATGAGGTAAACATTATTTTTGGTTCTGGAAGTATATCAGTTGAACAATTATCGGTGTTAGTGTGAACGGGCTAAATATTTTCGTTGCTAAAAATTCTGTCATTTTGCAATAGTTTCATGTAACATTCGCTGTTTCACAACTATAAACTTCAGTTTCATTATCATCTTTATCATTCGCTTTCTCCGGAAGACCGTTATCGATAGAAACATCACTATCTATGTATATTATTTGCTATATCACCGTATTGTTTGATATCATCTCCAACATCGTCATCTCCAGCTGTATCATAACAATAAGTACTGACATCATCAGCCGATCCATTTGCACGATAGTTAGCAAGATTTTAATTGTAGTTATTTATGTGACTGAGCGTCTCCATCATCATGAATGTTATCATCATCGCACGCATCATTTTCATGAAAGCAATCGTTCTCAAAGGCAGACGATCCAGATGACGTTGTATTGCGTTTTGTAATATAATGTCGCGTCCTAAGCAATTCCACGTCCTACGTATAACGTCAGTGACTGAGGTAAAGTGGTTCTTGTTGTGCCATACGATATGGACAAAAACTAATAAATATACAAATATCTATAATGTCGTGTATGTGTTATTTTTTTCATCTTTACCATAATCTTTTTTCAATTTTTATATTAATTGCCCTGATGGTTCATTATTTACTTCACAATGAGGCCGTTTTCACTTGGAATATTATAGTGACGGGGTCCGTTTTGACTCGACAACCAGCTTGGCGATGAATCCAGTAATATTTGTCTCCCTTGTTTCATTTCCATCCAATGCAAATGCTAAATACGGCATAATTTGTTGTCTGTTTCTACAAAATTGCTATTTCCAATTAATTCTAGTTGGGTTTTTCTTGGGTACGTTTCGTTTGATTTACATCATGTCTGTGATGGATTTAGGCAGGTTTGGGGCGAATTTCACAGGCATGTGATTGTTTTTGGTGAATCATTCGGCCGTTATCGAGGTGTGTAAATAATGACATTCCTAAGGAATATTGGATGTATGAGGACCCAAATAAAAAGAATAATTAACTTTTAAAGGGATGTATAATCAAATTCCAAAAAGTGACGCCCATTACTGAAATAATCGGTGTTGAACGCCTACTGGATCTATATGAATTTTACTCTAATAAACAAATATAGAGAGCCAAACAATTGTGATCAGAGCCCTCTATTAACTCGTGGCACTTACCTATCTTATACAGGATACCGTTATGTATAACGAACTTCTCTGACACAACCGATTATTGTCTGTCAAATTCATTGCAATAAAATCCACGGTAAACAAAAATTGAAAGGAACTTTTTTCTTAATTTTCGCAATACGGGAAACGGATGTGGCAATCACATCCAAACGAGGCTGTGATGAATCGTGTGTACTTTTACAAGAAAGGACAACGTTATTAGAGTTTTTAAACGTGAAATTAGGCAATTTAATCTAAGGGGTAAAGTAGAGGGGGCTGCGCTAAATTTTCGCATGTTCCCTTTGCAATCAATCTGACAATCTATGAAATTTGACCGACCTGTAAACCGAACTAATAATCAGGTAGCGGTGCAGCAGATACAGCTTCAGTTAGCTAAATATACCAAGAGTTCGCGTGGATCGACAAACGTTGACTAGCAAAGATGATTAAAGAATACACCATATGTGTCATGAAGTAAGGAAACAGTGTATACGACAAGAATATATCTCTATTAATGACATCGTGTCCATTTTAATTTTACGCATTCGTGCATTCAAAGTGGGGAGGACTAAAGAAAAAAGGGCAGTCGAAGAAAGCATGAGTTTTAAAGTAAAATGCACGCGCCAAGAATGGGAACTAATAACAATTTACTTCAAGTAGCTATATCTCGTTTGCTCCATGGACAACCTGTCTAATCAGACATAATACGGTGTTTGCGCATATACATAAAACACTTTATACACTTCTCTGCAGAAATTACCATGTCTACTAGTAAATCTGGTCATATGAAGCCTAAATGTGTCGCCATGCTTTTGCGTTAATTTCTTCCGTAACAAAAGGCTATTTATTGTTGTCACCAATGGGATGGAACCGTTTTAATGCACAGTAATGTATTATTCAAGCTTTGATCAACAGATTTACAACAAGGGATGAGGCAAATTATTGGATCACGCAGGCTATTCAACGTACTACCGAGTAAAAGTTACGCTATAAGGTAATCTATCTCACTCTCATATATATATATATATATATATATATATATATATATATATATATATATATATATATATATATATATATATATATATATATATTGATACGTGCTTAGGCTCGAATAAACAGCAACACAAGAGAGAATGGAAACAACATGCTTTGCAAAATGTAACAAATTATTTATTTCCATGGAAAAATACTGTAAAAATAGTAAAATAAGAACTTACGGTTTCAAGAACCAAGTCCAAAAATAATCCAAGAATAATCCACAAATAAACTTTTCTTAGTCCTAATAATAAAATGTTCTAATGAATTCAAGTTCGAGTCCCGACGAAAAATCCAAGATGGAAGGCGATGACGTATACTGTATCCTATATTATGTTGTGGTCTACAGTTCCTTGCAGAAGCACAATAAGTAATCCGGTGTTTGAAATCCGAATAAAATTTTTAAGAAATGTCTTTATTCAAGAATTCTGTATGAGCAGTCAAAATATTTCCAGAGAAAAGAATTAATCTTTTAGAATCCAAAAACTCTGAAGAAAAATTAACATATAACTCGAAAACTAGCTACAACAGAAAGAAACGACTTGACATCAAGCGTGTTTAAGCCCAGACTCTTAGAACTCTCTCTAAGCAATGGTTTAAAACTTGAATAATGCGTTAAACAATGTCACATGATCATGTTTTTATATATATTTTAACAAATCACGTAGCCCTTGTATGTCATTCACAAGAACCAATCATTTTACTCCGATAAGAAAAGGTGTTTATTTTACTAAAAGCTATTTACAAGTCGAGGGTCACGTATCTAACACAGCCTTGATCTCAACCTTATTATTCCCACAATAAAAAAAATTAAAAACAAACTTGTTCACCTGACTGTTACTAAATTTGAATTAAGGTCGGGAACCATGTCAGCCTTATGTGTTTACAGAAATGAACAGTCAAGGTCAAAATATTTTCTGGAAAAAGTACGAGCTCTAGTAAACAGAACTACATTATTTTGACATATAATGAAATTAAAAAATTGAAATATTTTAAAACTTACAAACAATTAAATCACATATAAATTAAATCAAATATACATACATATATATATATATATATATATATATATATATATATATATATATATATATATATATATATATATATATATATATATATATAGTGTGTGTGTGTGTGTGTGTGTATATATGTAGGTAGGTAGGTAGGTAGGTAGGTATGCATGCATGCATGTATGTATGTATGTATGCCATTGGTACGACAGGGAGAAAGGGTCGTATTCTAAATTGGTGAAATTCGGGGCGGTGTGGTCGAATTTCTTCTCTTGTAAGAAGGCTTAATTATGTAAGTCCGTAATAGTAATTACTCCATCTTTGGTGTATAAGCTTTAAGCCTATTAAGGTTGTGTACTGCTCGTCTATTGTGTGTGCAGGAGATAGTCTGGTTTAAGGACTATAAAAGAGTAGTAAATACGTGGAGAACTATTTTGAGTAGGGCTGTAAGATTAGAGTTGGTAAAGACAGTAGTTATTATAACTCTATACATGTAGACAAGGATAGCAACAGACACACATTTAAGGAATTTAAGTCGATTAGTAAGGATAAGTTATATTACGAAGGGGTCCATTTAGCTGAATATGTGGAGCGAAATTCTAGAGACCACAATGAATAAGAAGCAGAGGAGCGAGAGCAAAAACAGAGAGACAAACCACAAACAAGTAAGCGAAAGAGAAAGACAAGCAACGGAGCTAGAAAGAGAAAGGGAAAAGAGACTGAATTCGAGTGAATGAGCAAGGGAGAGAATGAGATCATACGCCAGCTGTCGGCTGAAAGTTTCCGAAAACTCTTGACTCTCAAGTCGTCAGAAAGAACTACAGAAACGCACGCGCAATTCAATGCACACGCACTGGTACTTTTTGATAAGTGGATCAAGATGACACTAATGTATGAGGGTATACGCGAAGAGATGTTGAAAGAGCACGTTCTAAGTGCTTATCAGAAAGAGTTAATCGTTCTTTTAGCGGTCCGTGAGTTGTCGATCTTGAAAGATACTGGTGTGACCGCAGAGCGTTACGAGAGTATGCACTCGCGTCTAACCACTTGGGTGGTAGAAACTGACCTGGCATTAACTAACCTAGGAAGGCCAACGAGAGGACACACAAAATACGGAATGTTGAGAACGGTGGGAGGCTAACGGACAGTAATTTCAGCCGTGATCATCTCCGCTGGACCGGAAGTCCCCAAGGGGCAGATAAGGGTACCTTCTGGTGTAAAGGAGATCTTTCCTACGGGTGCAATAAGCCGTGCATTGTCGTTAAAGCGTGTAGACAGTATTATCCGACAACCATTAATGCGGTAACATCGTGTACTGTTAAGAAACGGAAAAACAGTAGAGTTGAGGGATGCAACAAGAGCTATGTAAATGGTAGGATGGTAACATTGCCTTGTGACGCCGCCTGTAGTTATCTGGCCTTGGTAGATAGGAGATGTGTAAAGCCTGCAGACTACACAGGCGAGACGGTGGAAGTCAATTTTGCTGGCATGACTCCAGATGGTGAATATTGATCTAAAATTGCTGTATGTGAAAGGGCGAGTTGAAGAAGTATAATTTTCGCGATTGTCTCACGACGTGATCCTAAGCTGTAGGTATGTGTCGCCACACCCTAACCATGTGACCTGTATACCTGTACTCGTGGGGTATATTGAGACAAGGTCTATGAAGAGAAAGTCAGCGTCAAAGTCACTGAGACCCACGACGTCTCCCATAGACAATTTGCTTCCTGGCGAGTTTGGAAAACTTCAAGAGGAAGATTTTTATCTCAGAGAGGTACGCAAGCACGTAAAAGACGGGTCAATACGGAAATTGATAGACGGCAAATTCAATTTAAACGAGGTATCACGTACATTTACACCAGGTAAAGATCGGATATCTTTAAACAGGTTATCGAGCCGAGAGCTAAGCGAACAGAAGTGTTTGTGCTGGCGCAAGAGGGTCTACTTGGAAGCCCATGCGTGTCAGGAAAACCAGAGATAGACTAGTGGGAAAGTTTTATTGGCCAGGTGTGTATGGATGGGCATGTGCGGAGGTTTTGCATCTCGTTTCACAAGTTACAGCGGGTAACACCAAAATCTCTCAGCTAGAAGTACCACTAGAAACCACCCACTGATTGGTGAACCTCTCTTGATGATTGGTCCAATAAAGTCTGCGTCTAAGAGTGAAAATGAATATGCATTAACGATTGTTGATTACGCCACCCGATGCCTGGAGGTCGTTTCATTAAACATCATTGACTCATTTACGGTGGCTAGTTCCCAGCAGCAGGGAGGGCGAACCCACCTTTTGTAGGAGAGTCCAAACGTCGAAAATAAGCCTTCCTATAAATGATCGGAAAAAAAGATAAGTGTCGACAAAATTTAAAAAAGCGTCGACATTTTACTGAGAAAATTCTAATTAATATTACTCCATTGTCGTTGGTGATTTTTTCTAGTTATTATGCACGTTGTTTACGCAATTAACGTCTTAATTGAGGTCGCGCCCTCCCTGCTGACATTAATTTATCCAAAAATTTTATCGAGACCCACACGATATCTTGTTCTAGGATCATGTAAATGTATCGTTATAAATCCGTGTGGAGTAGCCTGCGCTCGTGAAAAGAAATTTCTAAACTTATTTATATCCATGTCACCACTACACCAAGTTTGATGAATATTGCGCAACGTATGTGTGTCTACGCCATTAAACACAACTGAAACATTACAGTTATCCCTGATTACTTTCGGAATCTGTACGTATCGCTGACTAACATATATTACATCAGTGTCTTCCTCGAGAAAATATTCTAGCTGGATTTGATTGTTTGTCCAGCATCACATCATGGTATACAACTAAATTATTAATAAATCCATCTAGATCATCTACAGATAGTGCTTCATCAATATCGGTTATAAATTCGATAACATCGTTATCTTTGTCCAGTAATTGCGCGTTTTCATTAAAATCTTTAAGCACATCGTAGCATCTCTGATCATCAAATGATGGTGCTACCAAATGCAACATATCCATTTCAACCATCTCATTATTAAATTAAGCAGTAATTGCGTCTTACCCGATCCAGATGGACCTATTATTATCATCCTAATCGAGTTCGGTAACGCTGGATGATGCTTGACCGGTTCTTGTTTCCTTGTCGCTGAGAAATCAATTATATCCAGGTTATATATAAAATATTTATGGATCTATATTGTGTTAAATGTAGAGCACATACTCCTACAATCGACATAACAAAGGTCAAAACAAAAAATAATAGATCGCCACTTGCTGGTAAGTGTGGACGTTGTGGTACAAAGAAATTTAAATTTATTCCTGGTGATAAACAACCAAAATCAGATATTATTGGAGAAAAAAAGAGCCAGAAAGCGAGGAGGTGATATTGCAGGCAAGTTAACAAAATTATCGGGAACTCCGTGGGCTAAATACCCTGGAGATAAACATCTACCAGAATATAATTATTGTGGTCCTGGTACTCGACTTGATATCAGGCTTGACAATCAGGATCAACCAAAACCAGGCGAGTATCCAATAAACGCTATTGATAAAGCGTGTCATGTTCATGATGTATTGCATAAAACTGAAAATCTACAAGACAGACATATCGCAGATGTGAAATTAATTCATGCGTTAAATTCTATAAAAAATAAAATATCAGAGAATCGTTAGCTAATTGGTTAATAAGATCCGCGATGAAAGGTAAATTAGCGCTAGGTGCTGATAATGTATAAATGGAATCGATTTATTATTCCCCAAGAGGATACTGGAAAGGTAACGCAGAAATTAGTAAACTCGCTGATGCACCAAACGTTACACGTGTTACTGCTAAAGCGTGGTTATCTAAACAGGCAATATGGCAAATTTACCTACCACCACCGAAACAAATTCAGTACGCGTATTTCGATGTCAGCGTCCCTAATGAAGTTCATCAAGCTGATATTCTGTCTTTACCACATGATACTGTACGCAGAAAAACGTACAAATACGTGCTAACCGTCGTTGATGTTGCAAGTAGATATAAGGAAGCAGAACCATTATTGTCAAAGACAGCTGCTGAAGTAGCTTCTGCGTTTAAACGAATTTATCAACGAGGACCCTTGCAATGGCCACAGCTGCTACAGGTTGATCCTGGCAAGGAATTTCTTGGTCCAGTATCATCGTTGATGGAGCGATATAATGTCAAAATTCGACGAGGACGCACTGCAATTCATCGTGATCAGGCAATTGTTGAACGATTTAATCGAACGCTAGCTGAGCGGTTATTTTGATATCAATACGCGAAGGAATTTATTCAAGACAAGAGATCTCGTCAATGGGTTGCAAGATTACCAAGTGTGATAACTGCGTTAAATAATGAAGTAACTCGAACGACCAACATGAAACCTATTAATGCAATTACAAAAAAAAATATACCCGTATAACGACGTGATTTTTCAACGCAACCAGTATTAGGTAATACCACTGTAAGGTATTTATATGAACCCGGTGAACTCGAAGGTGGTAAAAAAAAGAGCGACTGATCCTATTTGGAGTGTTACCACACATAAGATATCCACCGTGACAAGATTCTCAGGTATACCCGCAATCTACAGATTAGATTCAACTGCTCCTCAACGTGGATTTACACGTGAACAACTACAAGTAATTCCTGAGGATATGCAATTACCACCGCGATAACTTAACTGGCACCCCTACGTCGATTACACTTAAGACAGGTCAACATGGTATTTTCTCGTGTATGACCGCGACTACTATCTTTTCTATCCACGGTAAATTGTCTTGGATTATTACTCGAATATCTCCATAACATCACACAATTACAACTTGTACAATGATTATTGTGTTGTTGTTTCAACGTGCTGATAAATTCAACGTCGAGATCAAATTCTCGATTATTTTTTTTATCAGATTGTTTATAACCAGCTAATTTTTTTTCTTATTTTATCATTGTCAATATCATCACTAATCACTGACTCGTCCAAGACAATTCTCCGCAACTGAGATATTCTTCTAACTCGAGACACTGCGAGATAAACTAGGTTTGACCACCCGATACGATCATCTATAATCCAAACAACTGTATCAGAAATAGCTAATCCCTGAGATGAGTGAATCGTCATTGCATATCCTAGTGTCCACGGAGATTTGTTCAACGATAATACATCTTCAACAGCGTTGATATCAACTGTGATAATATCATTTAATACTAAATTCTGTTTCTCGGTCTGTCCCGGTATATCAACGTCAATATTTTGCCGCCGTGTATCAGCTGGTCGATAACATAATGGAAGTGTCAATGTTGGAAACTTTTCTTTATGTAACTGAAACAATTCCCGTTGAAGTGTATCACGAACTATTTTTCTACTTGCAACTATCAGATCATTTGGTCCCCAAGTTTGTAGAAAGTCGTTCATTGAAGTTTCTGAAATTATTCCACGCATTACTTCACATTGAATTTTATTCGGCTGTAGTCTGATTAATTTTTTAAACTGTTTTAATTCTTCATCAATTGCTCTATGATCATCATTTATTTCTTCGTAATAATCGACAAAGTTCTTTAGCCATCCATATGGAGATGGTCCAACAAACGGTGGTGGTTGACCGTGATCGCCACACATTATTACAGCAGTATTTCTTGTTAACAACCAACCTAGAAATGTTTTTAATGTTTCTAACGGTACCGTGCATATTTCATCCCATATTATAATCCTCGGAATATATTTTTCTCCCATCCTTGAAGAAGTCCATGTATCACCCTTCCATCGGAAGAAGCTATGATAAGTACATGATTGTACTCCTCGTTGTTTCATCTCTCGCGCGAGTCTATGTGTTGGTGTTAGCGCGATCATATCTAATTTCTGAAATAGTTCGATCGCTCGAGTGGTTTTACCAGAACCACCAGGTCCGTTTAGATGAACTGTTCTATTTCTAGTTATTGGATCGTACACCGATGGTGCAGAAGATAGCTTTAATGTTTGATGTTTTTTACAATAAATATCTTTAACCGCAACATCAGCTGATTCGGAATAATCGAGTATATTTTCCTTTTTTATTCTCCACGAACCCCATGATGCACAAGTACCGATATGTAGTTGTTCTAGTAATCCTGAATATTTTTTATTGATATAAAACGAATCCGTAGAGACTCTGACAGCGAGTGTAGAAACTTTATTTATCATCGATAATAGATTTACTGAAAGGTACGCGAGCATCGATGATCTTAAATGAGCAAACTGCGTTGACTCACCGTCCATATAGCTCACAATTGTACCTAATTTAGTTTCATTTGACAAGAAAGCTATTTCTCGACTTATAAACGTATTTCTGTTCGTTGTATCAGCGATTATAAAATCTAACTCAGCATCGTCCATGATCAATCTTTTACAATGTCGTCAGTATCATATGCTCCTCCTTGGGTGAACTTACCGATTATTTTTCTCCCAAGATCTTTTGCGATTTTATTCTCGTAATCGGTTATATCGGGGTTTTCATCATCGGAATATTTCTTTTGTTGTGGTAACCAAACTTTGGTTTGTTTCCGTTATGATATAATTGCTTCACTTACAATCAAGCATATACCGTAAGAGTACTATTGGTGCCCACATGTTTTCTGAAAAATGTTTTCCAAACCAAGTATAACAAATCGCATGGAGATCTTTAGACATTTCAAATGACTCGATACAAGCAAATCCAGTTAAGTCAAAATCCAGTAATGGTCCATTTATCGATACTCGTGTCATCTCGTGCGTCGGATGACCGAATCGCTCAAAGTACACAGAACAATCTCCGTATCCAAGAAAACTTCCGGGATAACATGCAACCATATCAACTGAAATAACATCTTTATGATCGTATTTAGTATTCCACAATCGACCGTGTCCGTATTCGACACAACTTGATATTATATCATCAAGAAAATCAGACCGAGTTGGTTTCCACGAATTTTTCTTTCTAGCAAAATGAGCCGCAACTGACGAAACAGTAAAACAGTTGCTCAATAGTTCGTCAGTATCATCAGTATATTGCAGCGCAAGATTTTTCATTGTTTCGTGGAGAAGATCTGTTCGATAAATAACACCATTTGGTCTTACAAACTGATCGAACTTGATTTTTTTCTTCCATATCTAATTCGTCGTTAGAACTCTGAAACAGCCATACCGACACAGTATCGTTTTTACTTATCTCGTTAATAAAATAAAAAATGTCTCCGCGATAATATTTAACAGTTCGATTCCGTGGAAACACTGTTACTGCGCTTGTCCACGTGTGCGCGTTATCATCAATGATATTTATTGGAGCCCCTCCTTTTTATAAAGTTTCGAATATATAAAATCTCCCATGTTACACTTTTTGCTATTATTGGGAATTTTAGTGTTTTTTCCAACTTAGCAATATCGTTTATTGTAGCCCCGGTATCCTTCACTAAATCAGCACATTTGTTTATCTTTTTTACGTCTTTTATCTGTTAAACCGCTTCCGCGCATCGTGTTTGTAAAATGTTCTGTTACTCGCTCGGCTACACAATTTATTTTTGAAAATTTCATTGGGGCTAGTTTATCAACTCTGGGTTTTTAATTTGTCACATAGATTCCATAAATAACTGCTGTCACAGGATATGCTCGTTCATAATACGGTTTGTCAATACCAGTCAGCGCTCCTGGTTTGGAATTTCTACTCAGAATGACAGTGTTTTTATTATTATGGACAGGATCATATTTGTCACGGATAATCCAATTATCTGTTTCTGTTAACACGACAAATTTTATTCTGAAAAGATAACTTCTATCATCGAGCTGCTCAATAATAGCTGCCGCTCGTTTGTCATTCATCGTAGCGTCGATGATATCTTTGTCGCGTATAATTTTGAACGTTGACCAGACATGAGATGCACCATCTGCGTGAAATTCTTTCTTGGCGTCGTGAATTTTATTGATCAAACTTTTATTTTTCTTATCAACTAGATGTTTTATTGGTAAATCAGAAGATATCCTGTCGAGGTTGAATTTACTTGTTTTCCAAGGTTTGATTCTGGATAATCTCTCAAACTCATCCATATTATATTTCAGACAAGTATTTAAATAAAAAATATAACATATACAATGTCTCAACAGAACAAGTGCAAATGGTTGATGATCGGATCATTAACTCGTTGTAATAAATCCTGCAGGAAGGAATTCTGCGGAATTCACTTGCAGAGCGTTCGTAAAGGTTGTTTAGGAACAATACCGTGTCTGCGATGTGGTGTTGGAGTAGAGGTAAAACAGAGTTTTGTGCGCGTTGTGGTGGTAAAAAATATCGCGAGCTTAAAAGATACTATGATTAAAAAAATAATGTCAGTGGCTGAGTTATAAAATCCGTGGAGGATTATCTAAATAAATTTTCAGACAAATTATGATTTAAACAAATGATATTATTATACAATGGAGCAAAATGAATTTGTCCCACATCCTATAATAACAAACTACGAAACAAATATTGATGGCGTGATCAGACATTGCAGGTTGAAGAGACCAATTGGTGTTGTTAGTAATACTGGTTATCTAAGATTTCGTGCTGATAAAAGGAAACATTATTACTGTCATCGTTTTGTGTACGAGTATTACTTCGGGGTGACCAAAGATGGTCTTGTGATCGATCACATCAACGGTGTGAAAACCGACAATAGTTTATCAAACCTTCAAGCTGTTACACAGAGCGAGAACTCTGCACGGGGAGGGACTGGTAAATATGAAAGAACAATTGCAAAGCGGGTGGTTAAATCTACAAATGTAGATACTGGTGAAGAGAAAACATTTCAATCAATGTACTCTGCTGCGAGATATTTTGTTATCAACCCGCGTGTAGTAAAATGCGTCGCGGAAAATATAACCAAATCCGCTTTCTCAAAAAAATATAAGCAAAATCTTATTTTCCAATATTGTTAATGAGATAAACATTAGACAAATATGTTGTGCTGTCCTTGAAACATCCTCCTGAACTTCCTAAAACACTCGATTAGGGGCTCACATGGGGATATATATTTTTTGATTTAAATAAATATATACCGCATAATAATGAATCACGAAAATATTAATGATGTAATTGTTGCTATTAAAAAATTGGAAAAAGATGGAATTAATATATCCGATGAACTAAATCCTGAAAAAATAATTTCTGATTTTGAAATTTTACAAGAACGTAAAAATGATGGTGGTTATGTACTATCATCCGAATACAGGTTCATAAAACATATTCAAGCTGCGATGTTCCGGTCGCTAGCTACTATAGAAGATGATCAAGTGAAGGAATTTGTTCCTCTTTCTGCTGCAGTAGAAAAAATTAGATCGGAGTTATGCCACGAATACGAAGCAAAAAAAATAATCAGTATTCGTATAAGACAAATAAGAAAAATTATGTCAGCGAGTAAATTCGTTACTGATGAAACGACCCAGCACGTGTAATATTTTATCAGAAATATTTTATTTTATTTTATCAGAAATATTCATTTTATCAGAAATATTTTATTTTTTTCAGAAATATATTTTTTATTTTATCAGAAATATTTATTTTATCAGGAGTATTTTTATTTTATCAGAAATATTTATTTTATCAGAAATATTTTATTTTGTCAGAAATATTTTTTTTTATTTTTTCTGAAATATTTTATTTTTTCTTAAATATTTTACTATTTTATCAGAAATATTTTATTATTTCTGAAATATTTTTTTATTTTATCAAAAATACTTTTTTTTAAATTTTTTTAGAAATATTCCGACATTTTTAGTCAAATTTGTTATTTTCCAGCTGTTTTAGTCGATTTTGTCAAAGAAAATTGATGAATTTTCCAATATCATTCGGGTCAAACCTCAAGCGTTTCTCTAATTGATTTATCGATAAATCGTTAAAAATCCTCATTTTTTTCGAAAATTACCAGAAAAATTAACAAAAATCGCATGAGCTAATTTTAATGATTTTTGGTGATTTATCGATAAATCAATTAGAGAACCGCTTGAGTTTGACCTATCGAAAAACTGTAATTTGATGAATTTTCTTTGACAAAATCGACTAAAACAGCTGAAAAAATAACAAATTTGACTAAAAATGTCGGAATATTTCTGAAAAAATAAAACATAATATTTTTGATAAAATAAAAAAATATTAAGATCAAAGATCTATGATCAAAAATCATTACGATAAAAGTCTTTAAGATGAAGATCTACGATAATAGTCTTTAAGACGAAGATCTTACATGTAGGTTCACAATCAATTCCTCCCCACGCAGGTCAATTAATCGTCCTATATGGTCGGTGAGTTTGAAATTGATTCGTGACAAATACTGATTATGTGTACGTAGATAAACAGGATTGGTTGGCTCTTGCACGATCAAACTCCCAGGAGATACTTGTGGAGTGAACGTGTATAAAATATATCCTTGTTGAGCCTGATTTGACTTTCCAAGATCTATTTGATAGCTGCCATCGGTTACGTCACAAACAAGATTGACTGCGATCGTTGATGTTATATTAACGATTCCTGGTGAAATATGTCTACCGCCTCATTGTGGGTCATTGATATGTCTGAGGATAAACTCAGGTGGAGTTATTTTTTTCCACGCATAGAGTATTTTAGGAAAGTTTTCGTTGATAAGATCCTTGAGTGATTTTGTCAAGTCGTCGGTGGCAAATCCTGGTAGTATAAAATTTAATAAATCTGCTTCATTTATTTTATAATGATCAAGATAAGTTTGTTTGGTACTTTTACCTGTCTTAAGCGGAAGAACACCTTCATTTATGACATCAATAAAATGCCTATTCACGTATTTAAGATCTAATATAATTTGATTCAGATGTTGTATTGTTTCAATAATTTTCCATTTCAGATCGTTATTAGGATACTCCAGGATATAATTTTTAAACAACTGTGTTAACGTTGTTGATGTGTTTGTAAATTCGGCCTTAATTTCGTCGGTTATAATCCCGACATATTTTTCACCAACATTTAAGGTTGAAGCTGTCACATCAACAACAACAAAATGAGGAAATGTTGGTGTAATAAGTTTTCCACCAGCAGCAGCAACAGAATCTCTCCATGCTGGATACTGACTAGAAAATCGATATCCTGGAACCGTTATAAGTCTTGCTTCGTCGGTGAGAAATTCACTTAACTTAGGTTCTGATGATCCATGATACTCTGGCGGGATTTCAGGCCAACCTAGTACGGATCTTATCGATGATTGATAAATATCAACGGCATAATCAAGTGAACGTATTTCAATCGTTGCTGATAAAGTTGGCTCATGAACGTTAATTTATATTTTTGCTTCTTTTCCGGTTATTGATTTTATTCTAAGTTGAAATTCTTCATTGATTTGTTCGACCTCATAACTGCCAGTTGGTATTCCATCAACGACCCAATCAGGTGTTCCATCTGGTTTGTTCTTGTTAGCAAATACAAGAGATTTGCTGGTGTTCCATTAAATGATTTCGATCTGATGTTTGGCCAGCTGTAACATACTCGTAATCGCGCTAACGCAATTTCATTTGCACGAATCGCAGTTGGAAAATTAACACTAAATTCAGGATTAGTCGAGCTTATCGAGATCATTGTTGTTTTTGGTGGAGCTATGTTTGTCACGATCTGCTGAAGTAGCTCTACTCATGTCATTATTAATACTCGTACCTTTAACAGCATTGTTATATATTTTAATCATTTCTGAAAACTCAGAATCAGAAATTATTCCATCGCTGAGGCTTGCTGATAACAACGAAGATAACTTGGAATATGCGACCGTCACTGTGTGTAATTTTATTATGTAATCGGATAATTTTCATTCATGCAGGTGCATATTTTATTTGCTACGATATTAAAAACACCTGCAATAGTTGTTGCTGCTGAAATACAGATTGTTACGGCTACTGGTGCCATCATCGTCATTGTTGACAATATAACATCTGTTCCAGCAACAACAGCGGATACTGAATAAACGATCAGGTCGACGATAACCAGTCGTCGACGATATTGTTTTACTTTTACCGTATATTATTCGATGATATCTTTCAACGCTGCTTGCCATTCACGCGCTTGATTGTACCTCTATTGAGACGCATCGTCGATTGAGGTGCTCATTATATTTTATGCAGTAACCAATTGAGGTGTTTCAGCTACAAATTCCAAACACCACTAGTAAGATGTTGCGGTTAATTTCTTATCAGCTGCTTCCAGAATAAATATTTATTCGGTTCCCTTGTTTAATACAACAGACACAACTCCAGAAAACTTATCAGTTGAATGACGCCATGGATACGTTGTAAATATCTCGAATTTTGCAGCACTGAACACAGATAGCCTGTACACGCCAGTGACTATTGCGGTATATTTGATAGTTTTATTTTGCGTTGACCATGTTGCAAATCCCGATGATACCGTGTATACGATGTTGGTAATATGCACGGGAGTTATTCCAGGTGGAATTTTAATCAAACTAATTTTGTTAACGATCTCAGGAATCCCCGCTACGATGTCTTCGAGTGTTTTTTTAATCGTGTCGATGTCAGTTTTGATATCAGATAGTTTTGCGTCAACGGTGGGAGGAGTACTAAAAAATTCCTCCGCGGTTTCGTTAATTTTTCTAAAATTTCTACGGAGATTTGTGAACGCGTTTACGTGAACGTCATACTCGGCCCGCAACGTGGATAATTTACCATCTACGGTGTTATAGTATTTTTTCGTTGCTGCGTCTTCGTCGGATGTTGGATCCCTCAACACTACTATCTTATTCCCGTTCATGCTGAGTTCTCCCGTCATTGTGTCACCGGTATTTTTCACGCGATTAGCAACGCTTCTTGCAATTTGATCTCTGATAGTTGCAAATGATATACTTGAGTCTCTGATTTTTCCGCTGTCAGTAAACATAGGGATGTTATCCGTGACCGCACCGAGTACTCGTCGAACTATATCATTCCATTTGATGTTACTCGTTTTTAAAACACCATATCGGTCCTGAAAAACAAGAACTTCATCTCGGTCAACTCCAGCCAGGTTCATAATATCAGCGAGTTCATCTTTAGTTGCGTACTTTGACAAATCGATGTCATCGGATTTTTTCTTACTTTTCTTACATGTAGAGGAAGATCTTCCGTAAATATCAACCATTATATAAGATCCTTGATCTGTTTAAAACACCTTGCGCGCAACGAAGCGGTTACTTGTATAATCATGCACAACTTTATGTGGCGGTTTGGATGATTTTGATATGGCGTTAAGTACATTAATTGCTTCACGGCCGCATATTGGCGGACCTGTCATTGTTTGTGTTGGTAGAGTTGAATACCAAACTTTTTTATGAAGTGGCTCGACATACTTGATAAATTCGAGGGTGGAGCTAACCCGTACGAATCAAAATAAACAATTCCACGTGGATCAATTGCGTATGATACCCAGTGAGTACCGGGTCCTGAATTTGAGTCAAGATTAATAATACCTGTTTCAACACTGTTTGGTCGTTGAGGTAATTGATCTCGCATAAAAACACCTATAAAGGCAGATATTTTTAGTTGTTTATCAGCGTCGAGTAAATCAAAATTTGATGCTGGAACGTCTAACGAAGTGATCCTGGAAGCCTCAGACCTCTTCCCCAACGAGATCCTGGCAACCTTAGGCCGCGTCCCTTTTTTTGTATCCCTTTCCTGTTGCTTTCTTTAGAGCCATTCCAGCAGCGGTTCCAACAGCACCTAACGCGGCTGCTTTTGCTACGGCTGGAGCAGCAGCAGCTATTAATGCCGGAATGGCCGCGAGAAGTGGAAAAATACCACCTGTTTTAACCATGTCCTTGATGTCGCTCGGAGAAAGATGAAATTGAACTCCGGTTTTTAATTCCAGCGCTTTATTGAGATGTTTAATCTGGTTATTTGTCAACGATAATTTGTTTGGACCGCCACTAGAAATCTGATCTTGCTTTAGTGATATTTTTGTTCCGCATTTGCTGGCGTTTTTTGATTGTAATTTTTTCACCTGACCGGGAGTCAGAGTGACATTAACGTGATTATACGACATTTTATGTTAAATATCTTTTTCTAAATAACACGATTAAAGATTTTCCACTGGTGCATCAATGACTCTCATTCGACCGCTACCACCTTCAAGTAACATAGCTTTATCGCTGAGTATGACCGCGACTGCTCTGCAACCAGCGTCGGCACCAGCTGGCGGGTTATTAACATGAGCTCGGAAGTGTATATCAACGACAGATTGTTTGGATAAATCAAGATGCTCCAGCGAAAAGTAATAAATCGGATACAGTTTAGTAAAATCTAACTGTGATATTTGCAGCCCTGTGTCTACGTTTAGATCACGTCCCATAAATGTCATCAAACGATGATATGCGCGTGCCACATGATTTGTGGTATAATTTAGCGATATATCTTCGGATGGTTCTTGTTGTCCGTTTATCCTCAACGAAACCTCGCTAACACCGAGATTGTCAAATATCATATGGGAACGTTCCTGATTACCTACCCGATTTTTATCTTGCAGCGCAATAAAAATATGTCGTGGTGCAGAAACACCTTGCTGTGATGCTATATGCCATGTAAACATACCTTTAAGGGTGTCTTGAGCAGCATATGTGGTTACTGTTAACCATGAAAGTAATGATTTACCGCCTTGATCCATAAAAGACAATAATTTTTGTTCTTCTTTGACCGATGGAGTTAATACCGGCATCCACAGTGAGAGTTTCGTTATATTTACTTTACCAGCAGCAACACCATCCTCTCGCCAGATCGCATCATTATCATCACCTTTTCTTGCAAGTACAACTGTGTGTCTAACTCCAAAGATGACTTTTCTAACATCTCTGCAAAATCCGAAGATGTGAGACAGCGGAATCGCACACGAAAATTTTTTATTTTCTAACAGCATTGCTCGGCGTGTTGCAAATCCCAAGTTGTAAGTCGCGTTAGCATTTATAACTACCGACTCCACATCTGCGTCTTGAGCAGCGTTAGAGATTTTTTTTGGCATTCTCATAGTATACTGAGTATGATCGGCGTTGTCGGTAATATCCTTAGCAAACATCATTGATGGACCAGCTGATCTTGTGTAATCATCAGAATATCTTGCTAGACCAATTATTGTTGTAGCAACATCGACATCATTCTGAATCGATTCGATATTTCTTCCATCAATCATGTATGTGGCGCTACTAAACAATGCCATGATCCCGTTGTTGACAAAACCAACTCGTGCATTGGCATCGTATGCACTATTATCCGTCTTTACAAGTTCACCTTCTACTTCAATAAATGCCTCAGCGGGTATGAAATATCTACTTGTATCATGAACTTGCAGTTCAATTCTTCCACGTTGATCTGGCAATCGTGCGTCATAAGAATAAAATTGATAATCACGTACCGATTCATCTTTGAGGACCGGTTCATCCATTTTAAATGCTGAGTCGGATATACGTTGAAACATTTATTATACAACTTTGATTTAAATCATCGTCGCGCTGACTTTGTCAAGCGAGTACGAAATCCACTCCCTGTTATGAAATTTGCAGTAATATTTATTTGTACTTCATCAGATTCTTGATCCATCAACGCTGCTAGTTTTTTATTTGCGGCTTGATTTATTATTTTACTGACGTCTGCGGGCATATCTGAAGTGCTTGGTAATTTTACTGGTTGTCGTTTTCGTCGTACTAATCGTGCTAGTCTATCTTTGATCACCGAGAACGCCTTACCAGCAAAATTGATAATTGCACCAGGAGCTTTTTCACGAACAACATCGATAGCTTTCATCGATAATTGTTTTGCAACAGGTGCTACTTTTGGAGCTAATCTTCTAAATAACCCTTGAACAACATCACCAAGTCCATCTCTATAAGTTGCTCTATAGATTGGTAATCGTGAGTTTACCGCTCTGACCTGTACGGGTCTATAATGTCTATTGTACATGATCATCTTATCTTATTTATCATTTATCTAATCGCGGTGATTAATCATCAACGAGTTCATGAATAAGTTCCCGGTAAACGCCGATATCCATGATGCCGCCGCGAAATAATCGCTGGCAAATATCAGCTGCTTCATTAATTATTTCTGGTGAATTATTTCCGGCACGTTTTCCTCCTATAAGAACTTCTAACCAAGACACGTCATTGAGGATATTATCGGGACAAAGAAGATTATTTCCGAAACCACTACCAGTAGTAGGTGCATCATGAAATTCTTCTTCTGGAGATTGTGATCGAGGAGGTTGTTTTTTCTGTCGTTGAGGAATCTGTGATTTTTTCTGTTGCTGCGGTGGTGGAGTTTGTGGTTTTTGCTGTGGTAGGGAAAGTTGTATTTGTGGTTGTTTTGTTCGTGCATAATACATTTCTATTGCGTTTAATAAGTCAATAAATCTAGGATCAAAGTTTTTAGCTTGACCAAGATCATAGTATATACGAAATACCCATCTTTGCCAGGTATCACGACTTATAGCATCATTAGCATACTCGGATTTTAAAAATTTTCCTCGCTGATTATAAGATCTTACGATAAACTCAGCTAATTTATTTACGTCTCCAAGTCCCTTTACAGCATTAATACTTTCTTCGGTAAATTTATCTTTTTGCATCAACCCTATCACTTGCTTGCTCTGTTTCTGTTTCTGATACACGATCTTTTATATCACCTATTTCAGCACGAATTTTACCAATACCTTCAAGTATTTCTTCATCGACGGGTGGATGCTGAACCGCAGCTATATCATTTGGAAGATCTCGTAAAAATCTTCTTTGTCTGTTTAGTTCTTCTTGCTATTTTTTCAGTTTGTTCTGCGGATTGTTTTAATACTGGAAAAATACCCTTTCTCCTCTCCTCCTCGTCCTCCTTAATATCTCCCCATATAGTTTTTCAGCAGCCGCTGAAACTTTTTCAGTAGCTATAGCGACAGGTTTAAATAGATTTTTAGTGTCCTCCTCGTACTCAACTTGTGCTTTCTGCTGTGCTCGTAAATTTTCTCTAAAAGACTCTCTAACAGGGACAAATTTCTTAATTGCTTCTAGTCGCTCTCGGGTTATCCTTGCAGTATGAGATTCCGGATGTACCATTTTATTATAACAATAATGTTTTTAATTAATAGCAGCAGGGAAGGCGCGACCTCAGTTAAGACGTTAATTGCGTAAACAACGTCCATAATAACTAGAAAAAATCACCAACGACAATGGAGCAATATTAATTAAAAAATTCCCGGAGGAATTTTCTCAGTAAAATGTCGACGCTTTTTTAAAATTTTGTCGACACTTTTCTTTTTATTTTTTAGATCATTTATAGGAAGGCTTATTTTCGACGTTTGGACGCTCCTACAAAAGGTGGGTTCGCCCTCCCTGCTGCTTTCCCTGATTCGCTAGCAATTCCCTGCTGGTGGTAATTGTGCATTTTCAGGAATTACGTGTAAATTCATTGACAAGTCCACGTTGAGGAGCCGCGACATCTAGTCTGCAGATTGCAGACTTACCAGTGGATCTTACAACACTGGAAATTGTATGGATCAGTTACTCTTTTCTTTTGCCGCCTTCAAGTTGACCAGGTTTATATAAATACCTTACTGTCATGTTGCTAGCAAGCAATGGTCTTAATCCCGATTGCATATGGTAACAAGAAATTATCGACTGCAATTATTCGGTCTATGAGAAAAAGCTTGGCAATTATTTTTTGGATATCTGAATTCCAACGATATTTGTATGGACGAAAGTTTACTTTGGGGTCTGACCACACATCACTCGCTTAGTTATCCCAATCTGAGTTGATAAATGGATATTTACTGAGAGGGTCGTTATTTCTTCAGTAGTACCAGGTCCAGGTACGGTGTATTAATGGTAGCGAGAATGTAGCGGCGGATAGTTTAAGCAGATTAGGGGAGTCTGAGGTGAATGATTCACTGGAGGACGTTCAGGTGGTAACTCGTGTTTTTGATCTTCAAAATGGCTCCTATGTAATAGTGCAAAAATTTTGGCAATATTTTCGCAGTACATTTTGACGTTGTCAGCGTGACAAGTAACCATTAAGACTGACGTAAGCGCTAGGCTCGCTATAACTTGGTAGCTAAAGATCGTTAACTTCTGTTGTTGGAAGCATGAATGGATTTTAATTATGACCCTCTAAGATAGCGATCCGACCGATATAAATCGGGGTTTCCATTTTCAAAAGGATTGACTGTTTGATACAATCCAACCCTGCCAGTTTCAAGTGAATTAAACACAACCTTATTTCCAGCTAGGTCATTCTTTAGTAATAAATGAATAACTTCATTGGATAAAGAAGTAACTGTTCCGACTGTTACAGGTCCTGCGAATAAGTCTGATGATAAGATTTGCACAATGGAGAGGATCCTTTGTTATGTATGTTTAATTTAATTTATATTTGATTTAACTTAATAGTCTGTTTGTAAGTTTTTTTAAAAAAATCTTCTTCATTTTATTACATGTAAAAGTAATGTAATTTTGTTTACTAGGAATTTGAAATTTTCCAGAAATTAGTTTGATCTGACTGTTTAGTTGAAAACACATAAAAATGGAACTTTGTATCTTTCTGCTAACCCAGTTTCTAACCTTGATTGAGAATCAAGTAAACAACTTCTTTTAATTCATTCTTAATGTGTGTACCATAACAGTGAAATCGAGGCTGACTGGGGCTACATAACTTTAGACGTAAATACTTCTATGCTGTTCTAGAAATTCTGAAAGGTTGACCCTCATCCGGGAATCTGTTTTGCGTCTCAAGGTACTGTATATCCTTTGTCTGTAGATAAATTAGTCAGTCGGGCTTCTAAATACTGGGGATGTAAGGTGTTTTCTGCTTTCTGTTGTGACCAGTTGAGTTATATTTTATATTTTCTTCAAGCTATTTGGATTTTAAAAATGAATTATTTTTCCTGAAAATATTTGAGTGCTCATAAAGAATTCTTGGACAAAGACATTTCTTGAAATTTTATTCGGAAATTCAAACACCGGAATATTATGCTACAGTATACTTCATCGCCTTCCATTTTGAGATTTTCGTCGGGACTCGAACTTGAATTCTCTAGAACATTTCATTACTAGTACTTCTAAAATTTAATTCGTGAATTATTCTTGGTTTATTTCTGGATTTGATTTCTTCAAATTGTAAGTTCTTATTTTTTTCATTTTTACATTGTTGTTCCAGGGAAATAAATTATTTGTTAAATTTTTCAAAGCTCTCTGTTTTCACTCTTTCTTTGTTACTGTTTACTAGAGCCTAAGCACGTAATATAAGAAACTGGGTTTCGCGTCCTCTGGATATTTGAATTGTAGCTAAATATTTCAGAAAAACTTGGGCTTTTTAAATTTGAATTCACCTAGCTTTTGAAATCTTTTAAAAATCTCGAGCATTCTTTTACAATTTTTAAATCTTTTGTGAAATCGACAAGCTTTTTATACAATATCATTAAAGGTAGAGATTTAAGTTTTTTTACTCAGGAGTGGTAGGAAAATTAGAAAAGGAAAGTACAACTTTAAAAAATTGGAATTACAGATACGACAGATTCAGTTTCAGATATAAAAGATACAAATGGAGAGAGAGATGGAAGTAGACGAATGCAGTTTCAGCAAGAGATGGAAGTAAGACGAAATGGACTTGCAAAAAGAGAGCGAGGAGAAAGAAAGACACATGCAGTTACAAGAAAAAAAAATGCAGTTACAAGAAAACAAGTGCAATTAGATAAGGAAGAAAGAGTGAAAGAATTGAGCTAACAAAGGGAAAACACTCCACTACTTTTGATGTTTTAAGAAATATCAATTTAGTACATCCATTCCTGGAAAAAGAAGTAGATCAATATTTTCTTCGTTTTGAAGACTTGCTGAGAGTTTTTAAGTGGCTAAGGGAACACTGGACTCTATTACTACAATGTGTACTCATGGTAAAGCTAGTGATATTTACAATTCCTTGTCACTAGAACTGAGTGCTGACCGTGATGTAGTTAAGAACTATATCTTAATGGGTTATGAATTAGTCCCTGATTCGTATCGGCAAAAATTCAGAAACTATAAAATAAAGAAGCTGACCAGGCCTTTGTCGAATTTGTATGGAAAAAGCATGACAATTTGATAGGTGGTGTTCTTTTAGAAAGGCTAATAAAGATTACGAGTTTCTCAGACAACTCATATCGGTTGAAGAGTTTAATAACTGTGTCCATATTGACATTAGGATGTATCTTGACGAGTTGGAAAACTTGGAAATTCCTGCTCGTGCTGCTGCTGAGTATTCTTTAACTCACACAGTTTATTTTGCACTCATCGATCTTCTGACAAAAAAGTATTTTAGCCTGATATAAGCCCTTCTAAATCTCAAACTGGCACAACTTCTAAAAATCAAACTTCAGATAAGCTTTATCAAAGATCGTTGTCTCTTCCTACATGTACCTATTGAAAGAAGAAAGGACACTTTTTTCTGATTGCTACAAATTGAAAAATAGGCATCAGATTCAAGACAGACCTATTCCAAATGCTCTAATTTCTAAGAGGACAAGGTCACGGTCATGTATTGAAAGCAATACATTTGTTGGGTTTATTAAACCCTAGTCTGATTTTATAACGGAGAATTATGAACCATTCATTTCGAAGGGTTCTATATCACTCTTGTGCGATTTGCCCAATCCTATCCCTATTATAATGTTAAGGGACACGTGAGCTTCTTAGAGTCTTTTATTGTCAGGTACTTTGCCTTTTTCTGAGAAGTCTTCTTCTAATGAGAGTGTTATTCAGGAAGTAGAGTGCGGCTTTGGTAACGTTCCTCTCCATTGTGTAAATTGTTCGTCTGACTTTGTCGCAAGACCTGTGAAAGTCGGAACAGTGTATGCTTTACCCGTCGAGAGCATTCATTTATTACCAGACAACGACCTAATCTGAACCAAGGTTGTGGTTAATTCCCTTGTAATTGACAAGCCTTGTTTGGATCAGAATATTGGTCCAATTGAAAAAGAATTTCCTGATTTATTCCCAGCTTGTGCAGTTAAAAGAGCTATGGCAAAGAAAGCATTGAGAATGATGTTGATCAGGAAAGTATTCCTTTAGCTGACACATGTATTATTCAGGCTTTAGACGAGGTCACTTTCACCCCTTGTTTCGATTAACCAAAAGGTATTAATCACAGTGGTCCTCTTCTAACTACTCATTCTCTTTATTCTTATCAGGGTGATAAACAACAATCACTTGTCGTTGAACAGGAAAAGGATCACGAGATCTCCTATTTGTTTCAAATGACCATTAGTGAAACTGAAGACACTGATGTACCTGTCTGTTATTTCATTAAAAATGGAATTCTTATGAGAAATTGAAGACCTCCCGAGTTACCTGCTTATGACGAATGATCAGTGAACTATCAAATTGTAGTTCAAAATCATACAGATAGGAAATACTTAGTGTGGCCCATGAAATTCCTTTGGCTGGTCATTTAGGGTTTCATAAGATTTATCACAAGATCTTGACTCACTTCTATTGGCGAAAAATCAAAAGTGATGTTGGTAAATACTGTAGATCTTGTCATACCTGTCAAATGGTAGGAAAACCAAATCAGAAAATACCCAAGGCTCATCTGTAACCGATTCCTGCCTTTGACGAACCACTTAGTAGAATTATAGTTCACTGTGTTGGTCCCTTACCTAAGACCAAGTCAGGTAACCAATACTTGTTGACCAATATGTGTGCGTCAACAAGGTTTCCAGAGGCAATTCCTTTGAGGAATATTAAATCTAAAACAACAGTAAATTCTTAAATAAATTTTGCTACTTTGGCCTTCCCAAATTTGTCCAATCGGGTTAAGGGTCATATTTTAGGTCTGGAACTTTCCAGCCCATTATGATTTAATTCGGCATTCAGCAATTAAAGTCAACAGTGCAATTATGGTTTGACAGAACTACAGTGGAAAGAATTTTTGAGCCTGGTAATAGAGTTCTGTCTCTCTTGCTCATTCTTCAAATTGTCTTCAGTTTAGATATTACGGACCTTACAAAGTTAAGAAGAAAATGATTTGAGTTAAATTATAACATTAGTGCTCCTGGGATCTGAATAAAGATTAGGAGTACGAGTATATTGTGTTAAGTATATCTGATTTAATTCATATTTATTTTAATTTTATTCTTTGTTTGTCAGCTTTTAAAAAAAATATTATTGTACATGCTATTATACTTTAATCTTGTTTACGTTATTTGGATTTTTTTCCAGAAAAGAGTTTGACCTTGGCTGATTCATTTTTTAAACACAAAAATCTGAGCTAGTTGCTGACCTTAATTAAAAACTAGTAACAGTCACGTGAACAAGTTCTTTTTTATTTATTTTTGTTGTGGGAATAATAAGAGTGACATCGAGGCTGTAGTGAGTACTTGATCCTAGGCTTGTAAATAGTTTTATTGAAGTATACAACTTTTTTTTAAATTTTATTTTTAAAGTAAAATGATTGGTTTTCGTCAGGGCTATGTTTTGAGTATGTGATGTCAACATGATCATGTGACCCTCTTACGGGCACCTATTCTGCGCCTCGAAATTACTTCATAACCATTGTTTTAGAAAAATAATCTCAGTCTTGGCGTAAAACACTTGATATCAATGTGTTTTTTTGTTGTGTCAGTTTGGAGTTATTTTAATGTTTATTCGAATTATTTGGATTCAAAAAAACATTAATTCTTTTTTTTAACTGGAAATATATGGGTGTTCATACATAATTCTTGAATAAAGACATTTCTTAAAAACATTTATTCGGATTTCCTACTCCGGAGTGTTATTCCTTGTGCCTCTACAAGGAATTGTAGACAACCACACTATACAGGCTACACCATACGTCAACGCCTTCCATCTTAGATTCTTCGTTGAGATTCGAACTTGAATTCATTAAAACTTTTCATTATTAGGACTTATAAAAGTTTATTCGTTGATTATTCTTGGAATATGTTTGGATTTGATTCTGAAAACTGTTAAGTTTTTTTAATAAAAAAATTCATTTTTACAGTATTTTTCCAGGGAAATAAATAATTTGTTAAATTTTTCAAAGCTTGGTGTTTTCTCTCTTTCTTGTGTTACTGTTTATTCGAGCCTAAACACGTGACTTAAGAATTGAGAGAGACAGCAAGGTTAAACGTGCAATTAATTTAGCTGTACCTGTCCCACTCAGTGAAGATTTAAGTGAAGGAATATCATCGGATTCTACTGATATTAGAGTGACAAATCTTCGGAATTCAGAAATTATGGATGATCTGGACTAGAAACGTTCACATTTGCAAGAGCAAAAAGGAAATGAAATTAAACAGTTATTAATTGAAAATGAGCACTTATTTCCAGATGTTCCTACAAGAATACACAAAATTTTCCAAAACGTTGTAATTGTAAATTCCAAACCTGTCAAACAACACCCGTACAGGATGAACCCTCTCAAACAGGAATACCTGAAGAAAGAAATTCAATATTTGCTGGAGAATGATTTGATAGAGTCCAGTTAAAGTAACTGGCTTTCACCATGAATACTTGTTCGAAAACCAGGTAAAACGTTCCGTATGTGCACTGATCATAGGAAGGTGAATTGTGTGACGAAAACAGTTAATTGCCATTACGAAGAATCGATGAGGGGGGTATTGATAAGGTCGGAAATGCCAAGTACGTCACCACATTTGACCTTCTGAAAGAATTTTGGGGAATTCCGCTAACGGAAAGAGCAAAGGAAATTTCGGCATTCGTGAATCCAGAAGGGCTTTATCAATATATAGTAACGCCATTTGGAATGAAAGGATCGCCAAGTACTTCTCATGAATATGATCACTTCTGGTCTAGACAATTGTGATGCTTATATCGATAATGTCATCATCTAGAACGACACGTGGAAAGAACAGCTATAATCAATTCAGAAATTCTTTGACAGACTCACGGATGCAAGTTTGACAATTAATTTTTCCAAAACTGAGTTCTGCCGGGCTAGTGTAATTTATTTAGAACATATCGTGGGACATGGACAAGTTAAACCAATAGATGCTAAGTTCAAGGCTATCTCTGAATTCACTGTGCCTGTTAAAAAATGCAACTGATGCGATTTTTAGGTATGGCCGGATACTGTCGAAAATTTTGCTTCAATTTTTCCATAATTACTGAACCCTTGACAAATTCATTGAATCAGAAAGACAAGTTCCTTTAGACAAATGTCAGGAGGCTTTTGATAAGTTAAAGAGCCTAAACATATAACATAAGATAATTCACAAAGACGTACTCTACTCCCTGAATATACCAGTAGTGAATAGGGATACTATACGTACAATGGAAATTAGCATTACAGACCCCCCTGGGTCAATATACGTACAATGGAAATTTAACATGGCGAAAAATCGTGGGTCAATATACGTACAAGGGGAATTTAACATGGGGAATAGAGTTTGGGCTTGTTTAGGGACAAGGGCAATTGAATATGGGATTTTTTTTAATTTTTTTTAAAAAATTTTTTAAAAAAAGGGGTAGGCAATTGAAAAGTCATTCTCTTTTCGAGAAATATGGCTGGCCCTGAAAAGGGCCTTTGGTTTTCCTCTATTTCCTCCATCTACTCATCCAGCCCCTAATTTTTTCCCAAATTCCTTTTTTCTTCTTCTTTTCATTGTCCGGTATCCAGTCCGGGTGACCCATGGCTCGGAACTTCTGTTGGATTTTTATCCAGTTATTGTTCAGTCTCTCATATTCTTCTTTTTTCTTTCTATTCTCTTGCTCTTTTCTATCTTTTGCGCACCTGTCCTTAATTTTCTGCACTTCTTCCTCTACTATCTTTTTCATCTTTTCTTCCGCTTTCTTTAGTTGTTCAATGCCCCTTTTCACGAACTTCCACTCTGACCATTTCTCTAGCTCTTCTAAATAGCATCTCACTGCTTTTACCTTGTCCATAGACTCTTTTATAGTCCCCACTCTTACATACTCTGGTTGAATCAATCCTCTCAATCTCTTAACTTCTTCCTCTATCATTTCCTCTATCATCTTCCTCGCTAATTGTAGTTCATTGACATAGTCAAGACTTTTTCTCAACCTCCATTCTCTTTCTATCCTTTCAATAGTGTACTCTCCATCCATCATCCAAAAGTAAACATTTCTTAAGTCATTAAACAACGCCGACACTTCCATCTTGTATCTGTTATTCCGTAGAATGGTTTGAATGACGGATACTGTGGGTTCTTATACGAAAAGCGCGGACGTGAAGGAAAACATCCCCCTAAAACATAAAATTGATCTTACCTAGATCATGACCAAACAACGCGCGGACGTGAAGGAAAACATCCCCCCTACTTTCTCATTTCATATAATAAAACCCAAACTATACTCTTCACATATGCTAATAAATAATAAAGAAACCCATAATCTACCATTCACACAAACTTACATGAGCAGTTACGAACACAAACACAAATACATACACTCCCACTCTGAAAAAAGAGTTAGTGTTCATATTCACACTACTCTACCTACACACATTGGCAAATTGATCGTTATTTCTTTTCTAGAGTATTGGGGTAGCCCTGAAAAGGGCTCTTTTTTTGGAACTTCATGGACACCTGGTTAATGGTGACACCTTCCAGGCCTGGCGCCACATACACATCTTGTCCCCCAGTTACTTTTTACCTTTTGGGGGGGAGAGAGCAGAGGCAGGATATGTAGCTTCAGAATCCCAATTTTCGCTCTCTGGGATTCTGAAATTTCTTCTTCTTCTCTCCTTTTCCTCTTCCTCTTCTTTGTTTCTTCTCTCCTCCTCCTCTTCTTTGTATTTTCTCTCTCCTCTTCTTTATTTCTTCTTTCCTCCTCCTCTCTCATCCTTCCTTCTTCCACAATGGCCTCCGCGGCCAGTTCGTTCAACAGGCGCCTGGCATATTCCAGATGCACATGAAGTTCCAACAGTTTCGCCAATCTCGTGTTCATTTTTGGTGTTGATCAATCAACAAGGGTAGCTAGACTGCCGAGCGAGTTTCAATTTATACTGAAAGCGCGGACGTGAAGGAAAACATCGCCTAAAAAACATAAAATTGATCTTACCTAGATCATGACCTAAAACAAAAACGCGCGGACCTATAAGAAACACTCACTCACTTTTTTATGCTACCCATTACTATTCTAAAAAATTTTTTCATAAACCACTTCAATAGACTATCCACATACGCAAAGCAATCCAATCTAACCCCCAAATCTACACCTCTAACACCAAAAAAAGACATCATTTTAATCTACTATCCACACCAACGTACTTGAGCACTTACAAACACAAACACACAAACGCATACCCTCACATTTTTTAAAAAAGAGTTAGTGTTTATATTCACACTACTCTACCTACGCACATTGGCAAATTGATGGTTATTTCTTTTCTAGAGTATTGGGTAGCCATGAAAAGGGCTGTTTTTTTTGTTTGCTATGGCAATCTTTTTTAGTTTCTAAGAATGCGACGTCCTCTGAGGATAGACTTTCTGGCAATAGGTCTGCTTCTTCGGAAAGAGAAGAAGAACTCTTTGGTGTCGATACGACAATCGACAAAGCCTCTGTCAGGTTCAGGTTGCTGCTGCTGCTGCTGTTGTTGTTGCTGCTGTTGCTGCTGTTGCTGCTGTCTCTGAAGTCTGTACTTCTCTGTCCATTCTTCTTTCTCCCTGTTCACTTCTTCTCTGAAGAGCTCTTCTATCAGGTCTTCAGTGACTTTTAGCATTCTCACATTCTCTATTTCTTCTGGCTTCGGTATCAGACTGTGTCTGACCCTATGCAAATTCACGTAGGCCTCGTTGAGCTTAGCTAGTTTGGAGCACATCTTCGTAGGAGGATGAGTCGACAATGGATGGTTAGACTGGAAACAACCCCGGTTCTTAAAGTCAAAGCGCGGACGTGAAGGAAAACATCCCCCACACGGATTTCGAGTCGCAACGTTCAATGAGTGTCATGAGAGGGATAGTAAGAAGTCAAAGAGCATGAATCCAACATTCTTATAGCTAAACAAAAGACAAAGGCATTTTTTCAAAACACAACATTTTTTATTCAAAAATCACTTAACACTAAGCAACAACTTTAACATATTTTAAACAATAATCCAACATTATAACATCAAACTTTTTTTCAAATGACAAACATTTTTTCTCAATTCACAGTCTACTTTAAACAGGGCTGACAACGTTGTGAATGAAATTGTGATTTCCACTGTTGGAAATCATTAGGCCATTGATGGACACTACGTTTCCTAGCTTGAGACAAAAGATAAGCATAATGGTCACAAAACCATCGATCTACTTTCACATCGTTTCTAGTAGAAGAACGAGGATCAAAATGAGTCACTAAATGTTCTAAGGAATAGCCCAGGCTGCGATGATGCAGAAAATACACACAGTACTGTCCACACACCAAGGAATCTGTGCCTTGTAATTTCACGTTATTCAATCGGGTGGTCTGAGCATTTCTTCTCATAAAGTCAATGACATCGTCTTCCAAAGGGGGCAATCCGTACGAATCGAAATATTCCACACATCCTTCTTGAGGAAAGTAGACGGCTACCCAGTGGGTTCCTGGGAGATGACTGTCGTCCGTGTTGATCACGTAAGCTAGATGGTCTTGAGGTTTGCGATGAGGGAGTTCATCTTTAGCACAGACGACAGGATTCCAAGAAGACGTATACGATCTGTGGTTCAAAAGGTAATAAAGTTCCCAGGTATCCATTGATTTGTGTGTTGTTTTCTTCTTCACAGATAATAATAAGTCGTCAATTCGATCCTGACTTTTTGCTTGAAAATGTCCGACAAATAACACTGGTCAACAGTGAAATCATTACTGACTTGAAAAGGCCCTAATCTGTAGTATTTTGGTGTGCCGAACACGAATATAACCGTGAAAAATTTGTATTGGCTCTCGTTTTGAAGATATTCATATACCTCATTTTCTATGTTTCACTGTGTAAATTTCTCCAGTAGGACTGCAGCAACATCCGGAATAATGATGTAACATTGCATAATATCATCATGCTCACATCATCCGCAGTTGATTGCATCATTTTCTGATGCAATGCAATACTAATGCCATGCGGCTGCTGAAGTAAGTTGACGTCAGCAGTGTACTATACATGTGTAGGCCTATTATACTAATGCCAGGCGGCTGCTGAAGCTGACGCAAGCAGTGTACTATATAAAGCCCAATCAGATAGGTTCAGCATTTAAAATATTTTAGACGTTGTGCGAGACAGTTCAAGCTACTGTTACATAAAACTTATTATTTTATCCATTTACGTACAATAAAGAACAGTAATGCCTCGAAAGTGTGTTAATACCGCGGACAATTTTTGCTATATTTGTGGGGAAGTGACATTTGCCAACCAGAAGAAAAGTATCAATTCTCAAGTGAAGAAGGCATATCATCTTTACTTCGGATGCAAGGTTGGTGACCAAGACAAGCCTTGGGCTCCGCATATATGCTGTGCTACATGTACAACACAGCTTTCACAGTGGTTGAATTGCAAAAGGTCATCAATGCCGTTTGCAGTCCCAATGGTGTGGAGAGAGCCAAGCAACCACCTAAATGACTGTTACTTCTGCTTGGTTCCTCCTCTTTCCGGCGGAATAACGAAGCGAAAGAAGTCGAGAATAGTCTACCCAAACATTCCGTCTGCATTGAGACCAGTTCCACATGGTGAGGGACTTCCTATTCCAGAACCTCCAGCAGAATATTCTCTTGATTCATCTGACGAAGACAAAGGTGAGTCGACCTGTTCTTCTCCTGGTCCATCAGCATGCAGTGATCCAGATTTTCACTGTGGTGCATCATCAACCCCACACAGAATAACACAGGAAGAACTAAATGACCTGATTCGTGATTTGGACTTATCAAAGAACAAGGCAGAATTGCTAGGATCAAGACTCCAACAATGGAATCTTCTAGAAGAAGATGTCACAATTACTGCATATCGAAAGCGCCACCAGCAATTGGAGCCTTTCTTCAGAAAGGAAAGTAATCTGATATTCTGTTCCGATATTGAGGGCCTCATGAATGCTTTAAAAATCACTCATGACCCACAAGAATGGAGACTATTTGTGGACTCTTCGAAACTGAGTCTCAAGGCTGTGCTTTTGCACAATGGAAACATTCTTCCATCTATTCCAGTAGCGTATGCTGTCCACATGAAAGAGACATACGATAACTTAAGGCAGCTACTGAATTCCATTGAGTATAACAAGTACAGCTGGCACCTCTGTGGTGATTTGAAGGTAGTTGCCCTTTTAATGGGACTGCAGCAAGGATATACAAAATACATGTGTTTCTTATGCGAGTGGGATAGCCGAGCAAGGGAAATGCACTACATGAGGAAGGAATGGACTCACAGGCAGAATGTAGCCATTGGAGAGAAGAATATCCAACACCCAGCTCTGGTTGAGGCTCAGAAAATCTTGCTACCACCCCTTCACATCAAACTAGGTTTGATGAAGAACTTCGTGAAAGCCATTGACCGGACTTTGCCAGCATTCCGATACCTGCATGAAAAATTCCCTCGACTCAGCGAAGCAAAGATTAAAGAGGGAGTTTTTGTGGGTCCTCAGATTCGAGAGCTTTTCAAAGATGACCGGTTCAACAACTTGCTGGAAGGTGACGCGAAACAAGCATGGAATGCTTTTCGCCTAGTTTCTACAAACTTCCTCGGAAATGTTAGGGCAGAAAACTATAAGGAACTAGTAGAAGACATGTTGATGAAGTATAAGAAACTTGGCTGCAATATGTCTCTAAAGATTCACTTCCTTCATTCCCATTTGGATTTCTTTCCTAGCAACTGTGGTATTGTTAGTGATGAACACGGCGAACGTTTTCATCAAGATATCGCAACAATGGAACAAAGATACCAGGGAAAATGGTCCACTACAATGCTGGCTGACTACTGCTGGACACTCCTCAGAGATGCTCCCGAACAGCTGTACAAGAGACAGGCGAAGAAATCTAAGATGTAGTCAATGACTTGATTTTTTATAGGTAGGCTATTACAGTTGACCTTTTACTATTGGAATGCATTTCGTTATGTAAACATTAATTTCTTGCAGATTACAAAAAAACTAGAGCCAATTTTGCAATTTGACTGTCATATTCGTGTTCAGCACATAAAAATTGATAAGAATTGACTAATTTTATTTCAGTAACATGACTTTTGTAAAAATTTGTTGTCCAGTGTAACCGTTTCTTCGTTTCGTCTCCTCACTCTGATTCAGGAGAGCTTCGATACGATGGATCTCTTGAGTGGTTAATGGTGGACAAGAATGTTCACGCAAGTCTTTATACCACTGGTCCAACACGTCTTTGTCCGAGATGAGACTCCAAGCTTCGTCCAGATACTCGTCCAATTTTTCTTCTTGACTCAACATCAGGCATTTATCGTGTTGAATTTGACTGGGATGATCGTTTTGACATCCATAACAATTTTTCTTGATCAATTCCGTCATTTTTTCGACCAAGTGTTTGGCAAAACAGGAGACTAAATGGGCTTCTTGTTCTGGCCATCTCCGTTTCATCATGATCACTTCTTCTTTTTCCACGGTCTCCTCACATTTCATCTTTAAAGTTTCTCCACTAGGTAAAGAGGGATAACAGTCTTCCATGGCTTCTAAAAATCTAGAATGACTTCTCTCAAACTGTTGATTACTATGGTATTATCGAATTCGGCATACAGGATGACGTTCACTGTCGCTGGTAGTTCTGTTGCAAACTGAAGTTCCACACGAATCTGGCCGGATTTTATAGGGTGGAAATGTCCCTCGTCGCTGCCTTGGTCTGGAGTGAAATCGAAAGCCCACAAAGCGTAGCCTCCTGCGTAATCTTCGTACGTAATGCCGTGACTGGTGTTGGTTCCTAACTGGCCGGTGGCTTCGTACAGGGACAAGTACGATCTCAAGTAATTCATCTTCTTGTCACTAAAGTCAGGTTCGAAAGGTCGGGTACACAAGGTCTTGCCATCGCGACTGACTTCGATTTTCTTCACGTCGAAGTGTTGAAAGTTGAAAGGATTTTCAGCGAAGGCTCCTTTGAAGGCTGAATTCGAGACCATACCAAGGATTAAACGCTTGGGTAACTGTCCTTGAAACAGATGATCTTCGATCATAGAATGCTGTCCCTTGGGAATGGTGAACGTTTTCACTTCCACACGTCGTATCGGATGCTTGGCGGTCGTTCTGCTCAACGTTTGACTGATTTCGTTACCTACTTTGGGTAACACTTCCACGCGTCGTACGTAGAGTTTGGCCTCTTCGATTTTGCTTTTAGGAGCCTTAGCAGGATCAGCCAACAAATGGAAAGCGGTACTGCTGCGGTTCAGTCTCAAGCGAACATTGACCCCGTTCAGCAAATATTTCTCTTGCAACCACATGTCCAAATGCAAACGATCCATCAGTTCTAAACTCTTCTTATTTAAGATTTTGCTTTCTCTTTGCTCAAAGCCGGGATTGGTTGTATCCAATGCGTCGAACTTGCCCGCTTCGTCAGGTTCCCACAGCACACAGGCATTGAGATGAGTATCCTTGACATCTATTCCATACGTCAAGAGATTTTCCAGGTAGGCACGGTAAGGGTAAGTATCCATGATGCTGCTGACTAGTTTGTTATTCAAGTACAAATCCACTGAGCTGAACAAGGAATGCATGAAATTGTTGACGGGAGCTATTTGTTCACTGTCATCTACTCCACCATCATCCTTATCTAGAACTTGGACTTTCATGTACAAGTAACTGCTATTCAGATCGATGTAATCTTCGGGCTGTCCTTTGATTTCAAACTCGATGGGAGCGGAATCGGTCAATGAGGAGACGGGATAAAATTCCACCCACTGGGATTCTTGCATCGTCATCATGGTGGGGGGCATGGCAAACAGATCCAGTTGCGTCTTGGAACAAGCACATGACTCTCGGTGCATCATTTTTTCTGTGTCTCAATAATCGAAAACGTCTAAGTCTCGAACGGTTCTTCTTTTCTTGGCTTTTCTAGCTTGAAGTCTGGTGAAAGGGTGTTTTCTTTGTCGTCTCTTTCTGCCTTGTCCTTGCTGAATGCCTGACTCGGTAGCGTGCAGGGCATTTATAGGTGTGTCTCGGCGGCCCAAAATGTCTTTACCTGTTTGCAGCAAGACATTTTTGCCAGCCCTCATGAAGGCTTCTTTAGGGTTTTGTTTGTCGATGATGACAGTTTGGAGAAATTCTTTGCCTTGCGTCAGTGCCGCATCTTTCAAGGTGTGCAATCCGCGTGTCACCATCGGTTTCAACACTGGGGGCACCGAACGAAAGGCCGATTTTAACATATCTCCTAAACCGTGTCCTCGCTGTCGAGCAACCCCTCGGTACACTGGATACATGACTTACGAGTCGTGAGAGAACCGTTTTCGAAAATGGAGTTTCACCGTGACTTTTCCTTTGGTGAATGGAATATTTTGTCCCAGATCTCCTTTTATAGTAATGTTGACCGTGTCCAAATACGACTTGCTGACAGGTAAATAATGAGGATGTACAAATTCCCGGTGGACGTGGTAAGTGTTTCCACCTTCCTCGTCAGTGACCGTGGCAAAGTCCACTTTGAAAGGAACGAGACGCAGTAACGGCACGGAGGTGTGTCCCACCACGTTGTACTCCACCACATCGGAGTACACAAACATCAAATTCAGTCCTTGGTTCAGTTCTACCGGGGTACGAAAATACTGGGCAAAAGTATCGTTGTCGTAAATGATGGGTATTTCGTTTTTTTCTTTTTCTACTTTCTTCCTCAGCTCCATGTGTCCGCCCAACATGTCAAACAATTCAGGACAAAATACAATGGACACGATTTTACTCAGCTCAAATTTCATCAAGAAGCGACGAGCTGCTTTGTGGTACTCCATGGTGACCTTTTTTGGGCAAGCTCCAACGCTTTCCCAAACACGGCATTAAACCTGGAGCTTATGGTGCTGACCAAATGTTGACCACTAAAATAATAGAATCAACAACTGGTAGGTCCACGTTCGAGTTGTTTCATTATATTTTTTGAGATCATATTTGACATTATTCAAGTGCTTTTGCGCTTGCTCGTCATGAACTTCCACCGTAAAAAAATTTTGATTGGAAAGGACATTGAGGACTTGGGTCGGGTGAATCATTTCTACTAAAACCACTTCCCAATGGGCTTCATGATCTAAGGGGATGGCCTGAGGTAATTTGGCCGTGTAACAGCACAACGTGTTGTTGGGAAACACCTCCATGGAACTGTCACTGGGTAAGGTTAAGTAAAATTGGTTTTGGTGACTCATAATTCCAGAGTTCTGTGGCTGTCCGTGGGGTTACTGGACGTCAGAGGCGTGGCTCCGCCCAAAATGGGGTTCTGATTGTGGTTGGAGTGGTGACTGGCACTGGCACTGGACACAAGGTTCCCGTTCGAGGAGAATTTCAGGGAGGGATTGGGAAGCAGGTAACCGATGCAACTGCTCAATAAAATGGTCCACAATTGTTTGTCTCCTTGTTGCAAACTCAAATTGGCAATGGCTACACCGATGACACAATACACCACGAAGATTTGGCAGAAAAAGACGATTTGCGTTTTAGGCACACGTTCTCCACACCACACCCACAAGGGTTGTTTTTGTAAATCTTGCACAGAAGAACTAGGTGAAGGAGGAGTGGTCGACGTAGCTGCGTCTGCTGTGTGAAAGGGCATGATGGTCACTTCTTTTTATAGTCGATGACTTGCGAAGCGTCGATCCAAGAATCAAAACTAGGTGGATATCCTTTCCAACGTACTTTGACTTCTTTGACACGTCGTTTGCCCACTTTACGGGTTCTGCGTTCGAGAATGCTTTCGATGTCGTACACGTCGTCTTCTTTTTTGGTGACACGTTGTAACTCGGGTAAATAAAACGTTCCTTTGAGCACTTCTCCGTTCATGTCTTCCAATTTATAGACGGTAGGACGACGGCCATGCACTCGTCCAGTGACCCGAAACAATTCGGTCGTCCAGTTAGGTAAGTAAACTTTGTCGAAAGTGCGTTTGGTTTTGCCAATGCACACCCAATCTCCTACGGTCAACTCTCCGCTTTTCTTGGGGACAGCCCTCGTCGGGGACGTACCGAACTGACGCTCGAACACCAACACTTCGTTGTCGGGAGTCACGTCTTGCGGGGCACGTCCGATGCTTCGATGGTAAGATTGGTTGTACGCTTGCACCAGGTGCGGTAACATGTCGATGTACTTCAGAGTGTGGTGATGCGTAAAATATTTCCACATGCGTTCTTTCAAAGTGCGTTGAAAACGTTCCACGATGCTGGCTTTGGTTTCTGGATTCTCGGTGGTAAAAAAATGAATGTCACGTTTCTTTAATTCTTTTTGGAAAGCTTGGTTCAGAAATTCGGTGCCTTTGTCCGTTTGCCATCGAAGAGGGTGACGACCGCTTTGTTTCAACACCCGTTGCAGGGCTCGCACTAACTCGCTGCTCGATTTGGAAGTCAAGGGCACGACCCAGGCAAATTTGGAAAAGACGTCGATGACACAAAACAAATATTTGTAGCCACGATTGTAGCTGGCCAAATGAGAGACATCGGCTAAATCGGCTTGCCATTGATGATCGATGCCTTCCACTCGGGTGCGACTTCTGGCAAACTTGCGACGAATGGGTTTGTGTAAAGTGTAGGTAGCTTGTTCTTGTAACCATCGTTGCACTTGAGGTAAACGCAGACTTTTCAGTCGACTTTTGGCAGCACGATACAATTTTTGAACTCCTGCGTAACCTGCAGGATGGGAGGGATCGTAGTAAATGCTGGCTAAGACTTTTTCCATTTTTTTATTTTTTGTGTTGGTTGGTGTCTTAATAAGGCACCCACTCTTGGAGGATGCTACTCTTTTTCTCTTGGGGTATTTTCTTGGATTGCAATGCTTTGCGTGTGCGACCGTCAATAGGTGTTGAAGAGGAGGATGTCTGAGCGGGGGATATCGGTTCTTGTTTCACTTCTGTCTTCACTTTCTTTTTCTCTTGTGATGAAGAAGGGGTGGCCATCATCTTTTTAATCCATCCAATTCTGGAGGTAGGTGGTGTTGTTAACTTGCGTACTTTTTCTAGTGGAGTTTGAAACCCTTCTTCTTCTTCTTCTTTTCCTTTTTCTGTCTTGGTCACTGGTACTGGTGGTACTGGTACTGGTGATGGTGCTGGACTTTTCATCAAGGTCTTAAAATCTTTCAGAGTGGGTAAAGCTGTTTCGTCTAAAGCTTTCTGGTGAAAGAGTTGCAGTCGTTGCAAGAGTTGACCGTACTTTTGCGATTTTTCTGTTTCGGACAAATCTTGGCGATTCATCAAGGACTGCAATTCGTGTTGTAACTGGGACATCTCGCTCAAATTGGGATTTGGAGGTAAATGCGGGGTGCGTTGTTCTTGCCACCGATGGTATTCCATCCATCGTTTGTAAGGCACTAAAGCTAGTTTTCGTCCTTCCATGGGGTTGTCAGCGGTCGATTCTGAGATCTTGGGACTTCCGATGGCCTTTTCATCTTGCTCCCACCAGTCCTCCCAACATGGTTCCCAAGACTCCTTTCAGTATGGGGCCTAACAAGAGAGGTAAAATACTTCCACGTTGCACTAACATCTTCTTTTTTTGACGAATGGGAATTTTCTTCTGAACCATTTGGCGAAGAACGTGACGATGTTTGCCTAAGCATTGTTTCAGGTGTTTGGACAAAGGGATCGTGCCTTTCAAGACGTTCAAACAACATTCGCACACGGTATCGATGACCTCTTTGGAGGCCGATTGAATGAGTTTTTTCGTAGGGGTGGAGAAGCTTTGGACAGGACAGATAACATGTCCACATGTTTGACTAAACGTGGTGGTAGTCCTTTCCTTTTCTTTCCTTGGGGTTTTCTGGAGGGTGACATCTTTGAGTCTTCAGGAGCACCAAGAAAACACTGATACCCTACTTGGTCACACACCTTTTTTATACTGGAACGCGTCGCCACTGATTGTCTGTACGTCGTATTAGTTTGAGGACAGGCATGACACGTCGTGCAGGGGTACGCAACGGACTAAATCGAGCCAGTTCTTGCTTGGACAAATCCAGTAAACTTTGTAACATGCCCGATCTTTCATGGACTTTGATTTTGGGAGAAGGTACTTTGTGAGCAGCAGCCACTGCCACTAAATTGGAGGGTCCTGCCACTGGGGAAGTTCTTTCTGGGGTCATCAACGGAGAAGTTCTTGGTGTGATCAACGTCTCCAAGTGCTCTTCAGTTCCTGGTGTCATCAACGGAGAAGTGGACAAACGTGAGGATGCCGGAGACGCAGTCACTGCCGTGGCAGGTCGTGGTTTGCGAGTGTAAAGTTGCGTCCTGGCCGAATAGCCTCTCTTGCGACTAGTTTTCTTCTGTGGGCTTTTCTTTTTCTGGGGACTTTTTCTCTGTTTCTTTTTCTGGGGGCTTCTTTTCTTTTTCCGGGGTGGTGGTGTTTGATCAGAGGAGGGTCCCGCCACTGGAGAAGTTCTTCTTCTTGGGGACCTGGTCTTTTTCTTCTTGGGGCTTCGTTGGACTTTTTTTGGGGATAACTTTGGGGGCATTAGGATCCCATCTTAAGAGAGAGCGAATGATGACCCCTCCTAGAGTACCGCTCCCTCCAGGTTTCAAAATGATTTGTTTTTTGGTTTGAGTGTCGATGCGGGGATCGGCCAGTTGGACCAAAGCGACTTTGTTTCGATCGAAAAAGCGTTTGGTTTGATGAGGAATCTGAATGATTCCTTGGAGTATTTGACGTGCCGTCACCGTGAACCATCGTAAGACTTCTTTGAGACTAGCTTCTAAGACACGAGCTCGTGTTTGTGGATTTTTTTCTCGACTGATGCCATACAAGGCACGAATCAATTTGACGGGAAGATGCGACTGAAGGGACGTCATGTTCACACTGTGTGTGAGACAGACGAAAAGGGTCTGAGGTTTTTATAGATTTTTTTATGGGGAGTGAAATGAAGTCGAGGACGGAGACGTGTACAGGACAGGCCCTCCGTCTTGACACCAGTGGTGAAACAAGTGAGTACGAAATCGCAAATCCTCGGGGGTCGTAGGTTTCAAATCGACGAGTAAATAGGCGTGTGGCGTTTGAGTGGCATCGTCGTACGCCTGAGTCAGCCAAGGCGTTCCTAACTGTTTGGCTAAGACTTGCACTTGCGATTTATCTCGAGGGCTTTTAAACAAGACCACGTAATGCGCATTGAGACTGATGGTGCGATGGGCTTTACTTTGTTGAAACAAATTTTGGGTGATGTAAACGACACTGGCATTACGATGATGCCCTTTACGCGTGAACCACAGTTTAATTTCTTCTTCGTCTTCTCCTAACATGTCGTCGAAAATGACCAAATGGGTTTGACGGGAGTCAGAGATGATGCCGTCGTCTTCTTTAGGAATGCCTTCCACAAACACGATGGAATCGCCTTGACTTTCTCGCAAGAGGCTGTACGCCGATTGCCACTCTTTGTAACACCACACGATCCGTTGAGGTGGCCGATCGAGCAAATGATGTTTATGTTCGATCAAACGTTTGACGAATTCGGTTTTGCCTGAACCGCTAGGTCCGGCAATGAGCATGTTAAAGGGATAGCGAAGATACAAAGCCTCCCAACTGGCACGATCTAAGTGTTCGTCGATGACTTTGACAGTAGAGGAAGAGGGAGCAGAGACAGCAGAGGTAGCCATAGTGTGAGAAATGTCACTTGTGACACGAAAACAAACAAGACAAGAGTTTATATACTTTTTTCAGAACACGTTTATTGAATTTTTTTTTTTCAAACATGCATACGAAAGACAAAAATACATAAAAGCCAAAGGCTTAAGTACAAGGATAAAAGGCACATGATAACCATTAACGTGGAATAAAAACAAGTGTCTGTACAACAATATGTTTTGGGTAATGTTCTAACCAGTTCTATAGTAGGGGGTAAGGTCGCACAAGTGTCCTCCCGAAAGGGTCTTTCAGGCCTGTCCTGGGTGACGGGTTCTTCTGGCACCGTCACTAACACGGGTTGAAAAGTAACTTTTTTCCTTGAACAACTCTCGTGCATACTGGGCCACTTCTTGGGTCCAAGCCTCAAAACCCCATTCTTTCCAGGCACGGACATCTGCCCAATGGGGATGTAAGTCACAAGCTACACACACATCGTCATACACGTCTTGGGTAGCTAAAAGTTGACGAATCTTTTTTTCCCGTAGAGGTCGAGAAGTATCCAGATGAAAACGCAAGGCTTTGAGCAAAACGAGTTTTTCGTGACCATTTAAGGCCATTGAGGTGGTAAGTACTGATCGTAAAGAGTCCACAAAGAATCGGCTGGTAAACGAAATCCCAGAAAACAAGTCACTAAGACACACACCACTTGTCGACCCAAATTGAATGGATACAGTTCTTGTAATAATCGATGGTAATGATCCACGGTTTGAATATGGTCATTGAGTTCCTTCCACGGAATCTGTTCAATGACATGTGACATAAGTCGTGGCATGGCAGCCTGTTTTTATATTCTCTTTTTTCCAGATGCAATACACGTACTTTCTAGCCAGAGATCTTCGTTCTCCAGTAGGGAATTTAAATGTTACATACTGTAACCTAAACGTCAGAGTTCGTTTAGAAGTTTCGTCTTCCGCTAAGCAGATTCCACGTAACAAATGTTGGTAATCCTTTAACTCGTCTTCCTCAATACGTTGCAGTAAGTGAATGTCGAAGTAACCAAAATTATGAACATGTACATCATTGGCGACCTCAAAGTTTTGAACAATGTCTGACCACTGAAACAATTTTTGACGAATCAGTTTTCTTATACCATTCAGGTACCAGTGGTTAAAGATCTGGTGACGTAACGGATGCAATTGTTCTTTACGTTTGACTTGTATTTTCACCAGCTCTCGGTAAATCCTTTCTCTCAACTCCTCAGGCAAGCCCAAAATGTTCTCTTGTAAAGTATCCATAAGTATATGCACTGTTTTTGGACTCGTTGGGTGGTGGCCAATAGCCTCGTTTAACTTTGTGCCTAATGTAATATCCACTCATAATCAGTATTCTTGTACTTTGGAACAGAGCATAATTTAAAAACGGTTGAATCACTTTGCGTTTGCGTTTCACTTGTATTTTGATCAGTTCTCGGTAAATGCGTTCTCTCAACTCCACAGGCAAAGCACGAATGTTCTCTAGCAAAGTATCCATGAATAGGTCATACTAAATCCTCCTTGGTCTGACACAAGAAATGTACTGTTTGCACAAACATGGTTTCAATTCATTGTCGAATCTAAATCGTTTCACCACTAATCTACACATTACAATTCGTTCAGAAGTTTCCTCTTTCACCAAGTTGACATTGCGTACAAGATGTTGGTAATTCGTTAACTCTTCCTCTGGAATTCGATGCAGTACGTTTACAATGTAGTAGATAGAATCGTCCATACCAAACCATTCCTTTTTAAAACCAGGGGGTCGTTGATCAATGTCTGTCCAATGGAACACTTTCAACTCAATCAGTCCTTGTATAGCCTGAAGGTACCAGTGGTTCAAACACCGGTGACGTAACGGATGCAATTGTTCTTTACGTTTCACTTGTATTTTGACCAGCTCTCGGTAAATGCGTTCTCTCAACTCCACAGGCAAAGCACGAATGTTCTCGTGTAAAGTATCCATGAACAGATTATGGTAAGTTACTTCAATGTCTCGGTCCCACTAAGGGTAAGTAATGACAATTCGGTGACCATCGAGCATGTTCTACGTAGGCCGAATCTTGCGGTTCCCAGTGGTGAAGTGACACACCGCAACTGAAGCACTTGACTTTATCTCCTTCGCCCAAGTAGAAAAATCCGGCTCTGGCTAATTCTTCGGGAGTCGGTCCTCCCAGATACTTAGGCCAATTTGCTTTGAACGATTGAAGACGATTTTCAAAGTCGCAGTATTCCGACAAACGCACAGGAAACGAATATTCGTCTTTCACAGGTTCGTTTCGATGAGGGTTGGGTGACATGAACAGGAGTTTGCTCAGGGCTGGATGACATCCGTAGGGGGGTAGACGTGAAGGTGAACATTCCCCTTTAAAACGAAACCCAGTAAAATGTCCAAGAGGACGAGCGGCATCACTTTCGCATCCCTCAGGTTTGACAGGCACAGCATCACTTTCCATGATAGGGGTAGTGACACTAAAGTTCCCATGATGCTTTACGGCATCGCTCAGGTCACAACGTACAGCATCGTACCCATCGCAAGGCTCACAATCGCATTCCACTTCAGAAGCCTCACACTTGAATTGTGCCTTTCTAAACAACTTGTTCTGTGTTTCTCTGAAAGTATTCATCTTGTTCGCTCAGTCTTGATAGTCACAATGAACTATCGACCTTGCCTAGGGTTCCTTTTTATATACAGACCAATACCGACGTGTCCATACGGTAAGGTGAAATGATTGGGAAGTCTCACTCGCTTCTGGTACACGATTTGATAGACTTTTTCCAACGGCCGACTGACGATGTGGTGAGTGGGTAAACGTACAATCTTGTTCGGTTGATAGGTGGTCACTTTAAAGTTTCCATCCTCTCCCGATTGCAAGGCTTCTTTCAATACCCCAAAGTTGACTACTCGACTGGTACGATAATTCAGAGTCAGTCCTTTCACTTTGCACGTCGTGTGCACTTCTCCTTGTTTGTCACGGTATTCGTAGCCGTAATTTTTGGGACCGCCACTGACGAAACTTAGAATGTTGTCGTCGGGATGCTCGTCTGTCCAGGCTCCTAAACGGTCTCCTTCGATGTTAGGGTGCTGTTGACTCGGGTGATGGATGTAAATGCAACTGTCCGTGTCAAAGTACAGGACGCGTTCCCCTAACAGTTCTAAAGCTTCGTACAATTTTAAGCGAGCATGGGCTGTCACGTAAGCCGCAATGATGACATTTCCAAAAGGGTCGTCTTGTACAAAGTCCAGATCTTCTTCGTAATTGACTAAGATCAAATTCTCTCGAACTACGTCCACGTGTTTCATGTATTTGGTTTTGTCGTGAATCATCTGGAAGTAGCGGGAAGGTTCTGTCAAATATTCCGTCTTGGGTAAACACGGTCGTTGTGCCATTTTACCCCACAAGCAATTTAACATCACTTTGGCAAACGATCGCCTGCCTTCGCTTTTCTCGATGTGGTCTAAAGTGATGCCTTCTTGTTCATAGTATTTCTCTTTGAATTGTATTTGGTCTTCGGGAGTGTGACACCAGGAAGGATAGCCGCTGGCTTCTTGCTTCAGTTTCAAAAAGGCATCCACGTAGTCGGCAAAAATGCCTTTCTGACTGGGATCACCCTTGTGGTATTGTTGTGTCTTGGGAAAGTGACAAATTTCGTACACTTCTAACAGTTGGTATCCCATGTCCAGAGCTTTGAACAATTCTACGCTGACCCAGGTTCCCGTCAAGGCACGTTCTTCCTGGCTGTGCTGACAAGGTTGGTCTTGGTTGCACGTTTCGGCACAAGTACGGCACAAAGGAAACATCAGTTTGCCTTGACAATGGTGAGGTAAGACGGGATGGTACAAGTCCGTGGGAGGCAAAACTTTACACTTGATCAGACCTTCGTATTGTCGAATGTTTTTCAGGTCGATGTGTTCCGTCAGCAATTGCGGGTGCCCTACAGGAAAGCGACAATATTTGCACACGTAGGGATACAGCGAACACACGTCCAAGTATTTCACTTCTTCTCCTTTCTCTTCGTCGGCTTGGTACAGCAAACAGGTGGCATTGGTCCTTCCTCCGTACAAACTATCCCTCGGGTTCAGCGGGTCCACGAACTGGTAACTTTCCACGAGGCGTTTAAACTCGGGATCGGTTTTCATTCGGTGATCGTACTCGTGTTCCCACATTTCCACCACTTGGTATCCTTCCTGTTCTAACTTTAGGCGCCGCTGACAAGTGTCCTGGTACAAGTCTTCCATGGTTCGTTGTAAAAACTGATTTTTAGTGCTACGGTCAGGGTAACAGACGGGACATCCGTGAAATAAGCAACCGTTAAACTCGTACACGATCTTGGGGTTTTCTAAGTCTCAGCCATCGACCGAATACGTTCCGATGGTCTTTTCACCCCCTCCGTTGCGGGCATGCTGAATCCACTTGTCTTCCTTGTCGCACAAGTAATGTAACCAACGTAGGGCTTTGACCGAGTATTGACGTTTGACAAAGTGGGTCGTTTGAGGACTGATGACAGCCACGGTGTTTTCAGGCATGAATCGTTGTCGATACACTAAGGAACACGCTTTGGCAATGGTGCAAGCTTCCTTCAAAGGATCGACCCCTCCGTGTTCCATGAACAGTTCTCGAAATTTTCCACAGCAACGCCGTAAAATGACCACGTCGGAACGACAATACTTTAGCATTTCTTCCTGAAAGTCGAAAGGGTCCAAGGCGTGAGCCTGGTACCAAGCGTAGAAAGCTTCTCGTTGTTCGGTACGCATGTTGTCGGGGTCGTAATAGTGAGCCTCGGGTAAATGGGGTAGAACGGCGTGTTGATTGGCTTCCGTATTGAAAAAGTGTGGAAAGTACCCTTTGGCCATTTCTGTCATTCCAAACGTTTTAGGCATTCGACTCAAAGGCATGGCCAAATAGCTCATCGAATCTTTAAACTGTACTTGTCCCACTTGCATGAAAATGATTTTGGCTCCGTTCAAAGTCACTTTAGGACGCTCGGTGCCATGTTCCGTATAGTATCTGAGAAGAAACTGTCCATCGTATCCGGAAAAATTGTGAGCCATCACTGTGGCATGGCGATGACAATCTCGGTAACGTTCGATGTCCTCTTGGCTCCACGTCTTGTCGATGGGGTCTAAGACCCATCGAGCGAAATCGGCTAACGTGTTCGGTCCCCGAAAGATTTTTTCACGCCCTCCAGGAATCTTGCTGCAGTGAGGGCAATGACTGAAGATAGGTTCTTGAATGCACTTCTGGCACGCTCGATGAGCCACGCTGAAATTAGGGATGTGAATGCCGGTCTCTTGCATGCATTCGAAATCGAAAAAGATGAAATTGCCTTTCTTCTTGTGACCGTCCTCTTTCTCTGGTGGGGGTTGGTATTTTTGCACGTAGCATTGGTGTTCCAAGTCCACGATGTGGTGACAAATGTGACATTTTTTCTTTCCTCGACATACGTGTGCCTTGGCAGTATTGGTACATATGCCTTGTCCACAGGTAGGGCACAATTTCAGGAGTTGACAAGCACATTTCTGCTGTGAACCTTGTGTTTTCAAATGTTGTTGGTAACAGGTAGGGCTGACAAACGTGCGCAGACAAGTTGAACAAGGCACTGGTTCTTCGCTCAGACAGGGTGGAGAGGCCAAACATCCTGAACATTTCATTCCACAATGCTTGTGTTGCTCTCGATTGTTATAACCATAATCACATTTCTCACAATAATAACCGTATCCCAGGAATCCGGTGATGGTGGTAATGGTATCGAAATGGTCATCGTGATAATAAACATGAATGTATTTTCCGTCCTTAAAATCTTGGCCTCGAAACAACAGAGGCCCGCTCATTTCTTGAGGGTGCACTTTCAAGGTGTAGCGTGGAGCTAGGACATCTTGCAATTTTTGCATCTTAGGAATGCCACAGGGTGTGTCTTTGGACAGGCCAGCTTGTTGCAACAGGAGTTCTGCTTCGTTTCGTTGTTTGGCTCGGTTCGATTGTCGAATAGTTTTCCAGGCTCTTTTCCATTCTGTCGTGTCGTTCTTGTTGGCATAGGTTCGTCCCACCACGATGGCACGGGCTAAACACATCTGGTCATGAGGATTGTGAATTTGGACAAGGCTACGCTTAATGCTGCGAAGCTCGTTCACCAATAACATCTTTTTGCGTCCGGTCCCTTGAGGAGGAGAGACGTGGGTAATGTCCAATGTGGCTTTTCCATCGGTGATGTCAAACTGGTCATTAGATTGTTGCACGTGTTGAATTTTGTCCATGACTTTGGAAGCGGTCAATTCTGCAGGGGTGCTAAACTCGATCCAAACAGGGGATTTCAAACCGTCGTGTTGTATGGAAAGTCTCAAGCGATCGTCTTCTTTGGGTTGACATTGTCGCTTGAGTGCAGTGAGCAGAGAATCCCACACCCCAGTGATAAACACTTCTGCTTTCTCTAACGGCACTTCAGCCTTGAAATCTTTAAACTTCACCGTGTATTTGTAAGCCGTGGTTCTAAATTTTCTAGAGGAGCGCTTTTCCGTCTCTCGAATGGAATAGCATTTTTCAGGGTTGACTAAGGGTGGTGAACTTGGTTTAGAGGTTTCAAATTCTGGTTCACTCATGTCCTCTTCAAAATCACTGGCATGAATTTGTGCCAAGATTTCAGCCCTGGTACGAGGCGATAGATCACGTTTCTGCCTCTTACTTTCTTCTTCTTCTTTCTTCTCGAATGAATAGGATCGTTTCATCTTGAGTGCAAAACGTCAAATGACTCAAGTTTAAACACCATAGACTAATTTATAGTCATGACAGACCAGCGTATATAAAAGGGTGTGTGTCTTGTTGTTTCACTATTCATTTCACTCTCAAGCTGAGCACAACGATGGAAGAGACTAACCAAATCGAACGTTTCGTCAGAGCTTTGCGAGGGGTCATTAGAAAATTCTCTTCAGACCAGCCTACGGACTACTCTCCTTCCTTTAGAGATAAAAGTCGAGATACTTGCTATATCTGTCAGAAGAAAGGGCATTGGTCTTCAGAGTGTCCAGCCCGTCAAAAAGAACAAAAACAGGGACTAAAAAAGACAAAAGTCAAGATACCTGTTATTATTGTAAAGAAAAAGGACATTGGTCTCCAGATTGCCCAAAAAAGAAACAAGAGGAATCAGAAGAAAAAAGGAATTCTTCAGAGGAAGAGAGGGATTCTTCGGAAGAAGAGAGGGATTTTTCAGAGGAAGAAAGCAGACAGGTGAAGAAAAAGAAACAGGAGAAGAAAAGAAGAAGGGAAGAAAGTGAGGAGGAAGAAGAGGAAAAGGGTGTGACGGTGAAGAATTTAAAAAACAGAGAGACTAAATAAGGAGAAAGAAGAAGTCAATGAACTTTTAATTAAAGTGTTCTGTTGTGAATTGTGAATTGGATTGTAACAATGGATAAAAGAATAAATTAATGATATAAGGTAAGTGTCTTTGAGTTTTGATTTTAAAATAAGAAGCTACACTCACGCACTCATACAAAGACACGTACTATACGGGGAAAATGGGCTGTTTATTATTTTTTTGAGTGATTGGCAAATTGAAATTGTATTTCTTTTCGAGAAATGTGGGTGGCCCTGAAAAGAGCCTTTTTATTTTGGTGTAGGGGTGAGTTTAAGCAATAAACTTTAACTGCCTTGCCTTTGCCACGGCCAAGGCCTACTTCTGGACTGCGTAATGTTGATGATGATGATGATTGGGTTGAAATCACTAAGGGTGGTACGGTAGGCTTAGTCACAGGGTTAATGTGTTTAGCTCGGGAAGGTCGTATTCTCTTCGGTCGTAATAAAGAAGTCTGATACATTTGTTTCAGACTTCTTAACTCAGCTAAAATGTCCAACAGTACCGTGACCGTTTGATTTTCACCCTCTTGTTTCTTTGCTGCTACTTCTTCTTGCTGTTGTTGCTGTTGTTTTTTTCTTACCTCTTCTTCTTGCTGCTGCTGTAGGAGAAAAGCTTGTTCCGCTTCCTTTTGTCGTTGTATAAATTTCTCCAATTCTTCTTTCTGTCTCTGTCTAAAATTCTCCACTTGCGGTAATGAAGAAGGTAACGAAGGTTCCGGAACAAATTCTTGCGAGGAGAGAAAATCCACAAAATCCCAATTCACCTCTTCTGAAAGTAAGTCCGGGTTCCCTTGGGCGGTCTCCCCTGCTGGTGCACCCCAATGGATCGTTTTCTGAGTTTCCGTCATGTTGAATCACTGTCGCATAGATTGACTGTACACAAGCGCTAGCGAATCTATATAGACCACGTGACGTCACAGACTACTCTCTTCGGATTGGATGCGGGCTGACTGAATTTTGTAACGCGTGTTCGGATTGGTGAATGAACTCAATCCGTTTCAATCCTTCCTCTACCTATAAATAAGCGCAGTTCACTGCATTGATTCACCTGTTCTCGTCGCTTTATGATGTTGACCGATGTGCAATCTTCTACGCTGGTGTCTTCCATGATGTTTAGGACGGACATGCTCATGTATGTCCGATCCAAGTGGACCGTTGTCCACAGGACAAACACCAGTCTGTGGATACGTAGGATCTACGTAGAAAGACAAGGATGCCTCAAAAGAGTGCTGATTTACGGGCCAACAGTAAGACGCAGCCTAAGGACAAGAAGAAGACCAATGCGGTGCCCTTTATGTTAATGGATACATTAACATAAACCCAAAGGCCCTTCTCAGGGCCAGCCATATTTCTCGAAAAGAGAATGACTTTTCAATTGCCTACCACATTTTTTTAAAAAAATTTAAAAAAAAAAAAATCCCATATTCAATTCCCCTTGTCCCTAAACAAGCCCAAACTCTATTCCCCATGTTAAATTCCCCTTGTACGTATATTGACCCACGATTTATTCCCATGTTAAATTCCCCTTGTACGTATATTGACCCACGATTTTTCGCCATGTTAAATTTCCATTGTACGTATATTGACCCAGGGGGGTCTGTAATGCTAATTTCCATTGTACGTATAGTATCCCTATTCACTACTTATACCGCTCCGGTGTCCAAGTGGTTAGAGCGTCCGCCTCGTATGCGGGAGGTCGTGAGTTCGATCCTCGGCCTTGTCATACCAAATACTTATAAAAATGGTACTAACAGCTGCCTCGCTTGGCGCTCAGAATTAAGAGGTTAGTGTTAGGACTTGTTGGCCTGATAACAGGATAATGTGACTGGGTGGTACATCATGCAACATGTCTGTGGCATGTTACCCCATTGCCAGACATCACTATAAACCGTCACAGTGCAGACATAGTAGCAAAATGACTGAAAAATTGTTAAAGCTACGTGAAAATCCAAATCACACACACACACACACACACCTTGAATAAGAACACTTAAATTAGGATTCGGATAAGATTTTTCAGAAAATGGCAAAGTAACGATAATAAAAGATAGATGCACAGCCGTAAATTGATTAATATACTTATATACTTGCAAAGAATTTCGGCTTGGATGCGCAGAGCCTCGTGGGGAGAAAAAAATAACATAACCCCTTGACTGGAATTTTCTTGTCTGGGGGCAAAATCCATCATAGATTCAATTATTATCTTCTAAGTAGCAAGACAGTTTTAATCCGCAATAGTTAGAACAATAGATAAAACAAATCATTTGTTGGATAATGGGATCGTGCGTTACTCACTGTGTTACAAAGTTAAAGTTACAATGCCTTCGCCCATATTGTAGTTTGATATCTACGGTAATCATAATTGCCTCGGCCAAGCATGATATCCATTATATCTTTTGAAGCTTAGTTTTTAGAAACTTTTGTGTGTGGTCATGTAATTGTATTAATGGAAAAATATATATAACTTATGTTAACACAAATAAATTAAGAGAGTTAATTAAGTTTGTAATAACCTACTTTTCTTGCTAAAGTGGTTTAATGATTATGTACGATATACAGGCGAAACAGGCAACATTAGCATACTTTCTTGTTGGTTCATTCTTTGCACAGAGCTTCAAAGTTGTATCTAATTATAAAGCGTAAAACAAGAGAAAAGTGTTTCACTGGATTTGAATTGTGCCTTTCTTGTTTGTAATAACACAGTGAAACAAGCTACATACAAGTTACCTAATGAGCATTTAAGCCAATATATTTGTACGAAACTTAAGCCTAGAGATTTCTGACCTTATATGTCCTTGACAGCTTTACTTCAACACCGGCTATGGCGGCCGTTGGGCGAATTAAAAGCAGACTACATACAAAACTGTTACAAATTTACAAAACTAGTGAGGGTCTCCAGTTAAACGTGGCCTTGAAAGCAAGATTACACAATGAGAGAAAAATTCTGGTGCGACTTTGTGGCTTCTTGAAGTATAATGACCAGGTAAATAAAAAGCGTCTAGATTAAGCCACTAAGCCGCGTGATTACGTCATGTTTTGGTATATGCTTTTTCATTATGACTGATAAAAACTATCAGTTAATGTGAATCTTAGTCTTAAACACTCTGAAGGCTTAAACAACACGCATCGTTTGTGTCGCCAGAATATATTTAAAATTAAAATTTAGGGCTTTTGAAAATGAACATTGCAGTACAGGTGGGTGGGGGATTGTACTCATTGTGAAGCAGCGGTGAGTATAAAGTGCGAGAAGGACTTACCGTCAGCGAAATAGACCGAGCATGATTTGACTAACAGTTTCAATCAATATTTCTATTTAAAAAATGAAATTATTTTATTTAGTAACCCATTTCACATAGCATTGACTATATATTTTTTAAGTGTATTAAAAATAGGTTCTTTTCGCGAAAAGGACTTCCCGTTTGTGAAAAGCACTAAGTACATTTTTACTAACACTTTCAGTAAATATTTCTATTTCATGAAATTAATCTGTATATTAACTCATTTTACACAGCATTTAATATTTCTTCTTGGCTTGAATTTGGTTATGATATGATCAGTTTAGGTAAATTAAATCTTTAAAATTGCATGACTGGGGGTAAGATGGAAAGACATTTCCAAGTATTCCAATTTTCAGGCTTATAAAATAACTGAAAAATAGTGTTTATCAATAAATTTAGTTAAGTGAAGGCAAGCCTTTTACACGTACAAGAAATTAAGACCAACAAGTAGGTCTCCACTTTTTAAAAAATATATTTCTGACATTACTGTTAGCAGAGACCAGTACTGTTGGGCCATATTCCATACTGCATTAAATCATTCAGAGCACTTTTCTAGTACTAATCCCTTTTAGAACAGAACACCTAAGTATATATCTATTAATGACCTTTTTTTAAATTGCTGATCCCACACTGCAACCTAAATGTCCAAATATGATTTTACAGAAAATTCAGTCCTTGTTTATACAACAGTATATAATTTTGAAGGTCTTTTGTCAAAGTTTAAAGCAACCCTTTTGAACATGCTTTTTAAATGATGGATTTTTAACCAGATCATCTTATGGAGATTAGGCTCTTTTAAAAATCTTGTTTGGGATTTTATTGGCACAGATAAATTCAGGGTTAACTTTTTTCGTTACATGACAAAATTCTAATTATTTGCTTTTATTTTTTTATATATATGCTGTAATAGGAAATGCTGCTTTCTATAAGATGCATATAAAATTGCTATAGAATTCTTTAGAATTAAAGGTTTGAAATGAAACAATACATAATTTATGTTCATTATGATGTTGTTCCCACTTAGCAGCATGATGTTTATGGAGTGTCGTGAAAGAAAAATGTCTTTAAATATAGAAAATGCATGTTTTATAATCTAAAATGTTCTTTAATTCCATTCAGTAATGGTAATGTTCGAACCTTGAAAAATGTAATTTCATCCTGGAAAAATCCTGGAAATTTATCTTTAGAAAAGTGTGGGATGATGATGATAATAATAACAAAAGATAAATAATACTAATGTACTATTGTTATTAATAGCAATATTTTCAGTGATAATTAATAATATCTGCTATGGTATTATTGAATGAAAAACATACTTACATGCATATGTTCATACATGCATAATTAATATATACATATTAATACTTCTATCTAGATCATTTTTAGTCTGAACATTATCAAATAACTGCTTACAAAGGTATGCTTCAGTGCAGGAGAATATTCTGGTGCAGTTCCATGCAGGCACATACATACCTATGCCTATTAGTACATCACATCATACATTGACATGAATTTGCTTTAATTATCTTCCTTTCATCAAATCCTTTGGATAATTTATTTTTTTGTGGGATATGTAAATGTCATATTCCTTATGATAGCTTCTGCGCTGAACTGCTGAAATCAGTGTGGTACTTCCATGGGATTTCTCTTAAGAGCTCATCATCCTTCAATAATCTGAGAAATGTTTCAACATTTCTTTTCCTTGAAAATGTTGATTTTCTTGCCTGGAAAAGTTTTGAATTCAGTCACGATCTTAATATTTTTGTCCAACGATGATCACTAAAGAGAAATGCTAGGAGATACCATTGGGTTTTTCAGCATTTCAGAGCAGAGCATGTCTTAAGAAAGACTTTTACATATCCCAGATAAGAAATAATTATTCCCAAAATTTGACGAAAGGAAGAAAATTATCGTAAATTTGTATGTGAGTTTATGATGTGATGTACTTACTAGATGCATATGTATGTACTACTAATAATAATCTTTATGGGTATGGTGATGAAGAGAATGCCATTTGTACTGTATGTAGGGATGTTACTTTTTACAATCTCACTAACAAAATAATCAATAACCAGTTTAAAGTTTTATTAGAAATATGCACAGAATGTACTGAAACTAAGTGTAAGTACACAACACCAATTCACTATTTTAATTGTTAAAATTCACACTCTAAAGTAAACATAGAGTGTAGCAATACAGGTACTTAGTTTGTTGCACAAATATCCATCTGTGCATATGCTGATGACACACTATCTGATTTGTGTACAAAGCACAACTTTTGAAGATGTAAACAACTGTGATACTGTTAAAGTTACTTCTTCCTGTGAGGCTCCTCAGGTGTTTGATATGTCAGTGTATTCTTGTACATGTGTAAATCAGTCTCATATTTAGCAGTTTGATGTATCCAGCTGCAGTTAGGTCCAACTGTCATGGCAGAATTTTGACAGAGAGATAGAGATATCATGGAGGAAATTCAAGATAGAATGATAAATAAATGTATAAAAAAAGATATAGTGTAATGATGGAACAAATTATGCTAAATAATGATAATAATAAATAATCCTAATACTATTTATATTTTCAGTGATATTTAATAATATCTACAATGGTATTATTGAATATCAGACATACATACATACATGCATACTTAATACATGTTAGTACTTAACACAACTTCTTACTAGATCATTTTTGGTCTGAACATTATCAAATATTGTTTACAAATGTATGCATCAATACAATGAATACAGACACACAAACATAAATATCTCAGTTATCATAGTTGATACATACAGACATAAATACATGCATGTGTGTGTGATTTGGATTTTTATGTAGCTTTAGCAGTTTTTCAGCCATTTTTGCTACAGTGTCTGCAGTGTGGCAGTTTATAGTGATGCACTGGGGCATCATGCTGCAGACATGCAGCATCATGTTCCACTGTGTCACATTATCCTGACACCAGGCTGACCAATCCTAACACTAGCCTCTTAAAGCTGAGCACCCAGCAAGGCAGCTGCTAGTTTTTTTTTAATTAGTTCTTTAAAGTCTTTGGTATTACTTGGCTGGGGTTTGAACCTGTCACTTTCCACATCTGAGGCAGATGCTCTAACCAATTAGGCCAACTGAGTGGTCCATTAATGCATGCAGGCACATACATAAATACATGCATGGACACATACATACATACATACATACATACATACATACATACATACATACATTATTTACAGAGGGTGATTTGTTTAATCAGGGACTAATCTCCACTGAGACCATCTTTAGAAAGAAGAGTATAATAATGTGCATTATATAACAGTTAACAGAAATTACTTTTCATTTTATTGTGTTCAGTTTTAATATACGAAATTGCATTATCTATTTGAATCATGTACATACTCATGCTATCTCTTCTTAAATATTGTAATAGTTTCAGCAGATTTAACATATAGTGCCAGAGTATTTGAATCTTTTTTTAAATTGCACTCTTCTTAGTTTTGGTGCATGAACTGATAATGTGATGAAAAAGGCATGAATGAATCCTGAAGATAATCTGGTGCAGTTCCATGTAGACATTTATATACAAGAACTCCCTGTGAAAATCTATCCTTTCATATATTGTGAACTATTGTAGTTCTGTAAAACAATGTTTTGATGGATGATCAATAGCTATCTAAAATACGGTGTGCTGCCCGTTTGTGAAGCTTATAAATCCTGTCAAGGTGATCTTGGCACAGTTTCCACATGCATTTGAACAGTAATCCATTGTTGGAAGAATATATGAATTGTATTGTAGATCACAAGTTTCTATAGGTAAATATTTCTTGATTCTGCTGAGATGGGCAATTTTAGATGAGTGTTTTACAAAGTTTATCAATATGGTCATGCCATTGTAAGTTATCTACAGACACACCTAAAAACATTTGATGTTTGACATTTTCTAACTGATGATTATTTATTGTAAGAGATAGTTCAGGGTTCCCTAACTTTGTAGCTTTTTTGATGTATCTAACATGACACATTTTGTCTTACCCTAATTAATTAACATCCTTTTTTGAACTCATAAGGTCTGATTCAAAACTATTCTGATAACTTTAATATCAGAACAAGATGTATACAAGGCTGCATCTTCTGCAAATAAATCTGTATTTGTCGATTCTTTTTTTAAAAATAGATTATGTACTTAGATAAAGAAAAAAGAAAGGACCTAAAACAGTGCCTTTAGGGACCCATCAATGAATAGAGCAAGTTTGTGAGCTAATATCACCAATGCTTTCTTGTTGAGACCATTGGTTTAGGTATGACCTAAACCAGTTTAAAGAAGCATTGTCAAACCTGTATCAGTTTAGCGTTTGTATCAGAATTTCACGATCAACATGATCAAAGGATTTCTTGAAGTCTAGGAAAACAATCCCAGTCATAGAAGTTAGAACCTTTATCCTTTTCTTGAAGTCAAAGATCTGTTAATTTCATAAGTTCTGTTTGGCATGAGTGGTGCTTTCTAAATCCTGATTGTGCTTTATGAGATAGAGAGTAAGTTTAAAAAATTCATTGACCTGCATAGTATTTGCTTTTCAGATAATATAAGTAGAATGGATATTGGTCTTTAATTCACAGGATTCTCCTTTCTTAAAGATACCTTTGCTCATTTCAATGGGTCTGCAAGATTGCCACTCATTATACTTAAATTTATGATATGCGTTCATGACTGTTATTACCGATGAAGCAGTTTTAAGAATTCATAGACCAGTACCATTCAAACCAGAGGATTTAATAATACTCATAAAGTTTCACATAGAGCCAGAATATTGACTAATCTAGTTTGCTGTAACATTAATCTAATCTCATTCAGTTTAGAGATGTGGTTGATATTTATGTTGACTACTGCAGACCCTTTTTGAGGAGGCCAAGCATGGGGCAGTTTAATCCAAGGACTAATTTTCAGATATGGAACTAAGCAATGTATTGTTTGAACTTTGACTTGACATAATTCTTGTCATCACCTTGATTATTTACATAAACACATGAAAAACACAACATACAAGATTCATCTGTTGTACCACGACCACATGTAGTAGAGTTGGATACATCAGATGAGATTGCATTACATATCTACAAGAAGACATTGACATATTAGACACTTGAGGAGACTCAGAGAGAAGTAACTAACAGTATCGCATAGTTGTCTACATGTTAATGAGTTATGCTTTTTACAAAAATCAGATGTGTTTCTCAGAATATGCACAGTTGGATATTTGTGCAACAAAACTTAAAACCTGTATTGTTACACTTTTGTGTTTACTTTAGAGTGTGAATTTTGACATTTAAAATAGTGGATTGGTGTTGTGCATTTACACTTAATTTCATTGCATTCTCTGCATATTTCTAATAAAGCATTAAACTTGTTATTGATTATTTTGTTAGTGAGATTGTAAAAAGTAACATCCCAACATATAATACAGTTGGTATTCTCTTCATCACCATATCCCTAATGATTATTATTAATGCATACATACATTCATACATACATATCTAAGTACGTCATCATAACTTGAAATATGAATTTGCCATAATTTTCTTCCTTTTATCAAATTTTTTGGATAATTTTGTATGTGGGATGTGTAATTGTATGTGTTCCTTATGATAGTCTCTGCTCTGAAATGCTGAAAAACCCAATGGTATCTTCCTGGAATTTCTTTTATGAGATCATTGTCCTTCAGTAATCTGAGAAAGGTTTTAATTCTCTTTTCCTTGAAAATTTTGATTTTCCTGTCTGGTAAGTTTTTATTCAGTCAGTCTTATAGTATATTTTGTCAAAAGTGGTGACACTCAGCTGATGATCTGCTGATGATAAGCTTTCTATAAAGATAATAACTAGGTTGTAAAAATGTTATATTTACAGTTGAAGTAATACACTCCAACATAAACATTCTTTGGTTGTGCTTGAATTAGTTACTGCATGCTGTATTTGTTGCCTGAAACATCTTCAAGTTTTATTAATTTAAAATGATTCATATGCTGTGGAACAGAACAGTAAATCTTTGGGGAGGTGCTGGAAATAATGATGACCTGGTCAGTGAATTAATGAATTCATAGATATGAATTATTATGGTGAGAAAGATTCTTATTAATTCTCAAATTAATTGTTTTAAATTGGAATAATTGTGTTTCATAATTATATAAAGACTTAGTATCAGCAGCAAACTAATTCTTGAATATAAAACTTGAAGATGTTTCTGGTGACTAATATATTACGTAGTCACTAATTTTAAAGCAACCAAAGAATATTTCTATAGGAGGATGTATATATGTGTATGTTAGTGAGTACTATTTTTATGTTTTTTGCTTCAACCATATTTATAACAATATTATAGGACACACGGTACTAATTATACGGAAGAACTGTGAACCAGTCTAGAAATGGGTGAAGAAATAATAGAGTATTTACAGGTTTGGTGGTCCATAATTGGTTAATAATGAAAATTAAAATTTTAGGAAAAATATCTTTTGAGAGCTTATCCTATATGTAATGTAAAAAAAATATTGACAAATTTCTACTGATGCAATTTTAGCATTTTTACAGGCTTGACTCAGGAGTACTCAATACTGAAAGTAGCACCTGATTCATTTGGTGCAGAATCAATAACACGTGTTTCATGCACATGTATGTAAACAAATTGCCGCGGGTCATATGGTGTTCTCCACACATAAGCTTGCACCACGGTTAGATGTGCACGAAAAATTATAGGTGTCATTATCAGCACCCATAAATTTTAAGTTATTGAATTTTGAATATGATAGTGTTTCCATATGTTTACCATTGGAGTGGAATTAGTACCGTGAGTCCTATATGCGACCTATACCATAATAGGAGTTTGTTGTTTCCATGGTTACCACGTGCATACAGGGTATCAATTTGGTGGTTTTTACATATGACAATCATAATGGAGTCTTTTTATCATGGTTTGAATGTGATTTTGGAGAAAAATTCTATACAAAAGACAGATGGGGATGGTTTTATACACTGGAGAGTGGAAGTAGATAGCTCAGGCCATAGGGAAAAGAGTATAGTATGGCCTGATGGCAGAATTTCATACGATGGTAGCCATAGATTGGCCTAGATGGTTAAATACCATTTAACACATGCAACAATTCCCCAAAAGGGGGTGGGGGTGGGGGAGATTTTATATGTAAGCCACTTATGTCACAATCACTTATGTATCAGTACTGATCATTTAACTTTAGAGACACACTCAGCAGATCAAAGCAGAGAACATTGTAAAAATAAGGACTGTGCACAAAACTGCACGTGCTGCATTGCCTCAACCTGTAAATTGAATTATTATATGTCGAGTCACATTGAATATCAATTATACCGGTCTTATTTCTTACCTAGAATTAGAACTCCTTGACACCTATTCTATGTTCAGCATGTTTCTCATATTGGTACATTACATTTTTGAGCAAACAGTATTGGAACTTTTCTGCATTCCTTTTGTTGAGGGAGCAGGGAGGGATATTTTCACTTAAAATAATAGGTTTCAACCCTTCATTCCCAATATAACTCTGCAAAAGTCCTATCTGTATTGCATTCTTTACACAGGCAGTTTTTCTTCCCCAACCTCTCTTCATACATTTGAAACATTCTTGATGTATAACTGCATGGTGAACATACTGCTCTCTCCCACCAAACCAGATCTCTTTTTTCTTCATGTACCAAGTCCCATGATAGAAAACCTTCATACTCAGGGTGTTGCAACTTGTGGTCTCAGAACACATTATTCCAAATCTCAGCATTTGATTACTGCGTGCACTAAGCGATATGTGTTTTGTTCACCATATATGTTGTTGTGAATAAATGAAAACAAGCTTCATGTCAGAAATATGGTTTCATATTTGAAACAAAAACTATTTATAAAACCTACATTGCTCTGTTCTTACCATCAAGTAATAGTAAGGAATCATTTAGCTGTAAATTAGAGCTTGCTATTTGGTTTGCCAAATCAAGGTGTATTACCTCCCCTTTGACTGTAATTGAGTGATTGCAATGTTTGCTTTGTTTCTCTTTTGTTCAATAATGTATGCATTTTTTCAGCTTTATATTAAAAAGTAAGTAATTTAGCACTGCTTATAGTGGAAAGCAGCCACAGTAATGATTTTTAGACTTTTTCTTAACTTTTTATGAGCTTTGGGTAAATGTAGGTATATGTTTATGTATTAGACAACTTCAATATGCAATTCAATTCTATTACTTAAATTTAACAAGTAGTGTATTCAGTGACAATTTTTATCCGTGTCTGCATATTGCATAGAGACATGAACTTGTCTTGGCATAGCAAAGTTTTTCACACATTTCTCCACCTCCAGCATACTTAATAGCTTGAGTCATAACAGTTTGTGCATACACTTTCTGTCTCCAACATCAGTGTCAGCATTATAGGAACTTTGGATAGCTTTTTCAAATTTGTCTCTTGATGTCCTTATGTAACATACCTCATGTTGATGTGTTATTTGGGTTGATACACATTCCCCCCCGCCCCCTTTGTTGTGGGGAACATTACCAGGCTTGAAGAAATTACTCTGTCTATTCTTTGCTTATTCACCCTTCCCCATAGTTTTATACTAAAAAGTAGCACTATGTTATTTAATTATTCAGTATAATACAGCTTATGGAACTCTTCCTTGGCTTTTATACCTTTTTATTAACATTTGGGGGTCATGAATCACATGTGATGATAGTTTAAATAAGTTTGGAATATCAGCATCTCTTGATGCTTCATGGGTGTGTGTATTTGTTTTAGTCACAAAAGGGCAATGGCCTCTTATCATTTTGACCTGTCATGTGGCACACTTATTTGTTTTGTTTGATTGATGTGAATAGGGATGCACTGTATGTTATTTCTGTGAGAGACAGCAAGAAAAGAAATGCAATTTTGAAATTTAAAACATTTAAAACTTGTCTTATAGCCAGTGAGAGATGAAAATACAATGCGTCATGTAATTTGATACCCTGTGATGTCATACTTGCTGATGTCAGCATGCTTGTGTTTCTTTTGTGTAGCATGCATGCCATAGAAAGATAACATGAAGATACAAAGGCAGAAAACAATTATTTTAATAACAAGAATAAGAAATTAATAAGTACAATACAACTCAGAAACATGTGATGTGGATGCAATTTAACTATAGATATTGGTATCACATAAAATGCTATTGCACTATTATCCATGCACAAGCATGGCCAATTCTTTCTTATAATTATGCTCTAATATCAAGGAGTAAATACAACTTTTTCCCAAAAAATTAAATCTGGTTATAGGACACACGGTACTAATTATACGGAAGAACTGTGAACCAGTCTAGAAATGGGTGAAGAAATAATAGAGTATTTACAGGTTTGGTGGTCCATAATTGGTTAATAATGAAAATTAAAATTTTAGGAAAAATATCTTTTGAGAGCTTATCCTATATGTAATGTAAAAAAAATATTGACAAATTTCTACTGATGCAATTTTAGCATTTTTACAGGCTTGACTCAGGAATACTCAATACTGAAAGTAGCACCTGATTCATTTGGTGCAGAATCAATAACACGTGTTTCATGCACATGTATGTAAACAAATTGCCGCGGGTCATATGGTGTTCTCCACACATAAGCTTGCACCACGGTTAGATGTGCACGAAAAATTATAGGTGTCATTATCAGCACCCATAAATTTTAAGTTATTGAATTTTGAATATGATAGTGTTTCCATATGTTTACCATTGGAGTGGAATTAGTACCGTGAGTCCTATAGATTAGTTCATGTTGACTTGTCATTATTGTTATAGAAAGCTTATCATCAGCAGTTCATCAGTCAGGTGACTCTATTTTGGATTGGAAAAGCAAATTGGCTGGTGGAGTAGGCCATGTTTTCGACCAAATATATATTAACTGAATTCAAAACTTTCCAGGCAGGAAAATCAAAATTTTCATGGATGCTGATCCAAATTGTTAGTAAATATGTATTGTGTCCATTTTGCAGACTAAGTCCTTATATTGTAAAGAACCCGTTAAATGAGAAGGGTTCATTTTTAAAAATTTATATTAAGAAAGATATATTAAATGCAATATAAAATGTGTTACTATACAAAATAAATTCGTTTGTGAAATAGAAATATTGAATGATAATGTTAGTAAAAATGTACTGCATTCTTTTCACAGATGATATGTCCTTTTTGCGAAAAGTACCAATTTAGTGAAATGGTCCATTTTTATCACTTTACATTTAAAAAAAATAAAAAATATTAATTGAAACCTTTCACACCCACCCATGAAGAAGTGGATGATAATTATATTATCAGTGATGTCACATTTCTTTCAATTTAGTATACTGCAAGATTTAGGAGTGAGTCTAATTAAAAAGTCCATACCTTGCTGTCCTCATACTGATGCAGTGTAGAGAGATATCACACATGCCAACCATTATGCTATGGTGTCTTCATTACTTTTTCTTCTCACCATATTACATTTTCTGCAAGACTTCATATGGATTAGCTTTTTTCCTACTTTAAAAAGTGAAATAAAAATAAAGCAATAAAAATTGTTTTTTCATTTTTTTATCTTCTTTTTAATTCCAATCATATAAATTCAAGAATATTCTTTAAAAAAGTGACCGCCGTGTAAGAATAGCAGATGCAATTTTTCTTTATTTGCAATTTAAAACAACTGTATATGTCTGTAAGGATGCAAATTTCTGTTGATCTATGAAGAGCACAATTACTTGGGCGGTGGCAGAGAACAATTAATTAGATTTATGGGGACAGGTGCTTGTTAAATCGCTGTACTGCGATGATTTGTAATATCTGTTGGGAGAGGAAGTGATTCTTAATTAAGCCTTCATTTATTTAACCGTCAGACAGACTAGAAAAGGGAAGGTTAACTTCAATTTTATATCAGAACTGCCAGAGGTGAGTTTTTACAGAATCAGGTTTGGAAATCCAGAAGTCAGGTGGACCACAATTTTGGTGCCTAGTTATAAAAGGCGCTAGATATATCTCTCGTAAAACATTTGTCAAAGGGACCGGATGTCTGAAAAGTCGAAGGACACAGTTCTGGCAGTAGAAACAAACGAAGTTTGAAAGCACAAGGTATTTGCGTCAATCTCATGTAGTTCATTGATACCAGTGTAATATTTGCTTGAATTTATTTGCTTATATTTTCATGAATTTATTTGTTTAAATCCATAGATCAATTTTCTTGATATGAGTAAAACTGTGTTGAGTTCATCTCTCTGAGTTCGTACAATGATCTTTATATAAATTGTTTGAATTTGTCGTCTTGATGGGAATCTAAGAATTTCATGCATATGAGAATCTGTGTGAATTTACCGATCTTAGATGAGTTCATGTAAGATATAGACTTGAATGTGTGTATTTGCTGAAAATAACATAATTAAGCCATGTAATGAATTTCATTCCTTCATTTGTGTAATTGAGACGAGAACAGGACTCTTATGTCTCGTGTGATGTTAATGTGAGTCAGTGATTAAATAGTGGGTATGAAGTACATTAATATTAGGAAACTATGTTTGTTTATGGACTGCCATGTTTAGCTTGACCAGATCGCCTTTGGTATCTGTTTGAATTCTGATAGAACGATATCTGACACAATGAGAGGAGAGTTACGATCTGTTCCCAGTTGGGTATCTGACAGAAGATTTAGGTTGCTTCTCTGTTTATTTTGAATGGGGAAATAGCTCCACTGACGTATCCACATACCTACTTATCCAAGTATCTATGTGCTTAGGTATCCACCTACCCACACCAAGTTTGATGGATGCAAAAGAGGCGAGACAGTAGGGAGGTTGGAGAAGGAATAAAGCAAAAGGATAGAGAAGAACAGCCACAGTGAAGTTGGAGTGAACCGGAAATAAGCAGGCTATGAAGTTCTACAAGGCAATGACTAAGATTGTTCACTCGATTCTATGATGAGCCAATCCTATCATTTAAAACAGATAGACTTTTTATATAAATATATTTGTGTCTGAAATTCGGTGAATGTATCTTCCTAATTTAATGTATTATCGCAGTTGTTTATGTAATTGATTAAATTGTTTGGTTTTTCATGTATATGGCTCGTGTCATTCTGTTCTATATATCTGCTCAGATCTCTGTATATACCATCTATAAGTTTCACACTTTATTTTAATATTTACACGATCTGGGCAATAATACCAAGGGCGATCAAATTCTAGATAACGATAGCCAAATAAAGTGGACACCTTGTAAGAAGGTACTGCCTCACAACACCACCACCCAGCAACACCGCTACAGTGTCCAATTTCAAGGAAAACAGACTGGTTTCTTCAAAAGTTATCTTTGCCTAACAGATTCATTTTATTGATAAGTTGTTAGTTAGTGAACCATTCTGTCTTTTAAAGAAAATTGCACCAGATGTTAAGTGAAATGCTTTATGGTGTGAGATGTTAATGTTAGATGACGGAAATGTTAGAACAGATGGATTTTCAAACTTCAAAATATGTCAGGTCAGAAAAAGCGACAAATCAACACCATTTTACAAACTTTAAAAGAAGAATATGAAAATAATTTAATACATCACTCTGAGCACCTGATCATGAACATTGCAGAATTCCAGGTCATGATCATTCTGTGATAGTTACACATGTAGACTAGTTGAAGTGAGTGCTGAATATAAATAATTGTTCAGTATATTTTGTGTTTTTATTCTGGTTCTAATCCACATGGACTTTGCCCATTGTGACTAGAATTTTAACCAGCTGCAGAACAGGTTAGTCATAAAATTGTCTTTTTCATACATGCTATAATTCTGGCATGTAATATTTAGATTACACGTTTTATGCATTCTTGCGACTATTTCATTGATTACATAAATGTATACATGCTCTTGATGGTCTGAAGTGTTGATATTTTAAGATCTATTTATGGAGATGGTGAGAGATAGAGGAAGGGTGGGAGAGAGAAGATAAGAAGAAAAATAAAATAGGTTTAAATATGGAAATACTGTTATAAAGAACCTGCATAAGGGCAGATATACTTCCAAAATGGAAAAGAAAGTTCCGAAAGTTATATCGCCAATGTCATGATATCATTTTTTTCTTACTGGCACATTTCATATCTCATTATGAAATATATAATAAAGTTTTCTATACTCTGTTAATTAATGAGTTTTGAGTTTAAATTGCTTTTCATTTTTGTTGTATCCCTATAATAGGTTAATGACAAAATGTACAATATGTAATTCTTTGAAATAGTTCTCCATTATTTAGACCACCAGCAACATTAAGACCCATCCTTGTATTCTGCTTTCCAAAGCACCCCATGTCTTTGCAGATGATTACACTGTAAACTTATAAACTACCATGATTATTTGTTTTATTGTTATTATTTTGCATGTGTATATATTCCGATTTTTCCAACTTGAAATAAAATAAAAGTAATTAAAGAATTCGCGGGGCACTTAGAGTTTAATGGGCGACTGGTCTGTATATAGTGCACAGAACAGTACTTACACAGTGCAGATTGTATATCCTTGTTTTATTCCCAATAGTACTAGATGCAGATTTTGCTTTATTCATCAATTTTGCCCAATCTCATTATTCCAGGTCACTTTTAAAAAGACTGCAGTTGGTATATATTTTGACCTACACGCTCAAGAGTTACAGTTTGCCAGCGATATAAACAACCCAACAAAGTGATGTAAATCATATGAAATGACACACATCTTTATATAATACAAGTCACATAACCAGCATTTGGTATACAGTAGTCCCCCTCTTATAAGACCACCACTATTGCAGCAGGGAAGTGGCATTATAATGACGGTAGCCTTTTGTTCCAATCTTCGACAACTTCATTATTAACATCAGCTGATTCTCCACTAAGGATAGAACACTTAATATTGTGGTGCACTTGAAATCTGTGCAACCATCCGTTACTTGTAGTAAAGTCGTCATATCCAAATTCAGTTGACAAAATCGTTTCTTTTTCTTGTCATTCAGATAGGATACAAACATCTGCTGGCTCAAACAATCTTCCTTTCTCTGTCCATTTCACCTTCCCACTTCTGCAGAATTAATATCTTTCACGATATTGTTTATCTGAGTCTTTCCAACATTAATTTTCTGCAAGGATCCTCGACCACCCCACCCCACCTCTCGGTCAGTTGAATTCCTTTCACTTTCTCTTCTAAACTTGGAATTTTTCTTTTCCTCAATGACATGTAGATCTTTTTGCAGTAAGTTATTCATGTTGCCAACTACAATACTGAGAAAACAATTTTTTATGCATCTAAGGTAGCATTCTACAGTTTTGTATTTTTGCAGGATTTTAAAGAAAAAGAATTTCCCCGGCTTTCCTCACTGGTTATACTGGCTATTTAAAAAAGACCTTGTATATCTTAGGTATAATTCAAAGAACCTTTAATTCCCTTTATTTTGGTGTATGATTGATGGGTGTAGCAGCAGAGAGACTGGGCCCACCAACTTTTTCGTCCAACAAGACCATCTATCAAAAACATTTCTGATAGAAGGTCTTATTTTGCAAAATAAACCCTTCTAGCCAGAAACTGTGATGACTAAATCCTCTTTTCTGGCTAACGGGGTTATTTCGACAGCGATAACTCGCTATAAAAAATGGTTTCTTCACGGGGGGGCACGACAACGACGTTGGTGGCGTAGTCTCTCTGCTGCTAATCATTTTAGGATTTTTAGTTAAAAAATGTATCTAACCCAACTCGGTATCGTGTCCGAGGATCATGTAAATTTATCGTCACAAACCCGTGTGGCTTTCGTTGAGCATGACTAAAGAAATTTCTGAATTTATTACCATTTTATATCTGCTCTAAATAATGAAATTACCCGAACCACCAACATGAAACCTTCCATCGCGATCACGAAAAAAAATATACCACTACAACGAAAGAAAGAAAAACAGCCGATACTGGGTAATGTTACTGTAAGATATTTATATGAACCAGGTGAACTTGAAGGTGGTAAACGAAGAGCGACTGATCCCATTTGGAGTGTTACCACACATAGCATATCCACCGTGACAAGATCCACTGGCAGACCAGCAATCTACAGGTTGGATTCAACTGCTCCTCAACGCGGATTCACCTTTGAGCAACTTCAGGTAATTCCCGAGGACACACAATTGCCGCCAAAATCACTGAAGTGACTTAACTAGCGCTGGCACCCCGACGTCGATTACACTCAAGACAGGTCAACATGACATTATCACGTGTATGACCGCGATTGTTATCTTTTCTGTCTACGGTAAATTGTCTTGAATTTTTATTCGAATACTGCCATAGCATTATACAATTACAGCTCGCGCAGTGATTATTCTGCTGTTGTTTCAGCGCAACAACGAAGTCAACATCAAGATCAAAATCGCGATTATTTTTTTTGTCACTCTGTTTGTAACCGGCGAGTTTTTTTCTTATTACATCACCATCGGTGATGCTGTTGTTTTCATTGTTTGATTTAAAATCCGAAGGATTTTCCAAGATAATTCTTCGCAGTTGAGATATTCTTCTGACTCTGGACACCGCCAAGTAGACTAAGTTGGACCATTTGATTCGATCATCAATGATCCAGACAGTTGTATCAGAGATAGTCAGTCCTTGAGAACAATGAATGGTCATTGCGTATCCTAGCGTCCACGGGGATTTATTCATCGCTAGTGCATCCTCAACTGCATCGATGTCAACTAGCACAATATCATTCAATACTAAATTCTGTTTCTCTGTCTTTCCTGGAATATCAACATCTATATTTTGTAGCCGTGTATCAGTTGGTCTATAACATAACGGCGTTGGCAGCATTGGAAACTTTTTTTTTTGTAACTGAAATAGCTGTTGTTGAAGTGTGTCTATGACTATCTTTCTACTCGCCACTATCAAATCGTTTGGTTTCCACACGCGTAAAAAGTTGCTCATCGAAGTTTCAGGAATCATCTCGCGCATAATTTCGCATTGAATTTTATTCGGTTGTAGCCTGATTAGTGTTTTAAGTTCTTTCAGCGTTGCATCAAGTGCTCAGTAATCATCAGTTACTTCTTCGTGATAATCAACAAAATTCCTCAGCCAATCATGCGGAGATGCGCCGACAAACGGAGGTGGTTGACCGTGATCGCCGCACATAACGACTGCGGTATTTTTCGTTAACAGCCAATCAAGAAATGTTTTTAACGTTTCCAGCGGTACCGTACATATCTCATCCCAAATTATTATATCATTGATATATTTTGTGCCCATTCGATCTGGCGTCCACATACCGCCGCTGTATTTGAAAAAGCTGTGATAAGTTCAAGAATTGACTCCTCGCTGTTTCATCTCTCTGGCAAGTCTGTGTGTGGGTGTTAGCACAATCATATCTGAATTTCGAAATAATTCAATCGCTCGAGTTGTTTTACCAGACCCGCCCGGCCCGTTCAAATAAACAGTTTTATGTCTGGTGATTGGATCATCCACAGACGGTGCGGAAGATATTTCTGGCATTGTTGATTTATAATAATCGTCCTCTGTTGCAACATCAGCGGATTCACAATACTCGTGCAACATCTCGGCTTTTATTCTCCACGAACCCCATTCATCTCCGCCGCAGAATTTCATTATATCGGTCAGTGATTCTGACAATTTCTTGTCGATGTAAAATGAATCCGTGGCAACTCTGACTGCCATACCAGTATGGTATGGGTCAGGAAATCGATTTACCATCGATAACAAATTTATAGAAACATAAGCCAGCATTGAAGATCTCAAATGTGTGTATTGAGGCGATTCTCCATCGATATAACTTACAATTGTGCCCAACTTTTTCCCGTCGGACAAGAACACATCCTCCCTGTTACAAAATATGTCTCTGGCAACCGCGTCGGCGATTATAAAATCCAATTCAGCTTCATCGATAATCAACCGCGAGTGATGCATTTTATGATCAAATGCTGCACCCTGAGTAAATTTACCGATTATTCTTCATCCAAGATCTTTCGCTGTGATTTCACTGTTTTTGAGCCTAATCTTGAGAATTTCAGGAGCTCCTTCGCGGATAGCATCAATAGGAGTTTCTGGACGTGCTTGTGTCCATTCTTCGATAACTTCTTCGAGAGTTACACGTTCTGGTGTTGGTAACCAAACTGATGTCTGCGGTCAATAACATATGATTGCTTCGCTGACAGTCAACAATACCAGTATGCCGTTGTCAAGCATGTATCGCAATAACACTATTGGTACCCAGCGTTTTTCGACGAAGTGTCTGCCAAACCAAACATAACAGCACGGATGAAGTCCCGCAGCAAATTCAAACGAAGTCACACGAGCAAATCCTGTCAGGTCAGCGTCGGGTAAACTGCCGTTTACGGCGACTCGTGTCATCGAGTTCGTGGGGTGTCCAAACCGCGCAAAGTATTCGCGGCACTCGCCGTTCCCGAGAAAGCTTCCTGGGTAGCAGGCAATCATATCCATGGAAATCATATCCCGGTAGTCATATCGGGTATTCCACAACCCGCCATGACCATACTCGACACAACTTAATTGTATATCCGAAAGAAACTGACTTCGGGTTGGTCTCCACGAATTTCTTTCTCTGGCGGCGTGAGCGGCAACACTTGGAACTGTAAAACAATTAACCAATAACTGCTCATCGCTAGCATCTCTCATATACGTTTTTGCGAGTTTTTTCATTTGTTGGTGCAACGATTCTGTTCTGTATAATTCTCCGTTGGGTCTCACAAATTGATCATACTCGGAATCTTCGGAGCTCCTAAATAACCACACCGACACAGGGTCGGTTTTACTCAGCGCGTAAATAACCTCGTATATGTTTCCACGATAAAACTTGACAACACGGTCTTGTGGAAATATTGTAACCGCATCAGTCCACGCGTGTGAATTATGATCAATAATTTCAATCGGTGTTCCTGACTTTTTATAATGCTTCGAACTGTGTAATACTTCCCTGGTTAGTGTTTTTACTGTTATTGAGTATTTTAATTTACTTGATAGCGCAGCAACATCATTTATTGTTGCCCCGGTATTCTTAACTGATTCACCCCAGGCTGTTATTTTTTCACGTCGCAGATCGGTTAAACCGTTTCCTCGTTTTGTGTTTTTAAAGTGTTCCATTACTCGCTCGGCTACACAATTCAACGCCAACGACGTAGTCGTCGACGCAGTCATTCGCATCGGAGCGAGTTTATCAATTTTTGGTTTTTTTACCGGGTATATTCCATAAATGACTGCGGTTACAGGATATGCTCGAGCGTAATATGGTATATCAATCCCGGTCAGCATTCCTGGTTTACAATTGCTGCTTAACAGAGCGGTCTTTCCGTTAGCAAGAACAGGGTCGAGTTTGTCACGGATAATCCACGTATCGTCTTCAACGTTGACAATAAATTTTATTCTGAAAAAATATTTCTTGTCGCGTTGATGAAAATTAATATAATCAATAATTGTTTTTGCTCGGGCATCAGTCATTGTAACATCGATGATGTCCTCGTCGCGGATAATTTTAAATGTCGACCATACATGAGATGCGCCATCGTCGCGGAATTCTTTCTTACCCTCGTTGATAATATCGAACAGATCAGTTAGATGCCGTCGTCGTGGATCCGGGTTTAGCCTGTCAAGATCGAATCTCCCAGCGCCAACTGCGGTTAGCCTAGAAAACTCCTCCATTGTTATATTTAAGACAAATATTTAAATAAGAAAATATTATATATACAATGAACAACTGCAGATGGTTAAAAGTTGGATCTGTAACAGTCTGTGGTAAGCCCTGTAGGAAGGAATTCTGCGGTGAACATATACAGAGCATCAAACGAGGAAGCACAGGACCTTTTCGCTGCCTGCGATGTGGCATTGGTGTCAGGGGTAAAACACAATTATGTGCGGGGTGTGGGGGGAAACGATACCGTGAACTCAAGCGATATTACAATAAAAAAAATAACGGAGACGTGCTAAAATCAGAGATTATATAACTAGGTTTTCAGACAAATTATAAATTAGACAAATATATTATTATATAAATGAATCAAGAATTTGTCTCACATCCCACAATCAAGAATTACGAAGCATCACGACAGGGAATAGTCAGACACTGTAGATTGAAAAAACCAGTTGGTGTTGTTAATAATGCTGGTTATCTTAGATTTTCTGTTGGGAGAAAGAAGTATCTTAATCACAAGTTTGTGTTCGAGTGTTTCCGCGGAGAGATCAAAAAAGGTCTTGTAATTGATCATATTGATGGACAGAAACTTAATAATTTATCCAATTTGAGAGCTGTGACGCAGAGCGAAAATTGTAAGGCTGGTAATACTGGTCATGGTAATAAGATCGCCAGGAGAGTTATATCTATAAATTTAGATACAAATGAAGAAATAATATTTCAATCGATATATGCAGCTGGCAAGTATTTTGGTATTTGTGCATCCTCAGTACAAAAAGTTGCAGAAAATATTACCAAATCCGCGTTGTCAAAAACATATAATAATCAGAAAATTATATTTCGTTATCACGAGGATTTTCCAAACGGAGATAACTCTGCAGTGACTGCGTGAAAATCCGAAAGATTTTTCAAGTCAATGATATAATTATTTCCCCGTTGTTACCTTGACTTTGTCAAGGATGACAGCGCGCTATAACACTTTACAGGTGCGAGCAGACGATTTTCTGCACAAGGAAGTAAATAACTTCCCTTGTTTTCCCTTTGACGCTATCAAGGTGACAGCGCAAGAATGACAAAGTACTTGATGAAATCAAGAATAAACGTGTATTCATCTTTTTTTTCACAGACAATATTTTTATTTTATTACACTTGTTCGGGTTTATGGCTCATCTGTGGTTTCCACATGATCATATTTAAGAATATACATTTTAAACAAATCACGCTGAGCTATTTCTGAACCTTCGGGTATCAGTCAGTTTATATACAATATCGTCCTAATACTGTATTGGGGTTTCGAAACCCAACGAAGTTGCACACGTACTCTGTTATCGCCCCGTTTCGGGGTAACCTTTTACCCGGAAACAGGGTTGATTTCAGGGGGTAGTGTGCAACTTGTTGGATGTAGAATTATAACCCCGCATTGTGTTTGTACCGTCCTAGGATAAGTTATGTGTTTGTGCCGTCTTAGGATAAGTTATATGTTTGTACCGTCCAAGATAAGTTATATATACAATTGTAAAATATAACTGCTGTAAATAGCTTCTACTGCTGTAAATACTATATGTTTGTGCCGTCCCTAGAATTAAGTTATGTGTTATGTGTTATCCCCATATGAGCCTTGCTAGCATATCAAATGGTAAGCTAGGAGGTTCACAAATGGGGAATGTCTCGTCGTTTCGCAAACACACCCTCTGGGCCTTCTAGAATGTTATTTGGCAGTTTAGGGGCTCAATCGGGGGTAAGTGTTTCCGCCCCCTCCAGAGTTTGGTAGGATGTCATAAGACACCCTAGAGACTCAAGGAGATGTGATGTTTTTTTATTTTAAAGATTTAAAAATATATATAAATATGAATCAAGAAAATATCAATAATGTGATTGATGCTATTCAAAAATTAGAAAAACAAGGATTTAAAATATTACTAAATGTTGAAACTATTCTGTCAGATTTTGAATCATTATACGAAGCTAAGTGCGCAGGGCGTTATATTCTTCCTGCTCAATATCGATTCATAAAGATGATCCAAAATAATTTGTATAAATCGCTGGCCAGCGTAGCGGAGACACAAATAAATGAATTTGTTCCACTGTCACGTGCAATCGAAAAGATCAGGCTGGCACTGGCAGCTGAGTATGAAACTAAAAAAATAATTAACAATCGGGTCCGGAAATTAAAGCATTGTATGTCCCTTGACTTCGTCAGCGATGACAGCATCAAGGATGAAAATCCAGAGAATTTAGAAAGCAATGATAGCTTTGTCACCGATGACGAAGTCATTCACGAAGTCAGCGGGAAGTCAAAGTACCTCACCTTGATTTCCTTGGCGAAGTCAACTACTTGGAAGTGAAATCGAAAGTAAAATAAAAGTAATATTTTTTTTTTTACTGTGTAAATTATGCAACTGTCCGATTTCGTTGGTTTTCATAGCAAAATACCAGCGAAAATTGTCAGTGAGAAAATTAATATTATAGTAAAATTCTGCAACTGTCCGATTTTGTTAATTTTTACTAGCAAATACCCCACAAAATCCGTGACTTTGGTCTGTTTTGTTAAATTTTACTAGCAATTACCCTATCAAATCTGTGACTTTGGTTTGTTTTGTTAAATTTTACTAGCAATTACCCTATCAAATCTGTGACTTTGGTCTGTTTTGTTAAATTTTACTAGCAATTACCCTATCAAATCTGTGACTTTGGTCAGTGGTAAAAAAATATATATAAATAAAATATTTTCAGAGGATTTTCACTGAAGTATCTTATCGAGATGATCCCGTGAAATGCACGAGTGAGCAACATTGAGGATTTGGTCTGCATCACAAGTAATCATCGTGATATTGTTTTCGCGGAGTTGCTTCAGCTGAAAATCTGTCAGTAAAAAGTCATCATTGCCGTGTTTATCGATGATTATTTTAACAACGCCCGGGGAATGATTTCCGGTAAATATTTTTCGGATGAATTCTTCAAGCGCACGCTTGTCAACGATGGAACATTTCACGTGTTGATACATTTGCTATGTTATTCGCGTTCATTTAATATAATTTATTGTGACAGTGCTGTCATTGATGATGCCGTTGGAAACGCTAGCGTTTCCCACAGTGCTATCATCGTCATCGTTGTCACTGTCAGTGGAAACACTTTGTGTTTCATCATCTTCATCACTGACAACAAAATCACTGTCAGAGAGATTTTCATCATCATCATCATACTGTTGGTAATTCGAAGATTTTTTGGACATTATTATGATATGATATTATTAATTGAAAGTCCTTGAAAAATACTTCATATTTTTACGATGGAAATCGTTTCACGATGAAAGTCCTTAGGACGAAAATCCTTTAGGATTTCACCAGCAGATTAATACTAACAGTCTCCCCACGCAGGTCCAACAGTCGCTGTTGTTGGTCAGTGACTTTAAAATTTATTCTTGTCAGCGTCGGGTTATGACACCGAAGAAACACTGGATTGATTGGCTCCTGCACAATCAAAAATCCAGGCGGTTGTGTAGGAGTAAACAAATACAGTATAAACCCTTGCTGGGCTTGATTTTATATTGTTGTGTCTATGTTGTAACTGCCATCGATGACGTCACATACAAGATTGACCGCGACGACGTCGGTGATATTTACTATTCCCGGAGAGATGTGCCGGCCATCACCTGATGTGGAATTATTGTGTTTCAAGATGTCAGGTTCTGGTAGTGCTCGCTTGTACGCGGCAAGGATCTCATCGAAGGATTTATCTATGAGATCAGAATATCATCCACGCGTATACCATACAAGGTTGCAAAGTTTGATCTATAATCGTAAAGAACCGGCGGAATAGGCCCCCTATCGACAAAAATAGCCTGGACTATTTTTGTGTTTATAGTTTCCATAACCAACGCAAGTTTATTTAATATTTCTATGGTTTTGATGATGTTATCACGTGGAATTGCTGGATCAAGAAGATGTTCCTGAAGATATCCTTGTAACAGCTGTAGCTTATGGGGATAAGTAAATACCCCCTCATAGGTATATCCCCCCATATTCGACCGATGGGCAAGTCTGCAAAGGATATATAACCCGCGCTGATATCATGAGATGATTCCTTATCAGTTATGTAATCTGATTTTACAGGCTCACGTTGGCGTGGGATTGTTGGTGGTTTCTCTGTCGGCCACCCTAGCACGGTTCTAATTGAGCTGTTATAGATATCAACGGCATGACCCGGTGTAGCAACCTCGATGACCGTTGACAACGTTGGCTCGTGTGCTGATATGCTAATCTTTGCTTCATTTCCGGTGACACGTTTTATTTGACGCTGTATTTCCTTGCTGATTTCTTCGATCTGATAACTCCCAGTTGGTAACGTGATAGTGCTCCAATCTGGTGTGCCGTCGTTGCGGTTTTTATACGAAAATACAAATGAGTTATTCGACAATTGTCCGTGAAATGATGTCGACCTGATGTTGGGCCAGCTGTGATATACTCGTAATTGTGCCAGCGCTATTTCCTTCACTAGAATTGCAGTTGGAAAATTAATGCTGAACTCTGGTTGCATCGAGGACACTGATATCATTGTGGTCCTTGTCGGAGTTGTATTCGCGGCTATGTCGAGCAACGCTTGGCGCTGAATTATTTCCATCGTTATTGTTATTGTTGATTTTCAAATGAAAACCGACCCCGCGCTCATAGTCGTTATATATACCGGACATCAGCGTGAATTCAGAATCTGATATGTTGTCGTCTACCTCTGGATGATATCAACGAGGATAATTTCGAGTAGGCGCTGTTGGCCGCGTTGGCTAGTTGCTGATACTCGTGTAATTTTGTTATCGCACACGAGGATATTTTTTTCGCGATGATGTTGGCGACTCCCGCAATTGTCGTTGAGGCCGAAATCGCGATGGGGATAGCGATTGCAGCAGTTACTGGTGTCAGCGCAGACAATAGCACACCAGTGGATGCAACTACCGCGGATACCGAGTACACTGTTATGTCCAGCACGGTCACACGGCGTTTGTATTTTTTTATTTTTGTTGCGCAACTGTCAATGGTGTTTTTCAACGTTCATTGCCATTCGCGTACCTGATCATACCGGTATTGCTGAGCGCGCAATGACTCTGTCATTGATGACGTTGTCATCGGTGTTGTCGTTGATGCTGATTTCATTATTCAATTACGCGGTAACCAATTGAGGCGTTTCTGCGACGAATTCCAAACACCACCAGTAGGATGTTGCGGTTAATTTCTTGTCTGCGGCTTCAAGTATAAATATTTCTTCGGTTCCGCTGTTTAGTATTACAGTTACAACCCCGGAATACTTATCGGTGGAATGTCTCCAAGGATATGTTGTGAAGATTTCAAATTTAGCGGCTGAAAACACAGACAACCTGTACACGCCAGTGACCGTTGCTGTGTATTTGATAGTATTATTTTGTAGGGACCATGTTGCAAATCCCGATGATACCGTGAATACGATGTTGGTGATATGCCCGGGAGTAACTGTAACGGGGACTTTAATCAAACTGGTTTTGTTAACGATCTCAGGAATTCCCGATACGATATCCTGCTGTGTTTGTTTGATCGTGTCAGTGTCAGTCTTGATATCAACGAGTTTCACATCGACGACTGGAGGAACCCCAAAGAACTTATCCATGGTCTCACCAGTTTTTGATAGTTTCTTCGAAATCTTGTAAACGCGCCCACGTGAACATCATACTCTACCCGCAACGTAGTTAGTTTACCGTCAACGGTGTCTACGTATTGTTTGTTTGCGGCATCTTCAGGACCTTCCGGATTTTTTAGAACGGTTATTTTGTTGCCGTTCATGCTGAGTTCACCTGTCATTATGTCGCCGGATTTTGCTACACGCGTCGCTGCGACTCTTCGTGCATCATCTCGCAGCATCGCAATTGATATCGACGAACCTCTGATTCTGCCGCTGTCAGTGAATACAACAATGTTGTCCGTGACAGCTCCAATAACCCTGAGAATTATGTCATTCCACCTAATATTACTGGTTTTTAGCTTGCCGTGCCTGTCCTGAAAAATAACATCCTCATCTGGGTCTATCCCGGTTAGATTTAAAAGATCATCAATTTCATCTTTGGTCGCATACTTCGATAAATCGATATCTTTTTTTTCTTCCTTGGTTCTGCTTGATCTTCCGTAAATATCAACCATTATCTGTTATGGGGGTGTTTAAATTTGGAAATCATTGATGATTTTTCAACGTGTATTCATGCACGACTTTATGAGGAGGAATCGCTGGATGTTTTGTTATCGCGGCGAGAACATTCAAAACCTCTTGACCACATATCGGAGGATCGGTTAGTGTTTGTGTTGGTAACGTTGAGTGCCAAACTGGAATTGAAAATCCTTGGACGTACCTGAGAAATTCAACTGGTGGTGCTAGCCCGTACGAATCGAATAATTCCACGCGGATCGATCGCGTAAGCAACCCAATGAGTCCCAGGGCCTTCTTTGTTGTCGAGATTAATAATTCCTGTTTCCGGATTATTCGGTCGTGCTGGTAATTCATCTCGCATAAATACACCTTTGAAGGATTTTATGCGTAATTGTTTAGCAGCATTAAGTAAATCAAAATTACTTGCTGGAAGCTTCACCCGGGGAAGATTCCCCCCGGGAAGTGTTTTCAAAACCTTTTTGGGTACCATGACGCCGGAGTTCCCGGTAGTCTGAGACCGGATCCCTTTTTTTTGTATCCTTTCCCGGTGGCTTTCTTTAGTGCCATTCCAGCTGCGGTTCCAACTGCTCCTAACGCGGCTGTCTTTGCCGCGGCGGCTGCTGCTGGTGCTAACGCGGCAGCAATTATTGGAAGAAATGGAAGTATTCCGCTGGTCTTTTTGACCATATCTTTGACCGCGGCCGGAGAGGGATCAAGTCGAACTCCAGTCTTACCCTGCTTCACGCTGCTGAAATGTTTTAGCTGAGTTTTAGTCAGCGACAGTTTGTTTGGACCGCCCGCTAGTTGATTGTGCTTTAACGTTATTGATGTCCCACATGTGCTCGCGTTCTTCGATTGTAATTTCTTCACCTGACCAGGAGTCAGTGACACATTAACGTAACTGTATGACATTTTATTTAATACGATATTGATCTAATTGTTTACAAGTGGAAACCTAAAAGGTTTTGGAGCACCTACAGGTTTTCTACTGGCGCATCAACAACTATCATTCGGCCGCCAGTACCTTCAAGCAACATTGCCTTATCGGAAAGTATGACCGCGATGGCTCTGTAATTAGCTATAGCATCTGCTGCTAGTAGGTCTCTCTCTACAGTAGCCTTGAAGTGAATATCAACGACAGACTGTCTGGCTAAATCAAGATGCTCCAGCGAGAAGTAATAGATTGGTTAATGAGATATAAAATCCAATTGTGATATTTGCAAACCAGTGTCGATATTCAGATCACGCGCTAGATACTTTGTCAATCGATGATATGCACGTGCAACATGGTTGTTAGCGAAATTTAATTGTATATTTTCAGCTGGTTCTTGATGCCCGTTTATTTTCAGAGAAACGTCAGTGACACCAAGTTGATCAAATATCATATGCGAACGTGTTTGATCACCTACTCGTCTAACATCCTGAAAAGCAATGAAAATATGTCGCGGCGCTGAAACTCCCTGCTGTGTTGCTATATTCCACGTGAATATACCATTGACGGCACTTTGAATACTATCTGTGGTTGTTGTAAGCCACGATAGCAGCTTTTTACCGCCCTGATCCATGAAAGAAAGCAGTTGCCGTTCTTGGGTAATTGCAGGAGACATCACTGGCATCCACAGTGATAATTTTGATATTCTTACTTGACCAGGATCACCTACAGGTCGCCATAGCGCATCGTTGTCGTCGGGTTTTCTAACAAGCACGACTGTATGTTTTGCTCCGAAAATTACCTTTCTGACATCTCGGCAAAATCCAAAGATATGGGACAACGGAATCGCACATGAAAAATTTCTGCTATTACCCTTTAGCATTTGTCTGCGTGCAGCGAAACCTAAATTAAAGTTATTATTAGTGCCACGAACCACCGGCCACACATCAGCGTCAGCGTTATCGGCAAAGTTTCTTGGTCGTCTAATCTCGTACTGATCACTGTCGGGACTATTAGAAGTGTCCTTGGTAAACATCAATGATGGACCAGATGATCTTGTATAATCGTCGGAATATCTCGCTAAACCAATTATTGTTGTGGCAACATCGACATCATTCTGAATCGCTTCGATATTTTTTCCGTCAATCATGTAAATAGCGCTGTTAAACAACGCCATAATTCCGTTGTTGACAAAACCGACTTTAACACCGGCTCCGTAGTTTGTGCCATCGGCTCTTACAATTTCACCTTCTACCTCAATAAATGCTTCAGCGGGCAGGAAATATCTGCTGGTATCCTGAACCTGAAGTTCAATTCGCCCCCGCCTGTTTGCGTCTCGTGCGTCATAAGAGTAATACTGATAATCACGCACTGATACATTTTTAGAGGCTGGCTCGGTTATGGCGAATGCTGGGTCAGATTCATATTTGTACATTTTATTGTAAAAGTTATCGTCTAAAACGAAGACCACTTCCCGCGACCAAACTCGTATTTATTTGTTCAGTAATTTCGTTGACTAGCACGGCTAGCCTTTGATTTGCAGCTTCATTTATTACTTTGCTGACATTCGCTGGCATATCAGCGGTGGCTGGTAACGATACCCGCGGAGGTTTTTTTCTGCGTACCAGTCGTGATAGTTTGTCCTTGATCACCGTGAATGCTTTACCGGCAGCACTACCAGCAGCACCAATAGCGCGATCTTTAACAACATCAAAAGCTTTCATACCTAATTGTTTTATGATCGGTATTGCTTTAGGTGCCACTCCCGTAAATAAACCCGTAACAACATCGCCAAATCCATCTCCGTAAGTCATTCTGTATACGGGCAGTCTTGAATTTATCACTCTGACCATAGCTGGTCTGCGTTGAGAGTTATGTACTATCATTATTTATTATTAATATTTCTCTAATCGTCGATTAACTCATCAATAAGTTCTCTGTAGACGTGAACATCCATGATACCGCCGCGAAATAGTCGCTGACAGATATCAGCAGCTTCATTAATTATTTCCGGAGAGTTATTTCCAGCTCGTTTTCCTCCGATGAGAACTTCCAACCGAGATACGTCGTTGATAACGCTATCAGGACAAGTAATGTGACCACCAAGACCAGACCCTAAACCGTCCCCGGATGTTTCCTTAGGTTCATCGTAAAATTCCTCTAGAAATTGTTCTTCTTTTTCCTCTGGAGGTTGTTTTTCTTGTTCTTTGTTGGCTAACTCCAGCAATTCCTGTTTAAATTTTCGATACCCGGGATTATTTCTATCAACGGGTAAATTATGTTTAGCAAAATATACCGCACGTGCCCACTTACTAGTATCATTTATTTCATCTAGATGTTTTTTTCTTAAAAATTTCTCTCTGGTATCAAAATTATTCAAAACAAAATGAGGAAGACTAAAAACACTATCTAATTTATCAAGACCGAATTTCGTAAATTTAACTCTTGGGGTTTCTTGCTGCTGCAATGGCGAAGGAAGTCGATAGGATTCTTCTGGTTCTTCTTTTTCTTCTGATTCTTTTTCCGTTGGATCTGCGACGAATTGCGATTTAGATATTTTTTTCAGAGTTGGTTTTTTATGTCGCTTTTGTTGTCGCATTTGGACATCAAATCGATCTGATCCTGACATATACTCTCGATAAAATGCATCACTGGTATCTAACCGTTCAACATCCCGTTTTATTTTATAAATTCCATCGAGAAATTGTTGTTTAGATACCTTTTGGTTAGGATCTTTTATAAACTTTTCTCGAGAGTGATAAGCCTCAGCAGCGTCAGCGCCAAAAGTAATTATTTCATCTCTATTTCTGACTGGACGATTTTTAATTTCATCCACAAAACCTTCAATAAAATCCGTTTTATAATTAAATCCTTTGTTGCGGTTTATCAGGATCAGGTTTTCCTACGATAGCAGTTTTTATTGTTTCAGTAGCTGCAGTGACAGGTTTAAATAATTCTGTTGTACCTTCCATGAATTCAACTTGTGCTTGCTGCCGTGCTTGTAATTTTTGTCTGACACTATCTCGCACAGGAAGAAATTTTTCAATCTCCGCCAGTTGCTGCCGAGCTAGTCTAGCAGAATGTGCTTCTCCGATGTTGGCCATTATTGTTAACCCAAATTTTTAATTCGCAATCGAAATCCTAAAATGATTAGCAGCAGAGAGACTGGGCCACAAAGTGTTTCGTCGACGTCACCCCCGTGAAGAAACTATTTTTTATAGCGAGTTATCGCTGTCGAAATAACCCTTCCGGCCAGAAAAGAGGATTTAGTCATCATAGTTTCTGGCTAGAAGGGTTTATTTTGCAAAATAAGACCTATCAGAAATGTTTTTCATAGATGGTCCTGTTGGATGAAAAAGTTGGTGGGCCCAGTCTCTCTGCTGCTGGTGTACTATGGGTTATAGAGTATACAGGTTGGCCTTACTTCAGATGTGCACCTTTCAAAAAAGTGCTAGCTCTACTTGGTCATTTTCACTTCCTGAACTTCAGAGGTAAATTGTATAAAAAAAAAGAGCCGATAACTTTTTTTACATTTTATATATTTGGTAATTCATTCATTGTACTTTCAGAAGCTGGTATTGTCTAGTCTGGCAAAATTCATTTTCCCTATTTTAATATATTATAGTGTGCTTTAGACTAATTCAGGCTGATTTTTTAACACAAGGGAGCAGTCATTTTAGTGAGCAGTGTGCTTAACCCTTTAGCCCATAGAGCATAGTGACAAAGTGCAGCACGCTATAAATAGAACACCTGTAATAACTAGTTGACAGCATACGCATAGGCCTGTCTGTGAATTGGTAAGCAATGTAGTGTATGTTACGTTCAACAGCAATTTTAACCATTTTACATTTTTGATACACATATATGTGGAAAAATTTAAGAGTAAAGTCTGATTGTTATAGCTGTAATTATTTTTCACGGAAGAATTTTTTATGTGCTTTAAAATAGAGAACTCGTTCACCATCATGTCAATGAGGCCGCGTGACCAACCGTAGCTGCCATTTCCGATGCTCAGAATTTACAAGGTTTTCATGTGCGTCTACATCACTAAGTCATCTGAATTTGATAATTTATAAAGACTAATTGCTGCCTACATCAATATCAGAGACTTTGCCTAATTTATTGAATCTTTTGTGGTTGTGATTCTAATCGTGAAAAATCGAGAGAGAACTCGTTCACCGTCATGTCAGTGAGGCCGCGTGACTAACCATAGCTGCCATTTCCGATACTCAAAATTTACAAGGTTTTCATGTGCGTCTACATCACTAAGTCATCTGAATTTGATAATTTATAAAAACTAATTGCTGCCTACATCAATATCAGAGACTTTACCTAATTTATTGAATCTTTCGTGGTTTTGATTCTAATCGTGAAAACTTTGTACGTACTGAATGAAATCCATGGCCGCCATTTTGGAGAGTGGAGATTACGACCCAGTTACTTTAAATAGCAGATATCGACCAGTGCATGAATAGTGACCACGTGATCTGACGTAATTGTCATTCACAGAAATGAATGTAGTATCTAATAGGGGGGTTTTCCCCGAAGGTGGCGCTACGAAAACCAGCTCAAAAGGTACTTCCATGCGAATGGAGTAGAGGCATCCAAAGACGCTTGCATGAGGCAAAGGGTTAAATCATGTAAAATTTCCAAAAGTACAATATCCAAAGAAATATCCACATTACATTAATGTAGCATAGAGGTATGCCAACATTCTCTCCATTGTGCATGTTTTAAATGCCAACTACTTCACCTTTTTTATGTCATTCTCTCGAAAGTATGTATTAACTGGTGAGCACCCCTAAACAAATTGCCATGTTTTTAAAGGAAGTGATCTTGTCACGTGCTTCATTAGTCACTGTCTGGTACCCTATTGTTTTTATACATTTCTTTACACTAAGTGAGTGAAGCCAAAATGGCTTTGATATGTACCATTAACATCACGCAGATCTGACCTCATCGCCGTTAGGATTTGTAATTTTGACAATATTGTCAGTAGTAATAGCCACTAATTATCAAAGTGAACAAGCTCAACATCTTACTAAGGGAAGCCATAAAGGCTATCAAACCATTTTCCTGCTGACTTGTGTATTGTATATTGATGCTGCCACTTCTCAGCTGTTACTACTGTTCAGTAATTGTAATCTTAACAATTATCAGAGTGACTAAACCGGACATCTTATGATAACACAGCAGTATGGCTAATTGGATTACATGTGCTTACCCTTTTTATATGGATTAAAATTTGAGTCTTTCTTGGCATTATGGAATAAATGTGGCTTCTTGTGAGGCGTAAATGATATAATATTAACTTTAGTGGTACATGTACTTTAGTCAACACTTTCAGTAACGAAAGCCTGACATCGGGAAACAGAAATCTGATTACTTAACACACATTATAAATAAAATATTGGTTCTGGATGCATATTAAAATAAAATGCGGCCGCTTGTGAGGGGTAAATTTGATATTGCACTAATATGCTGGCCGCTGGTTGCGTTAGCTGGGTGATCTTTCGTGAGGGGTACTTTTGAACACAAACTCGTCAGTGCCAACTGATTCTGGCCGTAAGGAGCGGGTGGCTGCTGGTTAGGGGACCATTCAAAATGGGGACTACTGGTTAAGGGTAGCAAATGTACTCAGATTTATTCTCAAGTTGTGAATCTACATCTGCTTGATCCCTGGACAAGTATGCTGTAAATTTTTTCTTGAATAGGCAATTTTTACCTGCCAGGATGAGTGGATTGGTTTTTCTGAGCCCTGTCAATGATTTTCATTCACACATCAGAAACAGCAAATGTTTATATCATGTTCAATTCATGATTTAGAGCCATTCACATGCATTTCTGCATGCAGAACTTTGTGGAATGTGCATCAACAAAATAGCAAACAAATTATCAGAATTTGTATTTCCCCATATAATAAAAAATAGAAATATTAAAACTTGAAAGTTGAAATGCAAAGTCAAGCATAATATGCATCTTACAAATTGGTGGCAGATAGGATTTTGAGGCTGGTAGGATTCCAAACAATGTCATTTAGTTTAGCTAGGCCCTGCTTATAGTGACTGCATGAGGATTGCATGTTTTTGATTGCTTTTCATTTTAAAATGAGAATGAGAAAGGTGAGCGGAAACTCTAACCAAATTAAATAATTAAAAAGACTTAAAAGATACAGGTTATATAGGTAAAGCTACCTATGTATTATGAAGTACAATTATTTCAGCTATAGATGTCATTTTTGCAAATTTGATTAAATGGCAATTACTCAGCTATTTTGCTGCTTGTTGGTAAATATTTCAGTCATTATAAACCGCCCTAGGAAATATGTGTGATAAAATCATTGCAGAAGAGGTAAGCCAATAGTAAGTTACATCGAATATCACACACGATGATGTCATGATGAAAGTGTCATCATGATTTGAATGATTCTTGCTACTTCCTGCACTGGTAATGACTTGACCACTTTTCTTGACCCATTTTAATGTGTATCCAACATTATTAAAGTCCAAAGCAATTTCTAATTTTCATCTTTACATTTTATGATGACAGCTAAAGTGCAGTTAGGACAATCTTCAAATGGGAGTAAACTGGCTTTGTTAAAATTATATTAGTAATAAATTATAGAACATAAGTTAATATTTTAATTTAGATCATTAAAGGCACTTAAATGACCATGTTCACTTAAACTCTAGGCCTTAATTGCTGAACACATTCTCACATTTTTCCTAATTTTTCTCTATTTGCTATTTCCGCTCAATCCTTGACATCTACTGGTTGTTCATGTTGGTAATTTTGTTGTTATAAAGTATTTGATCTTTGCTAATAACAAAGCATCTCAGCAATGTTTTTTTGTTTTCAAAACCAGGAATACAAGAATGTATTGGTAGAGAATTTTACAAATATCAACTTTTCTATCTACCATATAATAATAATAATAATAATAATAATATGGACTTAGTAAAGCACCTATGGTAATCTTTACAAGCTGTAAATGCTACAGTATTATCTGTAGCTAACACATACAAATATATACAGTGATGAGATTATGAAAATAAACACCATGAAATTGCAAAACAAAAGCATGCTGACAGTAATCAAAGAAGTAAATAAGTCTTAAAGTCTGTTCTTGTAGTTGAAATAGGTGAGTTTTAAGATCACTCTTGAATGAAGTCACAGTGTCCTTGTGTATAAGATATATGGGCAATTCATTCCACATAGTTTGGCTTTGGTAAGCAAAAGAATGTTTTTAATATGACATTGTTTTAAGAGTGGGAACAATGAGAATGCAGGTGTCGGAAGAGGAGCATAACTTTCATGATGGTGGTTATTCACATGGGTAAGGTCGGCTAGGTATATTGGACTGGAGACAGTCAACAAAATGTAGTATAGTGAAGATTTTATGCTTGATTCTGCATTGAACAGGTTGCCACTGGAGGTTACAGAGCTGTGGGAACATGCTCAGTACTTTGTACTCTAAAGATGATTGTGTTTTGAACTTTTTGAAGTTTCTTTAGTAGATAACTGAGGCAAACCAGATGGAAGTGAATTACAATAGTCCAGTCTTAAAACTACTAAATACACATAGGTGTTTTAGTGGCATCAACTGAAAGAAAATTGCAAATGGAACTGATGTGTCTGATCAGCTCCAAATATGCAGCCTTGCATATTGTCATTACATATTGGTGTAATGAGAACATACTGTTGTGACACCAACATTTCATACTATGTAAATTGAATGATGTATTACTGATATTTATTGTTTGAGGTAAAGGATATGAATGAGAAAGTCTTTTTGTTGTGCTCAGGATGACTTCAGTTTTATCATCATTCATTTGCTGCTTGTTATATGGTATACATGACTTCACATTGGAAATGCACCTTTCTACACCTTGGATGGTAGTCTCAGCTTTAGCTGGGCTGATATATTTGTATATTTGAGTGACATCAGCTTACAATTGGTGAGATGTCAGATGTCAATCTGTCACATTTGAGGGGTCCCCGAGTGGCCGAGTGGTCTAAAGCGCTCTTCGTTACGGATCACTGCCATCTCACCTCTGTCTGCGGCGGTTCGAGCCTATGATTCAGCCAATGTGGGCATGTGAGAAAGCTTGCCAGTAGCTTCTCGTGGGTCGGTGGTTCTTTCCGGGGTTTTCTGGGTTCTTCCTCCACCATTAATACTGGCCGCCATGTATAGCCTATCGTGTGCTGAAAAATGGCGTTAAACCCCACAACAACAACATCACATTTGAGAATGGCTTATGTATAGAAGAAGAAGAACTGGGCCAAGAACAGAGCCTTGTGCAACATCAAAGCATAAATCAACTAGGCTGGAATGTTTTCCATTTATAGACACAATTTGTGTCCTGTTGATTAAGTACGACTTGAACCATATTATGACTATTGTGAATATAAGCTGGAGGTGGTGAAGTAATGATTGTTTGTGACATGCTGCAGACAAGTCAAGTAGGGTGTGTACTGTAATCTTTTCACTACCCAGAACAGAGAGAAGGGCATTAACTATTCTCAGAAGGGCAGTTTCAGTTCTATGGCGAGGGTGATATGCAGACTGTACATTGGTAAAAAGACTATTTGAATTCAGATGAAATACAAGTTTTTATTACCCAGCTTTAAAGCCCAGGGCTTGAAATTGAGCTCTGCTAGACTGAGGCTAATACATTTGTAGTTGTACTAACTGATGTTATAATTTCAGTATTCTGGTGGCTAGTATAGTTTCAGTTGTCACCAGTAAGCATTTGTGGAAACGACTAGTGAAGATTCAGCAGGACTAGTACATTTCTCAATGTACCAGTCCTTCTGGATACAAAGAAATTTTTGTTAAATTATAGGCCTGAAGCCCCATACCTTGGTAGAATAAAATCATGGAATTGATAGTGGATCCCAGTGAACTGACTTGGACTTTGTATGTGTGAGATTTAGATTTTTAATGTAGCATTAACAGTTTTTCAGTCATATCACTATGATGTCTGCAGTGTGGCAGTTTATAGTAATGTCTAGCACTGGGGCATCATGCCACAGACATGAAGCATGATGTCCCACCCAGTCACATCCTAACACCAGGCTGAGGAGTTCTACCACTAACCTCTTAATGTTGAGCACCAAAATGAGGCAGCTTTCTGTACCATTTTTATAAGTGTTTGGTATGACCAACCTTGGTTCGAAGCCATGATCTCCATCATCGGAGGTGGACTCTCTAACTACTTAGGCCACCAGAGTGGTCCACATGATTGCAGTTATTTACATATCTCTTGCTGCTAAAACATTGTAAGAGTGTGTGTGTGTGTGATTTGTATTTTTAACATAGGTTTTAAAAAAAAAATCAGTCATATTGCTACGATGTCTGCAGTGTGGCAATTTATAGTGATGTCTAGTACTCGGGCACCATGCCGCAGACATGTAGCATGATGTCCCACCCTGTCACATTATCCTGACACCAGGCTGACCAATCCTAACAGTAACCTCTTAACTCATTCGGCCCCGATCCCGCCTGTAGTCGTGAATTATTTACTGCATTCAATGGCCAATCCTGTCTCCAGGCGTGATGAATGTGTGTTAGATACAGCGTCTCTGATTGGTTAGAAATGATTTATTCCAAGAACTAAACAACTATTAAACCAATTAGAAATGATTTTACTTTCATTTATGGAAATTTGAATTGTTCAGAAGCAAAAGGCTGAAGTTTGAGAGTGGTTTAACTACACATGTTCTGTTCATGAAAATTCATAAATGATGGCGGACGGAAGAGTGATTTTTGATGAGAGCAAAAATGTGGAGTTTGTTGGGTTTGATCTTGAAATTATTGAGGAAGCTGAGGAAAGATATGTTCAGCAGTTGAATATTTTGTGAGATTTAGATTTGGACATAGAAGTTTCTGAGATTGAATCGTCCGAAGGTAATGATGCTGACAGTGATGATGACGGAGTTCTTGCGGATAAACGTTGCACATAAGTTTGTAAATACTGTATAAATAAGTTGTGAAAGACTTCGACAAATAGAGAAAAAATTACATCAATGTGTCGACAAATTCATTTGAAATAAATGGTGAAAATTTCATGGATTTTGTTTGGATATAAGAAGAGAAATTAAGGTAAGAGTGAATGCGTGTGCACGATGTTTTCAAACAGGTAAAAACTATGGGGCACAAGCAGCTAGATGCAGCTTTGTGCTTCTGAGGCATATCAGCAGAGATACTGAAAACAGTGCTGGGTCCGAATGAGCTTGGTAATTGCCAGCAACTAATTGTTTTCGACTAGAGAAACATAAAGAAGTGAAACCTGCCAGTTTACTAAAATTGACAAATAATTTATTTCCCTTTCTTACAAAGTGAAAAATTAAGAGGAACTTAAAGTATTTTGAATTCGATCCCTAATAAACCAAAAATTTCCATCACAAGTCCAAAAGTTTAGATTGTTCCAAATGAATTCCAATACTGAATGGACTGATACACCAATAGTCTTGATGTATCGCAATGATATAAACCAAAATGCAATTGAATGAAATCATAATAATCCCAAAGTAGTGTTTTCATGAGAAAGGTCAATAAACACTTTGTAATCCTAATGAATAATTGAAATCAGTGATGTGTCTCAAATTATACCTGAACACAACAGTAAATGATTACACAGACTGAACTTAAAATAGAAATGGCCTTAAATTCAAATTGAAGTAAATATTTTTTGTTACAAATGACAAGAGATTGAGATAGACCATAACTACTCTTCCCTCAATCATGGACAAAGATCAAGTACACAAAAATTAAGTACACAACACGTCATCTCAAAAAGGAAAAGAAATATTTATACAATAAAGCTTTCTTTTACATACAGTATTAGACATATATACATATAATACTATAATAATTAAATTTACAATTTAAGAAAGCTGCCTTATGAACGACACAAGAACATGCACAAACAGTATAGTTCTTCTGTACATTCAAGTTCATCTGCAATGTTTTGCAACATCAAACTCCATCTCAAGAATCTTTGATTTTTCTTTCTTCATTTTCATGAAAGTAAGGGGGTTGCAGTCTCTAAAAACAATAACTTAAGAAGGCACTGAACTCGTCCTCCTTAATTTGTCTGCAGCATTTGACACAGTAAGCCATGATATATTACTTCCCAGTCTCCAGCGTGTATTTGGCATTCATGATACAGTCTTACTGTGGTTCAAGTCCTACTTTGTCAACAGGACACAAATTGTGTTTGCAAATGGAATACGCTCCAGCCCAGTTGATCTATGTTGTGGTGTTCCACAGTGGTCTGTTGTTGGACCTGTTCTCTTCATTCTATACACTCAGCCGCACTCAAGTGTCATAGATCATCATCCATTGTCTCACCAATTGTACGCTGATGACACCCAAATATACAAATCTAGCCACCCAGCTGAAGTTGATGCCACCATCCAAGGTGTAGAGAGGTGCATTTTTGATGTGAAATCATGGATGACATGTAACAAGCTGCAGATGAATGATGATAAAACTGAGGCCATTCTGATCACAACACAAAGACTTTCTCATTCACATATCAGCAACTCTAACATTAAATTCACACAATCAGTACGAAACCTAGGTGTTACTCTGGACAGTACTCTCACATTGCACCAACAAGTCATGAACATATGCAAGGCTGCATATCTTGAGCTGAGACGCATCAGCTCCATTCGCAGATATCTTTCAGTTGATATCACTAAAACACTTGTGTGTTCATTAGTACTTTCAAGACTGGACTATTGGAACTCAATTCTGTCTGGTTCATCTCAATATTTACTCCAGAAACTTCAAAAAGTTCAGTACACAGCTGCTCGGATCATTCTTAGAGTACCATAATCAGAGCACACATCCCCGCTGCTCTGTACCCTACACAGGCTATCCTTTTCGATCCAGAATCAAACACAAAATTTGTTCTCTCTATGCTACATTTCAGTGACGGACTCTAGTCCATGATACCTAATCGACCTCACCCATGTGTACACACCAGCAATATACTTACGCTTCTCATCTGACAATCGTATACTCATTATTCCCACTATGAAAACAAAGTCATATGGACAGCGTTCTTTTGTATACCAGGGCTCAGCAACGTGGAATGAATTGTCCACTGAACTTAGACACAAAGACACAGTGATCCCATTCAAGATTGCTCTCAAAGCTCACTTATTTCAACTACAATAACAAACTTAAAGACCTAATAATGTTTCCTACCTTAAATATTCTCAGCATGTTTTTTCTCTGTTTTCTAATTTCATGGTGTTTGTGTTTGTAATCATATCATTATATGTTTTATATCTTATAGGTGTTGTCTAATGTTGTAAAGCACTTAGAGCTATTAAAGATTAGGCGCTATACAAAGTCATTATTATTATTATTATTATTATATACACCTCAGAATGTTGCAAAGCAATATTAAGCCAAAAATTCCTCCTTGACAGTGGAATAATTTCTATGGTGCTTGTTTAGTGTTTGAGAAAAATACACACTGGCTGAAATCACTTGCATCAACAGACATTTTAAATAATTGACTGTAATTTTGGGGCTTTATTTACTTTTAAGTATGGACTTTTACTTCTTAGCAGTTATAGAAAAATTTGAGCAAAACTTTGATAATATCCAGCCATATCCAAAAATCGCGTCATTTTTTTACTAACAGTTACTGGGGATTCAGAGACAGCCTTGACCTTAACTTCTGCCAGTTTAACTTGACCATGTCCTCCACTATGTCCTCAGAATGTAACAAAAGCCTTTCAGAAGTCACTTTTACCTAAATTAACCATTAAATTCACATCACTGAACTGATTCAGGAATTTCCAGTTTTGTCAGTGACTCAGTGCAGTCATCTATTCTTGGCATTTAAAATAAATCCATTTTGGTGACATTGTTGACATTTTTGTGGTTAGTACCCGTATACATATTGAATGTATTCTCCACTTTTGGCATAAGAATACAGTAAATGGTGTACTTGGTAAATTTTACTTGGTTAAATGAAATCAGTCTCCAGCAAATTATTGAATTTCTTTTTTCCTGCATTTTTTTTGAGTGGATTCATCCTGTAAAGGATGCTGTATCACAGATGTAGAATATACAGTCTCAGCATCATGATAGATTTTATTTGTTGATGTTGAAACATAGAAAACAAGTGCTCATATTCAGTAATAGCTGTTTTAGTTGAAGATTTGAAAGTTTTTGCCCCAGATTCTTTGGTATTTCTGAATACTGAAGACTGGTTAAACCAAAGTCAGTACTGATAGATTGTATTTCATTGATTAAATCCTAACTGTTTGGGACAGGTACAACTAAATTGAATTTTTAGCTGGGTTGTCTTGACCAAAATAACTCCTATATATTGTATGACAAATTTGTTTCTGTTTTGCTTCCCAGGATTACTAATGATAAAAGCGAATTCATTTTCTTTCTTTTCAGTTGTGAGTCCTAAAAAGAAATTCAAATTGACATCAGGTTTTCACCAAAAGATTACTTATGGTACAGTATCTGGTTGGCCCTGACTGAAAATAGTGCCTATTTTATATTTAAAATGTGGTCACCATGGCAGCATTCAGGAACTTCTTGTTATTACTACTTGTCCTAAATGGAAAGTTAAGTAATACCACATTTGAATTTTCATTAGAAAACTTCTCGTGATGTCTACTTGGTCCTGAATGAAAATGATGCTGATAGAAAGATAGAAATCTTGTTACAGTAACTCCTGTTGACACGATTTTTCACCATAAGACTTCTAATGATATATATTTGGTCCTCAGTACAAATGGTGCCAATGTTATATGAAATATGGCTGTCATGATGGTCATCTTGAAAATCTTTTTATCACTACTCCACCTTAATGGATTGTCATTTTGACATGTTTTCACCAAAAGTCTTATAATGATGTTTAGATTATTCTAATTGAAAATGGTGCCAGTCTTGCATTCATTATGGCCATTACAGCAGCTGATATTAACATCCAGTCTCAAGAATATCAGAGATGATTTCAACAACAAGTTGTTAACATGAGGTAAATTTATTTTTAATTCCTTCAGATTCATTCCAAATATACAAGCATGACTTCATTTGAGGGAGTCATGTTTATCATATATATATATATATATATATATATATATATATATATATATATATATATATATATATATATATATATGTGTTGGAGCACAAAAAAGTTACATGCAAGATTTATATACATTAAAAAAATTATAGCATTTTTTATACATAAAAAAAAATGTCAAAACAAATTTGGCACAATCACCATATTGCACACAGCTGTGACCAGCTCTTGCTTATTACTACATAAATAAATTGTTATAAACTATTATGACTGCAACGGTGGCCTAGTGGTTAGAGCATCCACCTCAGAAATGGGAGGTAGTGGATTTGAACCCTGGCCGAGTCATACCATAGACTTACAAAAATGGTACTAACAGCTGTCTCGCTAGGCACTCAGCATTAAGAGGTTAGTGTTAGGACTGGTCAGCCTGGTGTCAGGATAATCTGACTGGGTGGGACTTCATGTGGCATGATGCCCCAGTGCTAGAAATCACTATAAACTGTCATACTGCAGACATCGTAACAATATGACTGAAAAATTGTTAAAGCTATGTTAAAAATCCTAATCACATACACACACACACACATAAACTATTATGATTGTTTTAATGTTATTTTGCATGTGGATATTTTCAATTTTTCTAGCATGAAATATAGGTAAATAAAAACTTCAAAAATTCACCGGGCACTCAGAGTTTACCAGGTGACCATTACTGTATGCAGTGTACAGAACAGTACTTACACAGGGCAAATTGTATATCTTTATTAATTCCCTAGAATACTAGATGCAGATTTTGCTTTATTGATCATTTTTATCAAATCTCATTCTTCCAAATCACATTTTAAGATGGCAGTTGCTGTTTTATTTATTGTGACCCACATGGTGAAGAGTTACCTTTTTTTAGATATACAGGTGATCCAACAGAGTGAGGTAAATCATGTGAAATGACACTTATGGTCAGTTATATAAGTTGCATAACCAGCATACAGAATATTCACATAATTGATCATCATTGATACATTTTAATTTTGTGTTTCAGCTTATTGTAGCACAAATTCAAAACTTTTAGCACAGTACCTTTAATTTTGGACAGCTGGTTGTTTCCTTCAGTTTATAGTTGGCAAATTGTCTTTTGTTTTCTGACATGAACCATAGAACTGACTTGGGAAAAGGGAAAGGGATTTTTTTCTGGCAGCAATGCCGGTAACCGTTATACAACATTAATCTACACGAATTAAAATTAACTCTTGTAAAATCTAAAGTGGCTTGAACAGGATGAGATGCCCTGCATAGTAGCGGTAATAAATTATTCCCCCCCCCCCATTATATTTCATTCACTAACCATAGACTGTCATTGTCAGTCAATTAAGGTATGGTGCATTGATACAATATTCTAATGCAATAATGCTTGATCAAACAATAATAAAGTGAAGATAAAAGAGATAGGTTACTCTTGTAGCTGCTTACAGCAACCCGCTAATACTCAACTCATGTCATAGATCAAATTATATACATTTGAAGTTGGTAGAAATAACAAAAGAGGAAAATTAAATATATTTGTTGAATTTTCAAAAAAAATGTCAATTTATAACATTCCCATGTAATATTTCATGATGATAGTCCCTAAACAACTATGGCCACTTTTTAAAATAAAATGTCATTACTATCAAGAAATTACATTGATCATTTAGTTTTTGATTTTGGCCTAACATTGTTGAAACCATCTAAATCTTGTTTCAGTCTTGCTTGTTTTTATTTTGTTTTTCCTTTTATATACATCTAGGTTGCTTTCTTTTCCAGTGCCTGTGAATTTTTCTTCCACTTCAGTATCATAATATTAAAATATTATATCTTTTTTATGTGACTTGAGGTTTCTTTCCATATTTCAGGTTCATAATTGCATCAATAGTACTGTCAATTTAGCACTCAGATGCTGTAGATGTGCTTCGGGTGGGAGTGTACAAGAGACACTGATGTCTGTGCATGAACAAGTGAATCCTTACAAGCTTGTTGAGACAGAACTTGCAAATCTCTGTGTTGAAATCAAGCAGGTTGACTATTTAAATGATTTTCATATTAATTTATTATTAGCTCTGATGGTTTTGGACCAGATGAGTTTATGTGATGGCCTGTTGCTCTTTGTTCCATCCCAAGTATGTTAGCACATGTTTATTAATTGCTGTTCCTACTAAAGTACTATGATGATTGCCAGGAAACTTTACACATACATTCGTCCCATGGTCTAGTTTGTCTAATGTGAAAATGGTGTCCATGGGACATCTTATGACTGGTAATAATAATAATATTAAACACTGTATTGTATGCGAATCTTTCATTAAGTTATAACATTCTAATCTGCCCAATAGACTCCAAGGGATACATAAGTATAAAGCACAAAGTATTTTTGATATTCATCAGCAGAGTTAATTTGATTGGGTTTTTTTTATTGTTTTTTATTAAACATAGCTTTCAACAATTTTTGAGTCATATCACTATGATGTCTGCAGTGTGGCAGTTTATAGTGATGTATAGCACTGGGGCATCATGCCACAGACATGCAACATGATGTCCCACCCAGTCACATTATCCTGACAGCAGGCCGACCATTCCTAACACTAACCTCTTAATGCTGAGCCCCAAGTGAGGCAACTGTTAGTACCATTTTGTAAGTCTTTGGTATGACTCGGCTGGGGATCGAACCAACGACCTCCTGCATCCGAGGCAGATGCTCTAACCAGTAGGCCACCTGAGCAGTTTTAAATTGGATTGTATATATTTCATTATTTACAATGACAAGTGCCTTTGAAGATAATGGTTATAACTGGTATAACTACAGCTCACATGTATTTCCCGAAATCCATCCACTGCATTGGGGACATAATCCTTTCATATTTTTTTTTTCCTCTGTGATGAACTGCTCTGGTGGCCTATTGGTTAGAGCATCCACCTTGGAAGCGGAAGGTCATGGGTTCGATCCCCGGCCAAGTCATACCAAAAACTTACAAAAATGGTACTAATAGCCGCCTCACTTGGCACTCAAGCATTTACTCCCCCTTTTAAAAACTTATATGGTCTCTCCCTATCAAAGACTTGGCTTCAGCAGATGTTCAGCAGAAATCAAGGCATTGACCATTGTAAGCATTGTTATAAAATGTTGTCACCAGAAGAAGTCAATTTCAGCTTGGGGAAAGGTGCATTTCTAACACGAATGGCTTGGTGAGTTGCACATAGCACATGTAGCTCAAATTATGGTGCAGTCAGTAACAACACAGGTTTTACTGATTGATATTTGAATACTTGATGGATGATGACCATCCATGGAAAGACTGAAGCGTGTGATTTACAATCAGATACTATTTCAAACATCAAGTGATCTTAATTTCCATATAAATAAATAATAGAGGAATGTCTAGTCAATTCTATACATTTAGATGAGGTTGATTGACTTATTTTGCAATATGTTTACACTTTTATTTTATTCAAAGAAAAGTGAACCAACTTATGCACCCTAAGGTTTAGACAATTAGATTCCAGTTGACAGCCACTTTTTAGAAAAAACACTCAAGAAAAACAAACGAAAATGAGCAAATTCTAAATTTACAAATCATGTAATGACCCGGTCACAAGATTGAATATACATCTTCAATTTTAACTACAATGCATTGCAAGAGACTGGCCATTTAATTTATGGGGCTAGATTGTTCTTTCTAACTAGGATATTTTTTGTTATTACATTTAATACAAGATAAATCTTTCTTAAGAAAAGGAATGGTATGGTTAATTTTTATAATACAAATTCTCAAGTTTCACTGCAGATTGCAATATTACTGGATTTCATATGATAATTAACAAAGCATATTGTGCAAATTGCAACAAAAATAAGGAAGTGAATGCATCTGTACATTCTGATAACATAGTATTGAGAGATTTTAATACAAAATATGATTCGTTTTGCCAGTTGTACTGGAAATAGATTCACTTGCATTTTCTGAAGTTTTTGTTTTGTGTTAAGTAGAGGATTCAGTACTAAGTGGTATAAATAACTGTTATAAGTGCCTGTATCATATTCTAGCAGAATCTAATTGTTAGTAGTGACAGCAGAACATTATTCCCAGCATTCTGGATATTTGATACCAGAGACTGTCAACAGGTTCAGTGCTGTTGTTTATCATCGTGGTCGTCCTGAAGCAACCGTGGCTCCCTCAACTTCGACATCAGCAACCGACATAATGACCAACTATATGTACGTACTGTAAGTTCTATCACTGTATTCACAGCCACTGGACTAGCTTTAATTATCTACAAGTTTCTGGGCTTACACGTGTACACTTGTTACAGTGATACACACTTTGCACTTAGCAATTAACAACTGTACGTTATACACACAGTACAACCAGTCACTGCTAATATCACAGATTCACTGAATTCACAGCTTTCAGAATTGTCAAACACAATTCCAACGTATTGAAAAAATTCCAAATAATTCACACAGGATTTTTGGAATCCGTACCGCTGCCACCAAAATGTTACATTCAGGTTCAAAGGACACACAAACACCAAGTAAGGGTCCTACAACTTTATGTAAAATAAAGCTAAAATCTTAAAAAATAAACTAGAAGCTCTTACTAAGACCCCAGTCCTTATTGCCCTGGATTTCAGCAGGGAATTCATCGTGCAGACAGATGCTAGTGACACAGCAATTGGTGCTGTGCTAAGCCAGACAATGGATGGTGAAGAACATGCGGTGGCCTATCTAAGCCGGAAGCTTCTTCCGCGAGAGCAGAAATATGCAGCTATCGAGAAGGAATGTCTTGCGATCGTGTGGGCGGTTGATTCTTTAAAGTATTACTTGTCAGGGACAACATTTGAAATCGTAACTGACCACAACCCATTGACATGGTTAAATCATATGCAAAGCAAAAATCAGCGTCTACTTAGATGGTGTTTGGCATTCCAGCCTCACAACTTCATTATCAAGCACAGGAGCGGAAAACAACATGGGAATGCAGACGGACTATCGCGCATGTAACAGAAGTATGTAGGAATAAAATGACGAGAGATACTGGTGATTAGTACACTCCAAGGGCGCTGAAAAACCTGGAATAGCTCAGGAATTCCTGGACTTTTGGAACTTCATTGTGTTCTGTTTAAAATCATAAGAAATTTATGTGAATATAGACCAATTTGTTGGATTTTAGTAGTGACTGTAAGCTTTATGCATTCTGATAATAATGTAAGCTTTATACAAGTTTTACCAATTTTACTGATGTACCAAGCCAGCAAGTATTTTAAAAATATTATATCGAAAACATAAAGTTTCCTCTTAAGAAGGGAGGTGTTATAAGTGCCTGTATCATATTCTAGCAGAATCTAATTGTTAGTAGTGACAGCAGAACATTATTCCCAGCATTCTGGATATTTGATACCAGAGACTGTCAACAGGTTCAGTGCTGTTGTTTATCTTCCCACGGCTATCTGAGCCTGGATAAGGCACAAATGTTAATTTAATTAGAATCCCATGTGTCTAACCCTTACTAAAACAAGAGCAGAGTGATAGAGCAAGCAGTTTTTAGCTGGGCTTGGTACTGTAATGAACACTGGTTTTTCTAGTTTATTTTTAAGATTTTAGCTTTATTTTACATAAAGTTGTAGGACCCTGACTTGGTGTTTGTGTGTCCTTTGAACCCGAATGTAACAATAACATAACCAATTTGAGATACATGTAGAGACAAAACTTGGTATTACTGCATAGCCACCAACCCTCACGATTTTTGCGTGAATTTTTTCAGCGTTTCACAGTTCACACCCCGGGCAAAAAATTCATTCATTCTCCAATTCTCGATTATTTTAAATCTTTAATAAAATAACTAATTTCTTGATATGCGCAAGTCGTGATATTGGCATTTGCCGAAATGGTCCAGTACTGCTGGTCACGATATTAGTAGAACTACAGCTGATTGGTACAGTTGGCTCGGAAGCAAGCATTTTAGCCTATTTTAATATATATATATATATATATATATATATATATATATATATATATATATATATATATATATATACATATATATATATATATATATATAAATAAGGTGGTTTTACAAATGCTTTTTAGAGAAACTGGGGCCTCGCCAGAATTTTGCTGTGCACATGCATCACCAACACAGATTTGAACTACTGTTTGGCATTGCATGTAAGATCTTGAAAATGGCTTCACCACCAAGGAAAAAGAAATGTATTGCTCAAAACGTGAAGTTTAATTTAGAATATACCAAAATCTGGCAGTGCATTCAGCCATCAGACATTGATATACATCATGAGTTTTGCACAGTCTGCTACAAATTTTAGTATTGGGAATGGTGGCAGGTTCGATGTGAGGAAGCACATCGGTCGCAAAAAAACACATAGGGATAATTAAGAATTTGCAGATTTCACTTCTGGAATATTTTAAGCCATCAATGGAAGACCTGCAGGGTACCATTGGTGAAGTATTATTTGTGAGTTTTCTTATTGAACACAATCTACCTTTATCAGTAGTCCTAGGTTTTGTTTTAGTGGTATGTCTTACTATCCAAATAACGGCCTTGTATAGCGTGTTCTGATGTCAACGATACCGGAACGAGTAGTCAAAGTTTCAGGAATATCTCACACATTCTGCAGCATATATTGACACTCTTCCACTAATTTATGTGTAATTAATATACTTACTGTGCTGTATTTACCATGGCGTAATGAAAATATGACACCAGCATATGGATGCATTTTCATGTTCTGTTGACATACATTTGAATTTCTTGCAATACGACGGTATTCAAGGTATACCAAATTATGTTTAAGTAGGTTCATGTGGCAGATATGTTTTCTGAACGAAGCGAAATGTTGCTTTACAGTTCCAATAGGCATAATATATTTTTATTCATTTCGTTAAAGAATAATATTTCAACTTAACCCGATTTCAGCACCCCCGGCTTTCATCGCTTTCCAGTCAACTGAAATGTAGGCCAACAAAACTTGAAAACAGGTCCATTTCTTTTGTGAGAATTTGAATTTATTAGAGAAAAGACATCAGAGTAAGTAAAGTCTGACTAAAACATTTATGACTCGACTTTGTATAAAGCGCTGTTATTTTAGTTGCCAGTTGTGTGAAATATTCTTGAAAATTTGATTTTCGTTACGATGTTAGTCAACATCAAAACACTACACAGCGCTGTTAGTTAGGCAGTAAGGCCCTGATGCCCAAACCATAAATATCAGTGTCAAGGTCTTACATGTTATAACTACCTTTATCAGCTGGAGACCATGCTAAACATTTGTTCTGACAAATGTTCCTGGACTCAAAGATTGCTTCCAAATTTTCCTGTGGAAGAACCAAAAGTGGTGCACTAGTTAAAGCAATATTGGAGAATGCCACAGAAAACTTGGTCGCCAAGATGAACCAGCAGGCAAGAAGACACCTGTTTTGAAAGCAAATTTATGATCAAGCAATTGAGGAAGTTCAGGTCTGCCACAGTATCATGTCTTGGTAAATAACCACAAGAACAAGTGAAGTTCATGAATACAGTGTGACCCTGCTATAGTGCGCTCTGTTATAACACGAATTCGGAATAACACAGTCGTGGTGTGGCTCCCGAAATTTAATATGCATGTATTTTTCTTGTACACACACACAAAAAAAGAAAAAATTTTTCTTAAAAGTACGAGAAAAAAAAAAAACATATAAAGTTTATTATCATTTCGGGGAAGAGATCGCATATGAATAATACATGATGATCGTGGCGTGTCTCCTGAAATTTAATATGTATTTTTCTCGTACACGAAAAAGTAGTTTTTTTTCTTCTAAAAAGTACTCAAAATAATGCATAAAATGTTTATTCTGGGATCGCGTAGGTCATCGCCAATGTCACAAACTTGGATTGTTTTTACTTATTGGCGGCAAAATATTCCATTTGGCTTTTTTTTTTTTTGGCGACATTGTTGGGTGTTTGAACTTTTATATACAACCATTAGTTTGGAGTGCAGAAATTCAGAGGCCCCATGAAAGGAAGCCGCAAACTGGATATAAAATGCACTGAAATTTATCTACTGTTCCATAAACAAATTCTTTTGTCCATATTGACAAACATCTAAACAGTGAATTGCTATATCATAATCCATTTATCTTGACATGTAGCATGAGTACTGTATGTTGTGAAATATCTGCTTTTTTGTTGTTGACATCAACCGGACTGGGCATTATCTCACAATCTATCTTTCATCGGATTTTCGGCCGCTGGATGCTAATTAGTATATTTGACTATGATGTTTGTATGTGGATGGTTAGTAAAATTCCTCTTCTTTTCACTCAGAATTAAATCTTCAGAACACTCACATTTCTGTAATAACCCCTGTCATCAGACCAGAACACCTGCGTTTCTATTGTCTGTTGACCCTTTGTTACTTTTCAGATGCATGCGTGGAAGGCAGCATCACGCTGCTACCACAAATGTAAAATATAAATAAATAAATAAATAAAAACTACATCTTATTGGTTTATTCAATAGGCATGGAGGGACACTGCATAGAATAGTCCAGACGATGGCCAATTATTTTTTTTAAATGTACCCAGATAAAATTGTTTGCTGAAATTTCAAAGGAAACAGAATACCTTTGAAGCACCGATTGTTATGAAAACAGCAAATGGACAAAAAATCAGTCTCAATCATGCAATACAATTATTTGATGTTGCTGCCACAATAAGAAATGGGCATTTGTTTGGTTCTCCAAAGCTGTCCTTTAACAGTGACTTCAAAAACGCATGCGCCCTTCATCAAAGAAAGCCGACTACAATCTTTCATTAAAAACAAGAACTTTTCTTCAAAGGAAGTCAGTACCAAACTTAAATAAAAGTAATGGAATCTGATGGATTTTTGCATTTTCCAACACGTTAACTGTGCCGTGATAGTTTCCTTTTTGTAGGGAAAAGTTTATACTTATGAACGATACCAATGGCGGCTTAAAATGCAAACTAACTTTTACTGACTTGGGACGTACTGAAAAGTAAATGTGCTTCATCATTTGTTATGTGATTTTGCTATGTTTTTCCACTGAATTCAGACCAATATGACCTGTGACAAAATTATTGAATATTTTAAAGCTGCGTGTGTGCATATTTTCGATGGAATCACTTGAATTATGGATTCAATGTATATGATGAGGTTTGCGGGTGAGTACACGGTATTGATACTCTATTCATGCTATACATTAGACATGTATATATAAACAGTATTCACGTATATGTAACAATTCGTGGTTCTCTAAATAAAGTAAATTATTATATATGTCTTCTCTGTTTTCACTAAAGGTGTATTTCTTATTTAATATGCATCAATTTAAAATGGTAACTGTGCCAATGAAGCACGTATTTTACCGCTCGCATTTATTACCTACACTCCCCCATGCAATGTTTTTGGGTACATGCATCATTTTCTTCAGCTAACTGACCTGGTTGCTTATAACACTGTTCGGTCTATAACGCAGTTGGGTTCTATGGCTCCCAACTACCTTGTTATAGCGGGGTCACACTATACCATAATAGATAGAAATGCAGATATATTTCTGCATATATGTAGTGTTTTAGTTTTATTTTGTGATCTTGATATATTGTAATGCTGACGGTCAGAGTCGACGGAGTTATTGTCATGGTATTTTTCACTATTTCATGTCCAAATTCACTTACGTTTATCCCTATTTGCACTAATTGCAAGGGGGCCCTGAGTGGCCAAGTAGTCTAAAGCGCTCTCCATCATGGATCACAACCATCTCACCTCTTTCTGCATGGATTGAGTCTCGGGTTCAGCCAGTGTGGATATGTGAGAAAGCATGCCGATAGCTTCTCATGGGTCAGTGGTTCTCTCGGGGGTTTTCCCAGGTTCTTTCTCCACCATTATTACTGGCCGCCATGTATAGCCTAACTTTTGCTGAAAAATGGCATTAAAGCCCATAACAACATCATCTAATTGTGAGCCTGGATGGTTGGCAGCTATGTTACTGCTACTGATAGATCTTTTATTTCTATAATGGCCTGTTAGAGAAATGTAAATCTGACACCTATAAATGTATCAATCGAGAGAGGTGAAGAATCAGTCCCATGTCTTTCACTGAATCCATTTTAGCTGCAAAGCTGTGTACCAAACAGAAATCGGCTAAATGCTATATAAAGAAATTGGTTTGCATGTTTTATTTTTAATTTTATTTTCTTTTTTGTCAATATAGCCAAATACTCCAAACAGCCATAAACAGGAAACTGTACTGAAATAATTAAATGTCATAGCTCTATATTACGATTAGGTTATTTCCATACAACTGATATTTTTTTTATTTCTATGATGATAACAATTTGGTTCTCATATTTTTTTTACAAGAACTATCAAATAATAGGAGTGGGGGTGAAATGATTCATCAATATATAGATGCATTGATACTTTTGCTGTAACAATATACATATCGATACAAGAGATGGAGATTCAAAACAAAATGATACCATAAGTTATTGTAGTCTTTCAGCAGTCAAGAATAATTATTATTAGTTTGCCTTGTTATTCTTTAAATATAGAATTCAGCTTAGAAAGCATTTGCAGTCCTAGGCACTCATTTTTATTAGTAAAAATGAAACAACTATTGAGAATACTCGTTTGCACTCAACATATTAAAACAAATTGATGTGGTTTGTAGTACACATCCTCTAATTATTTTAACCCAGCAGCATGTTCAGCATATAGGATACATTCCAAACATGTTTCACATATATAATGAAGTACTTTACTCATCATTTAATAATCTTTTATGCAAAGTGTCTATGTTGAATTTTATCTTGTGTACTTTGGTCAATTTGAAAGCTACATTACTGGTGTGTCACATTGTGAAATATGTTTCATTGAAATCGCACTGGTGGTTATTGCTTGTTCTGGTCCAGGTTAAATAATAACTACCAATCAGAAATTTAATGTTGCTTATTCCCTGCATGACAAACAGAAAGTACAAGCAAAACAACAAAGAAACTTTGAGCAAAAGTCATTGATATTCGCACACTTGGAGAACAGTGACGTGTGATAACTCAGGCAGACTAGTTGAAAGTCACGCATATGAAAATCTGCTCGGCGATGTATACATTTTGTTTAACTGTTCTTGTTATGACATGTTTTTTTGAGTAGGCAACTGTTAACACATCTCGTTTCTTCAAGCATAACATGAATGAATGAATTGTTAAACTAAATTTGATTGGCACATTGAGCCCAGGAATAAATGTTATGGCATAGTTTGAACCTTCCATGATGAAAGTTTTACAAAATGCATGTTTAAAATACAAGCCCAAAATGTTTGGTTTACGTTTTTGTTCAGCAGATACTGGCTAGTGATAGTGATGATGACAATAATTTTTATAAAGTTATAAAGTGTATTGGATTATTGGAGCTGGGAAATTGTTAATGGAGATACTGGTTAGTGATTTTGAGCCCAAAAATGGAGTTAAATATGAGTCAGATGTACATGTTGGATGGACAAAAATTGACAGCATGATGGTAAATCTCCTTTCAGCAATAATTTGAAATTAGATGTAGAAATGGCAGAATAAGAATACAGCCTAATTAAGATATTGACAATTTAAAACTTGAATGGAATTTTCATTTTTTTTATCAACTAATCCAGTCCTGTGGATCACATGCTTGAAAATCATATATCCACATCAGAGTTAAGATAAGCTGAATAATAAGGATGAAAAATGATGAAATTAAGAAGTAAAGACATTTATTTGAATACCTCTGTCTGCACAAGCAGACTATGACATTAATGGAAGAAATAAAACAACAATAAAGCATTATGGAACAGGTAAGAAATCTAACATAGCAGTTAGTAAAATAATGATTCAAGAATTTAAGTTAATTTATGTTAGTGAAACATCCTGTTTTGGAGCAGATGTATCCACAAGATAATCTCTGTGAGCGCTGGAAAATTGTAGAAAGAGCCACAGGTATCATTTCCCCAGCATCTTCAAGCTGACAAAGCTAGCTAGTATGCACATGCCCTTTCAGAAGGAAGCATAGAAAAATATACAGAACAGATTCATACTTGTACAACTAGAGGTGACATCTTTGAATGAGTTTGATTTCAGTAGAGCTCTAAAAAAAGTGGAGCAGGAAGAATTTGAGACAGATATTGAAGTGTTAGGTAAATACTGAACTATGACTGTTTGCACCTCCCTCATCTTTTCTACTCTCCCATTCTTTCGGTGAGACAGGGTTACATCCCTCTTAAGACAAAATCCAGGCAGCATCGCTCCATGGGGAAAAAATTTGGGATTTCTCTTTTTATGCAGAGATATTTAACCAGTGAATGAAGGTGCTGATGGAATAAATAAATTAGCACAGAATCAGTAAGGGGTCTGATTTCAAACTGCTCAAGTTTATCACCTTGTGTAAAATTTTTAAAAAAATGATAGAATAGGACTGGATGTTTTCAGTAGTTCTTCTTCTTCACTTACAGAAACAAGCACCTCTGGCTGCAGCAGTATTTTGTATCTACACGAAGTACAGTGTGATAGATTTTGTTGGTATTCATCCTCATTCTCATGCCTGGATTTGTTCTAGATAACATTGTACTGTCTTCCAAATTTAAGTGAGACATGAAATTGGTAATGAGATGTTTTTGAAGCATTCATGTCATTCAAAACAAAGGGCCTAGTAGTTAAAGTGAATTAAATGGAGCCACCATCAAATGGCCTAAAATGCTGAATAAAACTCAGTGACTACCAACAGGTAGCCTGCTTGAAAGTAATTGTCCTTGCTTGTCATCAGTGATAATTGCATATAACTATATTATAACTATATCGCTATCTGTAGTTTGCATACTGGAAATAAAACCAGTATGTCAACGTATATAAAGGGGCACCACCCACCTTCCAAAGATGGAAAGACCATCAAGTTCATATGTTTATCGATATGTATCATATCACAGTGTGTGAATCATGAATCGTACTAATACGAGGCATAGGTGTATCTTTTCACACCTACCTCAGAGGATTACTTTTCGTGTTTAAACAGTAGCAAAACTTTGCACTGTTCAAGAGAAGATCAACACTGTCTCACTGTCTGTGCATAGGTTTGTTAAGATTTCTTTGAATAAATTAAAGGCATCATTCTTTTGCAAAAAGGTGTTAATCAGCTTCTTGTAAATGAAAAATGTACAGTATGTATTAGTACAGTTTTTGAGGGATTGCAACTACGTTAGTATTATCAAAAATATGATTTGGCATCATATCAATTACATAGACTATATTAGAACTAGGAAATGTGTATAATCGTTTGATAATGATGCAGAACAATTGGCATCTCTCTCTCTCTCTCTCTCTCTCTTGCTCTCAAGAGCATACTTGCACTGGTAATATAGAGTAAGCCATGTCCATTTGATTGAGGCTACATCCACTTTGTAGTGGTCATGCTCAACAACTCTGCAAGAAAGTGTGGTGTGCAGAGGAATTCTCCATGGCAGCTTTGTCAGGATGAGTGGAGAAATGGTGGAGGGTATTTTTCTTATCCCCTCCACTCTCTCTCTCCACCACCATCGCTTTGCGAGGGGTTCTGTAAATAGGCATGAGCTGTACATTAATTATATAGCTGCAGGTCATACCAACATGGGGTTTTCAGCCAAAAGATTTCTTTTTATATCTCATTGGTATTAGAGAAAAATAGTCACTATTGGACATGGATGATGACTGTTACCTCAGATATCCAGTATGGCCATAACACTGGGCATCTCAAATTTTATTTAGCTCAACTGGTCATATGCCAGGTAAGCTTCTGGAAAGGCTAATTATCTGTCATCCATCCCTTTCTTAGCACAGATTTGCTTAAATTTGCTACTACAGTACATGCATTTTGCAGAAAATCCACATTCCCATGGTGAACCTTAATCCTTTTCACAGTGTACATCACATACAGGAAACAGTGGTCATTGTGGATTGTCCACACTGGCTTGTATTGGATGGATCAGGTTTTATTGTCCCAGTTTGAAGGTACAGAAATATAATTATGTAATCGTGGATGTCCACTGTAATTTTAATATGAGAGGGAGAGAGAGAGATAGGGATGGGGAGGGATGAGGGAGGGAGGGATTCTGCTTTCATACAAACAATTTGAAAACAAAAAGGAAATCACCTGTAAGTATTAGCAGGTTTCATTTTTACAATCACTTTTAAATTGTTTGCTTAATATGTTCCCACACAATGAAATTTATACAGCACTATCCAGTATGCAGTTTCTGCTGGTTTAGCCTATTTAGTATTTGTGACCCAAATATACATGACCATGCAACATATTTTCTCATGAACTAGACACATGTTTATATTTACCATTGACCTACTGTTATTACACAGGCTCTATAATGAAGCATGTAATGATGCTTTATATAACCAAACAGCTTAATAAATGTACCTAAGGTTGCTGGTAAGCTCTTCTGGTGAGCCTACATGTAATATTATAAAATGGACAGGTGAAAGTGAAACAGGATAATAGATAAACTTGTATGTATTATTTTCAGTTAAGGCAAAAAAATGTCTGCTTCCTTTTGCACTTGTTTTAAAAATAGGTTTGATACATAGGTTGTTTTTTTTAATAAAAATATATATTATATTGATTAGTATATACAATGTACTAAGCACTTTTAGTACTGGGCTAAACTGACTCAGTTAGATGCAGAATCAATTATTGGGGGAATTTAAGCAAAATTGTTTTAGATTTGTTTATATTTTTTAAGAAACATATATTATAATGATTAGTATATATAATGTACTAAGCAATCAGAGTACTGGGGAAAACAGGCTGAATTAGATGCCTAGGTCAGTTTCAGAATTTGTTTTATTTTTAATTTTTTAATATTATTTTTACTTATTTGGTAAAAACGTGACAGGGTTAGCACTGACAAACAAGGATGGTCAGCTGACCAAAAACATTTTTTTACATTCTTTCAATCTATTCAACAATTACTGTAGTTACGTGTAGCAGTAGATTTCTCATGGACATCCATCATATCATCATCTTTTGCTTTTCAGAGGAAATGCCTACTAATATGCAAGCTTGTTGGTGAAATGGGTTCTGTAATATATGATAGTAGATACGATAGTATTTGATCCAGTTTTGTACGTCTGTGTTTTGAAGCTTTATGTGGAATTTCTTCTCCATATTCAACTCTCATGTTTAACTTGTACTTTATTACACTTCAGCTGAACACATATCAGTAATTCATTGTATATTGTGAGAAATGGCTAAACCACATATTTGCCACAGCTGTAGAAAATCAGTCTCTAATTGTACTGATTGTTATTAAAATGGCTTTTTATTTTTAAGTTAAAAATGACTGAACTCCCATTTAGACCAAGATGTTAATCTCTGTTGGCTGTAGAGTATGTAATTAGTATATGATATCCAATAATGTTCTCTATCTAAAAATAGGGCTGCTACAGAGCTCTATCAGATTTAATAATTACTTTTTTCTGATATATAACACAGTCTGTGTTGTGGTCAGATAAATTAAAATGCTTAGACACCAGGGAATCTATACGGTTGTGGATATCCCTCAAGTGCTTTTCTATTCTCACTTGGAATTCCCTTTTTGTCTCACATATTTTATGTAGGTGAGTGAATAGGTAACATGCGTTTGGTACAGTGTCCTCTTAATTCTGAGGCTTTTCAGAGGATGGTGGTCCAAGCACTGATGAAATAAGGAGAATTAGTGAATATGAGGCATAGATTAATTTCTATTCCTCGAACAATTTTCCTTTTATGGCCACACTCATGGAGTTAGATTTGGAAGGTAATAGCAATGCTGCTTCTGGGTGTTCTTTAACTTGTTCTTCCAGTTTTTTCTTTTTGTTTAGGTAAGATAATGACTATTTGGATGTGGAGGCAAGCCCTCCCTTCTGCTCGGGTGTCCTAGTCACCCCTGTCCCTGACCGGTTTAGTTACTATTGTAACTCAGCAGAGGGAATAATAAGGGTTGATTCATTTGTTCAACTAATCACTTTGTTATATCAGTTTGAGGTTTATATACCCCTTTGTTGCCAGTGCAGCCAGTGTAGCTGCTTGTGAGGTCATGTTACTAGTATTGTCACGACTTAAGTTGTAGCATCTGGGTTCTGAAATAAACCAGTTAGCTTTGCAGCTAATTTCTCTGTCTGAATGGATAAAGTGAGACACCTGCACTGGCGACAGAGGGGTATATAAACCTCACTGATATAACAACGTAATATTTTTGATACAGATCACTTGGTTTATTGCATGAACAGCAACTGAGAGAGTATAGCCTTAAATACCGTGTTGACAAATTCAGTGCATGTAAACATTACTTATATCTTAATTTTGATTTTTTGACAAGAAATATTGTTATTCAGCAGTGTTTATTTTGAAACATTGAAGCATGACAGTAACCATGAACTGCTATAAACTGCCATAATTCATTTAAAATTCTACTCTGTTCAATTATTATGTTAGGGAATGGGAAGGAGGGGTGTAGGCTGGGAGACAAATAGAGAAGGAGGGAAACAAATACAGGTTTCAATTTTTTTAAATCAAAGAACGAAGTCTTGACATACATCAAGGCCATTACACTTTTCTAAATTTTAATTAAACACTAGAGACCTATATCAAGGCCATTACACTTCAAATTTTAATTCAACCCTAGAGACCAGTTGTACATGTTACTACGAGAACTTTGTAAACAAATGCATTTCTCAGTCTGAATTTGTTTTTTACAAAATAAGATCATTTTAGTTCAGAGGTGCAACATTGAATATAGTACATGTAAGAACTGTCCTGACTGACTGTAGCAGGCAAGTGAATGACTGAAAAGTGAGAATATAACTTTGCAGTCAGTACCTGCTGATTTGTGTTGATTCTTTTTTTTAAAAAGTCCAGACAGAAAGAGACATTTGTAATTGAAATCACTTTGTTCATGACTTGATGGATACTGATAGAATACAACAGTCAATACAGTACACAATTCCATGCATTTAAATAATTGTCATACACGTTTAAGGGTAAAAGTACCAAAAACTATTTTAATATACACTACAATTCAAGTATATTTTCAAGCCCCACGCATTGCTATAGGAACAGAGAGTGGAGAGGGTTAAACAAATCCTCCATCTCTCTGTGCATCCTGTGATGGCTGTTCGTGGGCAAATTGCTCTGCACATCACACTTTGTTGAGGCTGACTACCGTGGAGTGGACATGGTTTCCTTCAAATGGGCATAATTTTTGTGTATGACCCCGTAAAGCATGCTCTTTAGAGGTTTAAAAGAGAGAGACAGGCAGGAACCAATTTATTTATATTTTTATCAGATGATTATACATATACCATTTCCTGGTTCTAATGAAGATTATGAATAGATATAATTCCAGATCAGATTTTAGACAGTATTAACACAGTTGCAATGCCTTGAAAACTATACTAATACTACTGTACTTCTTTTCATTTACAAAAGGCTGATTGATACATTTTGCAAATAACTTTACACTTATACTTGATTCAAAGAAATCTAAACAAACTTATGCACTGACCTGGGGAAGTCTTGTTGATCTGTGAAAAGTAATCCTTTTAGGTATGTACCTTTATATTCCTGATGACAGCTGCTTCTGTTAAAAAACAACAAAACTGAAAATACTAAATTTACACTTCAACATGAACCATTTATTTAGTCCTTGGTAGTAATGACTCAGTCACAAGACTGAATATACATGTACGCAGCTACAAACTTTAGTTCAGTTTGTACTGCATTGATACTGTGTGGGACTGGTCACTTAATTTATTGTTTTTCCAGCTGGGATAAAATTGTGTCAAATAATATAATCCTTGGGAAACTTAATCTGTCTCTTCCCTAATAAAGAACTAGCTTGAGCAGTTGTTCTGCAGAAATAAATATAACAACCATTGTAAACACAGTTATAAAATTATATTTTTAGCATCAGAAGATGATGTCATTTTCATTGTGACAATAGTACATTTCTATCATGAAGGCATCTGACTTGGCACTTTGTAGTTTACAGCTCAAAATGATGGTCCCTGGTGGTAATTGTTTATAATTAATCTGACCTCAGTGTGTTGTTAAAATGAATAATACTGTGGAATACTGTCAGACATTAAATGTTCAACAAATTTAAGACATTCTGCTTGGTTGTTTCTACACTTATCCTTTTATTTGTTCGCTCTTTTAAGGAAAAAATATAAAAAAAACAATTTTTATCATGATAGTCAAAGTAACCTAACTTGTGATATAGATCTAAGATGATTAATTATTTCAACGCAGTTTCCTGTTTGTGACTAAATGAGTGTTTGGCTATTGAGACAAAAAATAAAGCATGCAAACCAGTTTCTTTCCATAGTATTTAGCAGATTTCTGTATTTGGTATACTGCTATGCGGCTAAAATGGATTCACTGGAAGATCTGGGATTGAATCCTCGTGTCTCTCTCTCTCGATTGATCAATGGATAAAATGATGGCTGTCAATTTTACATTTCAGAAACTTGATGTAATTACTTTACACAAATAAAGACCTATCAATGGCAGCAAGTCCAAGTTTGGTCTCTTCAATTATCTCAGATTGATTTAATGCTTTCTACTGCATGCTATAGAATCCTCTACTTAAAATGAAACAAAAACTTCAGAAAGTGTTGGTGGATCTATTTTGACTACATATTGCACAATGAATCTTATTGTTTTAAATATCTCTCAATAGTTTGTTATTGGCATGTACAGGTGTATTCATTTCCTTCTTTCTTTTGAAGGTTGCACAACATACTTTCTTAGTATCATATAAAATTCAGTATTGTTGCACTCTTTGCAGTGGCCTAGTGGTTTGAGCATCTGTCTCAGATGCAGGAGGTCGTGGTTTTGATCCCCGGCCTAAGTCATACCAGTGACTTATAATAATGGTATTAACAGCTGCCTTGCTTGGCATTCAGCATTAAGAGGTTAGTGTTAGGACTGGTCCGCCTGGTGTCAGGATAATGTGACTGGATGGAACATCGTGCTACATGTCTGCAGCATAATGCCTCAGTGTTGGCCACACTGCAGACATCGTAGCGAAATGACTGAAAAATTGTTAAAGCTACATTAAAAATCCATATCACACACACACACACACACATGCACTCTCTGTATTGAAAAGAAAAGAATGAATGATGGATGTAAAACATTTTGCAACAAAATCGCATTCATACTTGACTGATGTGAAACAGTATTGCACCAAGTTCTGATAGTTACCACATGCACGAGCAGGGCCAGATCAGGTCAGGTATTTCAAGAATTTCAAAAGGACCATAACTTTCTTCAAAAGGGTAACAAAGCAAAAGACTATGGTGTCCATTCACTCAAAGTTTGCATAATACCCAATAAATGTGTGCAAGAATAAAATGATGGTCAAATTTCAGGTGAATAGTGAGTGTATGTTTGTGTTTGTGTTCTTTTTTTCAGCGGGGTGGTGATTGGGGTGGGGGGGGTCCTTTTCCAGCCTTGACAAGTTCTCAGTAATATCTTGTACTATTTCTTCTGACATCCAGTCACAGGATCTTAGAGGGGTGATTTAAACTTGAGATTTGTATTTTAAAATGGACACCATGTCCTACCTTTTCTTATATGAAATAAATTTGTCTTGTGATGAATGAAACTATAAAAAAAATCCGTTTGGAAAGAAAAATCTAGCCCCATAAATTAAATGGGCAGTCCCTTGCAGTAGACATGTAGTTAAAACTGAAAAAGTATGTATATTCAGCCTCTTGACTTGGTCATTACATGACACATAACTTCAGAATTCACTCTTATTTTTGTTGGTTTGATTTATTTTTAAAATAAAAGTGGGTGTCAGCTGGAATTTAATTATCAAAACCTTAGAGGATTACTTTTTACGCTTAAAGAGGAAGATAAATTTACTGTTTAACAGACGATCAATACAGTATGCCTCTTGTGAAATCAATGGTTAAGTTTGTTCAGATTTCTTTGAATAAAGTACAAGTGTAAATGACTATTGCAAAAGGAGTTGATCAGCCTTTTCTAAATGTACAGAATAGATGAGACTTTTTCCTTTTAATTTTGTATGGTCCCAATATATTTGATAGAAATTAAGATCACTTGGTTCTAGAAATGGTATCTGATTGTAAGTTACACATGATGTATTATTGGTCTTTATGTGGGTGGTTATCATTCATTGACTATTCCAACGTCAATCAGTTAAACTTCATTGTTAATGACTGGACCAAAATTTTAGCTCAGTGCAATAAGTGCAATTGTCCAAGTCATTTGTGAGATAGAAATGCACCTTTCCCAAGGTGAAACTGACATCTTCTGATGCTAACATTTTATGACAGTGCATACAATGGTCATTGCCTTGATTTCTGCTGAACATACACTGAAGCTTAGACTGTATTAGGGAGAGACCATTTAAGTTTTTAAAAGGGGGATGGGGATGATGATTGTAAACTGTTGTTTTACTCTGATTTATGGTATGAAAAAGGACACTATGCCATTGCTTTCTTAACTTGAAACAAACTATCTTGAGATGAATGAAATAATTAATAAATACTACAGTCGAAAATAATAATTTAGCCCCATACAATTATTTGGCCAGTCCCTTACAGTACGTGTGCATTCAGAATCAGACTAGTTGAGACATATATATTCAATCTTGTAACTGGGTCATTACTGTTAAAGGACTAAACACATGGTTTGCATTTAAGTGCAAATTTAAAATTTAGTTTTTTTCTTTGTTATGGTTTTTAATTTTAAATATAAGCTGCTGCCGTATGGAATTTAATTGTTCATACCTCAAAGGATTACTTTTCATGTTTAAACAGTAGTTTAAATTTACACTGTTCAAGAGAAGCTCATCAAGGTTGGCCTCTCTTTAAGTCAGTACACAAGTGTTCTAAACGTACGAAATATTCAAGACTTCTAAAATTAATTTCTATAGACCATATATACATATATATATATACAACTTAGCTGCCAACCCTCAATATTTTTTTTTGTGAATTTCGCGACTTTTTCAGCGATTCACAGATTCATGCTGCATGCAAAAAAATCATGAATTCCCAAATTCTCAGTTATTTTAAATCTTTAATTTAAAAAAAAACTATTTCCTGTTAAGCGCTAGTTGTGATGTCAGCAGTTGCCAAAACAGTCCAGTACTGCTGGTCACACTATTAGTGGAATGATAGCTGATTGGTACAGTTGTCCCTGTAGCAAGCATTTTTGTGTATTTAATCTATATGTATAAGAGTAGTTTTACAAATGCTTTTGAGAGTAGCTGGGGCCTAACCAGAATTTTGCTCCGTGCATGCACTGCCAACACTGATTTGAATTACCATCTGGCATCGCATCTTGAAAATGTCTTCACCATCAAGAAAAAAGAAATGTATTGCACAAAAAGTGAAGTTTAGTTTGGAATATACCAAACATTGGATGTGCATTCAGCCAATATACTGATATACATCATGCTTTTTGCACACAGTTTACCACAGATTTTAGCATTGGGCATGGTGGCAGAGACGATGTGAGGAAGCACGTTGGTAGCAAAATGCACATAAAGGTTGGGAAAATTAAAAACTCACAGCAGATTTCAGCTCTGGAATATTTTAAGCCATTGGCAAAAGACCTGCAAGCTACCAGTGATGAAGCATTGTTTGTGAGTTTTCTTTTTGAACACATTCTACCTTTATCAGCTGAAGACCACGCTAAACATTTGTTTCGACAAATATTCCCGGACTTGAAGATTGCTTCATGAATTCATGTCAAAATTCACTCATTTTTATCCCTGTTTTCACTAATTGTGAGCCTGGAGGTTTGGCAGCTATGTATATATTATCAAAATAAAGGTCATTGATTTGCTGAAATTGAATTTGATTGTTAATCACTAATGATGTCTTGGTGTTTGCATTGGGTGGTCTTCATTGATTGGCCGTTCAAATGTCAATCAATTATAAAATGCCAATCAGCCACTCCATGGTCAAGATGTCGTCAGCATGCCAGCTGAAGTGTGATGGTGATTTATAGGTATTTCATTGCTCTGTCATGGAGCAATGGTTGAGGGGGAATAAGTCTCCCACCACGATATGCGAGTTCCAAAAATACACATGATCTGTACTATATCATGCCATATTTGTGTTATATATATCTCTGTATTTTTTTTGTTAATTTCATGGTTATGGATTTTATGGTCATTTACTAATTAAGATATTAAACACTGATATTCTTTATGACTATACTTTAAGATGAGGTCATTCTTAAACTCAGTGCATAGTTTCAAGAAAGTTATCTGTACTGTTATTCACATAAACATGTAATTTGCTCCACATGTTTTCTTGAAAGATCAGGCTGGCCTAATTTCTGATTAGCCGACTGATGAAGTACTTGACCTTGTAAACAAGTTTGATTGTACTGTAAAGGAGTCATTAACCCTCTTTCTGTTTTAGTCATTACATGTCAGCTTTTTATATAAGAAATGATTTACTGAAAATATTCTATTCTTGCATATACACCAGTCATTATTGGAGACATTTTGTTGTGATCATTTTGAGAGGATTTATATATTTACATAAATCATTCATCAGAGTTACAAAGTGTTCATACTATTTGGTTTTAATAGCTGTTTTGGAGTTACTGTGAATTCATTTAAAGGCATTTTCGATTATATCATTGTGTTTCATCAATACTATTGGCAAAGTATAATAGATTGAATGTCATATGGAATATCACTGGAACTCATTTACTTGATAATTTTGGACTAGTGATAAAACATTTACAATTGCTTAGGATTTTTACTTCACCATTCTATAAATTATTTCACTTTGTATTTTAGTTAACTAAAATATATTTTGAATTTTTTTACAAAACTTACTGGTTTTCACTCTTTTGCTACTTAGTTTAAGACCATAGAGTCCTAACATGTTATTCTTGTTGAATAAACTTTAGAAAGAATTATGACATGCATGTCATAATGTTCCAGAGTTCTTGATCGTGTAAGTCTGATATTAATAGGGTGGCATTTGTTTGTAATTTCTTTGTGATTCTTTTTTAATGTAGCAAGTATGGAAATAATAAACTATGACAAATTAATACATACCACAAGAAAATGTTACCACTGCATAATTTGTATAGGTAAAGGTAGGAAATTGACCCCTGCTAGGGTCGGGTTTGCCGTGTTGGGGTTTCTTCTGTCTGTTTGTTTTGTGTGTGTGAATACAACAGAATTGGCAAGGGTTGCTCTAAAACCAACTACAGCTGCAATACAATCCATGATAGACTTCCACTAGATTGAGTGGATTTCCAGTCTAGGGGGAAAATCCACCAGGCTGAGTGGACTTCCTTTACTCATAGTGGGCACTTAATCCCCTTCTTATTTGTCCACATGGGCAATCTGTGTAATATTATGTTTATATAGTACTGTACTTGGAGGATTGCCATTAAACTTTACACACACTTTCATCCCAAGGTCTATTTGGTCCTAAATGAAATGGTGCTATCAGACATTAAAATATGACCATCACTGCAGCTATCTTGAATATCTTGTTATCACTACACCTTCTCAATTTATGGCCATATCATGCTGGGATTTTCACTCAATTCTTCTGATGTCTAGTTTGTCCTGGGTGATAATGGTGTCAATCTGATGTGCAATATCTTGAAAATCTTATTGTGGCTACACCTGACAGGATGGTCATGGCAGTGTGGGGGTTTCACTAAAAGTCTTCTTATGATCCTAAATGAAAAATAGTTTTGATTTAAAGTCCAATATAGCAGCCATCTTGAAAATATTATTATCACTTCTTCTTCTAAACAGAAAGGTTTATCGACATGGAGTTTTCACCAGAAGACTTCTTTTACTGTCTAGTTTGGCCTAAATGACGATGATTCCATTTGGACATCAACATTGAACATCTTCACGTATTTTTAATGTAACATTTTCATAACCCATAACTTTTTGTTATGCCATCTAGTTTAAAAAATAATTATTAATTAAATATATTATGTTCTCTGTACATAGTACTTTGTATTTTCTGAAGATTCTTTAAAATGTTGTACATAAAAGGTCTACTGAGGACATTAATTTTACATTTGCAGAAATGATTAAAAATATTGCCATTTTTGTACAAAAATGAAGGAGAGATTAAAATCAGTCATAATGCAGGTAGGGTGGGCTTTTAGGTTGTTTTAGTTTTTTTTATTGTTGATGTGTTAAAATGAAAAAGGCTTCCATTTCACATGACTTGGAAAGTATTCAGAGGTATGATTTAGATATGTCTAATGACCACAGTAAAATGTTTTGCAAAGTATATGATATAAATGGTGATTACTTTTGGATATGCTCTTAAATAAGACATCGAATAATGAAACAGGAGTTTAAGAAATAAAAGATAACCATTTACAATCATGCAGTAAGGTCACTGATCATTTCATTCTTTTATAACTTTTTTAACAATGTATTTTTATGTATCTTTTATTTGGATCAAGAAGAGAATTTCGCATTTGAAAGGTTTTGAAAAATACCTAGATAAGTGTCAAACTATGAATACATTGTTTGATGGGAATTTTCATGTAATACTAAATGAAAACATAACTAATTCTTGCCTCAAATGAAACTGACCCAACATATTTGTTAACTTTATGTATTACATCGAATAATCAAGCAAGAGATAAAAACTAAGGAAATAATTACCATTTAAACAATGGAGAAAGGCCTTTGATCATCTTTCATTTAAAGTGTAATTCTTTTGTCAACTGAGAATCTACTCTCATTCATCAATATGCCATTATTTGTCTTTTTATTGGCGAGAAAATATACTATTGATACATCAAGTCTCTGATTGTCATTATATTACCTACTGCAGTTTGTTAACGACTTGACAAACGTCTTTACAGTAATTATTCTTAAATATTAGTGGTAATAAGTGCTCTGTATTAAAAAAAGCACCACATGTATTTAAAAATCTGTTTGGAACCCATTTCTTGTTGTTGTTTTTTTATTCAACAAAATTATTTTTTTTTTTCTCAAACAAAAATCGTATCTCTGGTAAAGTGAAGACTGGACTGTTTGTCAGTTTTATTGTTTCATTATAGTATTTAAAAAATTGTCAAAACCTCTTCATTTTCTATCATATAAATCCTTCTACTGTTTTGAGTTGGATATAATTGACATTTAATTGAGAATCTATTTTACTATACACACCTCTGTTGTTATTGTTGGCAAGTATGATGCATTCTATTGCTTGTCCTTACAGTGTGCTGTTTGGAGGATGGCCTTCATAGCACATTGGCAGATTTTCATTTCTCAATGAGTAGCTTCATAAATTTGATCTCTTATGTCAGATCTTGCCCTCATTCTGGTGTCAACCTGACAAAAACTTTAAGCATATTTAATTAGCATGTAAATAACACAGCATAACCATGTTGTTCTTGTGACCATGGATATCATAATTTAAACAAGAATTAATTGTTGACTTATTGCTGTTAATTGATAATGAAATACAATAGTGTCCTTTTACATGAGGAAAATCATTATGTATTTTCTTTCACTCTGAAAGCTACAAATAAAAACTGTTTTGTTATAAATGCCTGTACTCCCATTTAAGAAGAGATGTTGATCCTTACCAGCTGTAGAGTATGTAATTGGTGTATCCAGTAAAATGCTCTATATTTCTGAGAGCTTTACACCAGATTGGATAATTTCTGTTATCTGGCTGGTACTAAACTCAGTTTATGTTCTGGTCATGTGGTTAAAGTGTATAGACACTGGGGTATTCTTTTTATTATGGATATCCTTGAGGTGTTCTTTTATTCTCACTTGTCCCTTTTTGTCTCACTCTCATATTGTTTGCCACAGAGATGGCAGGTGAGTAACGAAGTAACATTACATACAGTACAAAGACCTCTTAACTTTGAACTACAGTAAAAAAACCTGTTATGAGGGACCACCAGTCATTTACGACTACAGTCTTAATGCATTGATAAAATTTAATTATATAAATGCACTGTCGTGAGTGACCACCTGACCATCGACTATGATTTCTTGGCAAAATATGTATTTTGACACTGCTATGAATGACCGCATTGCAAAAATGGGGATAAACACCACTGACTTTCATCTAATCCTTTCTAACTATGACCACTTATAATGTTGAATAAAAGAAAACGGGCTGGCTTCTGATTCCTGAAACCTACCTAGGTCATGCAGGTTGTTTCATATATTGTAGATTGTAAACCAGACATGCAGATTATTCCAGCAGTGTGAATGACTGTATCACAAGAACAGAGATAGACACCACAGACAATTATGTAATAATTTGTCACAATGGCTGCTTGAATAGGAAAGGCAAGTCTGATGAAAAACAAACATAAAAAATGATCAAGAAGAAAAGGCGTCAGGCTACTGGTTTGTAAACATGGCAGGTTAAGTATATAGTGTATTTTGTTACAGACTGTAAACCAGTCTAGTGTACAAGGCACCAACTGCCATTGTAGTGCCAACATCAAGGTAGCAGTCACTTAACAGTGTTTGTCTTTGGAGTTGACCTGTACAATGCCTGGGGGTGGATGAGGTCTTTGTCCATTAAACCAGCAAATGAGAATCATATCCCAGATTCGATTGACATTGTTAAAGGCTTGTGTTGTTCGTTCAGTTTTTTCCCTGATATTACATTGATTACATCCCACACACCATGCCGTTGTCTGTTCAAGTTTGTTTGACTGGTTACACATTTTGTTTATGGAGCTAATCCCTTTATGTAATCTTTGAATTAAACCATTCTGTATGTGATGATTCTTTTTATTTCATTCATTGGTAAATGTACAATGTACACATACAGATTTGTTTCATATTTCACCAGTGCCTGGCCAAAATTGTTGTTAAATTAGATATTACAACTGAGCATTGATATTATTGACACCTAGCACCTTAGTAACAATTGTATAACCTCCAAAAAATAAGAGACAAATTTTAGCACAGGAGAAAACAATTATTGTAATGGAAGGGAGTGAATAAGACCATTCACAAAATAGTGATGTAAATTTAGGTAAAACAAATTTGGGTGTTATAAAGGATGAGGAGTAAATTAGAAATTTGATGTGCTAATGCATGTACATGTACATGTGATCTTCAAATATAAATGTCTTTCATGTGTAATGATAGAAATGTATCTTTATTGCTACATAATTTTACTCTCAGATTAATGCATACAATACTTTAGCAAGAACTACTAATAAAGAATATAATATATGTACAGTAATTGTGGTTATATTTCCTTAATTAGTGCTGAAATTTGACCTTGGAAACTGATCTTTTTATATAAAAACCACCTGTCACAAGAGACTTTTTTGTTGGTAGAAGTGATGGTCTCATAAGACATGTTTTACTGTGTGTTTGATATTGTAAATATGCTTCAAAATGTTTTAAATTTTTATGCCTTTTCATAATTGTTAAAGCTACATTAAAAATCCAAATCACATGCAGACACACACAGTTAATGCTTCTAAGAATAATTATTGGGCACTTTGTAATTCCAGAGAATAATAATTTGATTAAATAATTTTAGTCCAAATCAAATACTGATCACAACAATAAAACTGATTCTGGCTAAAGATATTCAGACCTGGCAATTCTTACAATTTTGCCGTAAGTCTTACAAAAATTATCCTTAAAATACGGACTTACGGCAAACTTGCAAAAACTATGGAAAAATGATCATTGCTGAAAAATCCGGATAATTGGTTCATCCATGTTTTTTGGGGATATGGGTTTCATCTTAGAATTAGTGAAATTAGTCAGGGAACCAGACTAACCTTACAGCAGTGACCTCAGATGCTTTAAACTGCACCTATTTGTTCATGCAAAGTGTCTGTGTGATCAAACTGTTGATTACAGAATTTTTAAAAATGGTGTCCAGAAAGCAATGCACGTTTAAGACGAAAGCGAAAATAAACTTCTAGAAAAGTGTTAATAATCAACACTGAAGAATAAAAAAGAGTATTCAGATTCTTGTAATAAAAGCTGGAAAGGACACATTTATGTTTATTGGATATCACATGCAAATTTGAGTATGTCTTATGGTGGGAGATATGATTGCTGTCGTCATGTGAAATGGAAAAGAATTTCCAAGAATTATGTCAAGTTTAGAGATAGCAACAAGGCATTGAGCTGCATAGGGTTGGGAAGTAGAGTTTGTGCAACTGTACTAGTTGTAAATAAAGTCTACGCGTACTTTACAAGCTTTTCAGTTGAACATAATGTTTATTGTCGATGTGCAGAGTTTTTAATTACATTTTCCAGCTTTACAGCAGCAGTTATTTTGTTACACCTTACTGAAAACTGGTCAGTCTTACAGAAAAAAATCAAATGCCTTACTGAGATGGACTTGTCAGGGTTGGCAGGTCAGGATATAAGGCAAGAATGAATAGTTTATAGATAAACTATTACTTAATGGAATGTTCTATTCTAGAACATTCTGGGTTCTTGACAAGATCAAATTTGTTACTAAAATTATGATATATAATGTGGTAAACATCAGGTAGGCTAGATATTTTTATGGGAAAATTCCATTAATCATGATCCAGACTCTAATAAATATGTTTACTTTTTTGGATAATGATCCTAATATTTAACCATGTCTCATTGGGAAATATTACATATTATTTGTTTACAGAATAAAAACAATTCAATGTAATATGCAATGATGGAGGAAAAAAAACCTAACAAACAAGACAAATTAAATGTACATAATACCTCCCCAGATAAAAAGAGAAAGACATATCTACTAAAGTATTATTTAAACTGTTAGTCAAATATGCATTTGATTAAAACTACACAAGATGAAGTCTTATGACACAAAATATACCACATAAAGCAAAATAATACATGTACTTCTATACACTTGGAAGTGCATCTCCAGTTAAATTATATTTTCCCTTGAAGTGCCTGATGTCAGTATTGTATTCCTGCATCAAAAAGACTCAACCTTAATAAACTGATTTTTGTTTTTCATCTTGCCAGTGAAATTAAAGGTGTTGTGATAACTGAAGATGCCAATGGGTATCCAGGTACTCGGTTACCCGCTTTTTGATAATAACATGGGTAATAGCATGAGCCATAGGGTACCCATTTACCATATACAAATTTTCTGCAAGTGCTTTTCAAGGCAGCACTGACTTTGTTCCCAAGTTGACAATCCTTTGGTCTGAGCTGCAAACACATGTACTTTTACAGTGCAAAGCAGTGGTCTTAAATGATGGGTTGAACACTAGATTAAACACTGAGGATGGCACTCTCTCAGCCATAGACCTAACCATCACTACCCCAAAATTGGCTCAAATCACAGATTGGTGTGTGGATCAAGAAGATACGTTAGGAAGTGACCATTTCCCCATCACAATCAATATTCAAACAAAAACTCAACACATTCCAAATGAAACCCCACCTAAATGGAGGTACCAACAGGCAGACTGGGACCAATTCCAATTATTACTAGCTAGAGTAAATCCAGATAACTTAGAATGCACAAATATTGACATGTATTGCGATAACATAACAGACACAATTATAGAGGCAGCTAACCGATGCATCCCAAAGGCAACTAATATCCAAAATAAAAACCCTGTACCATGGTGGACTAAACAGTGCACTATAGCAAAAAAAGACAAAAAAGGGCCTTAAATAAATATAAGCGCACCAAAAATTCTATCTACTTCCAGCAATATAAAGATAAAGAAAAAGCACTAAAACAAACTATAAAAACTGCTAAAATTAATCTATGGCAAACCTTTTGCTCTAAACTGAGTCTAAAATCAAACTCAAAACAAATATGGGACAAGATAAAAGCCATAAAAGGGAGAGCAACTACCTCAGCCCCAAAACTTAAAAATGCCATAACAAATAAAGATAAGTAAGGGCAGACCTCCTAGCGAAGCATTTTTCGAACATCAGTAGCAACAATAACCACACCAGAAACTTTCAAGAACACAAAAACTAATGGAGGAAACCCAACCTCAAATGTTTCAAGACCAAGGAACAAAAGAATCTCACCTAAATAGCGACATCACAGTACATGAATGGGAGATAGCCCTATGATCCAAAAATGAAACATCCCCTGGTAAGGATCAGTTTGGTTACATTATCTATAAAAAAACTTACCTATCGATATAACAATAGCCATAATCAAACTCTTTAATAGGATATGGGATAAAGGTCAACTACCCACATCAAACTCGCTTTTAACGCACATAGGAAAACCGATCACAACCTCATAGCGGTTTTTCTAGACCTAGAGAAAGCGTTCGACCTAGTATGGACCAATGGACTAATGGCCAAATTAAACCAATTTGGAATAACTTGATGCTTGTTCAACTGGTTTGGCGATTCCCTCACAGGCTGGAAAATTACCACAAGAACAGGAAACACCCATTTGGAAGAATTTTCACTTGAAAATGGAACACCGCAAGGCAATATAATAAGTCCCCTACTATTTAACCTAATGGTAAACGACCTTGACCTCAATGCAGCCTCCACAAAAATAAACTTGTCACAATTTGCAGATGATAGTGGAATATGGAGGAATGGAAATCCAGCCAATAAAACAGTAGTTAAAGAAATCCAGCAGAGCCTAGACAACATAGGGAGACGGGCGGACAAATGGGGTTTCAAAATATCTCATGAAAAACTGTGGCAATCATATTCACCCCCCAAACGAAATAATAACCTAGTCTATCCAAACTTCTATAAACAAAATCAATTAATCAAATACGTAACAGTAGTAAAATTCCTAGGAATGTTCTTTGACAACCACCTCACATGGAAACAGCACATTGAACAACTCACCCAGAATTGTAACAAAGATCGCAATTTACTCAGGAACATCACAGGGACTGACTGGGATCCAACCAGGAAACCCTCCTCACGATATATAAAACCCTAATTAGATCAAAACTGGATTACGGTAGCCAAGCATATAACTCGGCTAAGCAACCTGTACTACAAAAGCTTCACACTATCCAGAGAAAAGCCTTACTATTATGCACAGGAACATTCCCCTCAGCATCATTAGAAGAACTACAAACACTAACAGGAGATCTACCCTTAAAATTACATAGGCAAGAACTGCTCCTCCGATATTCCAATCGATTATATACCCACCCCGACAACCATCCCACCAAAATAGCTATAAACAAGTGTAAAGTTGTCATCAAACCCAAAATCATACCCACCACACCAAGTGGCAAAGTAATCCTTGAACTGAGAGAAAAGATGCCTCTACTAAAAAAACGGGTAACAAACAATACAGACCAGAACAAATCACCATGGTTACAAAAACCACCAAGGATTAACACTGAAGCTACCAAATTAGGCAATAAAGAAGGGCAAGCAGACTTACTAAAACCTGTACTGGTAAACGAAATCAACCAAAAATACAGGGACTGTCTTAAAATATATACCGATGGATCAGAAACAAACAACCCACCAAGAACAGCAGCAGCAATAGTCATCCCTGAATTCAATATACAAACGGGATCCAGATTACCGGACTATTGCTCCATTTACACCACTGAATTCTGGGCTATACTTCAATCACTACAATGGATCAAAGACAACCAAATACTTAAAGCAGTCATTATAAGCAATTCCCTAAGCACACTCTAGGGAACAATTCCTTGACAGAGCATGCCAATTAATCGACGATATCACCACAGCACATCAATTAGTCGAGCTCATGTGGATACCGTCGCACATTGGAATCTGGCAATGAAACAGCAGACAAAGTTGCACAAACCAAACTAGGAGATCAAAACTCTATCAAGCTTAACTATAGCTCTACAGAAGTACTAAGCTTCGCACAAACATATATAGACCAAAAATGGCAGGATTTTTGGAACTCCTCCACAAAATTTAAAAAGCACCATGAAACCCAAAAAACTGTAGATAGGAACATACAGCTACCTAAGGGTACCTATTTAGAACAGAAAACCATAAACAGGATAATAACGATAAACTAAACTAGCAAGCAGTTTTGGAAGGTTTACAGGACCCAAACCAGATACCATTAACTGCTTTAACTGCCACACCACCAAAGATCTACACCACATATTCAATATATGCCCAAAATATCAACCTGCTTGGAAAATATTTATCAAAAGCCAAAAAGAGATTGGATCACAACACACATACCCAGAGTTACTTATGGACTCTAATAAAAATAAACAATCAGCATATAAAAATATAAATAAATTCATAGACTCAGCAGGACTTAGGAACAAAATATAATTACTATCCCCACAAAACCAAAAGACCCAGTAACTAGTTAAATAAATTTAGAAGCCCCCACATAAAAACCCATAACATATCATTTAATTTTATAAAAATATTAATAAATAATTCACTTAAGAAGCACCTATCAAAAACAAAGGAAACCGCAAAATTGGATGTCCTAGATGTCCTTAACGAACCGAGTTATCAGCTAGGACTCCGGGCCTAGATGTCCTTAACGACTCCGGTCTCTTGCTAAAATAAGTATAAATAACATTCAATCTCTAAAAACATTAATAAAAAAATAACTTAAAGAGGCAATATCTAAAAACTTATAAATAAAATAACGTAGGAAGCACACACTAAACACCTCGACTAGTAATACCATAATAACCTTGAAAATCTCTCTTCATACATGATTTCTACTAACAACCTCTATACACAGCATTTAACACACACACACACCCATTTTTAGAACATTTTAAAAAAAAAAAAAAAAAGCAAGAAACACCAGGCAAATGCAACAAGAAACCAGAGATGTGAAGCAACCAGGACCGTTCCCGAGCTCTCCTTCCCACTAATGACAGCCAACCATTCATCTGTAAGGGACCTTTATGGACCCACTGATTGAGGCCAAACTATCAGGGTTCCTTGAACCCATAAAAGCCTGGGGGAGGTGGCACCATTCCCTTCCCCAGAAAAAACGTGGCACATGCACAATTGTGCGCACACCACTATAATTAAACTCAACAACAACAAAAGCAGTGGTCTGCCTATTGACATGAATCCCATGTTTTCCCACATGACAACTCGTTGACTGAGCTGCCAGTGTGGTACAGTGGCAGGTAATGGAGGCTGTTGATCTTAACACTAAAGTGACATGTGTTCAGTTGCAACCTTGAAAAGATTTCACAAATTGTATGATTAAAGTGTTACTTTCAAAGCTCAACCTCAGTCTCTAAATAAGCAGCCACATATGACAGTTAGGCCAAGGAAATGGAGTCGGATGGAATCAACAGACATTTTAAATGATTGACCGAAATTTGGAGCTGAAAGAACTGGTACAATCTTAAGTATGGCCTTAAACTTATCGAAAGCCTCTTGACATTTTTCAGACCAATGAAACTTGTTTTCTTGCTCAATAAAATGGTCAGGGTTTCAGCAGTTATTGAAAAATTGGAACAAATTTCCAATTGTATCCAGCAAATGCAAAAATTGCATTAGTACTTTTTACTGATAGACACAGGGAATTAGAGATAGCCTTCACCTCTGTAGGTTTAACTTGTCAGTGTCCTGCAGTATGTCCTGGATATGTTACATAAGCACAGCAAAACTTAAACTTTGGATAAATTGTCAAATTTGCATACCTGAATCTATAAAAGAAATTCCTAATGGTTTGCATGTGATCTTTCCATATGTCATTGTAGATCATGACATCATCAGTCTGCATGTAAGCATCACAGATATCTAGAGCAGATGTAATCAGTGATTAAATGTTGAAAAATATCAGGCAAACCTTTCATTCCAAATGGCATCACTTGATATTGTTGAAGTCCATCTGGAGTTACAAATGTAAAAATTTCCTTTGCCATTTCTGTCAGTGGAATGTGCCAGAATCCTTTCAAAAGATCAAATTTGTGATATAGTTTGCATTTCCAATTTTATCAATGTAGTCACTGATTCTTGGCAACGGAAATGTATCTGTTTTGGTCACGCTGTTTACTTTTCTATAGTCTGTGTACATACAGAAAGTATTATCTGGTTTTGGTACAAGAATACATGACAAACTCTAGTCGCTTTTATTTGGTTCTGTGAAATAATTCTCCAGCAAATACTGAATTGCTTTATTCAAACATTGTTTGAGAGAGTGAAAGTGCTACCCATTGGATCCAGATTCAAACACAAAATCTGTTCACTGCTACATTTTGTTAACTGGCTCCTGTGCAATATACCTATCTGACCTCACCCATATGTACACCGCATTTAGAAATTTATGCTGCACTGCTGACACTTGCATTTTCATTGTTCACACTGTTAAAACAAAGTCAGTGTAATAATATTGTCTCCATCTGCAACTTAAGCTGTTCCATCTGATTACAGGGGCCCCAAGTGGCCGAGTGGTCTAAAGCGCTCACTGTTCTGGATGACTGCCATCTCACCTCTGTCTGCTTGGGTTCGAGTTGAAGGCTCGGCTAGCATGGGTACGTGGGAAAGCCTGCCAGTAGCTTCTCGTGGGTTGGTGGTTCTTCCCTGGTTTTTCCAGGGTTCTTCCTCCACCAGTTATACTGGCGGCCATGTGTAGCCTATCTTGTGCTGAAAAATGGCTTTAAACCCTAGAACAACCATCTGATTACTGTTTGGATCTTTAACATTGCTGCAGCAATCACAATTTAATTTCTCTTCCATCTTGGCCATAGGATCCTCCAGTTTTCAAATTTTCCTCCTTAACCTACAAACTTCATCCTCTAATAATTTTGCTTTTTTGCTGTCTGATCTGAAAGGAAGGTAAAGTTAGTTAATTAAAGATAACCACTGATCAATATTGTCTTCAGCTTTTAGCACATTATTATTGTACCCCACTTTATTTACCAGAATAAGTATGATCCAACTCGAAAATATTTCATCCCTAACACTTAATATATGAATACAAATTCATGACTTCATGAACAATCATGAACTGTTCATGAATATTCTTGAAATGTTCATGATCAGTTCATTATTTGAATTCATGAACAAATATTCATAAAAGTTCCTCACCTAAGTTCATGAACACTTCAAGAATGTTAATGAATCATGTACTTGAAGTTCATGAACACACTGTTGAACTTTATGAACTATTGTAATATCTTTGAAGTTCATGAAATGTCATGAACTTGGTTCATGAACAATTCAATTACTTTGATGCACCAACAAGATATTTCTTTAAAATGTATATGAAATTTCTGTGTCATTATATTTTTAAATAATGCATAAACAGGCACCACCTACCACTGACAGACCTTTGAAAGATGTTGACTTAAATTTTGATGTGCCTTCTTCGCACAGACATGCTTGTGAAGAACCATGTTTTGTCAGTTAAAAAAAATTTGTTTTGTTTTTTTGTTGCTTTTTAAAAAAAATACTGGCTGCATATAAAGCTTTATCAAGAAAAACATGGATCACTCAGGTGGCCTAGTGGTTAGAGTGTCTGCCTCGGATGCAGGAGGTTGTGGGTTTGATCCCTGGCCGAGTCATACCAGAGACTTACAAAAATGATACTGACAGCTGCCTTGCTTGGCACTCAGCATGTGTGACATGATGCCCCAGTGCTAGGCATCACTATAAACTGCCACACCCGTCCAGTCACATTATTCTGACACCAGGCCAACCAGACCTAGAACTAACCTCTTAATGCTGAGCGCCAAGCGAGGCAGCTGTTAGTACCATTTTTGTAAGTCTTTGGTTTGACTCGGTTGGGGATCAAACCCACAACCTCCCTCATCCGAGGTGGACGCTTTAACCACTAGGCCACCAGAGCGGTTTTACTCAATGTAAGCAGTGCTCTGTGGATATGTACACTACATCACAGGATCATGAAGTTTTTGCACTTACATTGTTCATGAAGAACAAAAAATAAAAATATAAATGTTACAAGGTTAGTTTGTTTCAGTGTATTAATAAATAAACATTTAATTTAAATTGCACCTCATTTACTGAAACATGCAGCGTTGGGGGGGATTACAAATTATGTAAGTTTTGGGACATATGATCTTGGTAGGAAAGAAAGTTTAAGTATTGGGACAAAACAGTCATATATTTTATCTTGTCCCAAGATATATACAGTAGGTATAGTATGGAATATAGTTTCTTTGGTGAAAAATTGTATGTTTCACTAAAATATTAATATGGATTTACATTACTTCAGCAGTCATGAGCATGGATCACATCACCTCACCTTCTTTCTTTTTCAGAAGAATGTGAAAATTGAAGCATTTTTTTCATTTTTATTTAGCTGATGAAATTGATGTTATGTACATTTTGATTTTGAATAATAAACTCCCCAATCCATTCATTTATAAGGATAATGACAAAAATAATTCAGTTTCCCACCATGCTGTCTCATGCTTTTTCATGAAACTCTTGGGCACCTGCTTGCTGTGGTCTTAAACAGTAAATCGACGATCACTGATCTACAGGTCCACTCCATGTTGGTGGTTGGAATCAACTCCATGAGAAAGTGTGGTGTGCAGAGTGATTCTCAACGAGAAACTATTGCAGCTCTTTCTGGACATACATAGAGGTGGGTGGAGACACTCTTTCATAGTCATCTCCACACTTGCTCCACCCCCACAGTAATGTGTGGAGAAATGAAAAATCACATGACCTGTACTGTATGCCTTTCCACTATTCAAAATATTCCACTGGTGCTCCACCAAGTAGGATCTCCAGTTTTTGGCTCAACCCAGTAGCCCCAGCACCCCCATTGGTAATTAATCAATGACTGACTTGACCTGTTGGCAGATGAACCCAGGATATTACCAACGAAGAGGAAATCACTGTTGCAACTTAGGGGTCTTCTCTGTTCTGTATACGTTATTAAGTGCTATAGGGCAGCCCATTCTATGACTATCAGGCTTTCTAGGAGTTGTGTCAGATGGTCAGATCCTCATCTTTCTGATGTCATTGGGTATTTTGAGCTTCAGAGACCAGTATTTTGCTCACTAATGTCTTCATTCAATCAGGGCTTCCAAAAATGCACAAATATGCATCCCTGAAACAATAAAATTAAAAAACGATGCATTAAAACCCATCCCAAGAGTCCTATCAATCCCCAAAAAAGTTGCTGACGGAAGTCATTTCCAGCTTAGAGAAAAGGTCAAGGTTTCTTGAACAAGCAGTATTTCTTGTCCTTAAAAGGTAGCATGGACTGGTTCCCTACTTAATATTCTTCCTGCTTTGCACAGCACTATTTATAGTGGATTACAAAGCTTGGAGGCTGTGGGAGCAATGGAAGCAGACTGTTCATAATGTTGCTTGATGCTTTTATCAGAGGTGCATCAAGAAAGAGAGTTGTTAATGACAACAGATCTGATGTCCAGCCATCAGCGAAGCCATCCAAGAAATGATGGACTTGTATTGAAAAGTGGGAAAAAGAATTAAAATGGTTGAACTTTGACACAAAGGACAGCAACTATGAAGTGCCTCATCTACATTGCAGTGAACGTGCCATAAAATTCTAAGCACGAGACCACAATGCATTTGTGGAAGGCCCCACAAATTTCTAGAAATCAGCACATGTTCATCTTGATCTATGTAACTTCAAGCAAAAAGATATCAGAGAAAGATAGACCTGAAAACTGCAGTGTTACACATGCACAAGATCTGAATACATTTGCTTTATAATCACATATGGGAGGTGCAGTCTTTTTGGCCATGCCAGACTCCATGTTCTCGAGTGTACTTCTTTCTCAGGTAAGAATTTATGAGCTTCCAGAAAGCATGACAGGGATTTAGATTTTGCATGTCACACTCGTGGGCTAATATCGTTGCTTAGTTGACCAAAAGATCATATATGTACTACAAAATTTATTAGGGAAGACACTTATCTGCCTTCTTGCTTGACATGTTTAATATTTAAGAATCAGTCCTGATATTTCAAGCTACACTTTAATAAATAATAAATTTGGTACCGATGTTTAACTCAAGCATTCCATTTTTTTTATGCCTCTCCAATATTTGGCTTCCTCTCATAACTTTAAAGAATGCCAGACCATTTTCCCATGCTACCACTTGACATGGCCATGATCATGCCTGCTTAATATGCAAGTACAATGCACTGAATGGAATACTGCCCTCTCATTGGTCAGCTGAATATGATGTAGTGTGCTTACTAATAATTGGACTTTCAGTCAACCAATAAGGGTGCAGTATTCCATTCTTTGCATTGTACTTGAAGTTTCCCTAAACAGCTATGACATTTATCTTCGAGCAACTGTAACTTGATTTTACTGATTTCATTTAAATACTTTCAAGGTCAAATGATATTTGGTGAGTTTGTTAAACTGATTCTGTATTGACTACTGTGAAGTTTCAAAATCACTAACAACCCTTAAAAACACAGTAACACACATGCGCATACATACTGACATATGTCATGCCAGCTTTTTGCTTAACTATTATTAAGTGTATCTCAATTTATCATTGTCATGAACAGACATACACAAGACTGTGACAAAGTCCCTACATTGGTCAAATGATCACAAGAAGCTGTCCATCTACTACAAAATTATTCAAAATGGTATGGTTATCATGGAATTTGGTGCAAACTTGGAACTAAAGGATGGGAAGTCAGAGGCCATCATGCACATTGTAATGACTTTTCTGCATAAGGTGCAGATGCCCATTGACCGAGTTTAAGGGATTGGCTTTGAATGGGGCCAATGTAATATGGTAGGGTCTAAGACTGGTGTTGATGTTGGACTGCAACAGGAGAATACAAAGTGGTTGAAATCGGGGGTGTGGCACACCGACTGGCTCTTGTTTGTTTCTTGGCAGCTAAACACGTCACATGCTTACAAACAATACAGACATTACTCACAAACATATATTACTTTTTCCACTCTGTCTGTCACTACAGCAAGATGCTGGAACTGGCACAGCTGATGAGTGCCAAGGTCAAATGTTTTAAGAACAATACAAATATTTGATGTGTCTCACTGCATGAATTATGTGGAAACCCTCCACTCTGCTTAGGGATGTCTTTGCCTTGCACTTAAAAATGAAGCAGCAAGCAGTACAAATGATAGAGCAGAAGAAGCAAGGATCATTCTCAAGATTGAGGAATTAAAAATGTATTGCCACACACATCTTTCTGAATGATGTGTTGCTTGTGCTGACAATGTGTTTCAGAAAGAGAGCATTGACATGCTCCAAATACAAGATATGCTAAGTGCAACACTGTCAACTTTGGTTGACATGCTGTATAACCCAGAGATCATACTGCAAGACTTTTCCAACAATTGAAGCCTCTAGAGAGTTTCAAGGATAGAAATGGCAGGAGACCCTGCATAAAGGGCAAGAGTTACAAGTGTGTTTTGTGAGGAGCATTAAAACTCAAGTTCAAAGGCTATTTTCTTATGGTTTCATTTTTTACCCCAGCCACTTGCCAGCAGAACAAGATATGGCTGTGATGCACTGGAAGGACTTCTTGCTAGGTATGACCAAATTAATGATCCAACTAATAGGCAAACCTTGTTCAGTTCAAGGCCATGCTATCAAATAATAGACATTTTTGTGCAAGACATGAGTTAGCTTATTATCAACATGTACAAAGAGCTGTTTTCAGAGTTTTGCACTCTTGCTGAAATCTTGATCAAAATTCCACTCTCCTCTATGCCCTAGGAAAGGGGGTTTTCTTCCAAAAACGCAGTTCATACAACACTTGGGACCTTTCTCAAATTACACTCTGTACAAAACAGAATGTTCATCAAGGCTGAAAGCAGGTGCCCCAACTTTGACCAGGATAATCTTTAATACACATGCTTGCATACATTTTAACATTACCTACCTACCCACCCACCCACCAACCCATCTACCTACCTACCCACCCACCCACCCACCTACCTACCTACCTACCTAACTAATGCTAATGGAAGCCTTGGCAATCTATTATATTCAGGTGTTTTCCAACCTAGTTAATTTATTTGTCCGAACTGCACTTTCATTGTCCACAAATCTTAATCTCCTTCCTAGGTTTGACAAGATGCATGCATTTTAATCAATATTAAAAACAAAACAAACAGTGTACAACATTTATTTCTTCAAAGGACTTTTGTAGTTTTTATTATTGTCAAGGTATGTGTGTGTGTATATATATATATATATATATATATGGAGATCCCAGTTCTCTCATATCTGCAATTATGGCTTTCAGATTTTATTTGGCTTCCTGTACAGAGATAAGAAAGGATCAGAATTGTCTCTTTCTACCTATCGAGGCTTCCTCTGATATTTTGGCATTCACCATTTCCAGGTGGATAGTCCTCACTATCAAGAGAGCTTTTCAGTCCCTCACTAAGAGGAACTTCTCTTTCATGAGAATTAAAGTCCATCAAGTTACAGTTATTGATACATCTTCGGCTTTCTGGAATCACTCTGCTTTGGCTGATGATATAAAAACTGCAGTCTGACAGTCTCACATAGCCCTGTCTTCTTTTAACCTTTGATAATTGGCCAATACAATGGCATTGTTGTTTCTTTGGTCTTACAGTGATTGCACAGCATGTGACCTAACCTTCTACTAGCCTACCATGTTAAAGGTAATGGCATTGTTTTATACATCAGTTAGCAGCAGGGAGGGCGAATCCGACATTTTGTCCAATCGTCATTTGGCTTAATTAATACCTTCTGCACTCAGCGGATCCAGCGTCGTCAGCGCCTGGTAAAAAAAAAAACGACGCGGTCGTCGGGGGATCGTCCAATCGTCATTTGGTTTAATTAATACCTTCTGCGCGCCGATCCCAGCGTCGTCAGCGCCTGGTAAACAAACGCGACGACCGCGTCGATGTCATCGCCCTCCCTGCTGCTAAGAGTTACAATGATCTTATAAACAGAGTGATCACTAACTCCTCCTCTTGTAGATCAATTAGGTTATTCGACTGATCGGTAAGTCTGAAATTAATTCTTGTTAAAAATCGATTATGGCATCGCATATAGACCGGATTAATCGGACTCTCAACGATTAAAAATCCCGGAGGGGCTGTTGGTGAAAATGAATAAAGGATATACCCCTGTTGAGCCTGATCTGATTGCTTGGTATCCACCTGGTAACTCCCTTCGATAACATCACTCACTAGATTGATTGCTATCACCGATGCAATATTTACGTTGTACGGGGCAATATGCCTACCACCCTCTCCATTATCGTGTCTGAGGATAGTTGATGGACCGAGAAAATCTCTTAATGATTTTCTTAGTTCTGGCGCGTTGTATCCTGGAAACTTGAAATCGGGTAAATCGGCTTCTGTGATATTATACTCGGTTAGGAATTTTTGTTTATTATCATCGCTGTTAGCGGATATTGTTTTAACGATTCGTTCATTGATATATTCCATGTCTGATATAAGTTGATTTAACACCTCAACGTGTTTTCGTGCTTTCGTTTTCCGTAGCTGTTTTAGTTGCATTTGGTAATTACGATTAATCTCGATAAAACCACTAGCGATATCATTTAAATTAACTGTGACCACGGCGGACGATTCAGGAGTTTGCTTATACGGAAAATACCATTGCATGGTATTCCTGTTTTGAAATATAAATCTGCTGGGTAATAACGTGTTTTTTATAATAGACAAATCATTTCGATACCCGGGATTAATCTCATGATACGATTGCGCATTCGTGTGCAAGTCCTCGGGGATTCCATGAGGTGGATTCTTAGGCCATCCTAGTATGGTTCTTATCAAACTGTTATAAATATCAACCATATACCCCGGTGTGCTTATTTCAATCGTCGACGATAACGTCGGTTCATGAACCGTAATAGCGATTTTTGATTCTTTTCCTGTGATCGATTTTATCCTGCGTTGAAATTCTTTATTGATTTGTTCTATTTGGTATGACCCAGTTGGTATTGTAACCTCCTTCCAGTCTGGGGTCCCATCGGGTTTATTTGTCCATGCAAAACCCAGCGAGTTATTAGGTTGTTGTCCGTTAAATGCGTCCGCTCGGATATTAGGCCAACTGTGATATACTCGCAATTTTGCCAGCGCTATTTCCTTCACTGGAACCGGTGATGGGAAGTTTACACTGAATTCGGGTTTCGTTGATGTTATCGATATCATACTTGTTTGTACCGGAGTGGTGTTTTCCGCGATCCGGTGAAGCAATTGAAACCCTTCGGGGTTCAGCGACATTATTATTATTCGTTGTTTTCAGTGTTTAATTTTGACAACCTGCTTGTTTTAAGCCCATTGAAGTGGTTTCAGCGACGTGGTTTCCGGCTTCCAGTTGAAAATTTTTGATTTTTGACATCGCGGAGCCATACAACTGGACCATCGTGGAGAATTCAACATCGGATATGAACGAATTATCAATCGACAACGAGATCAACCCGGATAATTTCGAGTACGCGTCGGATACTATTTGATGTTTTACTGTATACTCGTTGAGTTTTTTTTGAGAACACGATGATATCTTTCTAGTGATTGCGTTGGCAACTCCAGCAATTGTTGTCACCGCGGAGATAGCGATTGGAACAGCGATCGGGGCTATCATGGTCACCGTGGATAAAATGACACCGGTACCAGCTACTATACCGGACACCGAGTACACGGCCACGTCGATTGTGGTTATTTTTCGACGGTATTTTTTTATTTTTACACGGTATTCTTCGGAAAGCGTTTTCAAGTTCGCGGAGAATTCTTTTACGGTATCGAATCGATATTGATGTGACGTCGGTGATACCTCTGATTCAATTACCCTGGTGGTCATTTTATTTTAAAAGAGCTAGTGTTTTCAATTACTCACTTAGATCCACTACAAATTCTACACACCATGTGATGTTTGTCCTAAATAGATTGCTATCAACGGCTTTAATTATAAACCGTTCGATTGTATCCTTGTCAATGATTATTGATATTGTATTGTTAAACCCAGATGAACTTGGCGATGATATACTGAACTGCATCGCCGAAATCAATGTCAATCGATAAATGCCCTTAACAATTGCGGTGATATCTATTGCATTACACGTAGGAGTCCAATCGAATGATCCGTATTGAACCGTGTATACGCTATTGCCGATGCTCCCATGAGGTGTTTTCATTTTTTCGAGTTGCTCTGTCATTCTAGGTAGTCTGTCTTTAATCGCTTCAACATCAGTTTTGATCGTTCCTATTTCCTGTGTATACGCATCTATATTATTCTTGTTCGCTGTAACCTTAGTAATGAGTGTATTTATTTCCCCTCCATACGCGTCTACATTTTTTTTGTTCGCTGCAACCTTAGTAATGAGTGTACTTATTTCCCCTCCATACGCGTCTACATTTTTTTTGTTCGCTGCAACCTTAGTAATGAGTGTATTTATTTCCTGTGTATTCTCGGTTATACTTTTTTTGTTCCCTGTAACCTTAGTAATGAGTGTATTTATTTCCTGTGTATTCTCGGTTATACTTTTTTTGTTCGCTGCAACATCAGTTTTGATCGTTCCTATTTCCCCTCCATACGCGTCTATACTTTTTTTGTTCGCTGCAACATCAGTTTTGACTGTTTCTATTTCCCCTGTATGCGCGTCTATATTTCTTTTGTTCGCTGCAACATCAGTTTTGACTGTTTCTATTCTCCATCCATGCGCGTCTATATTATTCTTGTTCGCTACAATATCAGTTTTGATCGTTCCTATTCTCTGTTCATGCACGTCTATACTTTTTTTGTTCGCTACAATATCAGTTTTGATCGTTCCTATTTCCCCTGTATGCGCGTCTATATTTCTTTTGTTCGCTGCAACATCAGTTTTGATTGTTTTTATTTCCCCTCCATACGCGTCTATACTTTTTTTGTTCGCTGCAACATCAGTTTTGATTGTTTTTATTTCCCCTGTATTCGCATCTATATTTCTTTTGTTCGTTGCAACATCAGTTTTGATCGTTCCTATTTCCCCTCCATACGCGTCTATATTTCTTTTGTTCATTGCAACATCAGTTTTGATTGTTCTTATTTCCCCTCTATATGCGTCTATATTCTCTTTGTTCGCTGCAACATCAGTTTTGATTGTTCTTATTTCCCCTCTATACGCGTCTATATTCCCTTTGTTCGCTGCAACATCAGTTTTGATTGTTCTTATTTCCCCTCTATACGCGTCTATATTCCCTTTGTTCGCTGCAACATCAGTTTTGATTGTTCTTATTTCCCCTCCATACGCATCTACATTTTTTTTGTTCGCTTCAACATCAGTTTTGATTGTTTTTATTTCCTGTCCATTCGCGTCTACATTTTTTTTGTTCGCTGCAACATCAGCTTTGATTGTTTTTATTTCCTGTTCATACGCAGTGATATCATTTATAGTTGTTGTAATCTCATCCAGCTTGGTATTTTTTTTACCAAAGAATTTATCAAAGTTGTCATCGATCCTGTTAACATTTTTTCGTAACGTGTAAAATTGGCCCGACAGCGTTGTAAACTCCGAAATAGTATTTTTTATTGTTGTAATATTCGGTTCGGTTACCGTCGGGGTCCCAAAAAAACTAGCGGTAGTGAGTTGTATATCGGTGACAGATTTTTTCACCTCGGTGACTGATTTTTTCACCTGCGTGTCAAGTTCGGTCACCGATCTATCCAACCTTATAAAACCGTCTTGGATTGATGTTATCGTCGATAAATGTTGACCCGGTTTGAGTCGTCTGACGCTGGTATACAGCGCGATAGCGTTCTCGGCGGCATCACGCTGTCGTATTAAAACGTCATCCAGCGACACATTACTGGATTTCAATTTACCCTGGCGGTCTTGAAATACAACTATTTCACCTGGGTCAACACTGGTTAAGTTTAACGTATCAGTGATTTCATCCTCGATTAGTTTTTTTATGTCGGTGGCGGGCGTTTCCGTGGATCCTTTCAGCGCCGAAATAGGTCGTCCCCAAATATCAATCATCGTTATTGTAAAAAAAACGGTGTTTTTAATTAACCCGCCGGGACTCTACGACCCCACTAGTGTATTCGTTTACAACCACATGAGGTGGTTTCCGCGATGATGAAATCGCCGCGAGTACGTTCAATACCTCACGGCCACATATCGGTGGGTCGCTTAATCGCTGTGTTGGCAGCGTGGAATAAAAAACCGGGGCTGAACACGCCCGGATATACCGCATGAACTCGTCTGGCAGGGCTAACCCGTATGAATCAAAATAGACGACCGCACGCGGATCAATCGCGTACGCAACCCAATGAGTTCCCGCTCCGGAGGACCCATCGAGGTTAATTATGCCGGTTTCAATATTCCTTGGTGCCGCCGGTAATTGATCCCTCATAAAAACACCCCTGAAGTTTTTTATCGCTAACGCGTCGGCGGCATCTATTAAATCAAAATTAGACATAGGAGTCATTAAACGGTTCCCGGTAGTCTTAGACCCTTTCCCGAATACCATGAATACGGGGTTCCCGGTAGTCTTAGACCCTTTCCGGCCACGGATCGTTTTTTTTTATAGCCTTTCCCGGTTGCCTTCTTCAATGCCATCCCCGCCCCGGTACCAACGGCTCCTAACGCCGCCGCCTTCGCCACTGCTGGTGCGGCCGCGGCAATCAACGCCGGAATCGCGGCTAACAACGGAAATATCCCACCGGTCTTTTCCATGTTTTTAATCGCTGCGGCCGAAAAATCTATTTGAACACCCTTTTGATTCTTCATCGCATCATTGAAATGTTTTATTTGACGCGCCGTCAACGATATCTTATGATTACCACCTGCCATCTGTGACGGCTTCAGCGTTATTGTGGTTCCGCATTGTTTAGCCGACTTTGATCGTAATTTCTTGACTTGACCATCAGTTAGTGTAACGCCGACAACACTATACGACATTTTATTGTAAACGCGTTTGTGTTTTCAATTACATGTTTTCCACTGGCGCATCAACGATTCTCATTCGTCCACCAACACCTTCCAACAGCATTGATTTATCGCTGAGGATGACAGCAATAGCTCTATAATCAGCAATAGCGCCGCGAGTTACATTAGCTCGGAAGTGTATATCAACGACGGATTGTCTTGTTAAATCAAGATGTTCCAGCGAAAAGAAATAGATCGGATATAGTTCTTTGAAATCATGTTGTGATATTTGCAAACCAGTGTCGACGTTTTGATCACGACTCATATACGACAGCAAACGATGGTACACGCGTGCAATATGGTTTTGACCGTAATTAAGTTGTATATCCTCAGATGGTTCCTGCTGGCCGTTTATTCTCAGCGAGACGTCAGTAACGCCTAATCGATCAAATATCATATGGCTGGATAATTGATTATCAACTCTCGTCATATCCTGCAACGCAACAAATATATGACGCGGAGCCGAAATGCCTTGTTGTGATGCCAGGTTCCATGTGAATATACCATTGATATTTGATTGCTTAGTATCTGTTGTTGTTGTTAGCCAACTTAGTAATGATTTTCCTCCCTGCTCCATAAAGGATAGCAATCGTGCCTCTGTGGTAATGGATGGAGTCATTACTGGCATCCACAATAATATTTTAGTTAAAACGACTTTACCAGGGTCATTATTTGGATTTGCAAGATCCGCTGGAATTCTCCAAATTGCATTTCTATCATCACCTTTTCGCACAAGCACCACGGTATGCTTTGCTCCGTAGATAACTTTTCGCACGTTCCTACAAAATCCAAATATATGATGCAGTGGAATCGTGCATGAGAAAGATCTACGCGGTCCTGTTAACATTGATATGCGTGTTGCGGCTCCGAGGTTGAAATTAGGATCGCTGTTTATAATCATATTCTCAACATCAGCGTTAGCGCTATTATCATTATTTCTTGGTCGTCTTACCACAAATTGCGAGTTTCCAACAGTGTTTCTAGTATCCTTTGCAAACATCATAGATGGACCCGCTGATCTTGTATAATCGTCGGAATATCTTGCTAGCCCGATTATTGTTGTAGGCACGTCAACATCGCGTTCTATAGACTCGATCTCTCTTCCATCAATGAGATATTTTGCACTCTCAAATAGCGCCATTACGCCGTTATTGACTAAGCCAACTTTGGTAACATCTGGATACGGTGCTGGTACAGCAGGAGTATCGGCCTCTGTTACAAGTTCTCCTTCGATTTCAATAAACGCTTCACACGGCAAAAAGTATTTACTGGTATCATGGACTTGAAGTTCAATTCGCGATCGTATGTTGGGTTGTACTGCATGATAGGAATAAAATTGATAATTACGGACAGAATCATCCTTGTGCACTGGTGCGTCCATATCAAACGCCGGATCAGCTGTTCGTTTAAACATTTTATTTAATAATACGCTGATGCATCTAAATCATCGTCGTCGTTTTAAACCACTTCCCACTATCATGTTTGCGATGTCATCTTGATTATTGTTTACCAACGACGCTAGTTTTTGTTCCACTGCGTTATTTATTACTTTACTGACATTCGCAGGCATCACTGTCGTTGATGGCATCACCGGTGGTTTCTGTTTTTTTCTTCTCACCAACGACATTAGTTTGTCCTTTGCTGCAGAAAGCGCCTTTCCGGCAACATCTCCAATAGCGCTGATTCCCTTATCACGAATAACATCAATAGCCTTCATTCCTAATTGTTTGGCTAACGGCGCTACTTTTGGAGCCATTCTTGTAAATAACCCCGCAATGGTGCTACCGAGACCATCTCCATAGTACGCGCGGTAAACAGGCAATCGCGAGTTTACCACGTAGACGAGTACTGGTTTATCGTGGTTGTAGTGTATGATCATCTTTATTATAAAAACACCAGTTTTCCAATTAGTGATTGATCACCCCCCTTCCCACCACTGAATTATAAATTTTGTCAAAAACATCGATTTTCTCTAAATGATTTCCTGGGGTTTTCATCGGCGGTAAAAATCCGCGTTTTTTGTCAATTTTTGGTCGTTTTTGGTTGGTTTTTGCCGGTTTTTGGTAAAAAACATCGATTTTCTCTAAATGATTTCCTGGGGTTTTCACCCGTAAAAACTAACTAAAAACGACAATTTTATAATTTTTTTAATCATCCACTAACTCGTCTATGAGCGTTCGATATGCATTAATGTCCATGATACCGCCTGCAAATAACTGCTTGCAAATATCAGCGGCCTCATTGATTATTTCCGGAGAGTTATTTCCGGCTCGTTTTCCTCCGATTAGTATTTCCAGCCGTGATATATCACTGAGAACACTATCAGGACAAGCGTTTTCAACTAGACCACTACCACTTGGATACCCCTCTCCGCTTGTTTTTTTAGAACCAGCTTTTTTTTGACGTTTTTCTTTTCGCTGTTCTTGCTGTTGTATATCATAATCATCAATTCCTTTTTTAAATTCTTTATATCCCAATTCTTTTGTATCCAAGCGATCAATCTCTTTATTCGTTTTATACAACCAATTAACCCAGTCATCTCGTTTTATATTACTGTTTTTATACTCGTCTTTTAAAAAGTCCTTTCTTGAATGATAGCTGTGAGCGGCAAAATTACCAAAAATCCTATACTCGTCGGATTTCAGTAATTGAAATTGTTTTATTTGTGCTATAGCCTTTTCAGTGAGTTTATCTATAAAGGAAACCCCTCTTTGAGTGGAAATTTTTTGAAGTTCACCAACATCACCCTGTTCAACAACGGGTTCAGAATCATCAATATCAGCTAATCGTTCATACTCTCGTTGGGTTTTTATATCACCGGAAAGTTGTTTTATCCGTTGCTGTGTTTGTTCTGTCTCTGCTGCTATCTTTTCAAGTACAGGAAGAAGAGGCGCCTCTTTCCGTTCGCCTTCCTTAGGAATATCTCCATATATTGCCCGTTCTGTTGCCGCTGTAACATCCCTGGTCGCTTTAGTTACCGGAGCAAAGAGTTGTTCACTTCCAACAGTAAAATCAGTTTGTAGTTGCTGCCGCGTTTGAAGTTGTTCTCGAACCCTGTCTCGTAATGGTATGAACTTTTTAAGCGCCGCTAGCCGCTCTCTGGCTAGCCGAGTAGTAAGTGATTCGCCTACCATTATTGCAATTGCTCCGCAATTTCTAATTTCCCGCCGAGCGTGGCGGGGGGGGGGGATGTGTATACCATCGGGGGCTCCACGGAGTTTTCGTCTATAATCCTTCTAATGTTTTTGATCTTACTAGAAATCTCCCGGCGTCGTTCATAAACACGTCCAAGTTTTTTTCGTATTATTTCAACGGCAGTAAATAGTCCAATGAATGCATTTACGTCATTGTGGTACAGGCTCTCATTAATCGCATGTTGTAATCGTTTTATAAAAAAGTACTCGCGGGCTAGGGTAAAACGCCCCCGTTTCGATTGTTCGTTAATAATCTCATAATCGGATAATATTTTTTCGCTGTCGTGACTATCAGATAATTCAATTCCTTGATTTTTTAATTTTGAAATCTCGGCTAATATATTATTGATGTCTTCGATATTCATATTCTTATAAAACATCCTTATTTCTAATATAAAAAAAAATGAACTCTGCGCAGTGTGTTAACATTCGATTGAACCGTAGGATAATTCGTTTTCTTCCGGAACAGACAATTTATTGTCATGGCGACTTCGTCAGCGCCATAGGCGCCGGTGACCTTCTCACTCGCTGATATAATCGGAGGATTCTGTTACATTTGAAAATCGAATTTTGCGTCCGTTTTTTTTTGAGATCGCTGAATTCTGTATTCCTTCTGCAACAAATCGTATTGAGGCGATACAAATGTCGAAATATTTTCCTGCCTCATTCATCGACTGAAATATTTTTTCCTCGTGAGTTGTTGTATCAAATGACTTTACGGGTTTTGCTTTCTTTGAGTATTTACCAGTTTCGCCTTTTTTGGTATTTTGACTTTGCGAGATAGCTTGCAAGTTTATAAGAGAATTATCAGTCTTATTATTATTAATATGATCAATCACAAGCCCATTCTCGATTAATCCGTTGAATACTTCAAATACCACCCTATGAACATAATACTTCTTCTTTCCGGCACCAAACATCAAATACCCCTGATTATTTTTCCATCCAACTGGTTTTTTTAGTCTACAATTTCTAACAACACCGTCGCGAGATGCCTCGTAATTAACGAGCACAGGGTGAGGTCTGAACTCTTGGTCCATTTGTATAATAATACTACTTGTCTAATTCATTATTTGGTTTAATTATAAACCTTTCAATGTAGTCCTGAGGTGTTTTGATGACGAAGTCGGCGGAGGGGTCAATGACGGCGTTTTTAATTAGCTTGTCGTAATAACGTTTTAACTCTCTGTATCGCTTTCCGCCACAATTGATACACAACTGCGATTTTCCTCTTACACCAACGCGACAAACCAAGCACGGGAGGGGGCCAAGAGAACCATTACGAACGCTTTGTAAATGATACCCGCAGAATTCACCTCTACATGATTTATTGCACGGGGTTGTCGACCCAATCATCAACCATTTGCAGTGATTCATTATACTATATTCTTTTATTTAAATACTTGTTTTAATTATATGGATGAGTTCGAGAGATTAGCAGCAATTAAGCCCTGGAAATCTCGACAGAGTCCTCAAGGACGCACCAAAAGCGTTAATAAACGATAGAACCCTGTTGAGTAAAATACGCGATTGTATCAATGAATTCAAGCGTGATGGTGCATCTCATAGTTGGTCAACATTTCGAATTGATGGTGTTGTTGATGCGACCATGAACGACAACCACACAGCAACGATAATATCACAACTTGACGGTAAAAAGTATTTCTTCAGAGTAAAATTCATTGTCCGGGTGGAATCAGGTAATTGGATCATACGTGATAAATTTGAACCAGTTCTCAGCGACAAGAAAACAGTTATTGTTAGCCGCGACTCCAAGCCGGGGTTGTTAACCGGAATTGACAGACCATACTATGAACGAGTGTATCCTGAAACAGCAGTTGTTTATGGAATATACCCGTTAAATAAGAAACCTGATATCGGAAAACTAGCGCCGATGAAACAGTCAACGGGGATAAATTGTGTAGCAGAACGAATAATAGAGCATTTTACAAATGCGTGTCGAGGAAACAAATTGACTGATTTACGACGCAGCAAAATCAACCAGTGGGAGAAGACAGTGCGCGAGCGTGGAGCAACCATCAGCGACATAGCGAGATTAGAAACGTCGCTGAGATTTCCAATAACCATTACAACGATAACCGGTGAAGTATTATACGAATCGAAGTATAAATCAAATGGAGCCCCAATCAAAATTATTGATCATAACGAACACGCATGGACATCCGCGGTCACAATATTTCCACGGGATAGAACAGTAAAGTATATACCTGAAGAATTCCTGGGAGAACAATTCTCCAAGGATGGTTTTCTTGCGGAGAGGAAACTATTTGATGCTATTGCTTGTTTGCGTAAAGACGACCCTGTGTCAGTGTGGTTACTTCGCAGCGCTGAAAACGATGCGGATACCTTTGATCAGTTTGTAAGACCAAACGGTGAATTATATCGCACTGAAGCGTTTCACAACAAGATGAAAAAAACCGCCATAGAATTTGGAGAGCATGATGAACAACTGCTAACAAATTGTTTTACGATTCCAACGGTTGCGGCTCATGTTGCAGCAAGGAAAAATGCGTGGAGTCCAACACGCAAGGAATTTCTACTGGATGTACAATACTATCACGGTGGACTATGGAACACTGAATACAGCCGCGACGCTATGATTTCCGTTGATATGGTTGCCTGTTATCCAGCGAGTTTTCTCGGGTATGGATCCGCCGCTGGGTATTTTAAACGATTTGGACACCCCAGACATGAAATGACTCGTGTTGCTATTAATGGACCACTGCCTGATTTTGATTTAACCGGATTCGCTTGCGTAGTATCATTTGAATTCGCGGCAGGACTTCATCGCTGTTGCTATATTTGGATCGGTAGACACATGGCTGAAAAGAAGTGGCTGCCAATAGCGCTGCTACGGTATATGATTGATTGTAAAATGCTTGTATCGTTGATTGTCAGTGACGCGATTATATCATACCGGGCACAGACTGAAGTCTGGTTACCAGAACCGGAGCGTCTAGATAGCATAATTGACGAGTCCAGAAAACAGATTGATGCCGACGAGGAATATATCATCAAATGGTCCAGGAGGATATTCAACCAACGAAACCGCGAGGCAAAAGATCTCGGTAGAAGAATAATCGGTAAGTTCACACAAGGTGGAAAAAACTGCGACTACAAACGATATTGCTCACGGCTGATTATAGATGACGCAGAATATGATTTCATAATCAAGGACGCAGTGGCGAAAAATAGATACGTGAACTGCAAAACAGCTTTCTTGTCCAATGGAACAAAGTTGGGTACAGTTGTTACTTACAGCGATGGAGACAGCCCGGCATATCCGCATTTGAGGGCGTCTATGCTGGGTTACGCCGCTATCAATTTATTCTCGACGATAAATAAATTTCCCGACACTGTGGTTAGAGTAGCCGTTGATTCATTTTACATAGATGTAAAGTATAAGGGAAACATAGCCGAGTTTACTAGTCCGGACGAGAGTTGGGGTGCATGGAGAATTAAAAATGAAATACGACGCGATTATTCCCCGTCAGCAGATGTCACCGTTGAAAATAATTACTTACGCGGTGATAATCTATCAGAATGGTCTAATGCACCACCGTGTTCTGATCCAATTTGTAGATACAAAACAGTTTATTTAAGCGGCTGTGGCGGGACAGGAAAGACGACTCGGGCAATTGAATTATTTCGAACGCGGGCAAGTATAATCGTGCTTACACCGACCCATAGACTAGCGCGAGAGATAAAACAAAGAAATGTTGACGCCGTTACTTATCACAGCTTTTTTCGATACAGCGGCGGTGAGTGGACTCCTGATCGAATGGGTGAAAAATTTATTCCTGAGGTTATCATCTGGGATGAGATATGTACTGTTTCGTTAGATGTTTTACAAATGTTTCTTGATTGGTTGCTGCGCGCGAATACAGCGGTGATCATGTGTGGCAACCATGGCCAACCACCACCATTTGTCGGCGAGGGTCCACATGATTGGTTAAAGGGTTTTGTGGACTATTATGAAGAAACCGATACTGATTACCGAGCACTTGATGAACAACTGCGCGAGGTTAAAAAATTAATCAGATTACAGCCGGATAGAATTCAATGTGAAATAATCCGCGAGGTGATTCCGGAAACTCCAATGAATGAATTTTGGGAAACATGGAGACCAAACGATTTGATTGTAGTGAGTAGAAAGATAGTCAGAGACACACTTCAGCAAAAGTTGTTTACGTTGCATAAGGAAAAGTTTCCAACGCGCCCAGTGCCACTGTGTTATAGACCCGCGGATACACGGCGGCAGAACATTGAAGTTGAAATTCCAGGCCCGACAGCGTCGGGGACAAAAAAACAAATTCTTGTGCTGAATGATATCGTGCTCGTTGATATCAGCGTCGTCAAGGACGCGCTACGTGCTAATAAGTCCCCATGGACGCTAGGATACGCAACAACAATACATTCCTCGCAGGGACTAACCATCACGGACATAATTGTTTGGATAGTTGATAATCGCATCGAATGGTCAAATCTAGTCTATCTTGCAGTGTCCAGAGTACGGAGGATAAATCAGCTTCGAAGAATTGTTATTGACGGAGTCAGTGACGGAGTCACCAACGACATCATCGATGCAAGCGTCATTGATAGAAAACTCTCGGGTTACCGCCAACAGGCTAAAAAAAAACAGCGGCGTTTTGATATTGATGCCGAATTAATAATTGCGTTACGACAACAACAGAATAATCACTGCGCAAGTTGTAATTGTGTAATGCGCTGGCGTTATTCGGATAAAGACGCTCGCCAATTTACCGTGGACAGGATCGATAACAGTCTCGGTCATGTCAAAAACAATGTGAGGTTAACCTGTCTTGAGTGCAATAGACACAACGGCGCTAGTTAAGACCACGCGGGGGTAATTGAGTATCGTCAGGTATCACTTGTAGTTGCTCGCGTGTAAACCCCCGCTGTGGGGCAGTTAAATCCAGTCTATAGATCGGTGGTCTACCAGTTGATCATGTTATCGTTGATATGTTATGTGTGGTAACACTCCAAATAGGATCAGTAGCTCTTTTTTTACCGCCTTCAAGCTCTCCTGGTTCATACAGATATCTCACGGTGACATCGCCGAGAATCGGCTTGGAAACGCTATATATTTTTGATCTTCCGGGTATATACTTTTTTTTAATCGCGTCGCTGGGCTTCATGTTGATTGCTCGGGTAATCTCGTTATTTAACGCTGCAATTACGCCTGGTAACCTTTTAACCCATTCACGAGATCGTTTTTCTTGGATAAATTCTTTTGCGTACTGATATCCAAATAACCGTTCAGCAAGAGTCCGATTGAATCGTTCAACAATTGCCTGATCACGATGTAGCGCAGTATGACCTCGTCGTACCGCGACGCTATGATGTTTCAGCGTTGATAAAACAGCGCCGCGAAATTCACTACCAGGATCAACTTGTAATAGATTTGGCCAGCGCAGAGGACCTCTTCGATAAATCCGCTCAAACGCATCGGCCACTTCAGTTGCTGACTTTGTTTTTAACGGCTCCGCTTGTTTGTATCGACTCGCAACATCAACTACGGTTAGCGCGTATTTGTAACCGTTGTCATGCGGAAGAAATAGTATATCAGCCTGATGAACTTCATTAGGTACGCTGACATCAAAGCGCGAGAAGTTGATTTGTTTAGGCGGTGGTAGATAAATTTGCCATATAGCCTGTTTGGATAACCAATTAGCCGCAGTGGCCTTTGTTACCTTTGCAGCGCTTGCAAGCTTACCAATTGCGGCCTTCCCCTTCCAGTATCCTCTCGGAGAATAATAGATGGATTCCATGTTGTTATTAATTACCAGTGCCCATCATTAATTTACCTTTCATAGCCGATTTTACCAACCATGAAGCCAATTTTTCTTTGAATGATTTATCAGGAATAGCATTTAACGCGTGAATTAATTTTACATCCGCGATATGACGCTGTTGCAGATCGCTACTTTTGTAGTAAGCAACATCATGAGCATGACACGCCTTATCGATAGCGTTTATTGGATACTCACCGGGCCGGGGTTGATTTTGATCATCGAGTCTAATATCTAATCGTGTTCCGGGGCCACAGTAGCTATATCCTGGGAGGTGCTTTTCTCCTGGATACTTTGCCCACGGTGTTCCGGGGAGTTTTGATAACTTGGCTGCAATATCACCTCCTCGCTTTTTTTTAAAACATCCCCAGGTTTAATAGAAATAAATCTAAACTTCTTTATACCGCATTGTACACACTTACCAGTAAGTGCTGATCTGTTATTTCTTGTTGTAACGGTTGTCATATCATTTGTGCCAGTACGCACTCTACACTTCACACAATATAGATCCATAATTTATGTATAGAGATATGAATATAATTGATTTTTCGGCGACTAAAACAAGAGAACCAGTTAAGCATGTTGCAGCGTTACCAAACTCGATCCGGATGATTATCATCGGACCATCTGGATCCGGCAAGACGCAATTGTTACTTAATTTAATAATGAGATGGATGAAGTGGGATAAGTTGTATTTAATCGCCCCTAGCGTAGATGATCAACGATGCTACGAGGTGTTGAAAGATTTTAACGAGAATGCATCAGCGATCACTGAAAAAAATGTTATTGAGTTTATTACAGATATCAATGATGCACCAGGTATCGATGATATTGATGGCGACGTTAACAATCTAGTCGTGTACGATGATGTTATGTTAGACAATCAAAAAAACCCAGCTAGGATATTTTCCAGAGGCAGGCATACAAACACTGACGTGATATATGTCACTCAACGATACACTCAGATTCCAAAAGTAATCAGAGACAACTGTAATATTCTTGCTGTATTCAACGGCGTTGATACACACACGCTACGAAATATTTGGCAGACATGGAGCGGCGGTGACATGGACTTTAATGTTTTTCGAAACTTTTTTAGTCATGCTCAGTCGACCCCACATGGATTTGTAATGATAAATTTACATGATCCTCGGACACGATATCGTATCGGACTTGACCAAATATTCGGTTAAATTGTAAGATCATAAAGATCTTCATTGTAAATAGCCACTTAGCAGCAGGGAGGGCGATGACATCGACGCGGTCGTCGCGTTTGTTTACCAGGCGCTGACGACGCTGGGATCGGCGCGCAGAAGGTATTAATTAAACCAAATGACGATTGGACGATCCCCCGACGACCGCGTTGTTTTTTTTTTTACCAGGCGCTGACGACGCTGGATCCGCTGAGTGCAGAAGGTATTAATTAAGCCAAATGACGATTGGACAAAATGTCGGATTCGCCCTCCCTGCTGCTCAGTTTTGTGGAGGCTATTAGGCACCCTCCTAACCAGTACATTCAGCAGTGCAGTTGTATGAAGTACATGTAATGTATTAGTGCTATTAAAATTGTTTTTGTTGGAGTTAAAACTAATTTGAATAATGTAGTACATACCAGCTACTGTTCCAAAGATTCACTCCTCTCACCACACTCAAAAGTTCTGTACTTTCTGTATGAATGAAATAGGTCAATAAAAATCCACTTCTCTGACACCTGTGTGACAAGCTAAAAGTCAGCTTGGGCAGGCTAAAATTTGTTTGTTTTTTTTAGAGGAATCCGATGGAGATGTTTAGTACCAATGCTTTTATGTTTTGCAACTTTTATACTATGCAGTCTTCATACATATATCAGTACCTTTATTTGGCATTCATAAGTACCTTACTCTCTTATTACCTTACTCTCTTATTACCTTACTCTCTTATTACCAGTACATTATTGCCTGTTGTTTTATTCCAGTTATAATTTTGTATGTGCACACTGTATATGCTGAGGTACAAGTTCTAACTTAGCCACAGACTATTTCAATCAGAACATTCTCAGTCTTTTCTGTTAAGTCAAGAAAGTGACTTCTGCTTTAATTTGCCATCATTGAAAACTGTTTGAGAACTAATTTCATTCAAATGGCACAATATGGTGGCAGAAAGATACAACTGGAACATTGTTGGCCTTTTATGTGAAAACGTGTTTTTTTGTCTGCCAAACTTGCTGATTCTGTACAATTGGCTTTGCAAAAGATTGTTTTGATGCATGTCACCAATTTCAAGGTAACTAGCTGATAATTGTTAACAATATTGCTTGTGAGATTCTTTGATGCATGTTAGATACAAAATAGAATCCTTTCTAATAAGGAGCCACCTGGATTTTTGTAAAATGCAAAAATTCACCACGTGCATGCTGTGTTTAGATCATCTTTTATTTACATGATACTTACAGGAGATATATGCATACATACCCTTTGACAAATAATTAAGTGGATAAAAATAAGCGTTATTAGATCATTCTCTGAAGTAGGGTGTGAAGATTGTTTTGATGAATGTTGCCAATGTCAAGATGGCATTTGGAAGTGGAAGCGGACTTAAGTGGAAACAGCACTTATCAGAAAAACAGCAAAGAGCAAGCTAATTGATATATGATTATTTCCATGAGAGACTTGGTTTTATGATATTTTCTTGATTTATGAATTTTTAAATCTGAAAGAGAATTTTAAGTGGAAAAGGATATACATTTTTTTAGTATTATCAAACATAATTCTATTTTTGATTGTTTAATTGTTAAGTTCAAGATCTTTTACCTAAACATCTATTTGCTGGTCTGCTTAAAAATTAGAGTATTTCAAAAACCATTATCTATCAATCCATTTGTCTGTCAATCTGTTCACGTATATATATATATATATATATATATATATATATATATATATATATATATATTTACTCTAATAATATCTGCATTTTAACCCTCTTTTTTTTAATCTACATACCTACATGTACTATTTACATAGATCTTTTTTGCTAATGTAATTATTGGCATAGGATTATAAGGTGCATGCAATGATAGAAAGAAAACAAAAGTTCTTTGTTTATGAAATAAACACTATTTTCTTATCCCCTATTTTATTTTGCCTTATTTTTTTACTTCATTTTGAATATCAATTTTTTATTATTTTGGAGCAAGTTCAATTTTCCAATCATTTTTTCCACATTAAAATTTGTGAAGTCCATCATCTCTTGGTTATGGCTAAAGAATCAGACTGGGATCATCTTTTCAATTCTGGCCATCCAGTACTGATAGGAGGAGGAAATAATTAACTCTCTGGGGATCAGGAGTTAAGAAAATGAAAGCATAACTATTGCATAATTAAAACTAGTTTTCAGTCTCCCCATCTCCCCCCACCTAAAAAAAGACAAAAACTACATATACTATAGATGCTCTTCCTGAATGGATGCTCATATTGGCATGGGGTTTTCACTGGAAGACTTGTGATGTATAATTGGTATTAAAATAAATAGTACATGTCTGCTTTCCATCATGATCAGCTTTCTGGTCATATGGAAAATTTTGTGAATGCTACTTCTACATGGAAAGCCATAGCAGCATATGAAGTTTAATAAAATGTTGCTGATATTTTTTTTTAAGGTATGTGGTTTATGCAAGAAAGCTTTCTTTTTTGCTTTAATGATTTTACCAGTTTTGCTTTTAACATTGTTCTATATGACTTTATTTGATACTTTATTTTATATAACCATGATTGTGCTGATGTTGCAGCAGATTGTTTTGCAAGTCAGAGCACTACAAGGACAGGGGTGAGTCATCAGGTTCCATGGAACACTTGTCTTTTCTTTTTTGGTGAACTTGCAAGCCAGATCTTTTCTTGGGATTTAACCTTATTCTTGATCTATTTCATTCTCTAGGAAGTCATCACTAGCAAACATGAATTGGGAGAGATAGCTGAATACTATTTTGATGGAAAAGGAAAAGGTTTCAGACCCATGCTGATAATGTTAGCTTCCAAGGCATTGAACTTCCACAAGACTGAAGAGGAAAAGTAAGCATAGACAACCTTTCATAAAGTTCACTCATAAAAAGTAACTCCTTATATTAAGCCAGGGTCCCATCTTTTCATTTGACCTACTTATTTTACCTATCCTCAGTAGCCATGTCCCTTACACAGCCAGTATATGTATCAGTCATTGACTGCTTAGGAGAATCGCATCAAATACATATCTCACATGTTTCTTGTAACCATTCTGAGAGAAGTAGCCAGGGAGCAGACAAGCAAGCATTCAATTGAGTCATTTTGAATGGCATAGTCAGAATAAGTGAAGAATTGTTGCAATCAGTAGTGATTAAAGTTATTTCAACATTGTTCAATCAGTATATCCTACCAGTGTGGTGACAAAATACCTCGCCAAGTTAAAAATTATACCTACAAAGAGTGTTTCCAAAGTGTCAGTGAAAGGCATGGTAAGAATCCTTCAAGAGGTCACCATAGTGTACTTGCAGCATTTTAAAAGGTAGACTTTTTTTCACAGTGTAGCTTAATAATAATGATAATAATTCCAATAATAACAAGATATTATATTTATCATTTATTAAATTGAATTCATACTTATGAGTGAAAAATTTCACCACACTAAAATTATATTTAATGCATTTATAAATAGTGTACAAGCTTTAACTATAAAAGTCAAGTACTGTTCTCAGATCTTAATTTGAGTATAATGTTAATAGAAGATATTCATCAAATAGCTTATGTGTTCCTGCAGTTTGACAGATAGCAGTCTCCACATGTTGTAAATATATAAACTGCCTAATTGAACTAACATATTCAAAGGACTTTAATTATTTATTTGCAGGTATAGATAAAATACAAAACATAAGACATAAAACTGCTTTTTCCATTTTTTTAATACATTGACATGCATTTTTGCAAAACATTTATACTTCTTTAATGCTGTGATAATAAAGATATTTTGGAAATTGTTCAATACTTTATTATATGGCACATTTAAATAAGGGTAAACTTTTTCTTACTGTATGACAATAATGAAAAAGCAAATATTTGAACATAAATACTGTGATGTATGTTTAATTTATTTTGGGTGCTTGACCTTTTATGTGATTGAGGGTAGAATAGCTATGGTGTACCTAACTTTTTCATTTTGTTTTTTTATATTTAAAGTTATAATTTTGGCCTTTATTTGTAAAATTTAGAATGTTCTGGAAGAGAACTTCTATTCCACATACTGATCATTTTATGGTGTCTTAGGTTTTATATAAAAATTTGTTGTCATCAAAATTATGTATTGTTCCTTTAAGTTTAGTCTTTAGAATTATTTAATGTTCTGTTCAGATACAGTTTTCAGAGGAATCATGTACTTAAAATTATTCATTGGAGTTACTAAATGCTCAATGACGTTTTTGACAAAATCAATATTATTGGATTATTATGAATTCATTCAAATACATGCTGGATTATATCATTGTGATACATCAAGATAGTTGGTGGCACATCAACTGATTGAAAACTGTTGGTACATCAGCATATTCATCGCTGGAATTCTTTAGGAACACAATTTTTTTGGGACTTATGATAGAACTTTTATGATTATTTGGGATTTAATTCACAATACTGTAATTTCCTCTTATACTTTTACTTTATACCTGAGAGAAATAAATTTATTTGTTGACTTTAATGACCTTGTTTGTTTCACATCTTACTGTTACATAGTTTAAGACCATTGAGTTATAATAATACTGTTTTACTTGTACAAGAATTGAAATTATATTGCTAAACTAGTGAACATATAACATCTGTGAAAATTGTTCCATGGTAACATTGGAAAGAAGAAGTGTCTCAGAAACTCTTAGCAGCTATGCAATATTGGATAAACAATGGTGCATATGTCACATAGAAGGTGAATGATTTAGATGTTTTTATAAATTGCATCAACTTTAGTAATGATGCTGCTTAAATTCCACATCCACCATTCAGTGTGTTGCCACAGCATTCTCTAAATCTGTAGAAATTGGAATAAGAAGTTTCCTGCCAGTCTGGATGGCATCTTCATGACTGGGTCATCTGTTGTGAACTGCTGTCTTCAGTGTAAGATTGGGTCTTCAGATTGATCCATTTCCCTTAGCATACATTTATTCTGATTTGCATTTAGGCTGTCTGTCTGGACAGTGCTGCTTAAACAGGGATGTCAGGAATGTAATGTGTTATCTGATTTTCTAACACAACTGAAGGCTTCAAATAATGCCAACTGGAGCTTTGCCAAGGAAATGTATGTCTGGTTCTCCATGAGGTCTGACACTATTAACTAGTGTTTTGTATATTTAATTTGTATTATGTGATTTACCTTTGTCCATAACTGAGGATAAGAGTTTTGGCCTACCTCACTAATGTTTAAGTTTTTTTTTGTTGTTGTTGTAAACACCATATTACATTGGTAATTTTGTTTATGTCTGTATATATATTAAGATTATTATTATTTGTAGCTAAACATGTTTACTTGGATTTCAGTTCAAGACAACACTGGTTTTCCCTTCAAGAATTCCAGGTGTACCTGATCTTTGCCATATTCTTTACTAAACATTTAGTAATAGACCTGATCTAGTTGTCAATTTAGAATATTCTTGAATTTAACTTTGACCCTCATCCTGGTCCTCTTATTGTGTCTTAGGTTCTTATATTAAGGTTGCTTATAGTACAATGACTCATTCCTATCTTAACATCAGTCTTTATAGGAATTAATTTTTTGTTGTATTTTAGGTAATGTTTGAGAGGATTTGTTTACTTGAATTATTCAATGAAATTACAAACAGCTTATTAACTTTAGGACTAAATCACTATTTTGGAATTATTGTGAATTCATTTAAGGAAATTACGAATTATATTGTAATAGACCTGGGGGCTCAAAAGCTGTAATATGATGGATGGAGAGGATGGTTTTTCTATGTCATAAATTTAACATGTTGTTATGTCAATGAATATATATAAACTGCTGAAAGAATGAATTTGAACATTGTAATGTATTAGAAATGCAATGGTTGCGACCTACCTTGATATCTGTATTAAACCATTCCTGTTGTATGTCAAGTGTTATTGCCAGTCATGTGGTAACAATTGTCATTGAGTTCAACCTTGCACATCGTTAAATACTCACAAAATCTTCTGGAATCTTATTTTATATGAATTTGACACACCCAGAAATATGTTTATTACCTTAAATTCTCATCCAAATCATCATTTGAATAGCACTAAGCTCAATGACTCCAACAGCTGACATCACACAAATATGCCTGCAGGCAAGATGGCTGACACTAGATTGCATGACTGGTTCCACACAGTAAAATTTGTCAAGTTCACAATTTTTGATTAAATTTCACTTGTTGATTGTAAATGCTGGCCTTCTTTTATACAAGTATCAGTAGGTTTTGAATATTTGATAGGTTATTATTCATTTTTATGCTGGTCAGTATATTTTTAATGTTATCAGCATTCATCAGTAGTTGTGTACTCTTCATCCAAACTTAATTGGCTTTGTTATGACTTTAAGTACGTTGACGTTTGATGGACATGACATAATATGTAATGTTTATATATTTGCTAATGACAGAGTGTAAATGGACAAGTGATGAAAGTTAAATTGTATATTAGTATATTAACCCTCAGTTTGTGTTGCTGGTTGTAGAGTATCTGTTCAGCACAATCAGACCTATTTGGTGTCCTGGACAAGCAATGATTTGTTAAATTTACATCACATGACTATTTTTCGACTCTTTGGGATTAAATTCACTATGCTGAAAGTTCTTTATTTAAATTGCCACTTTGTATTCAATAGAAATGTATTATTTGTTGAGTTTTACTAAACTTATTGGTTTTCACTCTTTTTAACAATAATGACACCATCAGCAGTATTGTTTGCTAGCTATGTCCTGTAGAAAGGCCATTTTGCACTACATGTACCTTGATCCAGGTATTGTACTTTCCTACTAAGTTCAGGTGTTTTTTGTGCTGACATTGGTCAGTATTCTTTAGCAGCCTTGAATTCTGACACAAAATACTTTTCAACAGTTTGTACTAGGAGCTCATCTTCAGTCATATGGCTTGTTTATCTAGTGTTCTTTTCTTGGTAAGTAGCAAGTAGCTGGCTCCAGATTCATTCTATAATCTACCAATGGCTAAAAGAGTGGTTTGTGGCAAGTTGTGCTTGATGGAAAATATAGAGATCTTCACATCGATACACCAGTTGTAGATTGTTGTTTTGCCACTTAGGATTGAAAGTGAAGCTGTGCCATGTTAAGAGCCATGATTGTCTTAGGTAAATAACTTTATTGCAGAAAATAACATGGATTCCACACTGCTGGGACATTGGAAAAATGTAAGGTGAAAGAAAGGATTTTTAATCTGCCATGTGATCACAGAAAAATGTGCAGTTGTTGTTGTTGTCCTAGGGTTTAACGCCATTTTTCAGCACAAGATAGGGTATACATGGCGGCCCATATAACTGGTGGAGGAAGAACCTGGAAAACCCAGGGAAGAACCACTGACCCATGAGAAGCTACTGGCAGGCTTTCCCACGTACCCACACTAGCCGAGCCTTGGACTCAAACCCACGCAGACATGGCAGTGATCCGGAATGGTGAGCGCTTTAGACCACTTGGCCACTCGGGGCCCCCAGTTATTTTGTAATCATGAGTTGAGATCATTGAGCTCATGACGTAATTTTTAGAGATTATGGGACTATTCAATCAGGTGAGATATAATTGTTACATATAAAAAATGATACTAACAGCTGCCTCGCTAGGCGCTTAGCATTAAGGGTTACTGTTAGGACAGGTTGGTCTGGTGTCAGAATAATTTGACTAGTTGGGATATCATGCTACATGTCAGCGGCGTGATGTCCCAGTGCTAGACATCACTATAAACTGCCACACTGCAGACATCGTAGTGATATGACTGAATTTTTGTAAAGCTAAGTCAAAAATCTAAATCACACACACACACACACAATTGTTACATGAATCATTTGGGTATTTGCCCAAAACATATTTGTATCCTTAGTTCAAGTACACATGTGATCAGATTAATTAAGTAGGCTGATTATTTCCTGGTTAACTTCATAGCCATATTTTTTCTTATGTGCAGGCAAAGGTAAGAAGTACAATCTAGTAGCACAATGACCCCACATATTTTTGATATGTGATTTCAGTAAGAGTAACAGAAGAATAGTACACTTGCATTCACCAGTTTGCCTTTTGATGTGTGAAGGTAATGAAAAGGTATTGTGGTAAATGTTTGCTTAGTATTTGATAATTCACACTGGGAACACAGTGTTAAGAATTATCTTTATTTGTAAACCTTCACCCCCACCCAGCTCACCTTTGTGATGAATTTTACAATCAGACCTGTAAAATACAAAAAAAACCAAACAACTGTTGGGACAAATTTCAATTCAGAATCCTATTTCCTGGTTGTCCATGACAATGACTGTTAAAAGTACAGTCCATAATCAGATTACACTGAAAGTAGAAACCAACCAGATATAAGTGTGCTTTTTAATAACAATAATTAAGTCCTTGCCATACAAAGGTTTATAATTGTTATGGGCTTTTTGCCAAATTTTAAACAACCCTTTTCTAAACAAAAGGTTTTGATACTAACATATCAGTCAAGTAGAGTAATGGTAGCATGTTTTTTTTAAATCACATACTTGTACTTGTTCTAGTGATATATCCTGTGGTTTAATATCAGTAATAATATGTTGCTATTGCATAGTGTACTCTTTTCTGGATGGAAAATACCCTCAACCATATGACGAGAATTGATCCTCCCATAAGATGACTTATAGAAAGTTACAACATCTAACCCATGACCCTGGCCCATGCACACTAGCCCTTATTCTTTTTCCAATTGCCACCATCATTAAGGCAACTGAAACCATTTTAAAGAAAAATTGCCTTTGCTTTGAGTCATATTTTGCAATTCAGCATATTTTTTTCATTAGATGTATCATTTTTACCATGTAAAATTACCTGCTGATCAGGTATTATTCTTGTTTGGAATTCTCTCTCTCTCTTGGTATTGGCACTTTCGGTTATGTTTTTCTTTTTCTTAATACTGTATATACTGCCTATAAGTCAAGGTTTGCTACTGAAAATTTTATTCATGTAGTATAGGGGTCATCTTTTAAGTGTGACATGCAAAAATAATTTCATAATGTTTGAATTTCATGATGTTTGCAATACACAATGTGAGTTTAAATAGTTTAAAGTTTTCATGACACTATTTCCATTAAGAAATGCATATATGGTATGCACTGTATCTATTTTATGACAGTATTCATTACACAGTAATTGTATCTTCAGTTATTTGGATTTTAATAGTTTGAAAATATTATGGGTAAATTAAATACTACCCATCGCAATGTGAAGTGTCTGTCAATATTATTTACTGTGGATCTTTACTAGCAAGTATTTTGCTTCCATTTTCATGCAAGTCATAGCAACCTGTTAATATTTGTGTTTTGCTAAATAAATGATGTGTTTTATACAATAAAAGGTTTGATTTAATTTGTATTTTCCTTTTCCACAAGTTTAATTTAATTCCCAAATTATATTTCTAAAGTTTTCTACCATTGCATGTGGTCTGATAAACCCATGGCTTGTAAAGGCAGCACTCGGTTGTTTTCAAGTTCAGTAATATTTTTGATCATGTCATGAATTTAATAAATGTAATAGTTCAGTGCCAAGTAGAGCTCTACAGCTTCCTGTGCATGTTTTACCTCAATCCAAGCAGTACTCTTTTTCTTCTCCATTTGACAACCCTTTGATTAAGCTGCAAGTGTGGTCCTTATTCAGTGCCAATTAACAGAGGGTGGTTATTTTCCCTTTATCTACAAATATCTATATCATATATTATGTTATAGTGTTTGTTTTTTAAAAGTCATGTTCACTTCACTCATCCACTCTCAAGTGTCATAGATCATCATCCAGTGTCTCACCAATTGTACGCTGATGACACCCAAATATACAAATCTAGCCCCCCAACTGAAGTTGATACTACCATCCAAGGTGTAGAGAGGTGCATTTCTGATGTGAAATCATAGATGACATGTAACAAGCTGCAGATGAATGATGATAAAACTGAGGCCATTCTGATTACAACACAAAAACTTTCTCATTCACATCCTTTACCTCAAACAATAAATATCAGCAACACCAACATTAAATTCACACAATCAGTATGAAACCTAGGTGATACTCTGGACAGTACTCTCACATTGCACCAACATGTCATGAACATATGCAAGGCTGCATATCTTAAGCTGAAATGCATCAGCTCAATTCACAAATATTTTTCAGTTAATGCCACTAAAACACTTATGTGTTCATTAGTACTTTCAAGATGACTATTGTAACTCAATTCTGTCTGGTTCATCTCAATATCTGCTCCAGAAATCAGAAAGTTCAAAACACATCTGCTCGTCCATCTGATCCAGAATCAAACACAAAATTTGTTCTCTGTGCACGTTTGACTGTCGGACTCTAGTCCAACATACCTATCCGACCTCACCCATGTGTATACACCAGCAAGATACTTACGCTCCTCTTCTGACAATCATATACTCGTTATTCCCACTATGAAAACAAAGTCATATGGACAGCGTTCTTTTGCATACCAGGGCCCAGCAACGTGGAATGAATTGCCCACTGAACTTAAACACAAAGATACCGTGATCAGATTCAAGAGTGCTCTCAAAACACACTTAATTCGAATGCAAGAACAAACTTAAAGACATAATAATGTTTCCTACCTTAAATATTCTCAGCATGTTTTTTTTATGTTTTCTAATTTCAAGGTGTTTGTGTTTGTAATCATGTAATTATTTATGTTCTTTATTTTATAGGTGTTGTCTAATGTTGTAAAGCGCTTAGAGCTTCTAAAGATTCGGCGCTATACAAAGTCCTCAATATTATTATTATTATTATTATTATTATTATTATTATTATTATTATTTGAGTTAATTTTAGTTAATGGTATATTTTTGAATTCTTTAAATCTGTTGCTGGCCAGTACTATAAGAAAAATATATGTATTTACTTTCTGCCTTTAAAAATCAAGGTTATTGCCAAGTTCATGTTAATAACTAATTTGGTCAAAGTACACAATGAAATAGTTGAATGGAGATCATGTTAGCATCATGTGAATCAACAACATACTCTAGAGATGTCAGTCATGTCCAAGTTGCCGATTGGCTCAATAATTATATGAAAAAAAGCCAAATGCTGTTACAGATATTTCACAAAAATACAGAATAATTTAAATACCTGGAATCTTTTCTAGTGATTCAGGCGTACCACTCTGGTGGCTTAGTGGTTAGAGCATTACTCTTGGATGCGGGATGTCATGGGTCCAAAGCCCAGCCAAGTCATGGCAAAAACTTGTACTAACAGCTGCCTTGCTAGGTGCTCAGCATTATGAGGTTAGTGTTAGGACTGGTCAGGATAATGTGACTGGGTGAGACATCACGCTACATGCCTGCGGTAAGGTGCCCCAGTGCTGGACATCACTATAAACTGCCACACTGCAGACATTGTAGTAATATGACTGAAAAATTGTTAAAGCTATATTAAAAATCCAGATCACTAACTCACTTTTAGTGATTCAGAATTATTGATTTAATGCATTGGTAGTGACTGTATAAAGTAATTACAGTGGGACCCCGCTATAACACGGTAGTTGGGAACCATAGAATCCGACCGTGTTATGAACCGAACCGTGTTATATGCAACCAACTCAGTTAGCTGAAGAAAATGTACCCCCCCCCCCCAGAAAAAGGGGGAGGGTAATACATACGGGTGGTAAAATACGTGCTTCGTCAGCACAGTTGCTATCTTGAATTAATACATATTAAATGAGAAATACACCTATAGTGAAAAGAGAGAAGACATACTTTATTTAGAGAACTATGAATTGGTAAATATACGTGAATACTGTTTATATATAAATGTCTAATGTATAGCATGATCAGAGTATCAACGCAGTGTACTCACCTGCGAAGCTCATCATATACATCGAATCCACAATACAAGTGATTCCATCGAAAATATGCATACACAGCTTTAAAATATTCATTAATTTTGTAACAGGTCATATTGGTCTGAATTCATTGGAAAAACATAGCACAATCACGTAACGAATGACGAAGCACATTTACTTTGAAGTACGTTCGAAGTCGATAAAAGTTAGTTTGCGTTTTAAACTTTCACAGCACAGTTAAAGTGTTCCAGTCATGTTGGAAAATGCAAAAATCTATCAGATTCCATCACTTTTATTTAAGTTTGGTACTGACTCCCTTTGAAGAAAACTTCTTTACTGTTATTGAAAGATTGTAGTCGGCTTTCTTTGATGAAGGCTGCATGTGCTTTTGAAGTCGCCGCTAAAGAACAGCTTTGGAGAACCAAACGAATGCCCATTTCTTATTGTGGCGGCAACATCAAATAATTGTATGAGTGAGACAGGGATTTTTTCCATCTGCTGAGTACGTTTTCATAACAGTCGGTGCTTCAAAGGTAATCTGTTTCCCTTGAAATTTTAGCAAACTGTTTTATCTGGATACATTTTTAAAAGGAATTGTCCATCGTTTAGACTATTCTAGTTAATGTCCCTCCATGCCTACTGAATAAACCAATAATAATTTTTAAAAAATTTTTTAACATTTGTGGTAGCAGCGTCATGTTGCCTTCTACGCATGCGTCTGAAAATTAAGAAGAAAGGGTCAACAGAAGATAGAGATGCAGGTGTTCTGACGACATGGATTATTACAGAAAACGTGAGTTTTCTGAAGGATTTAATTCTGAGTGAAAAGAAGAGGAATTTACTTACCATCCACACACAAATGCATCGTTGTAAATATATTAATTACTAGCGAGTGGCCGAAAATCTGATGAAAGACAGATTACGAGAGAATGCTTCGTCCAGTTTATCTCCGTTACCAGAAATGTCAACAACAAAAAAGCGGATATTTCACAAGATACAGAACTCGTGTTAGATGTCAGGATAAGCGGATTATGATATAACAATGCACTGTTTAGAGATGGTTTGTCAGTATAGACAAAGAATTTGTTTATGTAACAATAGATAAATTTCAGTGCATTTTATATCCAGTTTGCGGCTTCCTTTCATGGGGCCTCTGAATTTCTGCACTCCAAACCAATGGTTGTATATAAAAGTTTAAACAGCCAACAATGTTGCCAACAAATAAAAAAAGCCACATGGTATGTTTTGCAGCCAATAAGGAAAAACAATCCAAGTTTGCGACATTGGCGAAGACCTACGCGATCACAGAATAAACTTTTTATGCATTTTTTCTTCTTACTTTTAAGAAGAAAGAAAAAGTACTTTTTCATGTACGAGAAAAATACTTTTTCGTGTACGAGAAAAATACATATAAAATTTCAGGAACCAAGCCGCGATCATCTTGCATTTTTTATTCATATGCGATCTCTATCCCAAAATGATAAGCAACTTTTTACGTTTTTTTTTTTTTACTTTTTAAGATTTTTTTTTTTGCATAAGAAAAATACATGTATATAAAATTTCGGGAGCCACGCCATGACCGCGTTATATCCGAATTCGCGTTATAATGGAGCGCATTATAGCGGGGTCCCACTGTATAAGTACACATCATTTCATTCTTCAGTTATATTTTAGTCTTGTTAGAGTTGGAGAGGAAATTTTATTTATTAGTAATTTGTTCATTGAAATTGCAGAGCAGAATACCATTTATTCAAAACAGATGGCACCTTGCTGGATTATTTTGAGTTATTGAAGGATTTGGATATTTAATTTAGTTGGAATACAGTGAAACATTCAGTGACTTTTATGGCATTCACTTTTATTGGATATATCTTGAATTGGTGCTAGCATATAAGCACATTAGAACCATTCAGAATGCTTTTGGATCATTTCCAGATTACTATGAAATTGATTGTACAGTTAGGAAATGCTATAGGAATTCATACCATTCTGTATGTTATTTTTAATTCTGTTACTTTGCTTGATTTTATATTTTAGGAAAATAAATTTATTTTTTGGAAAATTGAATGCTTGTTGGGTTTTAACTTTTCTGATTACATATTTTAAGCCCCTAAGATGTGACATTTAATAGATTTCACAGAACGTATGATAAAAGTGTTACTTAGAGTGCATAAACTCGGTCTCTACATAAGGGCCTGCATATGACAGTGAAATCGAGGAAACAGATTTGAATAATAGTTACAATGACTAAGTGATGATTTACAATGACTATATGACGATGGAAGGTTTCAGAACATTTTTAGACAATGACTTCTTGGACTTTAGATAGTGACATTTATAGGATACTTTGAATCACAAAAATGTGGATTCAGCTTTCATTATTTATTTGTAAGATGTGTTATGAATTGGATCATTCTGAACTACTATTTCTATACCAATCTTTGACCTGTATCTTAATTTTGGATTTATCCTATAAATGGATTTAAAAAGTACAGCAATATGGATGTTACTAGTTGTCAATTTATTTGTGAGGTATTCCACTAAATAATATAATTGTATTTTACACTGGTTTGGTTTTTATTTGTTCTGTCCATCAGATTTGGCTTCTTTATTTTTCAAATGTGCAACCCTGACTCACTGACAACAAAATGACCCTAAATGGATCTAACTTGTTAAAAACATCCCATCTTATAGGAGGGTGAAAAAGAAATTGGCTTTTTGTGGACCTAAAAAAGTAGGGTCGACTTATAGTCAAGTATATACGGTTACTTGGCACACAGGGTGATGTCAGTGTAACAATTATTCTGTTTGAGAATTATTTAATTCTTTTTTTCTAGGTTAGTTAGGTATTTAGTTATCCCTGTCCTTGCTATTTTGGTCTGTGGACTGATCTTGATTCTGTTTTATTGTTTTGATACAGTAACAAATCATTGGAATTCAGATTCCATTTAATCTGATTCCTGCCATTTATATTCTGCATACTGTCAAACACCAGTCCTTACTTAAGTTATATTTATTTCTTGATTGCATATCTTTCATTCTTATAAGTCAGTATATTATATTACTATATACTCCTTTTTTTCTCCATTAACTTTACATTGTCAGAATAGTGCAGTATTTTACAATACTGAACACATTGATATTGCTTGCATGTACGTGACACATGTGCCTAAAAATAGTATAATGTATTAAGAACTACCTGGTAAAAAAATTATTAGTTTTGTTTGTGTATGAACGAAATAACCAGTTTCATCTGATTGAAAGCGGAGATGATAAAGTAAATGATGTGGATGAGTTTACTGAGTCACAAATGGAACATTCAGAGAAGCAAATGATTGAACATGATATTCACAATGTCCACAACAAATGTGAGAGACGCAGGATTGAAAATACCCATTCCAATCATTTGAAAGTTATTTAGGAGAAATGTTCATAACTTTTCATTAATGGTATGGTTCAGACTATGACCAGTGCTCTCATGTGTGTATGCAAATTACATATAAGTGCATATTGAGGGCAAGGGCTATCTAATATCAGTTAGATGTTGAAGTACTAAATTGCGGGGAAAAAATGCAACTGAAGCATTTGGCAGAAAAGTATGAACCTCAAAGCCAATAAGCCACTGGCTGAATAGACTGTCAAACACAACTGCTTTGCAATGTCTGTGTTAACTTGGTTGATACAAGCACAAAAGGCAAGAACCAAAAGGTTTTGTAAAATTCAACAGATAATATTTCCCTAGAATCCAAAACTAACATTTAAAAAGAACTTATTTATTGTGAATTAAGTCAGAAATAGTAAGAAGCCTCAAAGCACCAAAAGTAGGTCAGGTTCATCTCAAGTTCTGTCACAAGTCCAGAAAGAATTTTCTGAAATAATTTGGTTTTCCAAATGAATTCCAGATTTGAATATGCTTATGTACCAATAGCCTGGAATAGTGTTGATGGGCTAACAGTTTTGATGTATCAAAGTAATGTAATCCACAGTGTCTATAAATTCACAATAATGTCAAAATGGTGATTTAGTCTGAAATTATTGATGAGTAGATTAAAAGATTCCTCTCAAATTAAATCTGAACACAACTGAAGCTAAGGATAAGAAGGATTAATTCTGTGTCTCACTACCTTTATATAGAAGCTAAGACACAATAACAGAACCAGGGTGAAGGTTATTTTCCCATCAGGTTCATTTCCAGAACATTCTAGGTTGCAACCAAGTTGAGGTGTTTCACTAAAAATGTAGTAAAGAACATTTAAAACATCAGGTAGAGCAGGCTTTCTCCCAGGGGAATACCAATTTATTAAATGCAGATCCAAGTAAAAATGTACATCTTCAGATACTACATGATTTTACAATATAATCTAAAATCGTAGACAAGAATTAACTGTGGAATATTGTTGTTTACAAAAAAAGCAAGACAGTCAGGTAGGCCCAAACTCCCGCTCTTAGTTATGGGCAAAGGTCAGTTATACAATACAAATAAGATATACATAACACCATGGTTGGTCTTCATGCATTGGCTATTTGGTGTTAACAAGCCTTCTCCACAGTTGAGTTGCCAAAGACATGCCTGTCGAATCAAGGTCCTGATAGGTATTGATCTGTCTGCTGTGTAGCAAGTATGAAGGAGATTAAGACTTCTAATGTTATAGCATGAAGAAATGAAAAATCATATGAGCTATACTGTAGCTCTTGTTTCTTTCATAGTAATTCATCTTGAAATTGTTTTCAAGTAATGTTAAGTAATGTTGTCAGTTTCTCAAGTACATTTGGCACAAACTCCTGTTTCTTGCTATGAAAATAAAACTTGATTTATGCAATATCAGTTTATCAAACATGGGTCACTGTGACCTTTGTTTCATGCTTCACTGACATTGCTTAAGTGTTTCGGTTAACTTGGTTTCTTATGTACTGTTGGTGGGGAGCTGTGTATTGTAGTTAGTTGATCCATAGTAGGTCAAAAACCAAAGCACCAAAAGTAGGTCAGGTTCATCTCAAGTTCACATTTCAGTAACTGCTTAAATTTGTGATTTTTTTTTCAAATTCCTTGGATACTACAGCATCACGGATATTGATATGCTAATGTGTTTTGCTAGAAACAGACATTTCCACCAAAAGTAGGTCACTATGACTATATTTAGAAGCTTTGGGGCAGGCTGGAATTGCAGGTTTTGGCAAGCTTCTTGTATTATGCAAGATAAAATTAAGAACTTGTTTGGTTTATACTACCTGATAAAATTTTAAACATAAATCTGTTGAAATTAATTTCTTTATTGCTTATTTTATCCCTTTTCTTGGCTAAAATTTGTTTGATGGTAATATCCGCTTTTGATGTGAAATCTTTGGATCAAATTTTTTTAATCTCCTTTTTTGACTTGTTTGATCTGTTTGTGCTGTCAAATATATGGGTAAGGCTAAAATTTGGTTGGTGGTAATCATCCTGTCTTGAGTTGAAATATCTGGATCAAATTTTTTGAATCTCATTTCTTGATTTGTTTGATCTGTTTGTGCTGTCAAATATAAAGATGTCATGAGATCAACTCATTTTAAGGATAACTGATATCCCATCTGAAGTTGGTAATTCTTTTATTTACTCAGAATTTCACCACCTCAGAAACCACCCTATTCTACTTCTTAAGTCTTGTCTGTGAAAAGTGTACAATGCAAGTGTAAGAATTTGTCTTTTAGCAAACAGTTTGAAACAATTCATTTTAAATTGTCATGTGTTTGTTTTCTTCGCAGGCTTTTGGACTCACAAAGAAGAGTGGCCATGATTGCTGAAATGATACACACTGCCAGTCTTATTCATGATGATGTCATTGATGAATCATATATCAGAAGGGGAAAGTCCAGTGTTAACAATATATGGAAAGAAAGAAAGGTATATATAGGGCTTTGAGCTAAATAAGGTGTTTGTGAGGGGAAGTAACAATTTGCTTCTACAGAACAGACACTAAACAAAAGCCATGAGAAATTATTGACTCCACCATGATTGAATGGTACTTTCTATCCATCCATCACTGATATTCCCCCTCCTCTTATTGCCATTCTATTCTCCATATCCAATCCAAATTTTCTGCTACAGTAACAGGTATTTACCAAACACTTATATTTATGATTCAGCATAAGTTTACACACGAGTAGACAACTATTTTTTAATTTGTTTGTTTACAGCTTTCTGCTGCATTTATTTAGCAAAATGGATATGATTGTAAAGTTTTACCTTGAAGCTGAAGAAAGAAAATTTGTATAACAATTCTTAACTCTCCCACCCCATCTAATGACTGTAATAAAGATAATAATATTAATATTAACAGTATACTGGAAAATAGTTTGATGTGAGGGTTGCTTCAGAAAAATTCCATTTTGACAAACAGATCTTGAACTGTTTAATCAGTTTGATACAGTTGGTCAATATGTTGAAGATTCCTGTTCAAATTAAAATGACTATTAATGGTTTCTTTGTGATCTTAAAATACTCTGCCATTTGCTTCCATAGCTTTGATACTGGGAAGCACCATACTTGGCATAAATGTTGCTGTTGGCTTAGTTTAAGCAGAGTTTCCTGTAATAGCTATTTTTCAAAAGCTGAAATTCCAAATATCTGTTCAGAGTATTAAACAAATATGGATGGAAGAAATAGGTAAGATTAAAGTTACACATTTTATGTCAGATCCCTTTGGTATGGGCATATTACAGTGATTCTCACAATGGCCAAATTAAATTATTGACTTCTTCATTTATAATTATTTTTACTTGGTTACTAAGACAAAATGTGCAGCTTATTTATGTATGAAAATGTACTGAAGTTAAATATTTGGATAGTGCTTGGGAACAACACCTAATTTATAATTTCTGATTAATATATAGCCAATAATATGTTAAAAGTGCTATCAACTAAAACCATCCAACCAACCAACCAGACAGCCAACCAACCACATACTTGAATAAAACTGAAGGAACTAGATTGCTTTAGTTATTTCCCCTTCATGGTCTACCTTTGAAGTGCTAAGGGGTCAGGGGCCAGTTTTTGTGTACAAATTTAATGTCGCAATCAGCGACCTAATATAAAAAAAGATCATAAAAAATCAAATACACAAGTGAGGTGAAAAAGGTCCATATTTTTAGGTACCTATATTAAAACAAAGCATAAGAATATTATCCACTTGACCAGAGAAGTCAATGGCAGTTCATAGCAGAAGAAATTTTATGCACCCCAACCCCTATTTTATACATCAATTTTACACATTCAAAGGCCTTTTTTGACAGCATGTGGTGCTCACAGTGCAAACGCAAGCCCTTTCCCTGGATGAAAATTTTGAAAAACATTGTCTACTAAATAGCTTGATGTAATTCAGAATAGTTGTCATCCAAGCTGTTTTTGAGATATTCTACTTGCCTTGAACCCACGTGTCTACTGCTATGGGTGGCTAGCTCTTCTTCCTAGCCGACTGTTGGTATTTCACTATCAACATACTGCAGAGCAGCTATAGAAGGTGTACATGCCTGACATCAATTTCAAGAACAACACAAGCCTAAAACACCTAGTTCACAAATATATCCATATCTATAAATAGTAAACAATAATAGCTGAAAAAGTCATACCATAGCCGTAAGTTAAGAAATTTGCCAGGGGCCAATATACGAAACTGTACCCTGCCACCTAAGATACACAAAATACTTGCACAAAAATATTTAGAACATAGGTTCCAGCTTGTATGGAGCTCTTGGCTGCTGTGTAAGAAAGGATACTTTGTAAAATATGTGCTTGATGAGGTATAGTTTATAGGCATACTTGCAAGAAAATGTATCAGAATGCCAAATAAAAACTAAACTTGTTTTCTAGATTGTGAAGAAGATAAGGATCTGCTCAAAATATTAAATCTAGTGCTATAAATATTTTTGTATCAGTATAGAAGATTTTGCTTAAATTCGCTATTCTAATGTTTGTCTTGCTTCCTTTCTAATTATATTGTTGTTGTTATGATCACCAATGTTTATAAATTTAGCTAAGTTACACTGATACTATTGTATCTACAGTTATGAAACTTGAAGATGTTTTCATCTCATCTCATTTTTGTTTCAGAAATTATTTTAAGGTTTTGCATTTAGCTTATTTTCTCTATATAGTCATGAAACTTGATGAGTCTGTTCATCTTGGCAGGTACTATTCATTCGGACAAATTTAGATGATGGTGACCTATTTTTCACACTTCAGGAGTTACATACATTTGTTTGCATTTAGTTTTCTTTGTATGTATAATCATGAAACTTCATGGCTATATTCATCAATGATTGTACTACTGACAATAGTAAAAGTAAAGGTGAAGGTGACTTTCTGACTTTTGTTTTTGGTTGTTTTTTTTGTTGTTGTTATTCTCATTACTTGAGGCCCCGAGTGGCTGAGTGGTCTAAAGTGCTCGCCATTACGGATCACTGCCATCTCACCTCTGTCTGCGTGAGTTCGAGTCTCAGCTTCGGCTAATGTTGGTACGTGAGAAAGCCTGCCAGTAGCTTCTCGTGGGTCAGTGGTTCTTCCCGGGGTTTTCCAGGGTTCTTCCTCCACCAATTATACTGGCTGCCTTGTATAGCCTATCTTGTGCTGAAAAATGGCGTTAAACCCTACACCAACAACAAATTCTCATTACTTAACTTTGGAAAAGTTGACATGTATGCCATACTACAATTTCCACATGCCCAAAATTTCGCCTTTTCAATAAAAATGAATTACATTTGAACACTATTCCGAGAACTGAAATGATCTTGCATTGCATTTGATTTGTGCAGTATAATCCAACTTCAAAGAAACGTCACTTTTCGCAGACTTGTCAAATATAATGGCATACACATTCTCATTTAAGGCATTAATATGTAATCTGACATCTTTTTCTTTAATTGCTGCTATTTAAACTGCCCAAGGGATAGTTTTATGCTCCAACCATGACTGATTATCGTTTATACATGCTTCATGTAACGGGCATAAACTTATATAAAAAAATTATATTTAAGATTACTGAAAATTGTGTTTTTTCGAGAGACAGCAGTGTCAGGGGGTTTAGGAATACAACATCATATATTTAGCAGTGCTTTCCATTTGATTAAAATCAGATCTGAATTTCACATAGGACAGTGGTGATCTGATTTTGATTTAGATTGCGCTGTGTTATGATATTTATGTCAACATCTTGAAAGTACATTTACACATTTCATTTGTGCATTCAGAGTTTCCTCAGGCAAACTCTTTTTTTTTTTTTTGACAAGCCCAACAGGCATCTCACTTTGAATACAAGATGGTCCTGATTTAAAATTTGAAGGGTGTCTGGCTGTTAGATTTTTTTAGCACTGGTCACTGGTTTTAAATTTGCAAAATCAAACACTAAGCATGCATTTCTGTCAGCTATGAGGACAGCATGGTGATCAGAACTCATGTTGTTTGGACTACCTATATCATTTGTTGAAGAAGCAATTGTTATGTATTGTTTTTGACAGAAAACCTTTACTCCATACATTAAGATGTTGAAAGCTAAATGCTCGATAGCCCTTGATTTATGCAGAGTAGTAGTGCATACTGACTGGAGTGCTGGTAGAAAAGTCATTCTTAACCAATATCTAACCTTAATTAGATCCATACTGGACTATGGTTGGGTTTATGGTTCAGCCAGAAAGCCATACTTAAAGGTACTTGACCCAATTTACCAACAAGCAATATGACTTGCTCTGGGAGCATTTAGGATATTCCCATATGAAAGTCTTTTGGCTAAGCAAATAAGCCACCTCTGTGACATTGCAGAGATACATGTGTTTAGCCTGCAATAAAATTGAGATCCAATGCTTTGAACTCTGCTTTTGCATCTGTTTTCCATCCCAAATACAAATCACTTTACCAAAATAAGCCAAATGCCATACCTACCCTTGGCATTAGAATATCTTCCTGCCTTAACAGACAAATAATGACGTTTAAAAAATCCAAAATCTTTCTGTTTCTGTAACACCTTCTGGGCTACTTAGATAACCCAAAGTACCTTTCACGCTGGATGAAGGAAAAATTTCAGAAACAAATCCTTCCATTTTCACGCTGGATGAAGGAAAAATTTCAGAAACAAATCCTTCAGTTTTTCATAACTCTTATAGGACTACAAAAGAATTTACACTGACAGCTCAAATGATGAGGAAAAAGCTGCTGCAGCCTTCATTAGTTACAGTAAAAATTGTGCTTGCCAGATGGTGTACCAATATTTTCAGCTGAAATCAGAGCAATAGACCTTGCTCTGAAATATATTGATTTTTGTTGTTGCTATAGGGTTTATTGCCATTTTCCAGCACAAAATAGGCTATACATGGCGGCCAGTATAAATGGTGGTGGAAGAACCAGGGAAAACCCCGGAAAGAACCACCGACCCATGAAAAGCTACCGGCTTGTTTTCTCACATACCCACACTGGCCGAGCGTGAGACTCGAACCCATGCAGACAGAGGTGAGATGGCAGTGGTCTGTAATGGTGAGCGCTTTAGACCACTTGGCCACTAGGAGCCTCCCGAAATATGTTGAAACCATATACATGTTAAATTCTGTCATCTTCTACAATTCACTGTCTGATACAGTATTTCAGTCAATACACAATAGGAAGTTGGAAAACCCATTACTGACCAATATTCTGATCAAACATACAGAGTTGTGTACCTCTCATAGCATGCTGTTGGTTACCCATCCAGTTTGGTTTTAAAGGTAATAAAATAGCAGACTGTACTGCTAAAATAGCCATGTCTCTGCAACTGATTTGGTGGCCGCTCTGGTGGCCTTGTGGTTAGAGCAGTGATTCCCAAAGTGGGCGGTAACGCCCCCCTGGGGGTGTTGGGATTATATAAAGGGGCGGTACGAGGCAAGAGGGCGACAGGGGGGCGTTACTAGGCAAAGGGGCAGTAGGGGCAAAAAGAGAAAAACGTGAACCTGGTGGTGGAAATACCTCATTTCGTCTTTGCTCTCACAGTCATACAGCTTCTATGCTCGCCCTTTTGATCAGTTATTTTTTCTGTTTGACACGCTTTTTATGCTCGCCGTTATAAACCAGCGCTATCATTAATTAACCGCGCTGTTTTTGAATCAAAGCCAGTATAAGCCCGCGCTTGTATCAGCAGTGCTCTTTTGTGCGCACCCTTATTGACCTGTCCTACCCCTGTAATGGAATCTTCCGTGCTAGATCATTGTCTTGGTGTAGTACTTCCTGTGATGCAGGGTTGCAGAGTGTAGAGTGTAGACTGGCTCAGTACCAGACTAGCACGTTGTAATATTTTTACAGTCATTATATTTTATCATCAATTTTCGATTGGCCATGGCGACAAATGAAAAAGCAAAGAAGAAATGTAGACAGTACAATGTAACTTATCTGAAATATGGATTTATACCATCACCAAAGAACTTGCAGCTGCCAATGTGTCTGGTTTGTGAAAAGGTATTTTCTAATGAAGCGATGAAGCCCTCCAGACTGATTGATCATTTGAAGAAAGTACATCCTGACAAGGTAGACAAAAACTTAACTTTCTTTGAATCACTTTGTGATAAATTTCAGAGCAGGCCAACGCTGTCAAGCATGTTTTGTAATACTTCACAACAAAACACTGATGGTTTGCGTGCATCATACAACATTTCACTGTTGATTGCTAAGGCTGGCAAGCCACACACAATTAGCGAAAAACTCATTCTACCAGCGATTTGTGAAGTTCTGAATACTGTTCTGCATAAGTCTCCACACGATGTTATTAAGACGATTCCTCTAAGCAACAATTCAGTACGAAGACGCATAGATGAAATGGCTGACAATGTGGAAGATATGTTATGCAGCATACTAAGGTCAACCGAGTTTTCATTGCAACTGGATGAATCAACTATGCCAGGGAATGAATCTCTGCTTCTAGCTTATGTGCACTTTATTAAAGATGAAAGTTTGGCTCATGAATTGTTATTTGCAAGGGAGCTGGAAGCAGACACTAAAGGGGAGTCAATATATCAAGTTGTTGATAAATTCTTCACAGAAAAGGGAATTCCACTGACAAATATACTTGGTTGTGCAACTGACGGAGCACCATCGATGACTGGTCGCCACCATGGGTTTCTTGCTTTCCTGAAAAAAAGGTGCCAAATTTATTTTCTATTCATTGTGTCATTCATCGCCAGCATCTGGTTGCAAAAAACCTTAGTGATCACCTGCACAAGTCATTACAAACTGTGATTACTGCAGTGAATAAGATTAAAGGTCACACTCTCAAAGATCGATTATTCCACAAGCTCTGTGTTGAAAATGATGACGATTTTAAATGTTTGTTATTTCATACTGAAGTTCGTTGGCTTTCCAAAGGCAACTGCCTGAGGCGCTTTTACGACCTTTTTGAGACTGTTGTGGAGTTTTTTCAAGACCGGGAACCCTGTCTCAGTGTGGAACTCAAACAAATTAAGCATGATGTTGCTTATTTAACAGAAATATTTTCAAAGTTCAATGAGATTAATCTGCAGTTGCAAGGAAATGAGGTGACTCTTATTAAAGATAAGTCTGTTATCTCTACGTTTATGTCAAAGTTACTTCTATTCCAGCACAATATGGGCCATCATGACCTATATCAATTTCCAACCCTGTCTGAGCTGAAAGATAAGGGAGAAATACAAGATTATGATCTGCATGTGTATTGCGATCATTTGGATATGCTGAATAAAGATATGTCTGAGCGATATCAGGATCTTCTATCATTGGAAATTCCAGATTGGGTGATAAATCCATTCTCAGATATTGAGCAAGTTGGAGTAATGGAGGAAGAAGTAATAGAGCTACAAAATGAATTGAGCTCAAATCAAACTTTAAGTGTAAGAAATCGTACCAAGAGTTTTGGTTACAAAAGGACATTTCCACCCGCTTTCCAGCGTTATGGTCTGTGGTTAAGAAGCTTCTTGTTGCATTTCCATCATCGTATCTGGCAGAACGTGGCTTTAGTGTGGTCGCCCACCTTCTATCCAAGCAAAGAAATCGACTCCAAATTGTTAACTCTGGTGATTTGCGACTCGGGTTAAGTGACTTTAAACCGGACATTGGGGCAATAATCTCACGTCATCAAGCCCATCCGTCACATTAAGCAACTAATGAACTGTTAGGAACTTAAGATGAAGAATCGATTAAGTACTTGGGTTCCAGGAATCTAGTATAATATATAATCTCTTGTAGCTTCTTACATTACTTTCCGACTTTCAATTAGAATTCATGATTATTAAAACAATATGTTTTTAAAATTTGATTTGGAATAATTGTGTTTTTGTATTTTACTCCTCAGAGTTTAAAAACAGTTAATCATTCATTTTCCCGGTATATTAGTTATTTCATTCCTTACTTGTCCTCATAACCACTATGTGACTATACTAATAGGCCTATGTGATTAAATTAAAATGAAACGTTACTTCATATAATATAGGAATAGATGGGGGCATTGGGGGTCCGTTTCTTGAGCCAAAGGGGCGTTGGCTCAGAAAAGTTTGGGAACCAATGGGTTAGAGCATCTGCCTCGGACGCAGGAGGTCTTAGGTTCGATCCCCAGCCAAATTATACCAAAGACTTACAAAAATGGTACTAGCAGCTGCCTCGCTTGGTGCTCAGCATTAGGAGGTTAGTGTTTGGACTAGTCAGCCTGGTGTCAGGATAATGTGACTGGGTTGGACATCATGCTACATGTCTGCGGCATGATGCCCCAGTGCTAGACATCACTATAAACTGCCACACTGCAGACATCGTAGAGGTATGACTGAAAAATTGTTAAAGCTATGTTAAAAATCGAAATTCACACACACACACACACACATACACTCGCAACTGATTTGAAAATACCAATCACTGATTTTAACTTGGCATAAAAAATCTTTTTTTAGCAAGTGGCAGGCATCATGAAATGATACTGTCGATAACAAGCTTATGTGATCAAACCTACCTTAGGTGAATGGCTTCCTTCCTACGGAACCATCCATACAAACGAGGTAGTTATTGTAAGAATTAGTATTAGTCATACTTCTATAACCCACTCCTACATATTAAAGAGCAAAGACGCATATGGTGTGTTTTTTGCAATTAACCTTTCACCATAAAGCACTTTATGATAGATTGTTTGGATCACCAACCATCAAGTGATTATTACTACAGTGTTGAGCAGATGAAAGAACATGTTGATAGAATCATAGTGACTTGCATTTTAAATTTCTTGAAGGAAGTGAATATTTGTTATTATATATAGCTTGTGTGCAATCTTATTTCCTTAGTATTTTTAAACCAATATTTGTATTGTTAATTGCCATAATTGTCTTTTAATTATGTATTTAACCTTTATACACACCATTGAATCCCCCTGTTGATCGGGAACCTTTATATATTTTCACTGTATCAGTTCTTTTTGTTTTTTCTTTAACTTTTATTGCTGATTGATAATAAATATTTGATGCACTCTATTTTGCAATATCGTAAACAACAAATAAAGTTGCAACAATAACATGCAGCACATGTACCCAAAACATCCACCTTTGCACAGCCAAAATGTGTTTCACAACCAAAACAAAGACCTGCTGCACCCACACTGGAACAACAACCAAAAACAGGAAATAGATGTGTGATGTCAAATATTCTTTCCATAAAGCTTCACCTTCTGCTCTTCCACTTGCAAATGCATTAAATGTTTTCACAATATGAGCACACCATTCACCAGTACATTGTTTCTTTCCAGTAAACTCCCCAAATACCATTTTAGGCCATTCAATGTTTTAACTTCAAATGTTTATCATGTGTCTTTGATATCAGTCTTACCATGTACTATTTCAAGTTGGAAGGTCTATTAAAAGCAACATCTATAGGATTTTTAAAGACTACCTGGCGAGTAACTTTGTTAAAGTATTTGGTGGTGTTTGCATCTGCAACTTATATTCGCATGGTATGTGTGGTTTCCTAGCAATTGCTTCTCTAACATGTTAATCAGTTACATGGGTGCCTTTTGGAAGTACACCATTTGATCCTCCAATTTCACTGTCTTCTTTGAATTCACCAGTCATCTGTGGCAAGTGTCCAATAGTCGCTACAGTTTCTGTTGTTGCTTTTTTAATATCCTTGGTTTGTTCAGACATTTTACAGATTGGTCCTAGTTGTATTTCTGTTCCAGTACCACTTGTATGAATGTTCTTTTAGCCTGTTCCAGTTAGCAGTTCCACTTGTATGAATGCTCCTGTAGCCTGTTCCAGTTAACAGTGCCACTTGTATGAATGTTCTTGTAGCCTGTTCCAGTTAGCAGTACCACTTGTATGAATGTTCTTGTAGCCTGTTCCAGTTAACAGTACCACTTGTATGAATGTTCTTGTAGCCTGTTCCAGTTAACAGTACCACTTGTATGAATGTTCTTGTAGCCTGTTCCAGTTAGCAGTACCACTTGTATGAATGTTCTTGTAGCCTGTTCCAGTTAGCAGTACCACTTGTATGAATGTTCATGTAGCCTGTTCCACTTAGCAATACTGTTTGTATGAATGTTCTTGTAACCTGTTTAATATCCTCTTCATATTCAGCAGTTTCTTTTGGGTTTAATCAGTGATGCATATGTTTGTTCAAAACCCACTGTAATATCTTGTCATGCAGTTTGTTGTGACAAACATATCTTCAACTTTTGCAGGCTTCTGTCACATTTTAAATCAATTCCTGGTACTCATGAGCAGCTTCACAATGTCACTTTTTAAGCTGTCAACGGGTACCCATTTACTTGATTACCCACCCATTGATAATAACTTGGTAATAAAATGGGTAACTAGGTGCAGTTAAAATTTTTAACAAAAATGATTTCCATGCTCAAATCAAAGACATCAGGAGCAAGCATCTCATAATAATAATTACTGTTTGAGGCTTATGTTATGTGACAATGGCTGATGTGCATTTATCCATTAATAGACCTCTGCTTAATTTCTTTATTTATAGTAACTGTAAATGAAACAGTTCCAAGAAAACAGATGGGTTTCTTGAATGTGAAACCATGTGCCACAGGTTCGTTATATTTTAACAGACACATGCGTAGTGGACCAGACTAAATTGAAAAAAGATTGTGCCAGATATTAAGAGAAACGGTCTTTATCGGTTTAACTCAAGGTTTTTTTATGATTGAAAAGTGTTAGAGGAGAGTAATTTTGTTAAACTTAAAAACTTGTTCCATCAGGAAAAGGGCAAGTCAGTAGTACTTTACAAATTTTGAAAGACAATTTGAATTCGACATTGATGTAATAAAGCATTTATCATTTGTAGACTTCACAACCATTCAGCAAAAGTTAGACATATAGGCTTGTTAAAGTGAGTGTTATACATAAAAAAAATATCAATTTGTTTTGTGTCTGTACTCTCGTACTAACTACCAATCGACATGGATTTAGCTGATTTGTTACAAGAATTTTAATTACAGATCCAGGTAAGTAGCAAAAATAAATGGATATTTTTCACAGTTTTCTGTAATTATGGCATGTAATATATAGATTGCGCTTTTTATGCTCAGATTATGCTTTTTTTGCCTCTTAGATTAGTGACCACTCCAGTGTCCTAGTGATTAGAGTCGGGAGGTCGTAGGTTTAAACCACGGCCGAGTAATATAAAAGACTTACAAAAATGGTACTAACAGCTGCCTCACTAGATGCTCAGCATTATGAGGTTAGTGTTAGGACTGGTCAGCCTGGTGTCAGGATGATGTGACTGGGTGGGACATGATGCTACATGTCAGCGGTATGATGCCCCAGTGCTAGACATCACTATAAACTCCACACTGCTGACATCATAGCAATATGACTGTAGAATTGTTAAAGTTATGCTAAATATCCAAAACACACATTCTTAGATTAGTAATAGTTATGCTCATGCCTCTTTTGGGGTTGGCATGTGTGAACCTATGGCAAAGTGGTTCAGGTTCGCATTTGATATGTACCTGGGTAATTGACGGGTACCCTGCAGAAGTTTTCTAAAATTTTGACAGCTTTAGTTACTTTCTATACTTGTTTATGATATCACTTGCAGACATTTTGCATTGATTGTTTTAGATTATTGGATTGAAATGTCCAAACCTTCACGATTATCTACCCCTACAAGTTCCAGTACATGGTGAGAAAACTATCTAACTTAGCAGAAAGAAACACTTTAGAGATCATCATCGATCTTGAGCTGAAATACTATACTATGGTTTTGTAAGTAAACTGGCACATTATCTGAATGTTCTTTAACAAATGAATCTATAAACCCATGAAGAATGTGTCTTAAATTTATCTCTGCACAAATAAGCCCACATTATCTATCACTGAGAATTGCACCGACTTGCATACTACTGTTTGGAGCATCAAATCCAATGATTCTAAACAATCTGGAGCATTATTTTATCTTAGTGGATGCCATTGTTTCTTCCACTCACTGACGCTATCTTGCTATAAGCCTCTAGTGGAGCCTACCATTAGTAACATAAGGTTGTAATTCAGCCCTTGTCAAATAATCCAGTTAGCCCTTGTCAGGATCCTGATAGCAAAATTCCTTTGCAACACTAGGTAAAATATCTTTCAGAGAAGAATCTGCATCAATAACCTCAGTTGTAATATACATATGAAAAGCCAACCATTATGCTTTTGGTGTGATCATTATGTATTTTTTCACCAAATCATGATTGTGCTGTTTTCATACATTTAAAAAAAATTTTTTGAAATAAAGCAGTAAAAGGTTGTATTTGTCATTTCCATTATCATCTCTTTAATTCTACTCATATAAATTTGAGAATATTCTTAAAAAGGAGACTGCTTCTTATGAATAATTTAAGAGTAGTTTCCTTATTTGCTATTCATATACTGTATATCACCCCATTTCCAACAAATCAGAAGGAGTTTGTAACTTTTGCCTTACTGATTCATTTTATTGCCAAACTGGTAAGTTAGTGGACCAGTCTATACTTTAAAGAAAATGGCACCAGATATCAAGTGAAACGGTTTATGGTGTGAGTTGGTGATGTTATATAACAAAAAATATTTGTGCAGTTTGATCTATTCAAACTTCAAAACTAGTCTGATCAGAAAGGACAAATCAACACCATTTTCGAAACTTTTAAACTAGAATATGAAGTAATGTAATACAGCACTCCCAGCACCTGACTATGATCACTGTAGAATCCCAGATTGCAATCATTCAGCAAAAGTTACACATGTAGACTAGTTAAGTGAGTGCTGAATATAAATAAATTTTCAGTATATTTTGTGTATGTATTCTGGTTCTAATCCACATGGATAATATATATGAAGATGTAAGTAAAGTTTTATGGCAACCCTCCAATCAGTTTAGAAGGAAATGGAAAACTTATGCTAATTGACAGACAGATGAGATACCATGCCATAAGCTCTTCTTTTCTTTGACCAGTAGCACTAATAACATTATTACAAGTTTATAACTGTGAAAAATGAAAATGTTAAATATATCTATTTACAAAATTAGTTATGCCTTTCATACTGCATGTGCAGTTATATCTCACATCTGTGATGCTTTCTTGCTGTAGATAGGTAGTCATGTAATAGAGGAACCAGTAACAAGAAAACTTCACCAGCTTAAACAAGATTTTTCAGATGACCGTACTCTCACAATGATGCTGGAGGGAAAAGTATGATGATGTGGATGAAAGAGCAGCACTCTCTCAACTTGAAGTCTATTTTATGCATGATACCAATCATTAAAGAGGTTATAGAATTTGTGATCATACAAACCTCAACTGAGGCTTTTTTACGACCTTGAATTTGCCAGGTGTGTGTCAGTTTGAATGTGTACTTGAAAAAAGGTACTACTAACTGAATCAGCTGCTGCTACACCATCCAAGTAACCTGTTTACCCCTCAGTGGCTCTGTGACTCACATTATAAGCAAACAGAAAATCTTTTTCAAATGACTGACCTTGGGTAGATTGTGAGTGGGTTTTGTTGGTACTAGATACCTTAAAGCCATTGTAAGTGTTAGCACTAATGCCCAAGTCCAAACAAGTAATAATAATTGATTTAAATAATATTTATTTGCTAAAGTCATCATGAATAACACTTAAAATCTGACGAGAGGATTGGGCAGCCAATCATTAGATTATTTCAAACTCTCTCAACACTCACAATAATATTTACTTTAAAATAATTGGCTGCCCAATCCTCTTGTCTGATTTTACTTGTTATTCGTGATGACTTCAGCAAAAAAATATTATTTAAATCATTTATTAATAATATTGTAGATGTGAGTGAAATAGGCACATCATTGTACTGTTTGAACATGCTAATCTAAATGAGATAATATTTTTTCTACATACAGTATTTCATTAATGTAGAACAGTAACTTGTAAGAGTTTAGAGCTGTAATAATTGTTACTGTATATTTGCAAGACAACTAATGTAAACAGAGAAAGAAATAATATGTTTGCTTTGGTGCAAAAAAAGTGGTGGGGTTAAGATAGGGAACTTTTAATTTAAGCTTAGGTGGTATGTGTTTGTATTATATATACAATAACCAAATACTCCAAGGGTACTACATACTTTCATACATACATCAAAAACATTTTTAAGAAATAGACCAATTTTACTAGTAGGTTATTGACCTATCATTTCCATTTGCTTTATAAAAAGATTCTATGATGATAAATTTTAACAAAATATGTTCCACTTACAAAAATGAGCAGATAATGGGATACATGTGAAGACAATATGTACATGCAGAGATTTCTTGCAGATTGTTCCAAGTCTAAGATTTGACAGTTGTACACATTATTATTCATTTCAACAATTAGTTGAGTTCAGATTAATTATGAACAATTATCAACCTCTGTTGTTAAGTGCAGGACCTTAATTTGGGCCATTTAAAACAACATGCCAAGTCCGATGTCATAGTGAAACACACCTTTCCCAAGCTGAAATTGACATCTTTTGATGCTAATCCTTGTTAATTTAGTGTATAACAATGTTGACAGTGATAATGGCCTTGAATTATGTCGTACATCTGCTGAAGTCAAGTTTTTATTAGGGAGAGACCATTTCATTTTTGAGATGGTGGGTAGTTATTTGAAAACAATCGTCTTTGGTCAGATTTATAGCAGAAAACTGCTATAATCCATTCATTTTTTACATGCAATAAATTTGCATTGTGAAGAAAGAAATAAAATATCGGAAAGAACATTTTAGCCACATAAATTAAATTGTCAGTCCCAGACTGTATGCTTGCAGTCAGAATTGAACTAGTTCAAAGTTGGGTATATTCATTCTCATGATTTAGCTAATAATGCTTAAGGACTAAGCGTATGTTTCACATTTCAGTGTAAATTTAGTGATTTCTGTTCTTTTCCTCTCTGGTTGTTGTTTGGAATTTATAATTGTCCATGTCTCTGAGGATTCCTTTGTAATCATATTACAAGTTGACGCTGTTCAAGGGAAATTCAACAACGAATACCTCTTGTCAGGTCTGTGTGCAAGTTTGTTCAGATTTCTTTGAATGAAGTAAAAGTTTAAAATTATTGCAGAAGAAACTGATCAGCCTTTTCTAAATACGCTTGTATTGAATATACAAGACTTCGGAAAATAGTTTTTTATTGTCCAAATATATGATCAAAATAAAAACGACTAATTGTTCAAATGATATCTGATTGTTTGATGTCTCACTCTTTCCATAGGTGGTCTTCATTCATTGACTTTTCACATCTCAGTCTGTAATGTCAACCATCTCCTTAACTTTTGGGTTTCTAATGGCATGTCTGCTGAAGCGCATTGGTGATTTGTAAGTATTTATCCCATAACTTTGGAGTGTTTTTGTGGCATGAAGGTGGAGAGGATCAAGTCCCTTGATGCAAAGCATGGGTTGTCAAAAAATTATGCCAGCTATACTATGGACACTTCTCTAGACCAGTGTGTGAAATTCCTGCCAGCCAACTGGTCCAATGCCAGATAATTTCATGGCAGAATGAGCAAATAATTAGTGGCCAGTCCATCAGGCCAGTGGGATGTTTAGGTATATTGAATAAATTTAATCTTCAGATTCAGCACTTTATGATATTAAGATAAATAATATAAACCAAGTGAAAAATAAATAATGGTGAATTGTTTCTCATGATGAATAGAGAATCTCTGTGAGATGAGAATACAAATTCTCACGTGCTTTGCATTCAAAAGACACTTGTAACTCCAGTCTTATGACACATGCTACTTTTTAATGCCCAACATTGATATGTAGAGGCACAGGGACACCAAAGGCTACAAATTCAAATACAGCCAAGGTAAAAAGAATTATTCAAAAGGAATATGACACTAACAACTGAAAAAAACATTTTAAACATAGCTGTGTTATAGAATACACTTAGAATTTAGAAATGAAAATAGTGCTATGACCATGATAATCCTGGTAACTGTTCAGCTGCATTCTGCTGATATGGATGTTTTTTGTCCAATTTCTCATATTTTTGCAGACCTAATTTCATACAGGCAGCTGTATTTTGGATACCAAATTAATCTTCATCTTTAGAGGCTAGGTCTAGTTTTGATAGTGTCATTGATGACAGTTCGATCAAATTTGAATGAGGATAATGATTCTCATTCTGACTATTATTCAAACTGGTCATTAATGGCTGCAACAAATTATGATGCCCAGCCTCTAAATGAGGTTATGTGTTGATCTTCACAGCAAAAAGTGGCCATGTTATATTGAATTTATTAAAATGTAATAAATTTGACACAATATATACTTATGTTACGTGTTTAGGCTCTAATAAATAGTAACAAAAGAGTGAAAACAACCTTTAAAAAATTTAACAAATAATTTATTTCCCTGGAAAAATACTAAAAATTAATAAATAAGAACTTAAGGTTTTAAGAATCAGATCCAAAAATAATCCAAGAATTAAAAATAAATAAATTGAAAACTTACAAACAGATAAATTAAATTAAATCAAATATAAATTAAATCAAATATACATAACAATATAAAGGTCTTATTTTGTGTTTCTTTATTTTCCATATAGATAAACTGAATACATTCTGATGTTGATGTCAACATGCATTAATGATTAAGTCATTTACTATATTTTGCCATAGAAAAAGTAGGCCCAGTTGGTTATGGACAGAACCAAGGTTACATGTATTGGTCTTGTGGGCTTCAGGATATTTTTGGCAAGTTTCACACACTGCTCTAGACCATCTTGAAACAATTGACAAACTTGTACCAGGCTTGTTATAATGATCATAAATTGTCATTTTTTTTACTTTTCTCTTTCCAGTCATTCATAATCATTTATTTTTTTCAGGCAATACTAGCTGGCAATTATTTGTTGTCTTTAGCTTCAATGGCATTAGCAAGAATAGGAAACGAAGATGTAGTTCAAGTATTATCCCAGACCATAGAAGATCTTGTAAGAGGTATGAATCTATGCATAAATTTCACACAATATATATTGACCATTTGCCACTCATGCATTTGTAGCTGTGTTGATTTACATTCCACTACACTGGGATATGAGCAGGTTTTCAGAGGTTGAGTCAAGCCCAAACTATTTTGTGCTGTGTGTGTGCTAGATTTTGATTTACAGCACACAGAGTTATTATCTGTTATTATCTGTTGTCCATTCCATCAGTTTGATAAACTCAACTCAGGCCAAAACTCAACTCGTACCTTTGGAGTCAAGTGTAATTTATACCTGCATCCCAAGTAAGAATATTACAACTTTTGTCACATTAATTATCCTATCTTGCTTTACTGCAAGTGTGATGTAGTCAGTCCACTTTGTAATATTTGCATGGACATATTAGATTGGTAGTTCATAATCTTACCTTTTACGTGTCCATCCTCTGTCCATGAGAGAGAGAGAGAGAGACCAATTTATCAGCATTTATTATCTCTTTGGAGCATTTTGATTTATTTTTTATGCTGAAATAAGACATGATGATTCAGTTAATTATAAATGTTGTCATAGTTCTAACAATGATAATTTATGATACATAATGCTAAGTCCAATTTGAGATAATATTAAAACTTAATGTTACATTTTGCTCAATGAACATAATTTGTGTTATTTTTCCAGTACTACATTATTGGAATCAACAGATGCATTCATGTGCTTATTTCTGCTGAAGTTCATGCATTATACATTTTTAGTGATCATTTGTCAGTGATAGCGTACTCACTGCAGTGAAAGAATTCTAATTGTAGAACAGATTCAAAATGAAATCGCATTCATACCTGACTGAAGCGAAACAAAATCACACAAGTTCCGATGGTTATCCCATGCCTAAGTTCTCATTAAAATAATGTATGATTTCATATGACATCCAAAAACAGAATTATAGAGAGGTAATTGAAACTTGAGAAAGCATAGTTCTGATGGTTGCTTTTTCAGCATGAAAAATCAAAAATTATTAATTAAAAAGCATTATTAAGATTTTGTGTCCTTATTTTAATTTTAATTCTAATAATCAAAGTAGACTTTTTGTGGGGGGGGGTTTAAAATAAAAAAGTTTCAGAAAGTCATCCTAGATATATGCAAGTTGACAGGTATCTTTTTTGAAGATAAATGCTTGTGCTTACTAATGTAGCACAACAGAAACCATCAGCATGGTTTGTTTTATTCGACCTCTTCAGTCTCATGTGTGAACTGACAACCTACAAGCACAACAGCAGCTTTTCTGCAGGCTTAGTTTTCATTGCAATTATGTTGACAACTGTGTACTTGGGGACAAATGAATCATTCTGTGTAACCATACAATATTCCATTGTTAGATTCTTATGAAAGAAAAATCACTAAGATAAAGAGAAACTCTTGAACTTATCAGTACAACTTGTGTCAGATATTTGGATTTTATTTATTGTCTTCCATTACTTGCATCAATCAGATTAGTTGTTTAACATGGACAATTGTCTTGCTCTAAACCACTTATAAAGGTAATTTGACCATACATTGTTAACAAAGATACCTACAGCACTAATTTCTATCAGAATGAATTCGTGCTGTATAATTTCCCTACAGAAATTATAAGTAACTCACCAAAAAAACTTGAGCATCAGATGAAAATAATGTTTTACTTCACTCTTTTTTCTGTTTTTCTGTTGCAGTCTAAGCATAATATTGAAAACTTAGATAAACCTGTTCTGAAGCATTTCTAGATCATTAGCTGTTTTTAGTAGTGTTTCCCCCGTCTCTCTGTCTCATAAAATATGGAATCCACATCACTACTGCAGAAGTTATCATAATCAGTTGCACTTAACGTTTGAAAATATTTTGGTAACAGTTTATTTATTCCCTGATTACCAAGCTTTCTCCATTCAGTGGCTTCATCATACATACTAAGTCAGAAAGATGTTCCTGCCAATCAGTAATGCAATTAGGTTAGTTTTGATATCATTTGCCTATGATTTACTATATATCTGTGATTATAAAAAATGTTGTTTCTTTACTTCCTATACAGAGATGAGCAGTGAGCAATTTGTAACACTTGAAGTGTAGCAGAATACCCCTGATTTGTTGTAAATTGAACTCTCTGAACATCAGAGATTTTACAATTTTTCACATTGTTTTTATCAGAAGTTCAAGTTATTATTTATGAAGAAAAATTAAATTTGCTATTATAACTTTGTGCAAAAAATTGCACGCACAAAAATGTAGTTGGCCACTTACTTTGCCAGCTGTTTTTGCACCACAAGTGCATCACAAAGGATTCTCATGCCATTGACTGCTTTTGCTATATCCTTTTATTTTATGCTAAGCAGTGAATTACTTGATTTTCTAATTAAAATAATATTGATATTTCACTGTAGTGAAAAAATAATATTTTTTCCCCTTCAGGAAATACTTTTTTGGGTCAGAACATACTTACCTCCCTTTGATTTTCTGTCACTGAACTACATTTTCCTTATGTACATGTCATTGTCATTATTAATAATCCCTGTCTGTTATCCTTGAAACTTGTAGTTTGTTATTCTGGAATAATTACGTTAATCAGTGAATTTTTTTTCAATCTGATGTGGAACTAATTTTGTGTGCAGATACACATAGCACAGCAGAACATGTACGGTAAACAGCTGACATTACCGTAAGAAATCTGCTAATTCACTGTGTCACAAACTTTAGGTAGCCAACATATGTGAGCATAAAATAAAAACAATATTTGCTTGAAATGAGTGAATAATGGATACATTTCATCTCGTGGGTGAAAAACTCTATTATTTTCACTCATGGCTTCGCCATCTGTCACCTATCATGTGCTGAAAAATCGCATTAAACCCCACAACAACAACAACAACAACAAAACTTATTGGTTTTTGCTCTTTTCTGTTACTTAGTTTAAGACCATAGAGTTGTAACAGCCCACCCACCCTATTCATCAGTTTTTCAATCTAATGCTTATCAGCCACTGCATGACAACCCATATATTTTAAATGTTCTCTTAATAAGCAGGGACATGTCCAATCAGATCAACAACATCACCAAAGATACATTTGTACGTGCTTCAAAGCTAATGTCATATATGTATAAACTTATAATAGGTTAAACTTACTAATGCTTTTCTCAAGTTCTTCATTTAGCTCATGAGATTACAAGCATGTGCATTCTGTATAAGGGGCCAACATTTCATTGTCATCAGTCTGAATATATTTTCTTCATGATATTTGATGTTCACTTTTAAAAGCTTCATAGATATGAGCTGCTTGGTATTTAACAATTGAATACACTCTGGTCTTGCTGTTTATTGACACAGAAAATTTGATTTCCACTAGTGTCAGTAAGCCATCACTAAAACAGTGTAATTTTATATGGAAAAATGGGATAAATATATATAAATTATAACAATATTATATATTGGGATTCAGTATAAGGTAAAACTAAGGTAATAATCAATAATTTTTTGCTGAATTCAAGTGGATTAGTCATACACCAATATAAATATATATGTGATCAGTTCTAGTATGCGTAATTATTTCAGAAAGATGGAATACACTTGTGTGGTTGTAACCTGTGTGTTGAGAAAAGGTTTTAAATTTTATGAAAGTTTGCACTGCCATAAATATTTATGCAATAATTTCATCAGAGCACATCAGATTACCTGGTAATGTCTTAATTGTAAGTCATAATGGCAATGTAAAGAGAATACAGTGCCGCAGAATTTTATATCTTTGACATTCTAACAGAAAATTATCAGCTGTTTCTACTTGTTTAGTGTGCAGTACATATTGTTAGAAACATGATTTAGGAGTAGATATCTACTGCATCTGATTCTCAATTGCATATATGCTGAATTTGATCCATCCTAGTACCAACATAATAATAAGAAGGAAATATTTGTTTATCCCGATTAAGGTAAATTTTAAGATTTTTCATGGATAGGTTACTTATGAAATAATAATAATAATTAACAATAATAATAATTAACCCCATCCATTAAATTGGTAGCATGTTCCACAGCTGAATTGTGGAAGGCATAAATGATTTTTGATGCAGTATTCTTCTTCAAGACATGATTTTTCTCCGTTTCAAAGTGGAATTATGTTTTTCTCCTGACTCGATTCTGATTTTTCTTGATATAGTCCATTTTTTATATCATCTCTGATCCGATTTTTTAAAAACGGTCTGTCCGGTCCCATTCCACAATGACCCTTTGTAAATTATTCATTCCATATATTAGCACACAACTCTCATATAGAGTATTCTATTTGGTCAGAAGTTTAAAGTCATCCATATAATGGAAACTGATGGCAATGGAAAGAAGAAGTATGCTTGCTAAACTTGGCGTCCTGAGTTGTTGGGAGACAGCATCACACGAAATGTTTAGATAAAGGTTTATAAAACATGGAAATGGGAATGGCTGGAGCGAAAAGTTGACGGAAATTTAGTTGATCAGTTTATAAGAAAACTAAATGCTAGAAGCCTGGCATTTTGTGACCTCTGCAAGAAAGATCTGAATTACAGTAACAGTAATCATGGTTAGAAGAGTTTGGAAAAGAAGCTGCTTCCTAAAAATCAAACCTCAGAAGGCATCTGGAAAAAGTGCAGTTTATTACTATGAGAAGAAAAACTTCTTGCATGAGAGAACAGATGTAACTCTCTGTCAGAATATGCACACTGCATGTCGCCTATTCAAGCACCAGCTTGAAAGGAAAAAGGCTCTCATTGAGAAGGAAAAGAAACGATTGCACATTGAACCAAAAATGTCAGTGATGACAAAGAGGAAGGTTAAAGAAATCTTTGCCAAAGCTGCAGAAAGAGCTTGACTGGCATATCAACAGGTTGTGTCCATGGAGAAAAAGACGAATGTATGGGATTATTTGTATATAGTTGATGTACTTAGGTGTTTATTTTACAGACTTGTTATGAAAAGAGAGAAGTATAATATATTTGCTGCAAAAATTGACAAATTATTTAGACCTTATTACGATGTGAACACTGACATGCACATGAAATAACTTCAGCATCAGTATTATTGGAGAACAAATTCATGTGACTTTAAATATTGTGAAATTATTGAAGTAAAGTTGAACATATGTTCATTAGTTTTGCAAATGATTACTTTGGTTTATTTTATGATGATAAGTTGCAACAGGAGCAGTTTTTTATGAGTGTAAAGTGTGTTTTTGGCCTGGGGCCTTTGGCTGCCCTGGTCCCTGGATCAGGGGCGCTGCCCCTCAAGACCCCAGTGGGGGAGGCCCCCCAAACCCCCCTTACAATTTTTTCTGCTTTTTTTTATGGAAGACCAAAATCATGTCTGTTCTTCACAAAAGATCAAATATTATTCCATCATCAAAGTAGTGTAGGTCTCATTTACAATAGGTTGAATTACGTCTTGCAAATATTTTGGAGCAAATCACTGGTATGTTTTAACCAGCTAATTAACTTATACTTATGATGTTGAATATTGAGGTTTCTTATATTAATAGTGCTTAAGCTGCACTCTTGGTAGCACCTGTTGCTATTCTCATAGCCTCCAAATTAATATTTCCAGTGTTTCTTTTTCTTGCATAGTAGAGTTAACCGATGTAAAGTCAGCATTGTCAAACAAGGAAAGGACAAGTGATCCAATCAGTATTTAAAATCCTTCAAAGTATTAACTTTCTTTCAAGCCTTTTCAGACAAATGCTATATGCAAAAAATATTAGTCCAAGGATTGATCCTTGAGTGACTTCTGCATTAGTAGTTTAGTAGTTTGAAAATCTGAGAGTCGGGAATTCAGGACAACTCTTTGCCTTCTTACTGATGAGTAATGTTTTCACCACAACAGTAAACTACCTCGAATGCCAGTCTTACTTAGTTTAATAAGTAATCATAAATGCCAAACATGGTCAATCATTTTACTTCTATCAAAGAAAATGGTTCTAATTTCCTTTCCCTGTGCAGGTTCAGAGCTAAGAAAATCTTATTATAAATATTCAGTAATTAATTTGTTGTAAAGTCGGGTGGGTTTCAGGCCTGATTGATTCGTTACAATCAAAGTTTGCTTGACAATATAATTCTGCTGTTATTTGTTGACACATTTTCAAACACATTGGACAAAAAAATGAGTAATATTGGGTGATAGTCTGAGACATTTGTTATCCATTTTGTCATTTCCAGGAGTTGGGAAAATCTTGAGATATTAAAAGATATTTTGAATTGGATACTGAAATAAACTTGCAGTTAACTTAACAAGTTTCCACCACTCCATTAAATTGCCTGAAGACTTTTAAATTTTATCTGCCATTGCTAGTTGTGAAATATTTAGATTCATGTATTCATGTTATTCCATTTTTAGCCATATAAAATCCAGTGTTGTGGGTTTCATGTGGTTTTGCACAATCATAAAGCCACTTCCTTTGTCTAATAACTTTCTAATTTCATTGTGCAACCAGGGTAGGTCTTTAGCAACAGTAGTAACCAGTTTTGTGGCAAGAGAGAGATTTGGCCAGGTTAACAAAAAAATAGGTTTAGTATTAGGAGTTTTCATTGTATTTGTTTCATGTTTCTAATATGTGACATCATTCTTTATTCTTGCAGGAGAGTTTATGCAGCTAGGATCAAAAGAGGATGAGAATGAAAGATTTAAACACTACTTCACAAAAACTTTTAAAAAAACTGCCAGTTTAATGGCTAACAGTTGCAAAGCAGTGAGTAAATAAACTTGTAGAAGTTGCATTGAAATTTTGATCATGTAAGTAAATCAAAGTATCAGATATTGCTTATTCTAAGAAGTTTAATAATAAAGTGATATATGCAGCAAAAACTATCCCCACTCCCACACCCAAGGATTTGTACTGCCTTCAATTTGGTCACCTCCAAGAAAACCATTATTTACCTATCTTGTATATTCTATTTATATGTACGTTGCTTAAGTGGTACTTATATCAAGCACCCAAATATATTTCATTCTTTATACATTGGAAATTTTCAAACTACATGACCAGACACTTGGAAATTGAAATTGTTGAAAATCTTGTTATCACCACTAATAAATGGACAGTCATTTTGGTATTGTTTTTCACCAGAAGACTTCTTATAATGTCTGTTTGGTTTGAAATGGAAATGTTACCTAATGGATACCCATTATGACCACCAGTCTTGAAACTGTTGTTATTGTTTCCCAGCCTAAAATGATGGTGATATCAACATCAGGTTTTCACTAAATGACTTGGTGTGATATCTAGTTAGTCCTAAATGAGAATGGTGCTGATATGATATAAAATGTAGTCACCACAGCAGCCAACTTGAAAATCTTGTTATTACCGCTTCCTATGAATGGATTCAGGAAAGTTATATCGGTGTGGGGGTTTTCATAACAAGACTTATTATGGTATCTAGTTGCTCCTAAATCAAAATTTTGCTGACTTCATATCCAAAGATGGCCACAACAATGGTCATCTTGTAGATCTTATCATCACTCAGTGGAAAGTCATTTTACCGGAAGACATGTCATGATGTCTAGTTGGTTCAGATTGAAAATGGTGCTGATTTGGTATTTCTGCTCAGAAATCCAATACGGTCACCACAGGAAACATTTTGAAAATCTAATTGCATCTTTCCTTGAATGGTGATATCAGGATTGGGTTTTCACTAAATGGCTAATTATGATACCTAGTAGTTTATTTTGAATGTATATGGTACCGATCTCTCCTCATGTGGCTGCCACAATGAAAATATTGAAAATCGTGTTATTAATTCTCCTGAATAGATGTCACAGGCTTTTCACCCAAAAAGTCTTCTAATGGTGTCTTATTTGTCATAAATGAAAACTAAATTGTGCCAATCTGACACCCAATATGGCAAACATATTTACTAAGTTTGAAAATCTTTTAATTCAAGATTATCCGATTGTTTCATTACTAGGCAGCTAAAATAAAAAAAATGGTCTTTTCTTACAGTAAAGTGTTGGTTCCTTTGAAGGATTCTTGTTAATAATTGTCTTAACTGCTGTTTCATACAGATCCAGATGGACAGAAGAATGAATGGACTGAAATAAAAATGTTTATTGCAAGTTTAACTGTACTGTCCAGAATTATTTTTATGAGAACCATGACTTTCCATCTGAAGAATCTTTTGAAAGCTTTTTGGAAATACAACATTGTGTTCAATGTCTTTTTCAGATAGCTGTGCTTGGTGAACTAGATGAAGATTTGATAGGAGTTGCATACGAATATGGAAGGAATATAGGAATAAGTTTTCAGGTAATTTGTCTTCACAAGTTGTATTCATCATTTTGTAGTCATTTGAACTGTGCTGAATGCTCATTTGTAATATTTGTATGTATACAAATGTAGTGCCTGGTAAACTTGATATCTGGGAGCACTTTCATTTCTTATTGTAATGGTCATCAGTAGCAATCTAACATGGTGAAAGTACAAAACTTTAAATGTGGACATTTGATATGTGGGTTAATGATTTTGGAATAAATATGGCAGAGATGATGCCCAGAATTATTTCAGTTATGTTCACCCATTAAAATAAGTATTTGCCTGTTAAGGATATCAATATGCCTTCATTGACAAAGTTATTGCCCTTTCTGGCAAAGTCTCATCTACAGTTTGCAATTTCTTCCAGCCTATTATGAGGTGACAGCTACTTCTTGGAGGTTTGATTGCACTCCTCCCCCACAGAAAAGGGTTGAACAGCAAGCACTTGCCATAATCTCAGACAGTGTAAGGGGGGGGGGGTGCTTTTGAGACTCAGAAAAGTGTTTTGAGGCCCCAAGGGGGAGTCAGTGCATGTGATGTCATCTATCTGAGAATAAGCTAACTTTTCATATAAGCCTATCACAACAACAATGACATTAAATAAAAACATACACCAAATTTCTGTCTTTCAAATCCATTGGATGCTAACAATAGGCTTAATTTGATGCTCTCCTTGCGTCTTTCAATAGTTCATTAGGGAGTTTGAAGATAATGCAAACTGTCACTAGTGTTCATCACTGCACTTACTTCACTAACTAGAGACAGGATGGTACTGGTGTTCAAACTTCTCTGTTGGATTCTCAGAGTGAATCCTGGTCAAAACCAAGTTGTTCTGGACTACAATAACTTTAGATTTGTAAAACCTGTATTTATTGCAGTCTGGTCATGAGATATGCTTTTCTACTTCAAATACGTTCCCCGATCACATTAATGTTAGGGATATAAGCCTGCTACCTCTCAAATCCAGCCCTACTAAAAGACGAAAATTCGTCTTTTCGGTCTATCTCATATAGACCAAAGGGCAATAAATCTTGCCCCTTACCTTCCCTTGCCACCGCCAGGTGTCACCAGTTTTTAAGCTTCACTTGTATGGATAACACGTACATTATACCTCCAAACAATCCAAGCCATCTTAGCGTTAAATTGGACCATCTGAAGTTAAATTTGGATTTATTGCGTCGGACAATCATTCTTCTACAGGTTGAATACATTATTTTAACAATTTTTTTCAAAATTGAGTGACTTTGTCACCCTTACGGATTTCGTCTACTGAAGACCATGTTACACACGCTATCGCTGAACTCGTGTTGTCAATTAAGAGTTAACGCAACACTGACTAATTTCGCTTACTCCGTTAGTAACGGTTGTGGTATTAGCGAATTAATAACATGCTGAATTGCTAATTTGTGCTTTGTTTTCTTTTCTTGCGTCGTTTCAGTAGAAATGTCAACCAAATGCATGAAATGCAAAGAGTTCAAAGCAAAAGAAGACAACCATGACTCTTGTATTGTATGTACCAAGCGTACATCATCTATACCGTGCAGCGTGTGTAATACTTGGACAGAGCAAACGTGGGCTGATGTAGTCCAGAAGGCAGCAAAAGGGAGGAATAGACAGAATAAGTCGAAGAAAGATAGCATTGATGTCCTCAGTATACATCCGAAGACAGCCTCCATTGCGAGCCTTGTGGGGGACATTGGGGTCCCCCCTGCACCTCCTAAAGTTCGTTGTTTGCAATCGTCAGCCACAGTAACATCAGCGGCAATGGAGGAAAATAATGTTGACAGGGTACAACAGTCCACCTTGGAACAGATGCGTCGTTTGGTCCAGGAAACGACGACGCAGCTATTGACATCAGGCCAGATATTACCCTTATTTCCCTCGCTCGCTTCCACAGCTTTTTCTGACTCTTTGGGAGATTGTCCCCCCAGTTTTAGGCTGCCCAGTGGGCGTAAGTCCCCCCGCATGTCCGAGCATGGCCTTCGGGCCTGTAAGTCAGGACACATGGGGTTTTATACCGGATCCATCGGATCCATTTCATTATACAACCTCTACGGCACCGGCCGTCCAGCTGTCCCAGCATGGGGACCCTATTGCTAAAACGGTCTGACCAAATATGACTTACGGGGATTTTAGTGATAAATCCATCCGTCAAGCTGTACTGCCGGTAACATACCAATACTATGGTGGAGATTTTAGTGAGAAATCTGTCCGTCCAGCCAGGCCATTGGAGCAGATGGTACCGATGATAGCAGGACCGTCGCCAACATTCAGGCCGACCACAAGCCAGACAAACCAGCCGGCAGGGCCGTCCGTCCATATGTTCACAGCTTATCCACAAGGGAGAGTTAGTGACAGTGTGAAGGATGACAGAATCGCGTCATCTATGCCACCTAGTATGCTCTATCCAGAAATGCAAGCTATTCCAGAAAACGACTCAGCACACAGTGAGGGTGACGAAACTCCTGCAAATCAGCCGTACACAGATCCAACCATGGAACGGACTGAGTTTGGCTTCAAGGCGGCAGTGGAAGAAATTTATAGGTTGTTGGCAACTTCAGAATGCCCTCCACCTCCTACCGCCACTCAAAACTACAAAGTTAAGGCGTCTGTAGATCTTGACGGGGAGGAAGAGACGCCGTCCTTCTGGCTCCTTCCCCAGTCGGCAGAAATTAAGGAGATCAATGATCGTCTATCAGGACGAATAGGTGATCCGGGGAATGCTAAGGCGTTCTTTTCAGAAAGCCAAGTACCAGCGACGTTCTCGGGTCACTGGTACAAAACTCAGACTTCTTCAGTACGGATCTTCCGGCCCTGGACAAAAATATGGCAGCAGTTCACATGTCAGCTCCACTGTTTTACAAAGTGGACAAAAAATGTGTTCCATGCCACGTCAAAGCTAGTCCGGAATGTAGTCGCTACGTCTTCAATGTTAGACTTGGCTTCATTAGCCATTTTCCAACTCGCAGAAAAATCCGACAATGACCACGCTTGGGAAGAGACGGCCCGGACCTCTAGAGTTATTAACAGGCACACCATTCCATGGCTAATGCGTTGACTGCTTCTGCCAACTTAGACCTGATACAACGTAACGCATGTCTGCGGTCCACGTCGCTCAAGCCCCATCATACTCGGGCTTTACGGATGACTCCGTTTGGGTCGCCTTTACTCTTTGGAGGAAAAATTGAAGAAGTTCGGAAGCAGGCAACTCAGGAACTGCTCCTCCAACTCGCCACCCAACCCTCACAGGCGTTTAGAAAAATTCAGCCCCGGCCACAGTGGAGGGTTGATTGGCGGACCAGGGACAAGGGATCCTTACAATCAAATGTGCAGTATAGATCCCAACCCAATGCCAGGAGACAACAGTCTAATCAAGCTAGGAGGCAACCATACAGAGGCGGTAAGAAACAAAGTTTCTCCGTCTTCAAGCCTCCTAACTCTAAAAATTGACATACCCTCTCCACCACCCGCGGACAGCCTACCTGTGGGCGGCCGCCTCCTGCAATTTCAGGACCACTGGACCACCTTTTTTCCTCAGAACGATTGGGTGATCCAAGTCATTTTGGAGGGACTTCGGATTTCATTTATCCAACCCCATCCCCTGTCCTCCAGCAGCAGAGGAGGCGAACAGACCGACTTGGGGGGCGTCCAAAAACCGAAATAAGGCTTCTAACTCAAATATTTTTCGAGCTGAACATTTGCTTGAAATAAACGATTGTCTAAACAAATTGAGGATTCTCCGGTTAGTTAGACCATTTATTTTCCTGATCTGTAAACTCATCAATAGCGAGAATATTACAAAAAACGAACCAACTTGAGGTCATGGCCCCTCTGCTGCTATATTAATTTATCCAAATATTTTATCAAGTCCAATACGATATCTTGTTCTAGGATCGTGCAAATTTATTGTTATAAACCCATGTGGAGTAGCTTGCGCTCGTGAAAAGAAATTTCTAAATTTAATTATATCCATGTCACCGCTGCACCAGGTTTGATGAATATTTCGCAACGTATGTGTATCAACTCCATTAAACACAACTAAAATATTACAGTTATCTCTGATCACTTTTGGTATTTGTGTGTATCGTTGAGTAACATAAATAACATCGGTGTTTTTATGTCTACCTCGAGAAAAAATCCTAGCTGGATTTGATTGTTTGTCCAGCATCACATCGTCCTATACAACTAAATTATTAATAAATCCGTCTATGGAATCTACTGATGGTGCTTCATCAATATTGGTTATAAACTCGATAACATCACTATCCGCGTTTTCATTAAAATCCTTAAGTACATCATAACATCGCTGATCATCAACTGACGGGGCTACCAAATACAATTTATCCCATTTTAACCATCTCATTATAAGATTAAGCAACATCTGTGTTTTTCCACTTCCAGATGGTCCTATTATTATCATTCTGATGGAATTTGGTAACGCAGGATGGTGCTTGACAGGTTCTCGTTTTCTTGTCGCTGAGAAATCAGTTATATCCGTGCTGTATAAAATATGTATGGATTTATATTGTGTAAAGTGCAGGACGCATACACCGACGGATACACTAACAACTATTACCACAAAAAATAATAGATCGGCGGTTATGGGTAAGTGTACGCGGTGTGGTACAAAGAAATTTAAATTTATCTCTACTGACAAGTCAGTGCAGTCAGGTGAAAAGTCAAAGTCAAAATCAAGTAAAAAAAAAAGCAACGCGGAGGTGATATTGCAGCAAAATTAACAAAATTACCGGGAACTCCGTGGGCTAAATACAGCGGAGAAAAACACCTACCAGGATGTAATTATTGCGGTCCTGGTACTCGACTCGATATCAGGCTTGATAATCAGGATCAACCAAAACCAGGCGAGGAACCAATAAATGCTATTGATAAAGCATGTCATGCTCATGATGTTGCGTATAAAAGCAATGATCTACAACATAGGCATATTGCAGATGTGAAATTAATTCATGCGTTAAATTCCATAAAAAATAAAAATATCAAAGAATCACTAGCTAACTGGTTAGTAAGATCCGCGATGAAAGGTAAATTAGCGCTAGGGGCGGGTAATATATAAAATGGAATCGATTTGTTATTCCCCAATTGGATACTGGAAAGGTAAAGCAGCAATTAGTAAACTTGCTGATGCAGCAGCGGTTAAACATTCTACTGCTAAAACATGGTTATCCAAACAGGCAATATGGCAAATTTACCTACCGCCACCAAAACAAATTCAGTACGTGTATTTCAATGTTAGAGTTCCTAATGAAGTTCATTAAGCTGATATTATTTTTGCCACATGATACTGTGCATAGAAAAACGTACAAATACGCGCTGACCGTTGTTGATGTTGCAAGTAGATATAAAGAAGCAGAACCGTTGTCAACAAAGACAGCATCTGAAGTAGCCGATGCGTTTAAACGAATTTATCAACGAGGACCATTACGATGGCCACAGCTGCTACAGGTTGATCCTGGCAAGGAATTTCTTGGTCCAGTATCATCGTTAATGAAACAACATAATACCAAAATACGACAAGGACATACTGAGATTCATTGTGATCAGGCAATTATTGAGCGATTTAATCGAACACTTGCTGAGCGGTTATTTGGATATCAATACGTGAAGGAATTTATTCAGGATACGAGATCTCGTGAATGGGTTGCAAGATTACCCATTGTGATAGCCACGTTAAATAATGAAGTAACTTGAACGACCAACATGAAACCTATTAATGCAATTACAAGCGCGCATATATCCGTCCAACGACGTGATCTTTCAGCACAGCCAGTATTAGGTAATATCACTGTAAGGTATTTATATGAGCCCGGCGAACTCGAAGGTGGTAAAAAAAGAGCTACTGATCCTATTTGGAGTATTACCACACATAAGATATCCACCGTAACTAGATCCTCAGGTAGACCCGCAATCTACAGACTAGATTCAACTGCTCCTCAACGTGGATTTGTACGTGAACAATTACAAGTAATTCCTAAGGACACACAATTACCACCCAAATCACTTAACTAGCACCACGACGTCGGTTACATTCAAGACAGGTCAACATGATATTTTCTCGTGTATGACCAAGATTGTTATTTTTTCTATCTACGGTAAATTGTCTTGGATCATTTTTTAGATACCGCCATAACATTATACAATTACAACTTGCACAATGATTATTCTGTTGTTGTTTCAGCGCAATGACAACGTCAGTGTCTAGATCAAATTCTCGATTATTTTTTTTATCACACTGTTTATAACCAGCTAGTTTTTTTCTTATTATATCGCTTTGACATTCGTCAAGGCCTCGACAATCGAGGTCATCATTGATTGACGAATCCATGACGATTCGTCTCAATTGAGATATTTTTCTAACTCGAGACACTGCAAGATAAACTAGGTTCGACCATTCGATGTGATCATCAACGATCCAAACAACTGTATCAGAGATAGTTAATCCCTGAGATGAATGAATCGTCAACACGTATCCAAGTGTCCACGGGGATTTATCAGCACGTAGAGCATCTTCAACAACATCAACATCAACTGCGACAATATCATTTAACACAAGATTCTGTTTCCTTGACTCTGTCAAGTGTCCTGGTATAACAACGTCGATATTTTGCCGTCGCGTATTTGCTGGTCGATAACATAACGGAACTGACAATGTTGGAAACTTTTCTCGTTGTAACTGAAACAACTCCCGTTGAAGTGTATCACGAACTATCTTTCTACTTGCAACTATCAAATCGTTTGGTCACCATGTTTGTAGAAAGTCTTTCGTGGGTGTTTCTGAAATTATCTCGCGCATTACTTCACATTGAATTTTATTCAGTTGTAGTCTGATTAATTTTTTAAATTCCTTCAACGTAGCATCAAGTGCTCTATAATCATCAGATACTTCTTCGAAGTGGTCAACGAAATTTTTCAGCCAATCATGTGGAGATGGTCCAACTAAGGGTGGTGGTTGACCGTGATCGCCGCACATTATCACGGCAGTATTTCTTGTTAATAACCAATCAAGAAACATTTTTAATGTTTCTAGCGGTACAGTGCATATTTCATCCCATATTATGATCCTTGGAATGTATTTCTCGCCCATCCTTAAAGATGTCCATGTATCACCCTTCCTTCGGAAAAAGCTGTGATAAGTACATGACTGCACTTCTCATTGTTTCATTTCTCGTGCGAGTCTATGTGTTGGTGTTAGCATAATCATATCTGAATTCTGACATAGTTCGATAGCTCGAGTGGTTTTCCCGGAACCGCCAGGTCCATTTAGATAAACCGTTTTGTGTCTAGTTATTGGATCGTATATCGATGGTAACAACGAAGTTGTCGACGATTGATATTTTATCACGTAAATATCTTTAACCGCAACATCAGCGAATTCGGAATAATCTAGCATTAATTCCTTTTTTATTCTCCACGAACCCCACGATGCACAAGTGTCTATGTTTAATCTTTCTAACAGTAGTGAATGTTTTTTACTTATATAAAACGAATCCGTGGCAACTCTGACGGCATGCGTTGAAACCTTATTTATCATCGATAATAGATTTATTGAAACATACGCGAGCATCGATGATCTTAAATGAGTATACTGCGGTGACTCACCGTCCATGTAGCTCACAATTGTACCTAGTTTATTTCCATTTGACAAGAAAGCAGTTTCTCGACTTATAAACGTGTTCTTGTTCGTTGTATCAGCGATTATAAAATCTAACTCAGCATCGTCCATGATCAGTCTTGTACAATGTCGTCTGTGATCATATGCTCCTCCTTGGGTAAATTTGCTGATTATTTTTCTACCAAGATCTTTTGAATCAGTTTCATCAGAATGTGGTAACCAAACTTCGGTTTGTTTTCGATATGATATAATTGCTTCACTTACAATCAACTGTGTTAGCATCGCACAATCAAGCATATATCGTAATAGTACTATTGGTGCCCACATTTTTTCTGAAAAATGTTTTCCAAACCAAACATAACAAATTGGATGGAGCTCATTAGACATTTCAAATGACTCAATACAAGCAAATCCAGTTAGGTCAAAATCCGGTAATGGTCCATTTATCGATACTCGTGTCATCTCGTGCGCCGGATGACCAAATCGCTCAAAGTACACAGAACAATCTCCGTATCCAAGAAAACTTCCTGGATAACATGCAACCATATCAACTGAAATAACATCTTTATGATCATATTTAGTATTCCATAGTCCGCCGTGTCCATATTCGACACAACTCGATATTATGTCATTGAGAAAATCAGACTGAGTTGGCTTCCACGAATTTTTCTTTCTAGCAAAGTGAGCCGCAACTGACGGAACAGTAAAACAGTTGCTCAATAGTTCGTCAGCGTCATTAGTATATTGCAGTGCAAGATTTTTCATTTTCTCGTGAAGAAGATCTGTTCGATAAATAACGCCATTTGGTCTTACAAACTGATCAAATTTCATGTCTGATTCGTCGTTAGAACTCTGAAATAACCATACTGACACAGGATCGTTTTTACTTATTTCGTTAATAAAATCAAACATGTTTCCGGGATAACATTAACAGTTTGATCTCGTGGAAACACTGTTACTGCGTTAGTCCACGCGTGTGCGTTATGATCAATAATTGTAATTGAGGCTCCTTTTGATTTATATTTTGACTCATACAAAATCTCCCCTGTTATCGTCGCTACGTTTATTGGAAATTTTAATACTTTTCCTAACCCAACTACATCTTTGATAGACGCACCGGTATCTTTAACCATTTCTACCCACGTGTTTATTATTTTACGTCTTTTATCCGTTAGACCGTTTCCACGGACCGCGTTCGTAAAATGTTCTGTTACTCATTCAGCCACACAATTTATTTTTGAAAATTTCATCGGCGACAGTTTATCAACGTTGGGTTTTTCATTTATCACATAGATTCCATAAATAACCGCGGTCACAGGATATGCTCGCTCATAATACGGTTTGTCAATGCCAGTCAATAGACCTGGTCTGGAATCTCTACTTAGTACGACAGTTTTTTTATCACCGTGGACAGGATCATATTTGTCACGGATAATCCAATCATCTGTTTCTGTCAACATAACAAATTTTATTCTAAAAAGATACTTGCGATTATCAAGATAGTTGATGATAATTGCTGCTCGTTTGTCATTCATCGTAACGTTAATGATATCTTTGTCACGTATAATCTTGAGCGTTGACCAGACATGAGATGCACCATCTGCGTGAAATTCTTTCTTGGCGTCTTGAATTTTATTAATCAAACCTCTGTTTTTCGGATCAGCCAGATCTTTCATCGGTAGGCCAGGAGATATTCTGTCGAGGTTGAATTTATCCACACTCCAAGGCTTTATTCGGGATAATCTATCGAATTCATTCATATTATATTTCAAACAAGTATTTAAATTAAAATATTATGTATACAATGTCTCAATGCAGATGGCTCATGGTGGGTTAATTGACTCGTTGTAATAAATCCTGTAAAAAGGAATTCTGCGGACAACACATGCAGTGCGTTCACCATGGAAGCTTAGGACCAATACCATGTCTGCGATGTGGTGCTGGAGTGTGAGGAAAAACAGAATTATGTGGAAAGTGCGGTGGTAAACGATACAGAGAGCTTAAAAGATATTATGACAAAAAAAATAATAATAGTGAAAATGCTATAAAATCAGTTGAGGATTATCTAACTAAGTTTTCAGACAAATTATGATTTAAATAAATAATATTATTGTATAATGGAGCAAAATAAATTTATTTCACATCCTATAATAACAAACTACGAATCAAATATTGATGGTATGATCAGAAATTGCAGGTTGAAAAAACCAGTTGGCTATATTAATAATCATGGTTATCTATTGTTTACTGTTGGGAAGAAAACTTATCTCTGTCATCGTTTCACATACAAGTGTCACAATGGGATGATCAAAGACGGTCTTGTGATCAATCACATTGACGCAAACCCTCAAAATAATAGTTTATCCAATCTTCGAGCTGTTACACAGAGCGAGAATAATGCACGTGGTAATACTGGAAGATGTAAATCAATTGTAAGGAGGGCGGTAAAGTCCACAAATACAGAAACCGGTGAAGAAATTATATTTCAATCATTGAACGCGGCTTCGAAATGCTTTGATATCTGCATGCCATCAGTACAATTTGTCGCAGAAAATATATACAAAACTACCTTTTCCAAGAAATATAAGCAGAAAATCACCTTCCAATATTGTTAATGAGATAAACTATCATCATTACCTTAGATTTATCATTATTACCTTAGATTTATCATTATTACCTTAGATTATATTTATTAACCATTTATTATTTGTAAGTCGCAGCATGTCCCCTTTATACTACTGATTTTTCGATTATGTCAAAGGGAGATTACTTTTGTAATATATAGCTTTCTTTGTAAATTTCAGATTTTTATGGTCGTAATTAGACTACGTCGTAATTAATTAATACCAAAGAATGATATTTGTGGTTTCTAACTTACAAAATAGAAGAATAACCGTATTTTACATCGTACAATATAGCGGAGTTATTTTTAGATCTGTTAAGAGAAATCGAGGCACGCTGTTTTAATGCAGATATTTACAATCTGTTATAATACAGAAATATTTAAACATATCTGTAGGCGAAAACGTTTGATGGTGCCGTGGTAGTATGTAAACACGCCGTTAGTGCAAGATATTTACAGTCTGTTACGGGAAATGAAGACAGAAACACGCTACTCATTTACATAGTCAGAAACCGCTGTTTTAATACACAAATATTCAGAAACCACTGTTTTGATGTAAAAATATTCAGAAACCACTGTTTTGATGTAAAAATATTCAGAAACCGCTGTTTTAATGTAGAAATATTTATGTAGCTATATATTAACCTTTGAAACATATATTTTTATATGATTTGATAGTTCACTTGGTAACGCATCTGGCCGTGATTATCACGGCCTCAGGATCGAATCCCATGACTGACAACCGTCGATGGTTATGCATATTAGCGATTTTTATAATTGATTGGGGCTCCGCCAGCCCCTCTACACATAACAGAACCCTTCCAACCACGTCACTGGTGGTCAATTACATGTTTTGTGTCACCCACGGCTGATTATTGGGGGTGTGATTTGTTATGTGTAGAAAATGGCCTCATTTCATTTCATTATATATATTTCATTTCATATTTAATGAACCTGCTAAAAGGCTCGAATAGAGGTTCATTCATAATATATGTTTGTGCTGTCCTTAATTAAGATTATCATTCATTCATTGCATATTTACTGAACCTGCTGAAAGCCTCGAATAGAGGTCCATTCATGATACATGTTTGTGCTGTCCATTCATTCATTGCATACCTAATGAACTTGCTAAAAGACTCGAATAGAGGTTCAATCATTCATTGTATATGTTGTGCTGTGAAACATCCTCATAAACTCGCTAGAACACTCGACTAGGGATTTGAGGATATATTTTTTTCTCTTAAATATATATATACTAAATAATGAACCATGAAAATATCAATGATGTAATTGCTGCTATCAAAAAATTAGAAAAAATCAGTATTAATATATCTGATGAACTGAATCCTGAAAAGATTATTTTTGATTTTGAAATCTTACAAGAACGTAAAAACAATGGTGGTTTTACACTGTCGTCTGAATACAAGTTTATAAAATGAATTCAGGCGGCAATGTTCCGGTCACTAGCTGCAGTAAAAGATGATCAGGTCAAGGAATTTGTTCCTCTCTCTGCCGCAGTAGAAAAAATTAGATTGGAATTATCCCACGAGTACGAGGCAAAAAAAACAATTAGTGCTCATATAAAACAATTGAGAAAAATTATGTTAGCGAGTAACCTTGTTGGTGAAACGAGCGAACACGTGTAATATTTTATTTATTCTGAAATATTATATATTCTGAAATATTATTTTTTTCTGAAATTTTTTTTTTTTGAAATATTATATATTCTGAGATTATATTTATTCTGAAATATTTTATTTTTTTTAAATATTATATATTCTGAGATTATATTTATTCTGAAATATTATATTTTTTTTGAAATATTATATTTTCTGAGATTATATTTATTCTGAAATATTATATATTCTGAGATTGATGGGCTAGTTGGTACTTAGAATCATGCAAACCAATCAATTTCGTAATTTTCATGGGCTAGTTGGTACTTAGAATCATGCAAAATGATCAATTTCGTAATTTTGATGGGCTAGTTGGTACTCAGAATCATGCAAAATGATCAAATTTTCAGAAAAAAAAAAAATATTTCAGAATAATAATAAAATTTCAGAATATATAATAAAATACTTTTTTGTAGTATTTTGTGCAAAGCTGATTGATTTTGTTAATTTTGACTACCTAAATACATATCAAAACAAACAATCTGTTCGATTTGTTAATTTTGGGGGGTATTTACTAGTCAAAATCACACAAACTGTTCGTTTTGTTAATTTTGGGGGGTATTTACTAGTCAAAATCGCGCAAATTGTTCGATTTGTTAATTTTGAGTGGATAATTACCCGAAATTTCAGTAAAAAAACAAATAATTTCAGTAAAAAGCAAATAAATTCAGTAAAAAAAACAAATAATTTCAGTAAAAAGCAAATAAATATTACATAAAAACAAACAATTTTTAGCAAAAAAACAAATAATTACTAGTAAAAATCACGCAAATTGTTCAATTTGTTAATTTTGAGTGGGTATTTACTAGTCAAAATCGCGCAGATTGTAAAATTTTGTAATTTGATGGGGTATTTACTAGTCAAAATCGTGCAGATTGTAAAATTTTGTAATTTGAGTGGGTAATTACTAGTAAAAATCAAGTAATTTATACAATTTCACAGAATTATTTATTTTTTTTATATAATATTTATTTTACTGAATAATTTATTTTACTGAATAATTCATTTTACTGAATATTTATTTTACTGAATTTTGTTAATTTTGAGTACCTAAATACACAAACTAATCGATTTGCACGATTTTGAGTACCTAAATACACAAACTAATCGATTTGCACGATTTTGAGTATCAATTTCAAGTAAATAATAAATATATAATATTTGAGAATAAATATATAATATTAAGATCAAAGATCTAAGATTTCACGTATAGATTTATTACAAGCTCATAGCTGCCAACCCTCACGAATTTGGTGTGAATTTCACGACCTTTTCAGCGATTCACGAATTCACGCCGTAAGACAAAAATTCACGAATTTTCCAATCCTCAATTATTTTAAATCTTTAATAAAATAACAGATTTCCCGTTAAGCACTAGTCGTGATATTCGCAGTTGCCGAAACGGTCCGGTACCGCTGGTCACGATATTAGTAGATCTACAGCTGATTAGTACAGTTGGCCCGGTCGCAAGCATTTTAGCCTATTTTAATCTATATGTATAAGAGGAGTTTTACAAATGCTTTTGAGAGAAACTGGGGCCTAACCGGAAATTTGCTCCGCGCATGCGTCAAAACACCGAATCCGGTTAACGTTCAGCATCGCATGTAAGATTTTGAAAATGTTTTCCCCGCCACAGAGAAAGAAACGTATTACTCAAAAAGTGAAGTTTAATTTGGAATATATCAAAAATTGGCCGTGCATTCTGCCATTAAACATTGATATTCATTCATGCTTTTTGCACTCAGTGTGCCATCGCAGAGACGATGTGAGGAAGAATGTCGGTTGCAAAAAACACGTAGAAGTTGGGAAAATTAAGAATTCGCAGATTTCATCTCTGGAATATTTTAAACCATTGGTGGAAGACCCACAGGCTACCAACGCTTAAGCATTATTTGTGAGTTTTCTTGTGTCGAACACAATCTACCTTTATCAGCTGGAGACCATGCTAAACATTTGTTCTGACATATGTTCCCGGACTCGAAAATCGCTTCCAAATTTTCCTGTGGAAGAACCAAAAATGCTGCAGCTCCTGTGCATTCCTCACAGCAACAGTGACAGCGAAAGAGTATTTTCTTTAGTGAGGAAAAATAAGACAGACTTTAAGGCCACCTTAGCTGCAGAAAATTTGTCAGCAATTTTAGTCCCCAAGATCAACCAGCAGGCAAGAAGTCGGAACTGTTTAGAAAACAAATTTACGATCAAGCAGTTGAGGAAGTTCAAGTCTGCCACAGTATCATGTCTTGATAAATAAATATTTCTGCATATATGTAGTGTTTTATTTTTATTTTGCGAACTTGATATAGTGTAGTATTGACGGTCGGAGTAGTCAGAGTGGACGGAGTTATTGTCATGGTATTATTCACGAATTCATGTCCAAATTCACGACTTTTTATCCCTATTTTCACTAATTGTGAGCCTGGAAGGTTGGCAGCTATGCAAGCTCTTCTCCACGTAGGTCAATTAAGCGATTAAGGTGGTCTGTGAGTTTGAAATTTATTCATGACAAATACTGATTATGTGTGTGTAGATAAACAGGATTGGTTGGCACTTGCACGATCAAATCCCCAGGGGTAACTTGTGGTGTAAACGTGTATAAAATGTATCCTTGTTGAGCCTGATTTGATTTTCCAAGATTTATTTGATAGCTGCCATCGATTATGTCACAAGCTAGATTAACCGCGATTGTCGATGTTATATTAACAATTCCCGGAGATACGTGTCTGCTGCCGCCATGTAGATCATTATTATATCTAAGAACAGTTGCTGGTGGGGCTATTTTTCTCCATGCATCGAGTATTTCAGGAAAGTTCTTGTTGATAAGATCGTTGAGTGATCTTATTAATTTGCCAGTTTCAAATCCTGGTAGGGTAAAATTTAATAAATCTGCTTCAGTTATTTTATAATGATCAGTGTATGCTTGTTTGATACCTTTTCTTCCTGAATCTATATAATTATTAGCATTTATTACCTCAATAATGGTCTGATTAAAATATTTAAGATCTAATACAATTTGATTTAAATGCTGTATCGTTGCAATGATCTGATGTTTTAGATTGATATTGGGATACTCCAGGATATAGTTTTTAAATAAATGTGCTAATGTCGTTAATGTAGTTGTGTATTCGGTTTTAATTTCGTTAGCCCTTGATCTGATATCTCTTTCATAAACAATATTAGTTGAAGTTTTTACATCAAAATCAATGATAGAAAACGGCGCAATAGGATAATATTTTCCATCATGAATAATACGAGTATCCCTACCAGTCCATGGATACAAATTTCGGTATTCTGGAGTTGTTATAAACCTGGCTTCGTCCGTGAGAAATTCAATTAATTTTGATTCTGGTGGTCCTTCATACACTGGCGCAATATCAGGCCAGCCTAGCACGGATCTTATCGTGGACTGATAAATATCAACGATGTAATCAGGCGAGTTTATTTCAACCGTCGAGGACAGCGTCGGCTCATGAACGTTAATCGATATTTTTGATTCTTTTCCTGTTATTGATTTTATTCTACGCACAAATTCATCATTGATTTGTTCGATCTCATAACTGCCAGTTGGTATTCCAACAACGTTCCAGTCAGGTGTTCCATCTGGTTTGTTTTTATTAGCAAATACAAGCGAATTATTTGCTGGTGTACCATTAAATGATTTCGATCTGATATTTGGCCAACTATAGTATACTCATAATTGCGCTAGTGCAATTTCATTCGCGCGAATTGCAGTTGGAAAATTGATGTTAAATTCAGGATTAATCGAGCTTACCGAGATCATCGTGGTCTTGTGCGGGGTTGTGTTTGTCACGATCTGCTGCAGTAATTCCGTCATTATTAATACTCGTACCTTTAATACCAGCGCAGTTGTATACGCTAATCATTTCTGAAAACTCAAAATCAGATATAATTCCATCATTGAGACTCGCTGATAACAACAAAGATAACCTCGTGTATGCGACCGTCACTGTGTGTAATTGTATCATGTAATCGGATAATTTTTCATTCGTGCAAGTACATATTTTTTTTGCAATGATATTAAGCACACCTGCAATCATTGTTGCTGCTGAAATACAAATAGTCACAGCTACTGGTGCCATCATTATCATTGCTGATAATATCACACCGGTTCCAGAGCAACAACAGCGGATACTGAATAAACGATTATGTCGACGATAACTAATCGTCGTCGATATTTTTTTACTTTTACTGTATATTGTTCAACTCGATCTTTCAACGCTGCCTGCCATTCACACGCTTGATTGTACCTAAATCTTTGAACATCGATTGAGTTACTCATTATATTTTATGCAGTAACCAATTGAGGTGTTTCAGCTACAAATTCCAAACACCACCAGAAAGATGTTGCGTTTAATTTTTTATCAGCTGCTTCCAGAATAAATATTTCCTCGGTTCCGTTATTTAATATAACAGATACAACCCCGGAAAACTTATCAGTTGAATGACGCCATGGATACGTTGTAAATATTTCAAATTTTGCAGCACTAAATACAGACAGCCTGTACACACCAGTGACTGTTGCGGTATATTTAATAGTATTATTTTGCTGCGACCATGTTGCAAATCCCGATGATACTGTGTATACGATGTTGGTAATATGCCCGGAAGTTATTCCGGCTGGAATTTTAATCAAACTGGTTTTATTAACGATCTCAGGAATTCCCGCTACGATGTTTTGCTGTGTTTGGTTGATCGTGTCGATGTTCGTCTTGATATCAGCGAGATTTATGTCAATGGCGTGCGGAGTGCCGAAGAATTTATCTATGGATTCATCGGTTTTTTTAAAATTTCTTCGAAATCTTCCAAAAGCGCCCACGTGAACGTCATACTCGGCCCGCAATGTGGATAATTTACCATCTACGGTGCCATAGTTGACGTCAACGTATTTTTTTGTTGCTGCGTCTTCGTCAGATGCTGGATCTCTTAAAACTACTATTTCGTTTCCGTTCATGCTGAGTTCACCCGTCATTGTGTCACCAGTATTTTTCACGCGATTAGCAACACTTGCTGTAATTTGATCTCTGATGGTTGTAAACAATATACTTGAATCCCTGATTCTGCCGCCGTTGGTAAACACAGGTATATTATCCGTGACCGCACCAAGTACTCATCGAATTATATCATTCCATTTGATATTGCTCGTTTTTAGTTTACCGTGTCGATCCTGAAAAATAACAACCTCATCTGGGTCAACTCCAGCCAGGTTCATAATATCAGCGAGGTCATCGTTAGTCGCGTACTTTGACAGATCAGCGTCGCCGGACTTTTTCTTAACGCGTGAAGAAGATCTTCCGTAAATATCAACCATTATACAAGATCTAAGATCTGTTTAAAACGCTTTACGCGCAACGAAGCGGTTGCTTGTATAATCATGCACAACTTTATGTGGCGGTTTGGATGATTTTGATATAGCATTAAGTACATTAATTACTTCACGGCCGCATATTGGCGGATCTGTCATTGTTTGTGTGGGTAGCGTTGAATACCAAACTCTGGAACCAGAGGTTCTTGCGTGAAGTGGTGCAACATACTTGATAAATTCAACAGGTGGAGCTAACCCGTATGAGTCAAAATAAATGATTCCACATGGATCAACTGCGTATGATACCCAATGAGTACCAGGTCCTGAATTTGAGTCGAGATTAATAATACCTGTTTCGAGTTTGTTTGGTTGTTTTGGTAATTGATCTCGCATGAAAACACCTCTGAAATTTTTTATTTTTAATCGTTCAGCAGCATCAAGTAAATGAAAATTTGATGCTGGAGCATCTAACGTGGAAGCCTCAGACCTCTTCCCCAACGAGATCCTGGCAATCTTAGGCCGTGTCCCTTTTTTTTGTATCCATTTCCTGTTGCTTTCTTTAGAGCCATTCCAGCAGCTGTTCCAACAGCACCTAATGCGGCTGCTTTTGCTACGGCTGGAGCGGCAGCAGCTATTAACGCTGGAATAGCCGCGAGAGGTGGAAAAATACTGCCTGTTTTAATTGAGTCTTTAACCACACCTGCAGAGAGATTGAGTTTGACACCTGTTTTTGATTGTTTAGCATCGTTGAAATGTTTAAGCTGGCGTTCTGATAATGATAGTTTATTTTGACCACCCATGATCTGATCTCGCTTTAGTGATATTTTCATTCCGCATTTTTCTGTTGAATTTGAATGAAGGTTTTTAATCTGACCAGGAGTCAGATTGACACTAACGTGATGATATGGCATTTTATGATAATACTTGCCATTTTCCAAATGGTGATTAAAGATTTTCCACTGGTGCATCAAGGACCCTCATTCGACCACTACCACCTTCAAGTAACATGGCTTTATCGCTGAGTATAACCACGATTGCTCTATAATCAGCACCACCTGTATTTAACATTGCTTTAAGATGTATATCAACGACAGATTGTTTTGATAGATCAAGATGCTCTAGTGAAAAATAATAAATCGGATACAACGTTCTGAAATCATATTGTGATATTTGCAACCCAGTATCTACATTTTGATCATGTCCCATGAATGACATCAAACGATGATATACACGTCCTATACTATTTTGTTCATAATTTAGTTGTATATTCTCTATTGTTTCTTGTTGTCCATTTATCCGTAAGGAAATATTTGTGATACCTAGTTTATCAAATATCATATGAGTACGTTCTTGATTACCTAAACGATCGTGGTCCTGAAACGCAATAAAAATATGCCGTGGTGCAGAAACACCTTGTCGTGATGCTATATGCCATGCAAACTGACCGTTAACATCAGTTTGCATACTATCTGTGCTTGTTGTTAACCATGACAACAAGGATTTACCACCTGTGTCCATGAAAGAAATCAATTTTTGTTCTTCTGCGATCGTTGGAGTCATTACCGGCATCCACAGTGAAAGTTTCGATAATACTACTTTACCAGCATCACCAGCAGGTCTCCACAGAGCATCGTTATCATCATTCTTTCTTACAAGAACAACCGTGTGTCTAGCTCCAAAAATAACCTTTTTAACATTCCTACAAAATCCAAAAATATGCGATAGTGGAATTGTACATGAAAAACTTCTATTGGCTCCCATCAACATATTTCTACATGTTGCAAATCCCAAATTGAAATCTGGATTAGAACCATGAACAACCGGCGTCACATCAGCATCAGCGTTATCAGCAAAATTTCTTGGTCGTCTTATATTATACTGATCATCATTGGGATGACCAGAATTATCTTTCACAAACATCATTGTGGGACCTGCTGATCTTGTATAATCATCAGAATATCTTGCCAACCCTATTACAGTTGTAGCAACGTCGACATCATTCTCAATCGATTCAATATTTTTTTCCATCCATCATATACGTGGCGCTGCTAAATAATGCCATGATCCTGTTGTTGACAAAACCAACTTTTACTGCATTTGCATAATTAGCATTATTTGTTCTTACAATTGTACCTTCTACCTCAATAAAAGCCTCAGCGGGTAGAAAATATCTACTTGTGTCATGAACTTGTAGTTCAGTTCTTCCTCCACGTTGATTTGGTGTTCGTGTGTCATAAGAATAAAACTGATAATCACGCACCAATTCATCTTTAAGGACAGGTGCTTCCATGTCAAATGCTGTGTCGGATACGCGCTTGAACATTTTATTATAATTATTTTCGTCTAACACGTTGATTACTGCGTTCATAAAGTTCCACCTCGGGAAGTTCCACTTCCTGATATCAAACTTGAGATATTATTTCCCGATTCACCGAGTCCCCGATCTGCTAACGCTGCTAGTTTTTGATTTGCAGCTTGATTTATTATTTTACTGACATATGCGGGCATAATATCAGTACTTGGCAATTTTACTGGTTGTCGTTTTCATCTTATTAATCGTGCTAGTCTATCTTTGATCGCCGAGAACGCCTTACCAGCAACATTGACAATCGCACCAGGAGCTTTTTCACGAACAATATCAATAGCTTTCATTGATAATTGTTTTGCAATAGGCGCTGCTTTTGGGACTAACCTTATAAATAATCCTTGAATAATATCACCAAGTCCATCTCCGTAAATAACCCTATAGATTGGTAATCGCGAGTTTACCGCTCTGACCGATACGGATTTACGATGATTATTGTGTACTATCATGTTATCCTATTTGCCATTTATCTAATCGCGGTGACTAATCATCAACGAGCTCATCAATAAGTTCTCGGTAAAAGCCAATATCCATGATGCCGCCGCGAAATAATCACTGACAAATATCAGTTGCTTCATTGGTTATTTCTGGTGAGTTATTTCCGGCACGTTTTCCCCCTATGAGAACTTCTAACCGTGACACGTCATTGAGGATATTATTGGGACAAACAAAATTAGTTTCTCCTGATGCAGTCAGAAAACCACTTCCTATGGCGCTCGGAGGATCATCGTCATCCTTTCCTGCCAACATCTGTTCTCTTTCTTCTGTTGTTTTCTTAAATAGTCTTAAGGGTGATTTTTTTTTCTTTACTTTTTCAAGTAGCTTCTCAGACCTTTCAAGTTCTGACATCAACCTTTGCTGCGGTGAAAAAGACTGTTGTTGTTCTATTTGTTACAGAGGTGGAGGAAGCTGATATGAAGGTTCCTGCTGGGAGAGTTGTTCTTGTTTTAGTTGTTCCAGTCTCTCTCTATAAAGTCTTTTTACTTCTTCATAAAGACTTTCGTATTCTGGACCTCTAGCTTGTTTTTTGTTGTAATATACGTGATATATCCATCTAATAAAATTATCATCACTTACTTTTTCATGATGGGATTTTAAAATACCAGATTTATTAAATATACCAGATAATATTGCTTCGGGTAGTTTTTCTTTTTCAATATTTCTAATATCTTCAACAACCCCTTCGTTAAATTTTGCAATCAATTCTGTGTTTACTTCTACTGGTTTGGGTTCAGATGCAAGTTTTTTTCTCACGTCGGTGACTTCAGTATGAAGTTTTCCAATACCTTCAAGTATTTCTTCATCGACAGGTGGAGGTTGAGCTGCAGCTATGTCAGTTGGAAGGTCTCGTAAAATCCTTTTTGTTTTTTTAGTTCTCGCTGCTATTTTTTCAGTCTGCGCTGCAGTTTGTTCTAATTCTGGAAAAATATCCTTTTTTCTCTTCTCATCACCCTTAATATCTCCCCATATAGTTTTTTCAACAGCCGCTGAAGCTTCTTCAGTAGCTGTAGTGACGGGTTTAAATAGTTTTTCAATGTCTTCTTCGTACTCAACTCACGCTTTCTGACGTTCTTGCAAGTTTTTTCTAAATGAATCTCTAACAGGAAGAAATTTTTTGATTGCTTCTAATCGTTCTCGTACTATTCTTGCAGTATAAGATTCCGGATGAACCATTTTATTATAACATAATGATTTAATTAATATAACAGCAGAGGGGCCATGACCTCAAGTTGGTTCGTTTTTTGTAATATGCCCGCTATTGATGAGTTTACAGATCAGGAAAACAAATGGTCTAACTAACCGGAGAATCCTCAATTTGTTTAGACAATCATTTATTTAAAGCAAATGTTCAGCTCGAAAAATGTTTGAGTTAGAAGCCTTATTTCAGTTTTTGGACGCCCCCAAGTCGGTCTGTTCGCCTCCTCTGCTGCTCCTCCTCTCCCCTCTTCACGGACGTACCATCCGATTGGGAGAAGGATACCTTTCTACAACAGGTGATACGGTCGCTCATAGAAAAACGGGCGGTGGAGATTGTGAAAAAACCGCAATCGCCGGGGTTTTATTCCAGGCTGTTTCTTATCCAGAAGGCAAAAGGCAAGTTGAGGCCGATCATCGACCTGAGTCATCTCAACCAATACATTTTACCACCGAAATTCAAGATGGAAATGGCGAGATCAATCCGTCTTTCCATGCGTCCCTTACAAATGACATTACTGGCACAATGGTGCCCCTTTTCAAGTCCCCTCAATCGAACAATAATGATCACGCCCGAGATACGATCGTTCCTGCGTCAGTGGCATAACCCTGGTTGGCTGTCCACAGGGATTCCTCTGGAGATGCCCCAAGCGGAGATAAATGTATGTACCGATGCCAGTAACTATGGTTGGGGTGCCCACCTGTTGCCGGACTTTGCTACAGTCAGCGGCACGTGGGAGAGGCCTCTCCACATCAACCTTTTAGAAATGAGGGCTGTCATCAATGCCTTTCTTTTCTGGAAGGATCAACTCTCAGGAAAAACTGTCCTCATTATGTCAGACAACTCTGTGGTGGTGACTTACCTCCTCAAAGAAGGGGGCACCAAATCACCAGACCTGTGCATTCTGATCTAGCAGTTTCTACGTTGGTGCGACAACCTCCACATCAACGTACAAATCAGACACATTTCCGGCAGACTCAATGTCTTGGCCGACACTCTTTCCAGGAAAGGTCAAGTCATTCACACGGAATGGTCACTCCATCAATCAGTATTTCTTCGGATTTGCTCACTTTGGGGGCGTCCGATGATCGATCTTTTTGCGACAAGGTGGAATCGCAAGTTGCCCACCTTCATCTCTCCAGTTCCAGACCCAGAGGCTTGGGCCGTGGACGCTCTGTCAATCAGCTGGGAGGGGTTGTGGGCATTCGCCTACCCTCCCACGGTTTTGGTACCAAAAATAATCAAGAGGTTAAGGGGTCAGAACTGTCAGATGATTCTGATTGCCCCCTCAGATGGAACAAGTCCTGAGTCACCAATCTACTCGATCTAGCAATAGTTCTACCCAGGAAGATTCCAACCTGCCCAAATCTTCTCAAACAACCGCGGTCACAGGTGTTCCACCCCTGCCCGGACCGTCTCCTTCTTCACACTTGGATCTTGTCTGGGCAGCCTTGTGAGACAAACAATTTAAACCTTCGATTGTGGAGAGAATCTCAAGAGCAAGAAGGCCCTCCACTCTGAAGGCTTACGAGGGAAAGTGGCGTGTTTTCAGGGACTGTTGCCATATCAATAACATCGTCCCTTTGAGTGTCTCAATCCCTCAACTGGCCGACTTTTTTCTCTGGCTTTTCGAGGAGAAACAGTTGGCTCCAATTACTATCAAAGGCTCCATGATATCAGACACATTGTGCCATCATGGTAGATGTGATATTGGGCATAACAAAGATCTATTAGATCTTTTAGACAATTTTGATTTCAATCGACCAAAATCCCTCACCCTGTTTCCAAAATGGAATCTGTCCTGGGTTTTAACATGGCTCAATTCAGACAAATTTGAACCTTTAGCCCACACTTCGTTAAAGCTACTCTCATTCAAAACATGTTTCTTGATAGCCTTGGCTTCAGCATGCATGGTGAGCGAGATACATGCCCTTTCCAGTGACCTGAACTTTCTTCAGTTCAGATCAGATGGTTCGGTGGTCCTCCTGATGCAACCAGGCTTTGTAGCCAAAAATAGGTTACCATCCATTGGCAATCAAAGAATCGTCATTCGCTCGCTCTCTTCCATAGATAAGTCAAGAGCAGCAGCCATGCAAGATCCTGTTCGTGCACTCAAGCACTATTTAAAACACACAGAGGCATGTCGGGACACACGTAAGCGCCTTTCTTCCAGTCAAAGCTGGTAAACGGGATATCACCCCTCAAGCCCTTGCTTCATGGCTGAAGTGGGTTATACACTCGGCGTACTTTGAGGTCTCACAAGATCAGAGTCGCCTCATGAAGATTACGGCTCATGAGATTAGAGCAATCTCGGTGAGCCTGGCATTCGAACGCAATGTTTCGATCCGAGATATAATAGAAGCTGTTGGCTGGCATGCAGAGTCAACCTTCTCCAGTTTTTATCTCAGAGATTTGGTTTCGCAGAGGCAAACCTTGAATCTGGTAGGTCCGGTGTCAGCAGCCCAGATGACCACCAGACCCATTTAAAACAATCAGCACAGCCTATCAGCTTCGCTGGATTCACCAGTGAAATTTCGTAGGTAAGAAGATTTCAATAACTATCTTCTTAACCGCATATAGGGGTCACATATCACGTGACCCTAGGCTGTGTTGCTGATGAAATTAGGAGAATGGGTTATCGTTCAAATGGGGAATCCAGCCATCATTCCCTAGAAGGTACCCAGGGTGGAGGTAGGATGCTCAGCATTCCCTCCTCCTATTACTTATTCTCCTAATGTTAATGTGATCGGGGAACGTATTTGAAGGAGAAAGCAAATTTTTAGTAAATTGTGTTTCTCCGAGAATACTTACCCGATCACATTACTTAAAAACCCTCCCAACCACCCTGCTATGCGAGCATCCTTGTATAATATATATCGCTCAGCTTAAAAAACTAGTGACACCTGGCGGTGGAAAGGGGAGGTAAGGGGCAAGAGTTATTGCCCTTTGGTCTATATGAGATAGACCGAAAAGACAAATTTTCGTCTTTTAGTAGGGCTGGATTCGAGAGGTAGCAGGCTTATATCCCTAACGTTAATGTGATCGGGTAAGTATTCTCAGAGAAACACAATTTACTAAAAATTTGCTTTCTTTATAGATACATGAATATACATCACATTTGGAACTATCATTTCATGGTGGGTGGGCCGTAGTATAATATTTTCATTTTTAATGCAAGCTTTGCAGGTAATACAGCAGTAATAAATATTTGTCTAGTATGGGTGTAACTCTTTATCAGCATAAATCAACTGTGGACACACAAAAATTTGCTCATTATTGTCTTTCAGTCGGTCTATCTGGTGGCTATGATCATCCTAAAAAGCATTGGTCAGTTAATAGTTATTACAACTCTATGGTCTTAAAATAAGTAATAGAAAAGTGTGAGAACCAACAAGATTTGTACAATTCAGCAAATTATTTTCTGGAATACAAATTGTAAAATGTAAACAGAACTTGCAGTATTGTGAATGAAATCTCAAATAATCCTAAAATTTTAAACACAAGTCCTAATGATTTAAGTTCTGAACAGACTTTATGGTATGCTAAAATATATAATCCAATGCTGGAAGTTTTGACTATATGGTTGCTCATGTCAGTGATGTGCCAATGGTCTTTCATTAGATCACAATGATACAATCCAAAAATATATCCTTATTTGAAATTTCCTTGTAAATTCAAGTCTCTGTTTCCAAGAAAGCTATTTTTGATGAGTATTTCCAGTGAATAAATAATTTAAATCAATTCCAGCCCAAATGAATCTAGCATCTCGTTGATTTACCTATATTGGGTTGTTCCACTTCATGATCTTTACCTATCTAAATTAGCACAGTGGGCTCACCCACTGCATTCTTTAAACTCATCACACTAGCTATTGTCAGGCAATGTGAAATGGTGGCTTATACCTGGCCTCAGCTTTTTAATTGTCACTATTTACACTGCCTCAAGGCTAGTTTTACATTGGCTCCAGTCAGGACTTTTACCATTCATACATCCTTCATGTAACAGGCATGCTGAAGTGGTGGGCTTTTTCTTTTTTTTTTTTTTTTTTCAAAGATTACTGAAAATCATGTTTTGAAAAACACAACCATGACAGGGTTTGGCAGTGAAAAATCATGTTTTTAGCATGTTGTGGTAGGTATGCAGAAGCATCCCTGGGAAGATGTGTCATTTAAGAAGAGGGTAGCATCTTTAGGGCTATTTATTTGCCATGATGGAGTACACCTTCTTAACCCCTAGACTGCCCCCTGCGAGTCCGGGGTTCTAGAATTGGCCCGACATGCCTCACTATGTGTTGTAAGAGGCAACTAAGTAGAGGCTACCTGTTTGCCATGGGTTGCGACCCGTGTCGGGGAGGAAAGGATCCTGGTAGTTGAGCAGAGGCTTTCCAATGCAATGCACTATTTTGGCCTCTACTTCTTCTAGACGGGTAGTTGGGATGGGCCCAGTCTCGACAAATCAGCTGGTCACGCTAAGTCCTAAGAGGTCTTATGTTACTTGCCCACTTTCTCACTTTCTCTATTTTTCTTCATGTATCTCTTGATACCACCGTTGCCCCTACTGTTTGCCCCTTTATTTTTCCTTTCTCCTACTCTCAAAAGACTTCCTAGGAGGTGGTGGCTTAATGGGTCAATCAGGAGTTAATCTTACCTACTGAGTATACCACCTGTGGATCCCAGGCACTTGAAAGTGTCCCCTTGTTTGACTTCTCAGTGGGTGGGTGAGCACGAGTGATGAAACGAGTAAAAAAAACAAAAAATGGAAAAATCAAAACAAAAAAACAACTTAAAAGAACTAAAACTATCTCCGACTCTGATGATGGGCCATGTGGTGAGGAATCCTTTCCTCGCTTTATTGTCATCCAATCAAAAGACGAATCTAAACCACTTGCTGCACTATCGCCATTTATAGTCGAAAAGGCTATACTTGGATTAGTCAGCAAGCCAAAAAGTGTCAAAAAAACTAAAATCAGGTGGCCTACTTGTAGAGTGCAATCGCAAAGCACATACTAAAAATATCCACAAAAGTAAAACCTTTCACGATATTCCAGTAACCTGTTTCGCCCACTCTTTACTTAATACATTAAAAGGCATCATTCATTGCCATGACTTAGCTGGAGTCAGCGACACAGAAATCGTCGAATGGATGAAAAATGAAGATGTCACTGCAGTCTGTAGAATTTGTAACAAACAAAACAACAATCTGCAGGACACCAACACCATTATACTCACCTTCAACAAACCAACAGTACCTAAAGTGGTCAAAGTTGGGTTCCTACAAGTTAAGGTTGAGATATACATACCAAATCTCCTCCAATGCTACAAATGTAAAAAGTATGGCCATCATGAAGACCGATGCTCCAGAAGCCAAATATGTGGCCGATGCGGAGACCCTTCTCATCGTGAATCCGAGTGCAAATCCACTCTGCATTGCATCAACTGCGGAAAGGAACACCATGCTAATTCAAAGGAATGTGACACCTGGAAACAGGAGAAGGAAATACAGAGGGTCAAATACACATCCAACATCCCCTATCCAGAGGCCAGGAAGATTGTACAAGCTAGAACATTCCTCCCCGTCCCGTCCTTCTCAACTGTAGTGAAAAGCAACCAAAAAGCAATGAAAGACGTCCAAACCCAAACAAACCCACCTGGACGCCCTTCCAGCTCGAACATTCCACATTACAAACCCCCGAAAAACTCAGTATCAACTCAAACAACATTCAACAACACTCCACTGCCAAGATCACCAAACAGTAAAAAAAAAGTTACAAACAAATAGGCAGCAAAAGGAGTCTGATGACCCCATAAAGCTGCACAATAGGTTTGGAGACTTTGAGGATATGGATGCAGAAGAAACTGTCCTCAAGGTGGCTCCAGACCTAACAACAAAAAATACACCCCCATACTTCCTCCAGAGAAATAACCAAACATATTGCCTCCACGAAAGGTCTAACCTAGCTCCAGAATCTTCAATATAAACTTTTAATGAAGAACACCATTTTACAATGGAACTGTAGAGGACTTAAAGCCAACTACCATGATATTCTTCTGCTTTTAAACGAACATGATCCTGCATTACTATGCCTTTAGGAAACGTTTTTGAAAGATACAGATAACATCACACCTAAAACTACTCCCTGTTTAACACGTACTCTCAAAATGTTGACAGGGCCTCAGGAGGAGTCCCTGTTATTGTGAACAACAGAGCCCCTCATAGCATCATCCCTTTAAACACAAATTTACAAGCCATTGCTGTAAGTGTCACTCTGCATCGAGTGATTACCTTTTGTTCTATTTACATACCACCAAACACCATCCTAGTACCAAATGAATTAGACAATCTTGTTAAACAGCTTCCTGAACCCTTTGTTTTACTCGGGGATTTTAATGCCCATAACATTTTACAAGTGACAGAGGCCACAAAATAGAAGACTTCATTTCCAGACACCATTTGTGTCTATATAACACCAAATCACCGACATGTTTACACCCAGGAACGGGTACATACACATGTATCAGTTTGACAATATGTTCTCCTTCGCAGCTTTTGGACTATGAATGGAAGGTCACTGATGACCTTCACAGCAGTGATCACTTTCCAATCTTCCTTGAAAATATTAACTCTACAATTGATGACACAATTCCACAATGGAATATAAAGAAGGCCGACTGGGCTAAGTTTGAAATACTCTGTAAAACTAGGCTGAATGAAGATACAGTTTTCAATGCTGATGACCCTATTCAGCATTTTACATCAATTATTCTGTTTTAACCGAGATTGCAAAAGAATCCATTCCCAAGTCCTCGCTGAAAAGCATTGAAATAATATAACAATCGTCCGACAACCGAAATTTTAAGTAAATATCGTATTCTCCGGGCCAAAGCTTGCCGCACAATCAAAGAAAGTAAACATTCATCATGTTTCTTCTTTAAACTCTCATTCCTCTATCAAGAAAGTTTGGGATACGATTTGCAAAATAAACAGAAAGAGAAAACACAATTCTTTCTGATATCTGAAACTGAGCAATAATTTATTTTCGTTCAAAACATGACTCATTCTCTAAAAATTCTTCATCATCTAATTATTCAGAAGCTTTCCAAAAATTGAAAACTCAAAAAGAAAAGTCACGTTTAAAATTCACATCCAACAACTTGGAAAGTTATAACCAACTGTTCTCACTATCAGCGCTTATGGAGGCTTTACACAAGGCCCATGATACATCCGCTGGGCCTGACAAAATACATTACCAGTTTTTAAAACACGTTCCAGAATCATCATTAACACCTCTTTTGAAAATCTTCAATGATTTATGGATTACTGGTAATCTACCTAAGATTTGGAAAGAAGCAACATTAATACCAGTTCCCAAACCAGGTAAAGATAGCGAAGATCCTACCAACTATCGACCTATTGCACTCACAAGCTGTGTGTGGAAAACAATGGAACGAATGATCAATTCTTGGCTTGTATGGTACCTGGAAACTAACAATTTAATATCTCCTTTCCAAAGTGGCTTTTGATATGGCCGGAGCACCAATGATCATCTGGTTAGACTGGAAACTAAAAGATGGGTGTGCCCCAGGGCAGTATTTTATCTGTGGCGCTTTTCAACATCAAAATCAGTAGCATCACCAAGTGTTTGGCTCCTGGTGTGGGCTGGTCATTATATGTTGATGATTTTCTATGTTATCGATGAAAGCACATGCATACAATTGAAAGACAACTACAGCAAAACCTAAACAAAATTCAAAATTGGGCCAGTACTAATGGATTCAAATTCTTGAAATCCAAAACAGTATTATGCATTTCTGTCAGTTACGAAGACATCACGATGAATCTAAACTCACACTGGAGGGAACACCTATTCCAGTTGTTGAGGAAACAAAGTTTTTAGGTATTATCTTTGACAGAAAACTGACTTTTATTCCACACCTAAAGAACTTGAAAGCTAAATGCTTAAAATCTCTAGATTTACTTAAAAAATAGTAGCACATACTGACTGGGGTGCTGATTGAAAAGTCATCCTCAATCTATATAATAATAATAATAATAATAATGAGAACTTTGTATAGTGCCTAATCTTTAGAAGCTCTAAGCGCTTTACGACATTAGACAACACCTATAAGATAAAAAACATATAATGATATGATTACAAAAACAAACACCATGAAATTAGAAAACATTAAAAACATGCTGAGAATATTTAAGGTAGGAAACATTATTAGGTCTTTAAGTTTGTTCTTGCAGTCGAAATAAGTGAGTTTTGAGAGCCCTCTTGAATGTGATCACTGTGTCTTTGTGTCTAAGTTTAGTGGGCAATTCATTCCACGTTGCTGGCTTCTGGTATGTAAAAGAATGCTGTCCATATGACGTTGTTTTCATACTTGGAATAATGAGTATACGATTGTCAGGCAAGGAGCGTAAGTATCTTGCTGGTGTGTACACATGGGTGAGGTCGGATAGGTATGTTGGACTAGTGTCCGACAGTGAAAAATGTAGCACAGAGAACAAATTTTGTGTTTGATTCTGGATCGAATGGATAGCCAGTGTAGGGTACAGAGCAGCGGGGAGGTGTGCTCTGTTCGTGGTACTATAAGTATGATCCGAGCAGCTGTGTTTTGAATTTTCTGAAGTTTCTGGAGCAGATATTGAGATGAACCAGACAGAATTGAGATACAAGCTGGGATAGAACAACCTTTTCTAAGATTTTTTATATGAATGGGAGATTAGAAACTGGGCGATAGTTCTTTAAATCGTTATGGTCTAGTGTTGGTTTCTTCAGCAGAGGCTTTACAATGGCAGTTTTGAAAAATGATGGGAATTCCCCAGATGAGAGAGAGGCATTAATAACATCAGTTATTGAAGGCAATACTGGATCTAAGCACTCAGGCAGCAGTGATGTTGGAATTGGATCAAGTTCATATGACTTTGATGCACTCTTCATCAGGTTTGTACGTATGAAATCCATAGAGATAGGTTCGAATGCTGCTAATGGTTGCCACTCACATTCTGTATCCCAACTGTATGGTGATGACGAGTCAGTTGAAATTGTGGTGTTAAGCTTATCTCTAATGGTTTGTACTTTTGTCACGGAAGAAGTTTGCAAACATGTCCGGAAGGCCGACTGGAGAGAAGGTAGTTGGAAGTGGTGTAGATTTGTTCCTTGACATTAGCTTGTTAGTAATCTCGAAGAGATCTTTGCAGCTGGAACTTTCCATGATCTTAGTAGTGTAGTGGGCTGATTTCGCTGCATGGACTATATTTGTGACATTCTTCTTAGCAGCTTCATAGACTTGCTTATGAATAGTGAGTCTGGTGGAAAGCCAAAGAATCTCAGCTTTACGGCGGTCTCTTTTAGCAGTGCGAAGCTGGTCCCTAATACTGCTATACCATGGAGAACACGTTTGAATTGATACTCTGCACTTTGTAGCTGGGGCATGTTTGTCGAGCAATGAACGCAGGCAGTTATCGAGTTGTTCTGCTGTAGGAGGTAAGCAAGTTGTTAGGTTTGCTTGGGTGTCATGCATTAGTTTGGTTCTATTTATCATATGGAGGTTTCTCTTAGTAGCAGATAAATAGCCTAACAGTGCTGATGCGCCGTTAAAATACAATCAATCAATCAATCAATCAATCTTTAACCCTTAGACCAGGGGTGGGCAAACTACAGCCGTGGGCCTCTTGGGGCCCGCCAAGGGCTTTCATGCGGCCTGCCAAGGGTTTTCATGCGGCCTAGGAACAAGTCATCATTCGCACTGACTCTGTTTATGTTACTCTGTTTATCAAATAAATGTGCTTCTTTTGAAGTTTAAGTTTAAGTTTTCAAATATTAACAGCATATTAACAACTGAAAATCAATTTGATGTTATTTAGAAAAACCTTCTGTTTTTTTGCTATTTCAAATATTAATTATTTTACTTAATGAACTATGTGGCCCACGACAAGGTGTAAATTTGTGTATGTGGCACTTGCACTGGAAAGTTTGCCCACCTCTGCCTTTAGACTATAGAAGGGAGGCGGGGTTCTCAATAAATTTCAAAACTGAAGTCATTTATACCTTGATGTCAAAATCTCAAAATGAAAATCTTAGCTGTCATGTGTTTTTGAGTTATATATGAACTCATAGCTTACTGCATTTCATGTATTTTACATACCCTTTTTTGTCTTTGTACACAAACCAGTTATCAAAATAATAATTATTTAAATGTATCGTAATTTTTTGTACATATCACTTTGTGTTTTTCGAAAACAGCCATTAAATTATCGGACATAAAATTTCTACTAAGAAGATTTATGTTTGCAAAAAAGATTGAAAATAGGTTATTGCCATTTTGTTTTATACAAAAATTAATAATTAATTGTTGATGAGAAAATACAATGATTGATACATAAGCATGGGTACCTGCAGCATAGGTCAATGGGATCACCTGACCCCCCAAAATCATACTGCAAATATATATATATATATAAATTCCGACATGTTTAATCATGCAAATTAAGCTGAAAATATATCACAAGATTCTGTTCAAAATGCTATGTAAATATTAGCTTTAGTTTCAGACTGTTTACAATACTAACTCTCCTGGCTGTGACTGACTGACACGCCTCCTGCAAAAAATTCTGCAGGTGCCCATGTGCATAAGCTCTCTTATTATCATTACAATATCTACTGGTGTTTATTAACAATTGGACAAAGGACTTCACAGACCATACCTTTAAATATTATCATTAATTCTCCTTATTAAGTCTGTCACCATAACAAAACACCACATGCATTTTAAAATGAGTTCAGAAGCCCTTTGATGTTTTCTTACCCAACAAAAATTATATCTCAGTACATGCTAAAGTGAAGACCACAGACCATTGGTCAGCTAGTCTTATTGTTTTCATTATAGTCATACAAACAAAATATAAAAACCTAGTCATTTTCTATCGTAATTACAAAAATCACGGACTCCGTTAAATCGATTCATATATATACAATTACTATCTTTTAAGTATTTGTTCTGTTTTGACTTGGATATAATTAACATTTTATTGCAAATCTATTCTACCATATACCCCACTATTATCTTTGTTGGCAAGTTCAAATAACAAGTAATGCGTATGATTTCTTGTCCTTATAACATCTGCTGTATGGACAACAGCTTCAGTAGCACATTGACAGATTTTCATTTTCCTAAAGAGAGCCTCATTTCCCTACTGTCAGCCTCACTGATTTGACATCTTATGTCGATTCTTGCACTCAGTCTGGTTTCAACTTGAATAACCCAAAGCGCTAAGCATGTTTAATTACCATGTAAATAACAAGACATAGCCATGTGGTTGTTGTGACAATGTGCATCATAATTAAAACAAGAATGAATTGTTGATTTAGCAGTGTTTATTAATAATGGAATACAGTAGGGTCGTAATACATGAGGATTATCACAATCATCAGATAACAGTCAAGTTTTTTTTCTCTTTGCAAATGCTACAAATAAAAACCACCATGAATAAATACAGTCTTGTACACTGACAAAATTTTGTTTTGTCTCTCACATGCATACACACACACACATACGTGTGCGCATTACCTGAAACATGATTTCAGGTTCTTTATTTTTCATTGCAATTTGATAATTAAATTATTGTTAATGTAAAAATACAAGTTGCACTTAATTTCTTGACAATGTGGTCTCATGTCATTATGTACAATTTACCAATAAATAATACCCATAACTAATACATGTTCAAACGATCTTAATCATTTTGTCAACATTACACAACATAACAGCTACATATGCTCTAAATGCAGATGAGCTTGCACACTGAGACATAATTCTCTCTCTCTCTCTCTCTCATTCACTAATAACAAAAAAAATCTTTGAGTGCTTTTATTTTTATTGTAATTAGATTCTTGAGTTGAGAGCAAAATGAGACAGAAAATATATGTTTACTTTATACGTTTGTACAATTAGGTTGTCAAGTAGCGTGTGCTTCGTAGAACTTGTTCAGGTACAATCCCTTTATTTATCGTACACGGTCAGTACCACTAAATGATAATTATTTATTTTACATATATTTTTTCGTACACTAAAATTAATAATTATATTTTGTGTACGAAAAATAACATGAAATATCGGGGGGGGGTTAGTGGAACAAACTAATGCTTGAGATTTCTCGCCACTTTAGGAGATGCTTTTTCCTTCTCCCCAGAATTGTTGCTAACTTTTTGTTTCATTGTAGTCTGAGGTTTTGAATGCTTATCACTGGGAGGTCATTTCTGAAACTGAAACAGACAATGAAAACATACTTTTTTGAGCCATAATAGCGATTTGCTAGTATAACAAAATTTCTCCATTTTGCGGCCAATGTGGGTATGTGAGAAAGCTTGCCAGTAGCTTCTTGAGGGTTGGTGGTTCTTTCCAGGGATTTCCCTGGTTCTTCCTCCACCATTAATACTGGCCGCCATGTATAGCCTATCGTGTGCTGAAAAATGGCGTTAAACCCTACAACAACAACAATTACTCCATTTTGTTATTGAATCTAGAGTAATTCCAAAGCATGGAATCACTCAGTGTAATGTCTGGTTAATCCCTACTCAATGATGCATTAATTAAAACACCAGTTTTCTTTAGATGTTCCAGCAGTTGAAGCAAATTAATTACCAATTAAACTATAAAACAATTCAAGTTTGTCCACTTACTTTTTACAAGTCCACATGTACTTGTATCATAACTTACAATTTACCTATAAGTCATACATGTTATATATAATATTACAAGAGAGTAAACATCCTTTCCTTCTGACAAAACCTATTTAAAATCAACAGATATTTGACACTACACTTTGCATAGCATAATAAATTTGGCACAGATGTTTACAGATTTGCTGCAGGATTGCTAGTTTCTTGCAGCAAAAACCATTAGACATGCAACTTCTTAAAACCAATGGAGGAAAAGTCAATCAAATTATTATCAGTTTCCACAATTTGTAGGACTCATTGCAAAATGTAATGTTTTGTTTCATATTTTTTTTTACAGACAAAAATTCTAAATAAAGGTTTGTCAAATTAAGTCGTGGTTGCCCATTTTATTGGTGACCTCAGTCAAGTAATGCTAAAGTATAATCACTGTTTGAATATAAGTATCTGTATGATGGAGATCAGCAGGTTTTTGCAGAAACTATCCAGGGGTTGCAGTTTAATTGTCTTAGAAGTATAACAAATTGTTCCATTGATCAGTCATAACAGAATTGTATAGAGCATAACAAGTTGTGAATTTTAAGAATGTTGAAATGGTAGATAACCGATTTATTTATGGCAAGGTCGTCTGATACTTTTGATCAATAGGAACACTGTCATGTTCTGATGCAAACTGAAGATATCGCACAAACCCATGACATGGAAATTGCACCTCATCCATAGCATGTGGAACCGGAGGTTGAGAAAAAAAGAAAGGGAACCAAAGTTCTAAGACATGTACTTGATTACCTACAAACTGGTTAAGGAAAAAAGCAAAAAGGATGGATACTATGTGTTCCATCAAGAATATAAGAAAGATTATTCATTTACTAATGAGAATGCTTGCACATATTGAATATAGCCTTGCAATGAATGTGATCCTTCAGCAAGAGTATACTAGGGATCAAGTTGTGGCAAATTATATATTAGTATCAGGAAGACAGATCCCTAATTTGTTTAAATTAAGCCAAAATTGCTGTGGTTCTTCCATTACAAATTACAAATTGTGTGCGGGATCTAGTTCACAAAACAGAATTCACACTGCTCTTGACATCAGAAACTGTCCATAAACTACCATAATTATATACTCACATATAAGCCAAATATAATGTAGGAAAAAATAAAGGCCTGGAAGAGGGGTAGGTCGGATTGTCCACGGGTCAATGTCTAAAAACTTTACAGTTTTTAAGTCTTTTTGTTGACTACTGTAATGGATGCAAATCTTGGGACACGAAAAAATAATTTTTTGCATGTGCATATTTTCTGATTTCTCCAACATGAAATTAAATAAAGGTAAATACAGCCTTCGTAATTCGTGGGCCGGTTGGGTTTTACCTGGGAGACCAGGTTATAATGTACAGTACTTACACAGTGCAAAGCATGCATAGCATCACTTAAATCCTTATTTATTCCCAAACATATTAGATGCATATTTTGCTTTATTCATTGTTTCGACCAAGCTGCAGTCTTCCAGATAACATTTCAGCTAGTCCTTAATAGCCGTTTCATTTATGTTGAATCATGCGCTCAACAGTTACTCATTTTCAATGATTATAAGTAATCCTACAAACTGAGGTAACATTTATGAAATGGTATGCACGTTTGATTGTACAAGGCACATAACCATTATAACATGTTCACAAAGAGTGGTAATAATAAAGGCTTAAATTCTCATTATAGATCAACTAAGATCAGCATCAGTCTATTTTAGATTTGTTGTTGTTGTTGTTGTTCTAGGGTTTAGCACCATTGTTCAGCACAAGATAGGCTATACATGGCGGCCAGTATAACTGGTGGAGGAAGAACCCTGGAAAACCCAGGGAAGAACCACCGACCCACAAGAAGCTACTGGCAAGCTTTCCTACATACCCACGCTAGCCAAGCCTTGGACTCGAACCCACGCAGACAGAGGTGAGATGGCAGTGATCCGTAATGGTGAGTGCTTTTGACCACTCGGCCACTCGGGGCCACCCATTTTAGTTTTGTGTTTTGACTGAACAACATCATAACTTTCCACACAATAGAAAGCTCTATCAAGAAAGTTTGGGATACGATTTGCAAAATAAACAGAAAGAGAAAACACAATTCTTTCTGATATCTGAAACTGAGCAATAATTTATTTTCGTTCAAAACATGACTCATTCTCTAAAAATTCTTCATCATCTAATTATTCAGAAGCTTTCCAAAAATTGAAAACTCAAAAAGAAAAGTCACGTTTAAAATTCACATCCAACAACTTGGAAAGTTATAACCAACTGTTCTCACTATCAGCGCTTATGGAGGCTTTACACAAGGCCCATGATACATCCGCTGGGCCTGACAAAATACATTACCAGTTTTTAAAACACGTTCCAGAATCATCATTAACACCTCTTTTGAAAATCTTCAATGATTTATGGATTACTGGTAATCTACCTAAGATTTGGAAAGAAGCAACATTAATACCAGTTCCCAAACCAGGTAAAGATAGCGAAGATCCTACCAACTATCGACCTATTGCACTCACAAGCTGTGTGTGGAAAACAATGGAACGAATGATCAATTCTTGGCTTGTATGGTACCTGGAAACTAACAATTTAATATCTCCTTTCCAAAGTGGCTTTTGATATGGCCGGAGCACCAATGATCATCTGGTTAGACTGGAAACTAAAAGATGGGTGTGCCCCAGGGCAGTATTTTATCTGTGGTGCTTTTCAACATCAAAATCAGTAGCATCACCAAGTGTTTGGCTCCTGGTGTGGGCTGGTCATTATATGTTGATGATTTTCTATGTTATCGATGAAAGCACATGCATACAATTGAAAGACAACTACAGCAAAACCTAAACAAAATTCAAAATTGGGCCAGTACTAATGGATTCAAATTCTTGAAATCCAAAACAGTATTATGCATTTCTGTCAGTTACGAAGACATCACGATGAATCTAAACTCACACTGGAGGGAACACCTATTCCAGTTGTTGAGGAAACAAAGTTTTTAGGTATTATCTTTGACAGAAAACTGACTTTTATTCCACACCTAAAGAACTTGAAAGCTAAATGCTTAAAATCTCTAGATTTACTTAAAAAATAGTAGCACATACTGACTGGGGTGCTGATTGAAAAGTCATCCTCAATCTATATAATAATAATAATAATAATAATGAGAACTTTGTATAGTGCCTAATCTTTAGAAGCTCTAAGCGCTTTACGACATTAGACAACACCTATAAGATAAAAAACATATAATGATATGATTACAAAAACAAACACCATGAAATTAGAAAACATTAAAAACATGCTGAGAATATTTAAGGTAGGAAACATTATTAGGTCTTTAAGTTTGTTCTTGCAGTCGATATAAGTGAGTTTTGAGAGCCCTCTTGAATGTGATCACTGTGTCTTTGTGTCTAAGTTTAGTGGGCAATTCATTCCACGTTGCTGGCTTCTGGTATGTAAAAGAATGCTGTCCATATGACGTTGTTTTCATACTTGGAATAATGAGTATACGATTGTCAGACAAGGAGCATAAGTATCTTGCTGGTGTGTACACATGGGTGAGGTCGGATAGGTATGTTGGACTAGTGTCCGACAGTGAAAAATGTAGCACAGAGAACAAATTTTGTGTTTGATTCTGGATCGAATGGATAGCCAGTGTAGGGTACAGAGCAGCGGGGAGGTGTGCTCTGTTCGTGGTACTATAAGTATGATCCGAGCAGCTGTGTTTTGAATTTTTTGAAGTTTCTGCAGCAGATATTGAGATGAACCAGACAGAATTGAGATACAAGCTGGGATAGAACAACCTTTTCTAAGATTTTTTATATGAATGGGAGATTAGAAACTGGGCGATAGTTCTTTAAATCGTTATGGTCTAGTGTTGGTTTCTTCAGCAGAGGCTTTACAATGGCAGTTTTGAAAAATGATGGGAATTCCCCAGATGAGAGAGAGGCATTAATAACATCAGTTATTGAAGGCAATACTGGATCTAAGCACTCAGGCAGCAGTGATGTTGGAATTGGATCAAGTTCATATGACTTTGATGCACTCTTCATCAGGTTTGTACGTATGAAATCCATAGAGATAGGTTCGAATGCTGCTAATGGTTGCCACTCACATTCTGTATCCCAACTGTATGGTGATGACGAGTCAGTTGAAATTGTGGTGTTAAGCTTATCTCTAATGGTTTGTACTTTTGTCACGGAAGAAGTTTGCAAACATGTCCGGAAGGTCGACTGGAGAGAAGGTAGTTGGAAGTGGTGTAGATTTGTTCCTTGACATTAGCTTGTTAGTAATCTCGAAGAGATCTTTGCAGCTGGAACTTTCCATGATCTTAGTAGTGTAGTGGGCTGATTTCGCTGCATGGACTATATTTGTGACATTCTTCTTAGCAGCTTCATAGACTTGCTTATGAATAGTGAGTCTGGTGGAAAGCCAAAGAATCTCAGCTTTACGGCGGTCTCTTTTAGCAGTGCGAAGCTGGTCCCTAATACTGCTATACCATGGAGAACACTTTTGAATTGATACTCTGCACTTTGTAGCTGGGGCATGTTTGTCGAGCAATGAACGCAGGCAGTTATCGAGTTGTTCTGCTGTAGGAGGTAAGCAAGTTGTTAGGTTTGCTTGGGTGTCATGCATTAGTTTGGTTCTATTTATCATATGGAGGTTTCTCTTAGTAGCAGATAAATAGCCTAACAGTGCTGATGCACCGTTAAAATACAATCAATCAATCAATCAATCAATCTTTAACCCTTAGACCAGGGGTGGGCAAACTACAGCCGTGGGCCTCTTGGGGCCCGCCAAGGGCTTTCATGCGGCCTGCCAAGGGTTTTCATGCGGCCTAGGAACAAGTCATCATTCGCACTGACTCTGTTTATGTTACTCTGTTTATCAAATAAATGTGCTTCTTTTGAAGTTTAAGTTTAAGTTTTCAAATATTAACAGCATATTAACAACTGAAAATCAATTTGATGTTATTTAGAAAAACCTTCTGTTTTTTTGCTATTTCAAATATTAATTATTTTACTTAATGAACTATGTGGCCCACGACAAGGTGTAAATTTGTGTATGTGGCACTTGCACTGGAAAGTTTGCCCACCTCTGCCTTTAGACTATAGAAGGGAGGCGGGGTTCTCAATAAATTTCAAAACTGAAGTCATTTATACCTTGATGTCAAAATCTCAAAATGAAAATCTTAGCTGTCATGTGTTTTTGAGTTATATATGAACTCATAGCTTACTGCATTTCATGTATTTTACATACCCTTTTTTGTCTTTGTACACAAACCAGTTATCAAAATAATAATTATTTAAATGTATCGTAATTTTTTGTACATATCACTTTGTGTTTTTCGAAAACAGCCATTAAATTATCGGACATAAAATTTCTACTAAGAAGATTTATGTTTGCAAAAAAGATTGAAAATAGGTTATTGCCATTTTGTTTTATACAAAAATTAATAATTAATTGTTGATGAGAAAATACAATGATTGATACATAAGCATGGGTACCTGCAGCATAGGTCAATGGGATCACCTGACCCCCCAAAATCATACTGCAAATATTTATATATATATAAATTCCGACATGTTTAATCATGCAAATTAAGCTGAAAATATATCACAAGATTCTGTTCAAAATGCTATGTAAATATTAGCTTTAGTTTCAGACTGTTTACAATACTAACTCTCCTGGCTGTGACTGACTGACACGCCTCCTGCAAAAAATTCTGCAGGTGCCCATGTGCATAAGCTCTCTTATTATCATTACAATATCTACTGGTGTTTATTAACAATTGGACAAAGGACTTCACAGACCATACCTTTAAATATTATCATTAATTCTCCTTATTAAGTCTGTCACCATAACAAAACACCACATGCATTTTAAAATGAGTTCAGAAGCCCTTTGATGTTTTCTTACCCAACAAAAATTATATCTCAGTACATGCTAAAGTGAAGACCACAGACCATTGGTCAGCTAGTCTTATTGTTTTCATTATAGTCATACAAACAAAATATAAAAACCTAGTCATTTTCTATCGTAATTACAAAAATCACGGACTCCGTTAAATCGATTCATATATATACAATTACTATCTTTTAAGTATTTGTTCTGTTTTGACTTGGATATAATTAACATTTTATTGCAAATCTATTCTACCATATACCCCACTATTATCTTTGTTGGCAAGTTCAAATAACAAGTAATGCGTATGATTTCTTGTCCTTATAACATCTGCTGTATGGACAACAGCTTCAGTAGCACATTGACAGATTTTCATTTTCCTAAAGAGAGCCTCATTTCCCTACTGTCAGCCTCACTGATTTGACATCTTATGTCGATTCTTGCACTCAGTCTGGTTTCAACTTGAATAACCCAAAGCGCTAAGCATGTTTAATTACCATGTAAATAACAAGACATAGCCATGTGGTTGTTGTGACAATGTGCATCATAATTAAAACAAGAATGAATTGTTGATTTAGCAGTGTTTATTAATAATGGAATATAGTAGGGTCGTAATACATGAGGATTATCACAATCATCAGATAACAGTAAAGTTTTTTTTCTCTTTGCAAATGCTACAAATAAAAACCACCATGAATAAATACAGTCTTGTACACTGACAAAATTTTGTTTTGTCTCTCACATCCATACACACACACACATACGTGTGCGCATTACCTGAAACATGATTTCAGGTTCTCTATTTTTCATTGCAATTTGATAATTAAATTATTGTTAATGTAAAAATACAAGTTGCACTTAATTTCTTGACAATGTGGTCTCATGTCATTATGTACAATTTACCAATAAATAATACCCATAACTAATACATGTTCAAACGATCTTAATCATTTTGTCAACATTACACAACATAACAGCTACATATGCTCTAAATGCAGATGAGCTTGCACACTGAGACATAATTCTCTCTCTCTCTCTCTCATTCACTAATAACAAAAAAAATCTTTGAGTGCTTTTATTTTTATTGTAATTAGATTCTTGAGTTGAGAGCAAAATGAGACAGAAAATATATGTTTACTTTATACGTTTGTACTGTTAGGTTGTCAAGTAGCGTGTGCTTCGTAGAACTTGTTCAGGTACAATCCCTTTATTTATCGTACACGGTCAGTACCACTAAATGATAATTATTTATTTTACATATAATTTTTCGTACACTAAAATTAATAATTATATTTTGTGTACGAAAAATAACGTGAAATATCGGGGGGGGGGGTTAGTGGAACAAACTAATGCTTGAAATTTCTCGCCACTTTAGGAGATGCTTTTTCCTTCTCCCCAGAATTGTTGCTAACTTTTTGTTTCATTGTAGTCTGAGGTTTTGAATGCTTATCACTGGGAGGTCATTTCTGAAACTGAAACAGACAATGAAAACATACTTTTTTGAGCCATAATAGCGATTTGCTAGTATAACAAAATTTCTCCATTTTGCGGCCAATGTGGGTATGTGAGAAAGCTTGCCAGTAGCTTCTTGAGGGTTGGTGGTTCTTTCCAGGGATTTCCCTGGTTCTTCCTCCACCATTAATACTGGCCGCCATGTATAGCCTATCGTGTGCTGAAAAATGGCGTTAAACCCTACAACAACAACAATTACTCCATTTTGTTATTGAATCTAGAGTAATTCCAAAGCATGGAATCACTCAGTGTAATGTCTGGTTAATCCCTACTCAATGATGCATTAATTAAAACACCAGTTTTCTTTAGATGTTCCAGCAGTTGAAGCAAATTAATTACCAATTAAACTATAAAACAATTCAAGTTTGTCCACTTACTTTTTACAAGTCCACATGTACTTGTATCATAACTTACAATTTACCTATAAGTCATACATGTTATATATAATATTACAAGAGAGTAAACATCCTTTCCTTCTGACAAAACCTATTTAAAATCAACAGATATTTGACACTACACTTTGCATAGCATAATAAATTTGGCACAGATGTTTACAGATTTGCTGCAGGATTGCTAGTTTCTTGCAGCAAAAACCATTAGACATGCAACTTCTTAAAACCAATGGAGGAAAAGTCAATCAAATTATTATCAGTTTCCACAATTTGTAGGACTCATTGCAAAATGTAATGTTTTGTTTCATATTTTTTTTTACAGACAAAAATTCTAAATAAAGGTTTGTCAAATTAAGTCGTGGTTGCCCATTTTATTGGTGACCTCAGTCAAGTAATGCTAAAGTATAATCACTGTTTGAATATAAGTATCTGTATGATGGAGATCAGCAGGTTTTTGCAGAAACTATCCAGGGGTTGCAGTTTAATTGTCTTAGAAGTATAACAAATTGTTCCATTGATCAGTCATAACAGAATTGTATAGAGCATAACAAGTTGTGAATTTTAAGAATGTTGAAATGGTAGATAACCGATTTATTTATGGCAAGGTCGTCTGATACTTTTGATCAATAGGAACACTGTCATGTTCTGATGCAAACTGAAGATATCGCACAAACCCATGACATGGAAATTGCACCTCATCCATAGCATGTGGAACCGGAGGTTGAGAAAAAAAGAAAGGGAACCAAAGTTCTAAGACATGTACTTGATTACCTACAAACTGGTTAAGGAAAAAAGCAAAAAGGATGGATACTATGTGTTCCATCAAGAATATAAGAAAGATTATTCATTTACTAATGAGAATGCTTGCACATATTGAATATAGCCTTGCAATGAATGTGATCCTTCAGCAAGAGTATACTAGGGATCAAGTTGTGGCAAATTATATATTAGTATCAGGAAGACAGATCCCTAATTTGTTTAAATTGAGCCAAAATTGCTGTGGTTCTTCCATTACAAATTACAAATTGTGTGCAGGATCTAGTTCACAAAACAGAATTCACACTGCTCTTGACATCAGAAACTGTCCATAAACTACCATAATTATATACTCACATATAAGCCAAATATAATGTAGGAAAAAATAAAGGCCTGGAAGAGGGGTAGGTCGGATTGTCCACGGGTCAATGTCTAAAAACTTTACAGTTTTTAAGTCTTTTTGTTGACTACTGTAATGGATGCAAATCTTGGGACACGAAAAAATAATTTTTTGCATGTGCATATTTTCTGATTTCTCCAACATGAAATTAAATAAAGGTAAATACAGCCTTCATAATTCGTGGGCCGGTTGGGTTTTACCTGGGAGACCAGGTTATAATGTACAGTACTTACACAGTGCAAAGCATGCATAGCATCACTTAAATCCTTATTTATTCCCAAACATATTAGATGCATATTTTGCTTTATTCATTGTTTCGACCAAGCTGCAGTCTTCCAGATAACATTTCAGCTAGTCCTTAATAGCCGTTTCATTTATGTTGAATCATGCGCTCAACAGTTACTCATTTTCAATGATTATAAGTAATCCTACAAACTGAGGTAACATTTATGAAATGGTATGCACGTTTGATTGTACAAGGCACATAACCATTATAACATGTTCACAAAGAGTGGTAATAATAAAGGCTTAAATTCTCATTATAGATCAACTAAGATCAGCATCAGTCTATTTTAGATTTGTTGTTGTTGTTGTTGTTCTAGGGTTTAGCACCATTGTTCAGCACAAGATAGGCTATACATGGCGGCCAGTATAACTGGTGGAGGAAGAACCCTGGAAAACCCAGGGAAGAACCACCGACCCACAAGAAGCTACTGGCAAGCTTTCCTACATACCCACGCTAGCCAAGCCTTGGACTCGAACCCACGCAGACAGAGGTGAGATGGCAGTGATCCGTAATGGTGAGTGCTTTTGACCACTCGGCCACTCGGGGCCACCCATTTTAGTTTTGTGTTTTGACTGAACAACATCATAACTTTCCACACAATAGAAAGCTCTATCAAGAAAGTTTGGGATACGATTTGCAAAATAAACAGAAAGAGAAAACACAATTCTTTCTGATATCTGAAACTGAGCAATAATTTATTTTCGTTCAAAACATGACTCATTCTCTAAAAATTCTTCATCATCTAATTATTCAGAAGCTTTCCAAAAATTGAAAACTCAAAAAGAAAAGTCACGTTTAAAATTCACATCCAACAACTTGGAAAGTTATAACCAACTGTTCTCACTATCAGAGCTTATGGAGGCTTTACACAAGGCCCATGATACATCCGCTGGGCCTGACAAAATACATTACCAGTTTTTAAAACACGTTCCAGAATCATCATTAACATCTCTTTTGAAAATCTTCAATGATTTATGGATTACTGGTAATCTACCTAAGATTTGGAAAGAAGCAACATTAATACCAGTTCCCAAACCAGGTAAAGATAGCGAAGATCCTACCAACTATCGACCTATTGCACTCACAAGCTGTGTGTGGAAAACAATGGAACGAATGATCAATTCTTGGCTTGTATGGTACCTGGAAACTAACAATTTAATATCTCCTTTCCAAAGTGGCTTTTGATATGGCCGGAGCACCAATGATCATCTGGTTAGACTGGAAACTAAAAGATGGGTGTGCCCCAGGGCAGTATTTTATCTGTGGCGCTTTTCAACATCAAAATCAGTAGCATCACCAAGTGTTTGGCTCCTGGTGTGGGCTGGTCATTATATGTTGATGATTTTCTATGTTATCGATGAAAGCACATGCATACAATTGAAAGACAACTACAGCAAAACCTAAACAAAATTCAAAATTGGGCCAGTACTAATGGATTCAAATTCTTGAAATCCAAAACAGTATTATGCATTTCTGTCAGTTACGAAGACATCACGATGAATCTAAACTCACACTGGAGGGAACACCTATTCCAGTTGTTGAGGAAACAAAGTTTTTAGGTATTATCTTTGACAGAAAACTGACTTTTATTCCACACCTAAAGAACTTGAAAGCTAAATGCTTAAAATCTCTAGATTTACTTAAAAAATAGTAGCACATACTGACTGGGGTGCTGATTGAAAAGTCATCCTCAATCTATATAATAATAATAATAATAATAATAATAATAATGAGAACTTTGTATAGTGCCTAATCTTTAGAAGCTCTAAGCGCTTTACGACATTAGACAACACCTATAAGATAAAAAACATATAATGATATGATTACAAAAACAAACACCATGAAATTAGAAAACATTAAAAACATGCTGAGAATATTTAAGGTAGGAAACATTATTAGGTCTTTAAGTTTGTTCTTGCAGTCGAAATAAGTGAGTTTTGAGAGCCCTCTTGAATGTGATCACTGTGTCTTTGTGTCTAAGTTTAGTGGGCAATTCATTCCACGTTGCTGGCTTCTGGTATGTAAAAGAATGCTGTCCATATGACGTTGTTTTCATACTTGGAATAATGAGTATACGATTGTCAGACAAGGAGCATAAGTATCTTGCTGGTGTGTACACATGGGTGAGGTCGGATAGGTATGTTGGACTAGTGTCCGACAGTGAAAAATGTAGCACAGAGAACAAATTTTGTGTTTGATTCTGGATCAAATGGATAGCCAGTGTAGGGTACAGAGCAGCGGGGAGGTGTGCTCTGTTCATGGTACTATAAGTATGATCCGAGCAGCTGTGTTTTGAATTTTTTGAAGTTTCTGGAGCAGATATTGAGATGAACCAGACAGAATTGAGATACAAGCTGGGATAGAACAACCTTTTCTAAGATTTTTTATATGAATGGGAGATTAGAAACTGGGCGATAGTTCTTTAAATCGTTATGGTCTAGTGTTGGTTTCTTCAGCAGAGGCTTTACAATGGCAGTTTTGAAAAATGATGGGAATTCCCCAGATGAGAGAGAGGCATTAATAACATCAGTTATTGAAGGCAATACTGGATCTAAGCACTCAGGCAGCAGTGATGTTGGAATTGGATCAAGTTCATATGACTTTGATAGAGATAGGTTCGAATGCTGCTAATGGTTGCCACTCACATTCTGTATCCCAACTGTATGGTGATGACGAGTCAGTTGAAATTGTGGTGTTAAGCTTATCTCTAATGGTTTGTACTTTTGTCACGGAAGAAGTTTGCAAACATGTCCGGAAGGTCGACTGGAGAGAAGGTAGTTGGAAGTGGTGTAGATTTGTTCCTTGACATTAGCTTGTTAGTAATCTCGAAGAGATCTTTGCAGCTGGAACTTTCCATGATCTTAGTAGTGTAGTGGGCTGATTTCGCTGCATGGACTATATTTGTGACATTCTTCTTAGCAGCTTCATAGACTTGCTTATGAATAGTGAGTCTGGTGGAAAGCCAAAGAATCTCAGCTTTACGGCGGTCTCTTTTAGCAGTGCGAAGCTGGTCCCTAATACTGCTATACCATGGAGAACACTTTTGAATTGATACTCTGCACTTTGTAGCTGGGGCATGTTTGTCGAGCAATGAACGCAGGCAGTTATCGAGTTGTTCTGCTGTAGGAGGTAAGCAAGTTGTTAGGTTTGCTTGGGTGTCATGCATTAGTTTGGTTCTATTTATCATATGGAGGTTTCTCTTAGTAGCAGATAAATAGCCTAACAGTGCTGATGCGCCGTTAAAATACAATCAATCAATCAATCAATCAATCTTTAACCCTTAGACCAGGGGTGGGCAAACTACAGCCGTGGGCCTCTTGGGGCCCGCCAAGGGCTTTCATGCGGCCTGCCAAGGGTTTTCATGCGGCCTAGGAACAAGTCATCATTCGCACTGACTCTGTTTATGTTACTCTGTTTATCAAATAAATGTGCTTCTTTTGAAGTTTAAGTTTAAGTTTTCAAATATTAACAGCATATTAACAACTGAAAATCAATTTGATGTTATTTAGAAAAACCTTCTGTTTTTTTGCTATTTCAAATATTAATTATTTTACTTAATGAACTATGTGGCCCACGACAAGGTGTAAATTTGTGTATGTGGCACTTGCACTGGAAAGTTTGCCCACCTCTGCCTTTAGACTATAGAAGGGAGGCGGAGTTCTCAATAAATTTCAAAACTGAAGTCATTTATACCTTGATGTCAAAATCTCAAAATGAAAATCTTAGCTGTCATGTGTTTTTGAGTTATGAACTCATAGCTTACTGCATTTCATGTATTTTACATACCCTTTTTTGTCTTTGTACACAAACCAGTTATCAAAATAATAATTATTTAAATGTATCGTAATTTTTTGTACATATCACTTTGTGTTTTTCGAAAACAGCCATTAAATTATCGGACATAAAATTTCTACTAAGAAGATTTATGTTTGCAAAAAAGATTGAAAATAGGTTATTGCCATTTTGTTTTATACAAAAATTAATAATTAATTGTTGATGAGAAAATACAATGATTGATACATAAGCATGGGTGCCTGCAGCATAGGTCAGTGGGATCACCTGACCCCCCAAAATCATACTGCAAATATATATATATATATATATATATATATATATATATATATATATATATATATATATATAAATTCCGACATGTTTAATCATGCAAATTAAGCTGAAAATATATCACAAGATTCTGTTCAAAATGCTATGTAAATATTAGCTTTAGTTTCAGACTGTTTACAATACTAACTCTCCTGGCTGTGACTGACTGACACGCCTCCTGCAAAAAATTCTGCAGGTGCCCATGTGCATAAGCTCTCTTATTATCATTACAATATCTACTGGTGTTTATTAACAATTGGACAAAGGACTTCACAGACCATACCTTTAAATATTATCATTAATTCTCCTTATTAAGTCTGTCACCATAACAAAACACCACATGCATTTTAAAATGAGTTCAGAAGCCCTTTGATGTTTTCTTACCCAACAAAAATTATATCTCAGTACATGCTAAAGTGAAGACCACAGACCATTGGTCAGCTAGTCTTATTGTTTTCATTATAGTCATACAAACAAAATATAAAAACCTAGTCATTTTCTATCGTAATTACAAAAATCACGGACTCCGTTAAATCGATTCATATATATACAATTACTATCTTTTAAGTATTTGTTCTGTTTTGACTTGGATATAATTAACATTTTATTGCAAATCTATTCTACCATATACCCCACTATTATCTTTGTTGGCAAGTTCAAATAACAAGTAATGCGTATGATTTCTTGTCCTTATAACATCTGCTGTATGGACAACAGCTTCAGTAGCACATTGACAGATTTTCATTTTCCTAAAGAGAGCCTCATTTCCCTACTGTCAGCCTCACTGATTTGACATCTTATGTCGATTCTTGCACTCAGTCTGGTTTCAACTTGAATAACCCAAAGCGCTAAGCATGTTTAATTACCATGTAAATAACAAGACATAGCCATGTGGTTGTTGTGACAATGTGCATCATAATTAAAACAAGAATGAATTGTTGATTTAGCAGTGTTTATTAATAATGGAATACAGTAGGGTCGTAATACATGAGGATTATCACAATCATCAGATAACAGTCAAGTTTTTTTTCTCTTTGCAAATGCTACAAATAAAAACCACCATGAATAAATACAGTCTTGTACACTGACAAAATTTTGTTTTGTCTCTCACATGCATACACACACACACATACGTGTGCGCATTACCTGAAACATGATTTCAGGTTCTTTATTTTTCATTGCAATTTGATAATTAAATTATTGTTAATGTAAAAATACAAGTTGCACTTAATTTCTTGACAATGTGGTCTCATGTCATTATGTACAATTTACCAATAAATAATACCCATAACTAATACATGTTCAAACGATCTTAATCATTTTGTCAACATTACACAACATAACAGCTACATATGCTCTAAATGCAGATGAGCTTGCACACTGAGACATAATTCTCTCTCTCTCTCTCTCTCATTCACTAATAACAAAAAAAATCTTTGAGTGCTTTTATTTTTATTGTAATTAGATTCTTGAGTTGAGAGCAAAATGAGACAGAAAATATATGTTTACTTTATACGTTTGTACAGTTAGGTTGTCAAGTAGCGTGTGCTTCGTAGAACTTGTTCAGGTACAATCCCTTTATTTATCGTACACGGTCAGTACCACTAAATGATAATTATTTATTTTACATATAATTTTTCGTACACTAAAATTAATAATTATATTTTGTGTACGAAAAATAACATGAAATATCGGGGGGGGGTTAGTGGAACAAACTAATGCTTGAGATTTCTCGCCACTTTAGGAGATGCTTTTTCCTTCTCCCCAGAATTGTTGCTAACTTTTTGTTTCATTGTAGTCTGAGGTTTTGAATGCTTATCACTGGGAGGTCATTTCTGAAACTGAAACAGACAATGAAAACATACTTTTTTGAGCCATAATAGCGATTTGCTAGTATAACAAAATTTCTCCATTTTGCGGCCAATGTGGGTATGTGAGAAAGCTTGCCAGTAGCTTCTTGAGGGTTGGTGGTTCTTTCCAGGGATTTCCCTGGTTCTTCCTCCACCATTAATACTGGCCGCCATGTATAGCCTATCGTGTGCTGAAAAATGGCGTTAAACCCTACAACAACAACAATTACTCCATTTTGTTATTGAATCTAGAGTAATTCCAAAGCATGGAATCACTCAGTGTAATGTCTGGTTAATCCCTACTCAATGATGCATTAATTAAAACACCAGTTTTCTTTAGATGTTCCAGCAGTTGAAGCAAATTAATTACCAATTAAACTATAAAACAATTCAAGTTTGTCCACTTACTTTTTACAAGTCCACATGTACTTGTATCATAACTTACAATTTACCTATAAGTCATACATGTTATATATAATATTACAAGAGAGTAAACATCCTTTCCTTCTGACAAAACCTATTTAAAATCAACAGATATTTGACACTACACTTTGCATAGCATAATAAATTTGGCACAGATGTTTACAGATTTGCTGCAGGATTGCTAGTTTCTTGCAGCAAAAACCATTAGACATGCAACTTCTTAAAACCAATGGAGGAAAAGTCAATCAAATTATTATCAGTTTCCACAATTTGTAGGACTCATTGCAAAATGTAATGTTTTGTTTCATATTTTTTTTTACAGACAAAAATTCTAAATAAAGGTTTGTCAAATTAAGTCGTGGTTGCCCATTTTATTGGTGACCTCAGTCAAGTAATGCTAAAGTATAATCACTGTTTGAATATAAGTATCTGTATGATGGAGATCAGCAGGTTTTTGCAGAAACTATCCAGGGGTTGCAGTTTAATTGTCTTAGAAGTATAACAAATTGTTCCATTGATCAGTCATAACAGAATTGTATAGAGCATAACAAGTTGTGAATTTTAAGAATGTTGAAATGGTAGATAACCGATTTATTTATGGCAAGGTCGTCTGATACTTTTGATCAATAGGAACACTGTCATGTTCTGATGCAAACTGAAGATATCGCACAAACCCATGACATGGAAATTGCACCTCATCCATAGCATGTGGAACCGGAGGTTGAGAAAAAAAGAAAGGGAACCAAAGTTCTAAGACATGTACTTGATTACCTACAAACTGGTTAAGGAAAAAAGCAAAAAGGATGGATACTATGTGTTCCATCAAGAATATAAGAAAGATTATTCATTTACTAATGAGAATGCTTGCACATATTGAATATAGCCTTGCAATGAATGTGATCCTTCAGCAAGAGTATACTAGGGATCAAGTTGTGGCAAATTATATATTAGTATCAGGAAGACAGATCCCTAATTTGTTTAAATTAAGCCAAAATTGCTGTGGTTCTTCCATTACAAATTACAAATTGTGTGCGGGATCTAGTTCACAAAACAGAATTCACACTGCTCTTGACATCAGAAACTGTCCATAAACTACCATAATTATATACTCACATATAAGCCAAATATAATGTAGGAAAAAATAAAGGCCTGGAAGAGGGGTAGGTCGGATTGTCCACGGGTCAATGTCTAAAAACTTTACAGTTTTTAAGTCTTTTTGTTGACTACTGTAATGGATGCAAATCTTGGGACACGAAAAAATAATTTTTTGCATGTGCATATTTTCTGATTTCTCCAACATGAAATTAAATAAAGGTAAATACAGCCTTCGTAATTCGTGGGCCGGTTGGGTTTTACCTGGGAGACCAGGTTATAATGTACAGTACTTACACAGTGCAAAGCATGCATAGCATCACTTAAATCCTTATTTATTCCCAAACATATTAGATGCATATTTTGCTTTATTCATTGTTTCGACCAAGCTGCAGTCTTCCAGATAACATTTCAGCTAGTCCTTAATAGCCGTTTCATTTATGTTGAATCATGCGCTCAACAGTTACTCATTTTCAATGATTATAAGTAATCCTACAAACTGAGGTAACATTTATGAAATGGTATGCACGTTTGATTGTACAAGGCACATAACCATTATAACATGTTCACAAAGAGTGGTAATAATAAAGGCTTAAATTCTCATTATAGATCAACTAAGATCAGCATCAGTCTATTTTAGATTTGTTGTTGTTGTTGTTGTTCTAGGGTTTAGCACCATTGTTCAGCACAAGATAGGCTATACATGGCGGCCAGTATAACTGGTGGAGGAAGAACCCTGGAAAACCCAGGGAAGAACCACCGACCCACAAGAAGCTACTGGCAAGCTTTCCTACATACCCACGCTAGCCAAGCCTTGGACTCGAACCCACGCAGACAGAGGTGAGATGGCAGTGATCCGTAATGGTGAGTGCTTTTGACCACTCGGCCACTCGGGGCCACCCATTTTAGTTTTGTGTTTTGACTGAACAACATCATAACTTTCCACACAATAGAAAGCTCTATCAAGAAAGTTTGGGATACGATTTGCAAAATAAACAGAAAGAGAAAACACAATTCTTTCTGATATCTGAAACTGAGCAATAATTTATTTTCGTTCAAAACATGACTCATTCTCTAAAAATTCTTCATCATCTAATTATTCAGAAGCTTTCCAAAAATTGAAAACTCAAAAAGAAAAGTCACGTTTAAAATTCACATCCAACAACTTGGAAAGTTATAACCAACTGTTCTCACTATCAGCGCTTATGGAGGCTTTACACAAGGCCCATGATACATCCGCTGGGCCTGACAAAATACATTACCAGTTTTTAAAACACGTTCCAGAATCATCATTAACACCTCTTTTGAAAATCTTCAATGATTTATGGATTACTGGTAATCTACCTAAGATTTGGAAAGAAGCAACATTAATACCAGTTCCCAAACCAGGTAAAGATAGCGAAGATCCTACCAACTATCGACCTATTGCACTCACAAGCTGTGTGTGGAAAACAATGGAACGAATGATCAATTCTTGGCTTGTATGGTACCTGGAAACTAACAATTTAATATCTCCTTTCCAAAGTGGCTTTTGATATGGCCGGAGCACCAATGATCATCTGGTTAGACTGGAAACTAAAAGATGGGTGTGCCCCAGGGCAGTATTTTATCTGTGGTGCTTTTCAACATCAAAATCAGTAGCATCACCAAGTGTTTGGCTCCTGGTGTGGGCTGGTCATTATATGTTGATGATTTTCTATGTTATCGATGAAAGCACATGCATACAATTGAAAGACAACTACAGCAAAACCTAAACAAAATTCAAAATTGGGCCAGTACTAATGGATTCAAATTCTTGAAATCCAAAACAGTATTATGCATTTCTGTCAGTTACGAAGACATCACGATGAATCTAAACTCACACTGGAGGGAACACCTATTCCAGTTGTTGAGGAAACAAAGTTTTTAGGTATTATCTTTGACAGAAAACTGACTTTTATTCCACACCTAAAGAACTTGAAAGCTAAATGCTTAAAATCTCTAGATTTACTTAAAAAATAGTAGCACATACTGACTGGGGTGCTGATTGAAAAGTCATCCTCAATCTATATAATAATAATAATAATAATAATGAGAACTTTGTATAGTGCCTAATCTTTAGAAGCTCTAAGCGCTTTACGACATTAGACAACACCTATAAGATAAAAAACATATAATGATATGATTACAAAAACAAACACCATGAAATTAGAAAACATTAAAAACATGCTGAGAATATTTAAGGTAGGAAACATTATTAGGTCTTTAAGTTTGTTCTTGCAGTCGAAATAAGTGAGTTTTGAGAGCCCTCTTGAATGTGATCACTGTGTCTTTGTGTCTAAGTTTAGTGGGCAATTCATTCCACGTTGCTGGCTTCTGGTATGTAAAAGAATGCTGTCCATATGACGTTGTTTTCATACTTGGAATAATGAGTATACGATTGTCAGGCAAGGAGCGTAAGTATCTTCCTGGTGTGTACACATGGGTGAGGTCGGATAGGTATGTTGGACTAGTGTCCGACAGTGAAAAATGTAGCACAGAGAACAAATTTTGTGTTTGATTCTGGATCAAATGGATAGCCAGTGTAGGGTACAGAGCAGCGGGGAGGTGTGCTCTGTTCGTGGTACTATAAGTATGATCCGAGCAGCTGTGTTTTGAATTTTCTGAAGTTTCTGGAGCAGATATTGAGATGAACCAGACAGAATTGAGATACAAGCTGGGATAGAACAACCTTTTCTAAGATTTTTTATATGAATGGGAGATTAGAAACTGGGCGATAGTTCTTTAAATCGTTATGGTCTAGTGTTGGTTTCTTCAGCAGAGGCTTTACAATGGCAGTTTTGAAAAATGATGGGAATTCCCCAGATGAGAGAGAGGCATTAATAACATCAGTTATTGAAGGCAATACTGGATCTAAGCACTCAGGCAGCAGTGATGTTGGAATTGGATCAAGTTCATATGACTTTGATAGAGATAGGTTCGAATGCTGCTAATGGTTGCCACTCACATTCTGTATCCCAACTGTATGGTGATGACGAGTCAGTTGAAATTGTGGTGTTAAGCTTATCTCTAATGGTTTGTACTTTTGTCACGGAAGAAGTTTGCAAACATGTCCGGAAGGTCGACTGGAGAGAAGGTAGTTGGAAGTGGTGTAGATTTGTTCCTTGACATTAGCTTGTTAGTAATCTCGAAGAGATCTTTGCAGCTGGAACTTTCCATGATCTTAGTAGTGTAGTGGGCTGATTTCGCTGCATGGACTATATTTGTGACATTCTTCTTAGCAGCTTCATAGACTTGCTTATGAATAGTGAGTCTGGTGGAAAGCCAAAGAATCTCAGCTTTACGGCGGTCTCTTTTAGCAGTGCGAAGCTGGTCCCTAATACTGCTATACCATGGAGAACACTTTTGAATTGATACTCTGCACTTTGTAGCTGGGGCATGTTTGTCGAGCAATGAACGCAGGCAGTTATCGAGTTGTTCTGCTGTAGGAGGTAAGCAAGTTGTTAGGTTGGCTTGGGTGTCATGCATTAGTTTGGTTCTATTTATCATATGGAGGTTTCTCTTAGTAGCAGATAAATAGCCTAACAGTGCTGATGCGCCGTTAAAATACAATCAATCAATCAATCAATCAATCTTTAACCCTTAGACCAGGGGTGGGCAAACTACAGCCGTGGGCCTCTTGGGGCCCGCCAAGGGCTTTCATGCGGCCTGCCAAGGGTTTTCATGCGGCCTAGGAACAAGTCATCATTCGCACTGACTCTGTTTATGTTACTCTGTTTATCAAATAAATGTGCTTCTTTTGAAGTTTAAGTTTAAGTTTTCAAATATTAACAGCATATTAACAACTGAAAATCAATTTGATGTTATTTAGAAAAACCTTCTGTTTTTTTGCTATTTCAAATATTAATTATTTTACTTAATGAACTATGTGGCCCACGACAAGGTGTAAATTTGTGTATGTGGCACTTGCACTGGAAAGTTTGCCCACCTCTGCCTTTAGACTATAGAAGGGAGGCGGAGTTCTCAATAAATTTCAAAACTGAAGTCATTTATACCTTGATGTCAAAATCTCAAAATGAAAATCTTAGCTGTCATATGTTTTTGAGTTATGAACTCATAGCTTACTGCATTTCATGTATTTTACATACCCTTTTTTGTCTTTGTACACAAACCAGTTATCAAAATAATAATTATTTAAATGTATCGTAATTTTTTGTACATATCACTTTGTGTTTTTCGAAAACAGCCATTAAATTATCGGACATAAAATTTCTACTAAGAAGATTTATGTTTGCAAAAAAGATTGAAAATAGGTTATTGCCATTTTGTTTTATACAAAAATTAATAATTAATTGTTGATGAGAAAATACAATGATTGATACATAAGCATGGGTGCCTGCAGCATAGGTCAGTGGGATCACCTGACCCCCCAAAATCATACTGCAAATATATATATATATATATATATATATATATATATATATATATATATATATATATATATATATATAAATTCCGACATGTTTAATCATGCAAATTAAGCTGAAAATATATCACAAGATTCTGTTCAAAATGCTATGTAAATATTAGCTTTAGTTTCAGACTGTTTACAATACTAACTCTCCTGGCTGTGACTGACTGACACGCCTCCTGCAAAAAATTCTGCAGGTGCCCATGTGCATAAGCTCTCTTATTATCATTACAATATCTACTGGTGTTTATTAACAATTGGACAAAGGACTTCACAGACCATACCTTTAAATATTATCATTAATTCTCCTTATTAAGTCTGTCACCATAACAAAACACCACATGCATTTTAAAATGAGTTCAGAAGCCCTTTGATGTTTTCTTACCCAACAAAAATTATATCTCAGTACATGCTAAAGTGAAGACCACAGACCATTGGTCAGCTAGTCTTATTGTTTTCATTATAGTCATACAAACAAAATATAAAAACCTAGTCATTTTCTATCGTAATTACAAAAATCACGGACTCCGTTAAATCGATTCATATATATACAATTACTATCTTTTAAGTATTTGTTCTGTTTTGACTTGGATATAATTAACATTTTATTGCAAATCTATTCTACCATATACCCCACTATTATCTTTGTTGGCAAGTTCAAATAACAAGTAATGCGTATGATTTCTTGTCCTTATAACATCTGCTGTATGGACAACAGCTTCAGTAGCACATTGACAGATTTTCATTTTCCTAAAGAGAGCCTCATTTCCCTACTGTCAGCCTCACTGATTTGACATCTTATGTCGATTCTTGCACTCAGTCTGGTTTCAACTTGAATAACCCAAAGCGCTAAGCATGTTTAATTACCATGTAAATAACAAGACATAGCCATGTGGTTGTTGTGACAATGTGCATCATAATTAAAACAAGAATGAATTGTTGATTTAGCAGTGTTTATTAATAATGGAATACAGTAGGGTCGTAATACATGAGGATTATCACAATCATCAGATAACAGTCAAGTTTTTTTTCTCTTTGCAAATGCTACAAATAAAAACCACCATGAATAAATACAGTCTTGTACACTGACAAAATTTTGTTTTGTCTCTCACATGCATACACACACACACATACGTGTGCGCATTACCTGAAACATGATTTCAGGTTCTTTATTTTTCATTGCAATTTGATAATTAAATTATTGTTAATGTAAAAATACAAGTTGCACTTAATTTCTTGACAATGTGGTCTCATGTCATTATGTACAATTTACCAATAAATAATACCCATAACTAATACATGTTCAAACGATCTTAATCATTTTGTCAACATTACACAACATAACAGCTACATATGCTCTAAATGCAGATGAGCTTGCACACTGAGACATAATTCTCTCTCTCTCTCTCTCTCATTCACTAATAACAAAAAAAATCTTTGAGTGCTTTTATTTTTATTGTAATTAGATTCTTGAGTTGAGAGCAAAATGAGACAGAAAATATATGTTTACTTTATACGTTTGTACAGTTAGGTTGTCAAGTAGCGTGTGCTTCGTAGAACTTGTTCAGGTACAATCCCTTTATTTATCGTACACGGTCAGTACCACTAAATGATAATTATTTATTTTACATATAATTTTTCGTACACTAAAATTAATAATTATATTTTGTGTACGAAAAATAACATGAAATATCGGGGGGGGGGTTAGTGGAACAAACTAATGCTTGAGATTTCTCGCCACTTTAGGAGATGCTTTTTCCTTCTCCCCAGAATTGTTGCTAACTTTTTGTTTCATTGTAGTCTGAGGTTTTGAATGCTTATCACTGGGAGGTCATTTCTGAAACTGAAACAGACAATGAAAACATACTTTTTTGAGCCATAATAGCGATTTGCTAGTATAACAAAATTTCTCCATTTTGCGGCCAATGTGGGTATGTGAGAAAGCTTGCCAGTAGCTTCTTGAGGGTTGGTGGTTCTTTCCAGGGATTTCCCTGGTTCTTCCTCCACCATTAATACTGGCCGCCATGTATAGCCTATCGTGTGCTGAAAAATGGCGTTAAACCCTACAACAACAACAATTACTCCATTTTGTTATTGAATCTAGAGTAATTCCAAAGCATGGAATCACTCAGTGTAATGTCTGGTTAATCCCTACTCAATGATGCATTAATTAAAACACCAGTTTTCTTTAGATGTTCCAGCAGTTGAAGCAAATTAATTACCAATTAAACTATAAAACAATTCAAGTTTGTCCACTTACTTTTTACAAGTCCACATGTACTTGTATCATAACTTACAATTTACCTATAAGTCATACATGTTATATATAATATTACAAGAGAGTAAACATCCTTTCCTTCTGACAAAACCTATTTAAAATCAACAGATATTTGACACTACACTTTGCATAGCATAATAAATTTGGCACAGATGTTTACAGATTTGCTGCAGGATTGCTAGTTTCTTGCAGCAAAAACCATTAGACATGCAACTTCTTAAAACCAATGGAGGAAAAGTCAATCAAATTATTATCAGTTTCCACAATTTGTAGGACTCATTGCAAAATGTAATGTTTTGTTTCATATTTTTTTTTACAGACAAAAATTCTAAATAAAGGTTTGTCAAATTAAGTCGTGGTTGCCCATTTTATTGGTGACCTCAGTCAAGTAATGCTAAAGTATAATCACTGTTTGAATATAAGTATCTGTATGATGGAGATCAGCAGGTTTTTGCAGAAACTATCCAGGGGTTGCAGTTTAATTGTCTTAGAAGTATAACAAATTGTTCCATTGATCAGTCATAACAGAATTGTATAGAGCATAACAAGTTGTGAATTTTAAGAATGTTGAAATGGTAGATAACCGATTTATTTATGGCAAGGTCGTCTGATACTTTTGATCAATAGGAACACTGTCATGTTCTGATGCAAACTGAAGATATCGCACAAACCCATGACATGGAAATTGCACCTCATCCATAGCATGTGGAACCGGAGGTTGAGAAAAAAAGAAAGGGAACCAAAGTTCTAAGACATGTACTTGATTACCTACAAACTGGTTAAGGAAAAAAGCAAAAAGGATGGATACTATGTGTTCCATCAAGAATATAAGAAAGATTATTCATTTACTAATGAGAATGCTTGCACATATTGAATATAGCCTTGCAATGAATGTGATCCTTCAGCAAGAGTATACTAGGGATCAAGTTGTGGCAAATTATATATTAGTATCAGGAAGACAGATCCCTAATTTGTTTAAATTAAGCCAAAATTGCTGTGGTTCTTCCATTACAAATTACAAATTGTGTGCGGGATCTAGTTCACAAAACAGAATTCACACTGCTCTTGACATCAGAAACTGTCCATAAACTACCATAATTATATACTCACATATAAGCCAAATATAATGTAGGAAAAAATAAAGGCCTGGAAGAGGGGTAGGTCGGATTGTCCACGGGTCAATGTCTAAAAACTTTACAGTTTTTAAGTCTTTTTGTTGACTACTGTAATGGATGCAAATCTTGGGACACGAAAAAATAATTTTTTGCATGTGCATATTTTCTGATTTCTCCAACATGAAATTAAATAAAGGTAAATACAGCCTTCGTAATTCGTGGGCCGGTTGGGTTTTACCTGGGAGACCAGGTTATAATGTACAGTACTTACACAGTGCAAAGCATGCATAGCATCACTTAAATCCTTATTTATTCCCAAACATATTAGATGCATATTTTGCTTTATTCATTGTTTCGACCAAGCTGCAGTCTTCCAGATAACATTTCAGCTAGTCCTTAATAGCCGTTTCATTTATGTTGAATCATGCGCTCAACAGTTACTCATTTTCAATGATTATAAGTAATCCTACAAACTGAGGTAACATTTATGAAATGGTATGCACGTTTGATTGTACAAGGCACATAACCATTATAACATGTTCACAAAGAGTGGTAATAATAAAGGCTTAAATTCTCATTATAGATCAACTAAGATCAGCATCAGTCTATTTTAGATTTGTTGTTGTTGTTGTTGTTCTAGGGTTTAGCACCATTGTTCAGCACAAGATAGGCTATACATGGCGGCCAGTATAACTGGTGGAGGAAGAACCCTGGAAAACCCAGGGAAGAACCACCGACCCACAAGAAGCTACTGGCAAGCTTTCCTACATACCCACGCTAGCCAAGCCTTGGACTCGAACCCACGCAGACAGAGGTGAGATGGCAGTGATCCGTAATGGTGAGTGCTTTTGACCACTCGGCCACTCGGGGCCACCCATTTTAGTTTTGTGTTTTGACTGAACAACATCATAACTTTCCACACAATAGAAAGCTCTATCAAGAAAGTTTGGGATACGATTTGCAAAATAAACAGAAAGAGAAAACACAATTCTTTCTGATATCTGAAACTGAGCAATAATTTATTTTCGTTCAAAACATGACTCATTCTCTAAAAATTCTTCATCATCTAATTATTCAGAAGCTTTCCAAAAATTGAAAACTCAAAAAGAAAAGTCACGTTTAAAATTCACATCCAACAACTTGGAAAGTTATAACCAACTGTTCTCACTATCAGCGCTTATGGAGGCTTTACACAAGGCCCATGATACATCCGCTGGGCCTGACAAAATACATTACCAGTTTTTAAAACACGTTCCAGAATCATCATTAACACCTCTTTTGAAAATCTTCAATGATTTATGGATTACTGGTAATCTACCTAAGATTTGGAAAGAAGCAACATTAATACCAGTTCCCAAACCAGGTAAAGATAGCGAAGATCCTACCAACTATCGACCTATTGCACTCACAAGCTGTGTGTGGAAAACAATGGAACGAATGATCAATTCTTGGCTTGTATGGTACCTGGAAACTAACAATTTAATATCTCCTTTCCAAAGTGGCTTTTGATATGGCCGGAGCACCAATGATCATCTGGTTAGACTGGAAACTAAAAGATGGGTGTGCCCCAGGGCAGTATTTTATCTGTGGTGCTTTTCAACATCAAAATCAGTAGCATCACCAAGTGTTTGGCTCCTGGTGTGGGCTGGTCATTATATGTTGATGATTTTCTATGTTATCGATGAAAGCACATGCATACAATTGAAAGACAACTACAGCAAAACCTAAACAAAATTCAAAATTGGGCCAGTACTAATGGATTCAAATTCTTGAAATCCAAAACAGTATTATGCATTTCTGTCAGTTACGAAGACATCACGATGAATCTAAACTCACACTGGAGGGAACACCTATTCCAGTTGTTGAGGAAACAAAGTTTTTAGGTATTATCTTTGACAGAAAACTGACTTTTATTCCACACCTAAAGAACTTGAAAGCTAAATGCTTAAAATCTCTAGATTTACTTAAAAAATAGTAGCACATACTGACTGGGGTGCTGATTGAAAAGTCATCCTCAATCTATATAATAATAATAATAATAATAATGAGAACTTTGTATAGTGCCTAATCTTTAGAAGCTCTAAGCGCTTTACGACATTAGACAACACCTATAAGATAAAAAACATATAATGATATGATTACAAAAACAAACACCATGAAATTAGAAAACATTAAAAACATGCTGAGAATATTTAAGGTAGGAAACATTATTAGGTCTTTAAGTTTGTTCTTGCAGTCGAAATAAGTGAGTTTTGAGAGCCCTCTTGAATGTGATCACTGTGTCTTTGTGTCTAAGTTTAGTGGGCAATTCATTCCACGTTGCTGGCTTCTGGTATGTAAAAGAATGCTGTCCATATGACGTTGTTTTCATACTTGGAATAATGAGTATACGATTGTCAGGCAAGGAGCGTAAGTATCTTCCTGGTGTGTACACATGGGTGAGGTCGGATAGGTATGTTGGACTAGTGTCCGACAGTGAAAAATGTAGCACAGAGAACAAATTTTGTGTTTGATTCTGGATCGAATGGATAGCCAGTGTAGGGTACAGAGCAGCGGGGAGGTGTGCTCTGTTCGTGGTACTATAAGTATGATCCGAGCAGCTGTGTTTTGAATTTTCTGAAGTTTCTGGAGCAGATATTGAGATGAACCAGACAGAATTGAGATACAAGCTGGGATAGAACAACCTTTTCTAAGATTTTTTATATGAATGGGAGATTAGAAACTGGGCGATAGTTCTTTAAATCGTTATGGTCTAGTGTTGGTTTCTTCAGCAGAGGCTTTACAATGGCAGTTTTGAAAAATGATGGGAATTCCCCAGATGAGAGAGAGGCATTAATAACATCAGTTATTGAAGGCAATACTGGATCTAAGCACTCAAGCAGCAGTGATGTTGGAATTGGATCAAGTTCATATGACTTTGATGCACTCTTCATCAGGTTTGTACGTATGAAATCCATAGAGATAGGTTCGAATGCTGCTAATGGTTGCCACTCACATTCTGTATCCCAACTGTATGGTGATGACGAGTCAGTTGAAATTGTGGTGTTAAGCTTATCTCTAATGGTTTGTACTTTTGTCACGGAAGAAGTTTGCAAACATGTCCGGAAGGTCGACTGGAGAGAAGGTAGTTGGAAGTGGTGTAGATTTGTTCCTTGACATTAGCTTGTTAGTAATCTCGAAGAGATCTTTGCAGCTGGAACTTTCCATGATCTTAGTAGTGTAGTGGGCTGATTTCGCTGCATGGACTATATTTGTGACATTCTTCTTAGCAGCTTCATAGACTTGCTTATGAATAGTGAGTCTGGTGGAAAGCCAAAGAATCTCAGCTTTACGGCGGTCTCTTTTAGCAGTGCGAAGCTGGTCCCTAATACTGCTATACCATGGAGAACACTTTTGAATTGATACTCTGCACTTTGTAGCTGGGGCATGTTTGTCGAGCAATGAACGCAGGCAGTTATCGAGTTGTTCTGCTGTAGGAGGTAAGCAAGTTGTTAGGTTTGCTTGGGTGTCATGCATTAGTTTGGTTCTATTTATCATATGGAGGTTTCTCTTAGTAGCAGATAAATAGCCTAACAGTGCTGATGCACCGTTAAAATACAATCAATCAATCAATCAATCAATCTTTAACCCTTAGACCAGGGGTGGGCAAACTACAGCCGTGGGCCTCTTGGGGCCCGCCAAGGGCTTTCATGCGGCCTGCCAAGGGTTTTCATGCGGCCTAGGAACAAGTCATCATTCGCACTGACTCTGTTTATGTTACTCTGTTTATCAAATAAATGTGCTTCTTTTGAAGTTTAAGTTTAAGTTTTCAAATATTAACAGCATATTAACAACTGAAAATCAATTTGATGTTATTTAGAAAAACCTTCTGTTTTTTTGCTATTTCAAATATTAATTATTTTACTTAATGAACTATGTGGCCCACGACAAGGTGTAAATTTGTGTATGTGGCACTTGCACTGGAAAGTTTGCCCACCTCTGCCTTTAGACTATAGAAGGGAGGCGGGGTTCTCAATAAATTTCAAAACTGAAGTCATTTATACCTTGATGTCAAAATCTCAAAATGAAAATCTTAGCTGTCATGTGTTTTTGAGTTATATATGAACTCATAGCTTACTGCATTTCATGTATTTTACATACCCTTTTTTGTCTTTGTACACAAACCAGTTATCAAAATAATAATTATTTAAATGTATCGTAATTTTTTGTACATATCACTTTGTGTTTTTCGAAAACAGCCATTAAATTATCGGACATAAAATTTCTACTAAGAAGATTTATGTTTGCAAAAAAGATTGAAAATAGGTTATTGCCATTTTGTTTTATACAAAAATTAATAATTAATTGTTGATGAGAAAATACAATGATTGATACATAAGCATGGGTACCTGCAGCATAGGTCAATGGGATCACCTGACCCCCCAAAATCATACTGCAAATATTTATATATATATAAATTCCGACATGTTTAATCATGCAAATTAAGCTGAAAATATATCACAAGATTCTGTTCAAAATGCTATGTAAATATTAGCTTTAGTTTCAGACTGTTTACAATACTAACTCTCCTGGCTGTGACTGACTGACACGCCTCCTGCAAAAAATTCTGCAGGTGCCCATGTGCATAAGCTCTCTTATTATCATTACAATATCTACTGGTGTTTATTAACAATTGGACAAAGGACTTCACAGACCATACCTTTAAATATTATCATTAATTCTCCTTATTAAGTCTGTCACCATAACAAAACACCACATGCATTTTAAAATGAGTTCAGAAGCCCTTTGATGTTTTCTTACCCAACAAAAATTATATCTCAGTACATGCTAAAGTGAAGACCACAGACCATTGGTCAGCTAGTCTTATTGTTTTCATTATAGTCATACAAACAAAATATAAAAACCTAGTCATTTTCTATCGTAATTACAAAAATCACGGACTCCGTTAAATCGATTCATATATATACAATTACTATCTTTTAAGTATTTGTTCTGTTTTGACTTGGATATAATTAACATTTTATTGCAAATCTATTCTACCATATACCCCACTATTATCTTTGTTGGCAAGTTCAAATAACAAGTAATGCGTATGATTTCTTGTCCTTATAACATCTGCTGTATGGACAACAGCTTCAGTAGCACATTGACAGATTTTCATTTTCCTAAAGAGAGCCTCATTTCCCTACTGTCAGCCTCACTGATTTGACATCTTATGTCGATTCTTGCACTCAGTCTGGTTTCAACTTGAATAACCCAAAGCGCTAAGCATGTTTAATTACCATGTAAATAACAAGACATAGCCATGTGGTTGTTGTGACAATGTGCATCATAATTAAAACAAGAATGAATTGTTGATTTAGCAGTGTTTATTAATAATGGAATATAGTAGGGTCGTAATACATGAGGATTATCACAATCATCAGATAACAGTAAAGTTTTTTTTCTCTTTGCAAATGCTACAAATAAAAACCACCATGAATAAATACAGTCTTGTACACTGACAAAATTTTGTTTTGTCTCTCACATCCATACACACACACACATACGTGTGCGCATTACCTGAAACATGATTTCAGGTTCTCTATTTTTCATTGCAATTTGATAATTAAATTATTGTTAATGTAAAAATACAAGTTGCACTTAATTTCTTGACAATGTGGTCTCATGTCATTATGTACAATTTACCAATAAATAATACCCATAACTAATACATGTTCAAACGATCTTAATCATTTTGTCAACATTACACAACATAACAGCTACATATGCTCTAAATGCAGATGAGCTTGCACACTGAGACATAATTCTCTCTCTCTCTCTCTCATTCACTAATAACAAAAAAAATCTTTGAGTGCTTTTATTTTTATTGTAATTAGATTCTTGAGTTGAGAGCAAAATGAGACAGAAAATATATGTTTACTTTATACGTTTGTACTGTTAGGTTGTCAAGTAGCGTGTGCTTCGTAGAACTTGTTCAGGTACAATCCCTTTATTTATCGTACACGGTCAGTACCACTAAATGATAATTATTTATTTTACATATAATTTTTCGTACACTAAAATTAATAATTATATTTTGTGTACGAAAAATAACGTGAAATATCGGGGGGGGGGGTTAGTGGAACAAACTAATGCTTGAAATTTCTCGCCACTTTAGGAGATGCTTTTTCCTTCTCCCCAGAATTGTTGCTAACTTTTTGTTTCATTGTAGTCTGAGGTTTTGAATGCTTATCACTGGGAGGTCATTTCTGAAACTGAAACAGACAATGAAAACATACTTTTTTGAGCCATAATAGCGATTTGCTAGTATAACAAAATTTCTCCATTTTGCGGCCAATGTGGGTATGTGAGAAAGCTTGCCAGTAGCTTCTTGAGGGTTGGTGGTTCTTTCCAGGGATTTCCCTGGTTCTTCCTCCACCATTAATACTGGCCGCCATGTATAGCCTATCGTGTGCTGAAAAATGGCGTTAAACCCTACAACAACAACAATTACTCCATTTTGTTATTGAATCTAGAGTAATTCCAAAGCATGGAATCACTCAGTGTAATGTCTGGTTAATCCCTACTCAATGATGCATTAATTAAAACACCAGTTTTCTTTAGATGTTCCAGCAGTTGAAGCAAATTAATTACCAATTAAACTATAAAACAATTCAAGTTTGTCCACTTACTTTTTACAAGTCCACATGTACTTGTATCATAACTTACAATTTACCTATAAGTCATACATGTTATATATAATATTACAAGAGAGTAAACACCCTTTCCTTCTGACAAAACCTATTTAAAATCAACAGATATTTGACACTACACTTTGCATAGCATAATAAATTTGGCACAGATGTTTACAGATTTGCTGCAGGATTGCTAGTTTCTTGCAGCAAAAACCATTAGACATGCAACTTCTTAAAACCAATGGAGGAAAAGTCAATCAAATTATTATCAGTTTCCACAATTTGTAGGACTCATTGCAAAATGTAATGTTTTGTTTCATATTTTTTTTTACAGACAAAAATTCTAAATAAAGGTTTGTCAAATTAAGTCGTGGTTGCCCATTTTATTGGTGACCTCAGTCAAGTAATGCTAAAGTATAATCACTGTTTGAATATAAGTATCTGTATGATGGAGATCAGCAGGTTTTTGCAGAAACTATCCAGGGGTTGCAGTTTAATTGTCTTAGAAGTATAACAAATTGTTCCATTGATCAGTCATAACAGAATTGTATAGAGCATAACAAGTTGTGAATTTTAAGAATGTTGAAATGGTAGATAACCGATTTATTTATGGCAAGGTCGTCTGATACTTTTGATCAATAGGAACACTGTCATGTTCTGATGCAAACTGAAGATATCGCACAAACCCATGACATGGAAATTGCACCTCATCCATAGCATGTGGAACCGGAGGTTGAGAAAAAAAGAAAGGGAACCAAAGTTCTAAGACATGTACTTGATTACCTACAAACTGGTTAAGGAAAAAAGCAAAAAGGATGGATACTATGTGTTCCATCAAGAATATAAGAAAGATTATTCATTTACTAATGAGAATGCTTGCACGTATTGAATATAGCCTTGCAATGAATGTGATCCTTCAGCAAGAGTATACTAGGGATCAAGTTGTGGCAAATTATATATTAGTATCAGGAAGACAGATCCCTAATTTGTTTAAATTGAGCCAAAATTGCTGTGGTTCTTCCATTACAAATTACAAATTGTGTGCAGGATCTAGTTCACAAAACAGAATTCACACTGCTCTTGACATCAGAAACTGTCCATAAACTACCATAATTATATACTCACATATAAGCCAAATATAATGTAGGAAAAAATAAAGGCCTGGAAGAGGGGTAGGTCGGATTGTCCACGGGTCAATGTCTAAAAACTTTACAGTTTTTAAGTCTTTTTGTTGACTACTGTAATGGATGCAAATCTTGGGACACGAAAAAATAATTTTTTGCATGTGCATATTTTCTGATTTCTCCAACATGAAATTAAATAAAGGTAAATACAGCCTTCATAATTCGTGGGCCGGTTGGGTTTTACCTGGGAGACCAGGTTATAATGTACAGTACTTACACAGTGCAAAGCATGCATAGCATCACTTAAATCCTTATTTATTCCCAAACATATTAGATGCATATTTTGCTTTATTCATTGTTTCGACCAAGCTGCAGTCTTCCAGATAACATTTCAGCTAGTCCTTAATAGCCGTTTCATTTATGTTGAATCATGCGCTCAACAGTTACTCATTTTCAATGATTATAAGTAATCCTACAAACTGAGGTAACATTTATGAAATGGTATGCACGTTTGATTGTACAAGGCACATAACCATTATAACATGTTCACAAAGAGTGGTAATAATAAAGGCTTAAATTCTCATTATAGATCAACTAAGATCAGCATCAGTCTATTTTAGATTTGTTGTTGTTGTTGTTGTTCTAGGGTTTAGCACCATTGTTCAGCACAAGATAGGCTATACATGGCGGCCAGTATAACTGGTGGAGGAAGAACCCTGGAAAACCCAGGGAAGAACCACCGACCCACAAGAAGCTACTGGCAAGCTTTCCTACATACCCACGCTAGCCAAGCCTTGGACTCGAACCCACGCAGACAGAGGTGAGATGGCAGTGATCCGTAATGGTGAGTGCTTTTGACCACTCGGCCACTCGGGGCCACCCATTTTAGTTTTGTGTTTTGACTGAACAACATCATAACTTTCCACACAATAGAAAGCTCTATCAAGAAAGTTTGGGATACGATTTGCAAAATAAACAGAAAGAGAAAACACAATTCTTTCTGATATCTGAAACTGAGCAATAATTTATTTTCGTTCAAAACATGACTCATTCTCTAAAAATTCTTCATCATCTAATTATTCAGAAGCTTTCCAAAAATTGAAAACTCAAAAAGAAAAGTCACGTTTAAAATTCACATCCAACAACTTGGAAAGTTATAACCAACTGTTCTCACTATCAGAGCTTATGGAGGCTTTACACAAGGCCCATGATACATCCGCTGGGCCTGACAAAATACATTACCAGTTTTTAAAACACGTTCCAGAATCATCATTAACATCTCTTTTGAAAATCTTCAATGATTTATGGATTACTGGTAATCTACCTAAGATTTGGAAAGAAGCAACATTAATACCAGTTCCCAAACCAGGTAAAGATAGCGAAGATCCTACCAACTATCGACCTATTGCACTCACAAGCTGTGTGTGGAAAACAATGGAACGAATGATCAATTCTTGGCTTGTATGGTACCTGGAAACTAACAATTTAATATCTCCTTTCCAAAGTGGCTTTTGATATGGCCGGAGCACCAATGATCATCTGGTTAGACTGGAAACTAAAAGATGGGTGTGCCCCAGGGCAGTATTTTATCTGTGGCGCTTTTCAACATCAAAATCAGTAGCATCACCAAGTGTTTGGCTCCTGGTGTGGGCTGGTCATTATATGTTGATGATTTTCTATGTTATCGATGAAAGCACATGCATACAATTGAAAGACAACTACAGCAAAACCTAAACAAAATTCAAAATTGGGCCAGTACTAATGGATTCAAATTCTTGAAATCCAAAACAGTATTATGCATTTCTGTCAGTTACGAAGACATCACGATGAATCTAAACTCACACTGGAGGGAACACCTATTCCAGTTGTTGAGGAAACAAAGTTTTTAGGTATTATCTTTGACAGAAAACTGACTTTTATTCCACACCTAAAGAACTTGAAAGCTAAATGCTTAAAATCTCTAGATTTACTTAAAAAATAGTAGCACATACTGACTGGGGTGCTGATTGAAAAGTCATCCTCAATCTATATAATAATAATAATAATAATAATAATAATAATGAGAACTTTGTATAGTGCCTAATCTTTAGAAGCTCTAAGCGCTTTACGACATTAGACAACACCTATAAGATAAAAAACATATAATGATATGATTACAAAAACAAACACCATGAAATTAGAAAACATTAAAAACATGCTGAGAATATTTAAGGTAGGAAACATTATTAGGTCTTTAAGTTTGTTCTTGCAGTCGAAATAAGTGAGTTTTGAGAGCCCTCTTGAATGTGATCACTGTGTCTTTGTGTCTAAGTTTAGTGGGCAATTCATTCCACGTTGCTGGCTTCTGGTATGTAAAAGAATGCTGTCCATATGACGTTGTTTTCATACTTGGAATAATGAGTATACGATTGTCAGACAAGGAGCATAAGTATCTTGCTGGTGTGTACACATGGGTGAGGTCGGATAGGTATGTTGGACTAGTGTCCGACAGTGAAAAATGTAGCACAGAGAACAAATTTTGTGTTTGATTCTGGATCGAATGGATAGCCAGTGTAGGGTACAGAGCAGCGGGGAGGTGTGCTCTGTTCGTGGTACTATAAGTATGATCCGAGCAGCTGTGTTTTGAATTTTTTGAAGTTTCTGCAGCAGATATTGAGATGAACCAGACAGAATTGAGATACAAGCTGGGATAGAACAACCTTTTCTAAGATTTTTTATATGAATGGGAGATTAGAAACTGGGCGATAGTTCTTTAAATCGTTATGGTCTAGTGTTGGTTTCTTCAGCAGAGGCTTTACAATGGCAGTTTTGAAAAATGATGGGAATTCCCCAGATGAGAGAGAGGCATTAATAACATCAGTTATTGAAGGCAATACTGGATCTAAGCACTCAGGCAGCAGTGATGTTGGAATTGGATCAAGTTCATATGACTTTGATGCACTCTTCATCAGGTTTGTACGTATGAAATCCATAGAGATAGGTTCGAATGCTGCTAATGGTTGCCACTCACATTCTGTATCCCAACTGTATGGTGATGACGAGTCAGTTGAAATTGTGGTGTTAAGCTTATCTCTAATGGTTTGTACTTTTGTCACGGAAGAAGTTTGCAAACATGTCCGGAAGGTCGACTGGAGAGAAGGTAGTTGGAAGTGGTGTAGATTTGTTCCTTGACATTAGCTTGTTAGTAATCTCGAAGAGATCTTTGCAGCTGGAACTTTCCATGATCTTAGTAGTGTAGTGGGCTGATTTCGCTGCATGGACTATATTTGTGACATTCTTCTTAGCAGCTTCATAGACTTGCTTATGAATAGTGAGTCTGGTGGAAAGCCAAAGAATCTCAGCTTTACGGCGGTCTCTTTTAGCAGTGCGAAGCTGGTCCCTAATACTGCTATACCATGGAGAACACTTTTGAATTGATACTCTGCACTTTGTAGCTGGGGCATGTTTGTCGAGCAATGAACGCAGGCAGTTATCGAGTTGTTCTGCTGTAGGAGGTAAGCAAGTTGTTAGGTTTGCTTGGGTGTCATGCATTAGTTTGGTTCTATTTATCATATGGAGGTTTCTCTTAGTAGCAGATAAATAGCCTAACAGTGCTGATGCGCCGTTAAAATACAATCAATCAATCAATCAATCAATCTTTAACCCTTAGACCAGGGGTGGGCAAACTACAGCCGTGGGCCTCTTGGGGCCCGCCAAGGGCTTTCATGCGGCCTGCCAAGGGTTTTCATGCGGCCTAGGAACAAGTCATCATTCGCACTGACTCTGTTTATGTTACTCTGTTTATCAAATAAATGTGCTTCTTTTGAAGTTTAAGTTTAAGTTTTCAAATATTAACAGCATATTAACAACTGAAAATCAATTTGATGTTATTTAGAAAAACCTTCTGTTTTTTTGCTATTTCAAATATTAATTATTTTACTTAATGAACTATGTGGCCCACGACAAGGTGTAAATTTGTGTATGTGGCACTTGCACTGGAAAGTTTGCCCACCTCTGCCTTTAGACTATAGAAGGGAGGCGGAGTTCTCAATAAATTTCAAAACTGAAGTCATTTATACCTTGATGTCAAAATCTCAAAATGAAAATCTTAGCTGTCATGTGTTTTTGAGTTATGAACTCATAGCTTACTGCATTTCATGTATTTTACATACCCTTTTTTGTCTTTGTACACAAACCAGTTATCAAAATAATAATTATTTAAATGTATCGTAATTTTTTGTACATATCACTTTGTGTTTTTCGAAAACAGCCATTAAATTATCGGACATAAAATTTCTACTAAGAAGATTTATGTTTGCAAAAAAGATTGAAAATAGGTTATTGCCATTTTGTTTTATACAAAAATTAATAATTAATTGTTGATGAGAAAATACAATGATTGATACATAAGCATGGGTGCCTGCAGCATAGGTCAGTGGGATCACCTGACCCCCCAAAATCATACTGCAAATATATATATATATATATATATATATATATATATATATATATATATATAAATTCCGACATGTTTAAGCATGCAAATTAAGCTGAAAATATATCACAAGATTCTGTTCAAAATGCTATGTAAATATTAGCTTTAGTTTCAGACTGTTTACAATACTAACTCTCCTGGCTGTGACTGACTGACACGCCTCCTGCAAAAAATTCTGCAGGTGCCCATGTGCATAAGCTCTCTTATTATCATTACAATATCTACTGGTGTTTATTAACAATTGGACAAAGGACTTCACAGACCATACCTTTAAATATTATCATTAATTCTCCTTATTAAGTCTGTCACCATAACAAAACACCACATGCATTTTAAAATGAGTTCAGAAGCCCTTTGATGTTTTCTTACCCAACAAAAATTATATCTCAGTACATGCTAAAGTGAAGACCACAGACCATTGGTCAGCTAGTCTTATTGTTTTCATTATAGTCATACAAACAAAATATAAAAACCTAGTCATTTTCTATCGTAATTACAAAAATCACGGACTCCGTTAAATCGATTCATATATATACAATTACTATCTTTTAAGTATTTGTTCTGTTTTGACTTGGATATAATTAACATTTTATTGCAAATCTATTCTACCATATACCCCACTATTATCTTTGTTGGCAAGTTCAAATAACAAGTAATGCGTATGATTTCTTGTCCTTATAACATCTGCTGTATGGACAACAGCTTCAGTAGCACATTGACAGATTTTCATTTTCCTAAAGAGAGCCTCATTTCCCTACTGTCAGCCTCACTGATTTGACATCTTATGTCGATTCTTGCACTCAGTCTGGTTTCAACTTGAATAACCCAAAGCGCTAAGCATGTTTAATTACCATGTAAATAACAAGACATAGCCATGTGGTTGTTGTGACAATGTGCATCGTAATTAAAACAAGAATGAATTGTTGATTTAGCAGTGTTTATTAATAATGGAATATGGTAGGGTCGTAATACATGAGGATTATCACAATCATCAGATAACAGTCAAGTTTTTTTTCTCTTTGCAAATGCTACAAATAAAAACCACCATGAATAAATACAGTCTTGTACACTGACAAAATTTTGTTTTGTCTCTCACATGCATACACACACACACATACGTGTGCACATTACCTGAAACATGATTTCAGGTTCTTTATTTTTCATTGCAATTTGATAATTAAATTATTGTTAATGTAAAAATACAAGTTGCACTTAATTTCTTGACAATGTGGTCTCATGTCATTATGTACAATTTACCAATAAATAATACCCATAACTAATACATGTTCAAACGATCTTAATCATTTTGTCAACATTACACAACATAACAGCTACATATGCTCTAAATGCAGATGAGCTTGCACACTGAGACATAATTCTCTCTCTCTCTCTCTCATTCACTAATAACAAAAAAAAATCTTTGAGTGCTTTTATTTTTATTGTAATTAGATTCTTGAGTTGAGAGCAAAATGAGACAGAAAATATATGTTTACTTTATACGTTTGTACTGTTAGGTTGTCAAGTAGCGTGTGCTTCGTAGAACTTGTTCAGGTACAATCCCTTTATTTATCGTACACGGTCAGTACCACTGAATGATAATTATTTATTTTACATATAATTTTTCGTACACTAAAATTAATAATTATTTTTTTGTGTACGAAAAATAACGTGAAATATCGGGGGGGGGGTAGTGGAACAAACTGATGCTTGAGATTTCTCGCCACTTTAGGAGATGCTTTTTCCTTCTCCCCAGAATTGTTGCTAACTTTTTGTTTCATTGTAGTCTGAGGTTTTGAATGCTTATCACTGGGAGGTCATTTCTGAAACTGAAACAGACAATGAAAACATACTTTTTTGAGCCATAATAGCGATTTGCTAGTATAACAAAATTTCTCCATTTTGCGGCCAATGTGGGTATGTGAGAAAGCTTGCCAGTAGCTTCTTGAGGGTTGGTGGTTCTTTCCAGGGATTTCCCTGGTTCTTCCTCCACCATTAATACTGGCCGCCATGTATAGCCTATCGTGTGCTGAAAAATGGCGTTAAACCCTACAACAACAACAATTACTCCATTTTGTTATTGAATCTAGAGTAATTCCAAAGCATGGAATCACTCAGTGTAATGTCTGGTTAATCCCTACTCAATGATGCATTAATTAAAACACCAGTTTTCTTTAGATGTTCCAGCAGTTGAAGCAAATTAATTACCAATTAAACTATAAAACAATTCAAGTTTGTCCACTTACTTTTTACAAGTCCACATGTACTTGTATCATAACTTACAATTTACCTATAAGTCATACATGTTATATATAATATTACAAGAGAGTAAACACCCTTTCCTTCTGACAAAACCTATTTAAAATCAACAGATATTTGACACTACACTTTGCATAGCATAATAAATTTGGCACAGATGTTTACAGATTTGCTGCAGGATTGCTAGTTTCTTGCAGCAAAAACCATTAGACATGCAACTTCTTAAAACCAATGGAGGAAAAGTCAATCAAATTATTATCAGTTTCCACAATTTGTAGGACTCATTGCAAAATGTAATGTTTTGTTTCATATTTTTTTTTACAGACAAAAATTCTAAATAAAGGTTTGTCAAATTAAGTCGTGGTTGCCCATTTTATTGGTGACCTCAGTCAAGTAATGCTAAAGTATAATCACTGTTTGAATATAAGTATCTGTATGATGGAGATCAGCAGGTTTTTGCAGAAACTATCCAGGGGTTGCAGTTTAATTGTCTTAGAAGTATAACAAATTGTTCCATTGATCAGTCATAACAGAATTGTATAGAGCATAACAAGTTGTGAATTTTAAGAATGTTGAAATGGTAGATAACCGATTTATTTATGGCAAGGTCGTCTGATACTTTTGATCAATAGGAACACTGTCATGTTCTGATGCAAACTGAAGATATCGCACAAACCCATGACATGGAAATTGCACCTCATCCATAGCATGTGGAACCGGAGGTTGAGAAAAAAAGAAAGGGAACCAAAGTTCTAAGACATGTACTTGATTACCTACAAACTGGTTAAGGAAAAAAGCAAAAAGGATGGATACTATGTGTTCCATCAAGAATATAAGAAAGATTATTCATTTACTAATGAGAATGCTTGCACGTATTGAATATAGCCTTGCAATGAATGTGATCCTTCAGCAAGAGTATACTAGGGATCAAGTTGTGGCAAATTATATATTAGTATCAGGAAGACAGATCCCTAATTTGTTTAAATTGAGCCAAAATTGCTGTGGTTCTTCCATTACAAATTACAAATTGTGTGCAGGATCTAGTTCACAAAACAGAATTCACACTGCTCTTGACATCAGAAACTGTCCATAAACTACCATAATTATATACTCACATATAAGCCAAATATAATGTAGGAAAAAATAAAGGCCTGGAAGAGGGGTAGGTCGGATTGTCCACGGGTCAATGTCTAAAAACTTTACAGTTTTTAAGTCTTTTTGTTGACTACTGTAATGGATGCAAATCTTGGGACACGAAAAAATAATTTTTTGCATGTGCATATTTTCTGATTTCTCCAACATGAAATTAAATAAAGGTAAATACAGCCTTCATAATTCGTGGGCCGGTTGGGTTTTACCTGGGAGACCAGGTTATAATGTACAGTACTTACACAGTGCAAAGCATGCATAGCATCACTTAAATCCTTATTTATTCCCAAACATATTAGATGCATATTTTGCTTTATTCATTGTTTCGACCAAGCTGCAGTCTTCCAGATAACATTTCAGCTAGTCCTTAATAGCCGTTTCATTTATGTTGAATCATGCGCTCAACAGTTACTCATTTTCAATGATTATAAGTAATCCTACAAACTGAGGTAACATTTATGAAATGGTATGCACGTTTGATTGTACAAGGCACATAACCATTATAACATGTTCACAAAGAGTGGTAATAATAAAGGCTTAAATTCTCATTATAGATCAACTAAGATCAGCATCAGTCTATTTTAGATTTGTTTATTATTGTTTTTGTTCTAGGGTTTAGCACCATTGTTCAGCACAAGATAGGCTATACATGGCGGCCAGTATAACTGGTGGAGGAAGAACCCTGGAAAACCCAGGGAAGAACCACCGACCCACAAGAAGCTACTGGCAAGCTTTCCTACATACCCACGCTAGCCAAGCCTTGGACTCGAACCCACGCAGACAGAGGTGAGATGGCAGTGATCCGTAATGGTGAGTGCTTTTGACCACTCGGCCACTCGGGGCCACCCATTTTAGTTTTGTGTTTTGACTGAACAACATCATAACTTTCCACACAATAGAAAGCTTGATGTTTCGGCATCTCCTTTGTTGATAGTAGGCAGATTTGTCTTTTGTTTTCCAACAGCAATACAGGCCATTCCATTTAATCATTAAAACCCTGAAACTGGCTAGTGATAAGAGGAAATTTGACCGGCAACTATACCAGTACATTCATTACATCATATTAGCATGATTACCTTAGTTTTGTAAAACGATGAGTAAGGCATACCTGCCAACTTTTTAAAAAGCCAAACAGGGGGACTGAGTACAAAAATAGAGAGATTGGGACATAAAATGAGAAGGTTTTACATGGAATTTTTACATATTGATCAATCTTTCTGGTCAAATATGCGTGAAATATACAAAGGATGCACTGTTTCTCCCTGTGAGGTGCCCTATTTTCACCCAGGACGTGCCCTATTTTCATATTCAGGTCATCTGTGGCCATACTGCACAATAGCTAAAGGTTGGTCTTAAATAAACAAGGAAGAAATCAATGCGACAAATTAAAGTTAATCCTTTCTGATGCAACTATTTTCTGAAAACTACTGGCCCTCTGTCATAATTCCAAGAAACCATTTTCTACACTATTGTGTGTTATCCAAGCACCAGCAATTGGCAAATAAAGGATTCCCAATTTTGTTGAACTAAAGGTACCTAAATAGGCAGCCTCACAGTACTGTACATGTCGCAACTGTATATCCAACCTTATTCCCTTATTGTCAACTCGTAAGGCATTTAGTATTGTTTATTATAAAACATATATTCTGAATTAGTTTTTAGAGGATATATTTGCTGTGTGGTATGTATATTCATTCCTTCTTTTAATTTAACAATGGTAATTGATGTTGGTTTATATGGTATAAAAATGCCAGGTGTTCAGCATATGGATTTACAGCATTCATAAACATTCATAGTGATCATTCTTGGGATTGAAATTAATTGTTGACAATTTTATTGTTGTGGTTTATCTTTTGTTGTGGTTTTTTAATTTTGTGTTGTTGTAGAGGTAAAAAAATCATAAATTCATGTGAATATTGTTTAAACTTAACATTCCTTTTAGCAAAGAAGCAAATTCTTTCTAGTTGTTGTAGGGTTTAACGCCATTTTTCAGCACACGATAGGCTGTACATGGTGGCCAGTATTGGTGGAGGAAGAACCTGGGAAAAGCCCCGGAAAGAACCACCGACCCACGAGAAGCTACTGACAAGCTTTCTCACATACCCACATTGGCTGAATCCGAAATTTGAACCCACGCAGACGGAGGTGAGATGGCAGTGATCCATAACAGAGAGCACTTAGACCACTTGGCCACTCGGGGCCCCATTCTTTCTAGTAATTATTTTGTCACACATTATTCACAGGTGATACAATACAACATGGCTTCCATGGATTGCATATGATACATCTATTTATGTAGCACTTTTCTTTATTAGGAGAAATGAAAATCGAGCACATAATGTAATAATCAGGAGTTCTCTGCAAAAATCTGGAGATATTATAAAATCGGGAGGTAGGCATGGAGTGACCCCAAAAATCAGGAGTCGTTTTTTTCTCCTCCCGGCATTGAGAGTTGACAGTTATGGTGTAAGGTCACTTACATCAAAAGCAAACTACAACTCATCTTGTATGGTATTAGCATAACCTTCGAAGCATTATTTCTGAAACTTCATTATTGCATTTTGGAGATATCATTAAAGTTTAGTTCAGTGGTGCCCATGAGTCAACTCTCCAAGGGATGTATTTCATTCAGCAGAATGTACTTCATTCAGCGTGTTTTCAAACCTACAATGTACATGCAGTGGCTCCATTATATAAATACATTCATTAGTCTAATTACAAGCATTGAATCGAACCATATTTTTGTTTGTTGTGTTGTCATACTGGGATCACGTTTTAATGAGTTAGGTATTTACATTTTCAAGGCAAAGTAAAAAACGTTATTACTGGTGTACTGATATAAAATGCCCAATACAATAATGCATAAACAAACAATAATTGAGTCAAAAGGGGGAAATAATGTTACAGCAACTCGCGATTGCTAAATTCTTGTCATTGTTTGATTAAATTATACACAAATCTAAATTAGGCAGAAACAATAAGAAAACAGAAAATTAAATAAATTACTTTTGAAACAAAAGTTTATACCATATCTTGTTAATAATCATACATGTATACCCTGAGATAAATATATGTGTAATTTTTGTTAATATAAGTTCTCCTAAATAAATGCATTTAGTACTTGCCTCGTGCATCTTGTTATGTCTTTGAGTTGTGGGTTGGCTTATACATTGGTCATGCACTTTTGTAGTGTTTATACCTGTTTAGTTTGTGGGGTTGGCTTATATGTGAATGGGTTTATACATGAGTATGTACAGTATTCAGATACAAGGGGTTCATTTCCTGTTTTTAGATGCTTTGAAAAAGAAGTGGAGTAATGAGAAGCAGAGAAGAATATTACCAGCTCAGCAAACTAAATTAGGTACGCAGATACTTTATATATTTGTTGTCAAAAAAGTGATATAAAGTCATAAATAAATTAGGTGTGCATATATTTTATAATAATCTTGTCACCCATCAGTAACCGTTTCACATTACTGCCCCATTACGAACATTTCGGGCAGCATCTCTGACAGTTGGAGGGAGAGAGAGAAGAGGGAGAGAGATGCAAAGAGACAGAAGAGAAGGAAATAAAAATTAAGAGGGAGGGAAAGTCAGATACCAAGAGAGACAAGAAAGAAGAAAGAGAAATGTAAATGCAGGATGAAGAAAGGGAAATGCTATTGAAATTAAAATTGGAACTGACAGGTGGAGCACTTTCCACCCCTAGCCCCTTTTACATACAGGTTAAGGTTTTAATCTTAGCAGAAATATTAGGTTAGTACTCCCTTTTAAAGAAAAAAAAATTGATCAATACTTTCCTCATTTGAGAAAATTGCTGGAAGTTTGAAATGGCCAAGAAGGTGTTGAACATGATTACTACATAATGTACTTATGGGCAAAGTTCGTGAAATTTACACTTCACTATCGCTACATCAAAGTGCTGATCATGATGTGGTTAAGTAATGTTTCTTGAAGGGTTATGAGCTGGTACCTGGGGCATATCAACAAAGGTTTAGGAATTATAGACAAGAAATTAAACAAATCCATGTCAAATTTGGTAGTTGAAAAGAACTGTTTGATAGGTGGTGCAGGGCCAAGAAGGTGGTGCAGGGCCAAGAAGATTGAACTGATCAAGATTAAGATAACTTCATACAATTCGTATTATTTGAAGAGTTCAAGAATTGAGTCCATAGTGATGTCAAGACCTTTCCTTGATGAATAAAAGGTGGAAACTGGAAAATGTTCATACAGCTGATAATTATTCCTTGACCCACAAAGTTTCATTTGTCAATAAGTCTTGTTCTCAGCAGTTTGCTGGTAAAAAAATGACTCAGTCTCATACGAATATTTGCCAATCTCAATATGGCAATTATGAATCAAACATGTAATAAGACAAAACAGAAAATCCTTATCTCTTCCTATATGCATTTATTATAAGAAGAAAGGGCATGCTATTTCTGATTGCTGTGGGTTGAAAAATAAGCAGAATCAAACATCCAATAATAATAATAATAATGAGGACTTTGTATAACGCCTGATCTTTAGAAGCTCTAAGCACTTTACAACGTTAGACAACACCTATAAGATAAAAAACATATAATGATATGATTACAAAAACAAACACCATGAAATTAGAAAACATTTAAAAAACATGCTGAGAATATTTAAGGTAGGAAACATTATGAGGTCTTTAAGTTTGTTCTTGCAGTCGAAATAAGCGAGTTTTGAGAGCCCTGTTGAATGTGATCACTGTGTCTTTGTGTCTAAGTTCAGTGGGCAATTTGGGGCCCTGAGTGGCCGAGTGGTCTAAAGCACTCTCTGTTACGGATCACTGCCATCTCACCTCTGTCTGTGTGGGTTCGAGTCTCGGATTCAGCCAATGTGGGTATGTGAGAAAGCTTGCCAGTAGCTTTTCATGGGTCGGTGGTTCTTTCTGGGGTTTTCCCGGGTTCTTCCTCCACCATTAATACTGGTCGCCATGTATAGCCTATCGTATGCTGAAAAATGGCATTAAATCCTACAACAACAACAGTGGGCAATTCATTCCACATTGCTGGGCCCTTGTATGCAAAAGAACACTGTCCATATGACTTTGTTTTCATACTTGGAATAATGATTATGCAATTGTCAGAAGAGGAGCGTAAGTATCTTGCTGGTGTGTACACATGGGTGAGGTCGGATAGGTATGTTGGACTAGAGTCCAACAGTGAAACATAGCACAGAGAACAAATTTTGTGTTTGATTCTGGATCGAATGGATAGCCAGTGTAGGGTACAGAGCAGTGGGGAGGTGTGCTCTGATCATGGTACTGTAAGTATAATCCGAGCAACTGTGTTTTTTGAAGTTTCTGGAGAAGATATTGAGATGAACCAGATAGAATTGAGTTACAATAGTCCAGTCTTGAAAGTACTAATGAACACACAAGTGTTTTAGTGGCATCGACTGAAAGATATTTGCAAATTGAGCTGATGTGTCTCAGCTCAAGATATGCAGCCTTGCATATGTTCATGACATGTTGGTGCAGTGTGAGAGTACTGTCCAGAGTAACACCTAGGTTTCGTACTGATTGTGTTAATTTAATGTTGGTGTTGCTGATATTTATTGTTTGAGGTAAAGGATGTGAATGAGAAAGTCTTTGTGTTGTGGCTAGAATGGCCTCAGTTTTATCATCATTCATCTGCAGCTTGTTACATGTCATCCATGATTTCACATCAGAAATGCACCTCTCTACACCTTGGATGGTAGCATCAACTTCAGTTGGGTGGCTAGATTTGTATATTTGGGTGTCATCAGCATACAGTTGGTGAGACACTGGATGATGATCTATGACACTTGAGAAAGACTGAGTGTACAGAATGAAGAGAACAGGTCCAAGAACAGACAGCTGTGGAACACCACAATATAGATCAACTGGGCTTGAGTGTATTCCATTTGCAGATACAGTTTGTGCCCTGTTGACCGAGTAGGACGTGAACCACAGTAAGGCTGTATCATGAATGCCAAATACATGCTGGAGACGGTGAAGTAATATATCATGGTCTTTTGTGTCAAATGCTGCAGACAAATCAAGGAGGGTGAGAACTGTAATCTTTCTGCTATCCAACGCAGAGAGAATGTCATTAACTACTTTTAGAAGAGTAGTTTCAGTACTGTGGCGAGGGCAATATGCAGATTCTACATTGCTAAAAAGACTGTTTGAATTTAGATGAGATACAAGCTGAGATAGAACCACCTTTTCTAAGAATTTTGATATGAATGGCAGATTAGAAACTGAGCGGTAGTTCTTTAAATTGTTATGGTCTAGTGTTGGTTTCTTTAGCAGAGGCTTTACAATGGCTATAAGACCAAACAGAAATCCTTATCTCTTCCTATGTGCATTTATTATGAGAAGAAAGGGCATGTTATTTCTTATTGCTTTGGGTTGAAAAACAAGCAGCAGAATAATGACAGGAATTCCAAATGCTTTTATTTCTAGAAGGTCATGAAAGCAATACAGTTGTTTGGTCAAACAAACCCCATTCTGATTTTAGTATGGAGATTTATGAACTATTAAATGTTCAATATCACTTTGTGATTCTGCCAAGCCTTTCCCTATTAAAATATTGAGGGAGCTTCTCAGTGTTTTGTTATCATGTACTTTGTCTTTGACTGAGAAGTATTCTTCTACTGCAAGTCTTATTAGGGAGTAGAGTGCAGCTATGTAAATTTCCTCCCATTGTGTTATTATCATCAGACTTGATCTTGGGAGCTGTGACTGTCAGAGCAATGACTGCCTTACCACAGGCATGTATTCATTTATTACTAGGCAATAACCCAGCTGGAAATAAGGCTGTGGTTAATCCACGTGTAACTGACAGGCAATGTTTGGATCAGGAACTTAATTCTGTTGAAAAATGAAATTCTTGATTAATGCAGTACTTGTTCAGTTACTAGAGCTGTGGCAAAAAGGTGTCTTGAGAGTGATGTTGATCAGGAAAGTATTTCCTTAGCTGACAAATTTATTGGTCAGTCTGTTGGTGAGGTTACTCTTGCTCCTGTTATTGACAAGAGGTATTTTGTTATTGTACATTATTGTTGTGTTCAGATATAATTTGAAAAGAACTTTACATTTTTCATTGGAATTACAAAGTGCTCATTGACATTTTGGATTAAAACATTACTTTATGATTACAGTGAATTCATTCAAGGAAATTCTGGAATATATAATGGTGATACCTCAAGACTATTGGTACATGAGTACATTCATGATTGAAATTCATTCGGAACACCGCTGGAATTCATTCAGATCACAGTATGTTTGGTTTTTGTTGTAAAACTTTTAGGATTATTTGGGATTTAATTCACAATTCTGCAAGTTCATCTGTTGATTTTGTTTTCTGTTTCTGTTTGAGACCATTGAGTTGTAATACAAGTATTTTGTAATTAAAATTAATTTTACCTTTCAAAACACAGGATTCTTAGGCATAACTCTATAAAATACAGTTGCTGTTGGTTTACAGGCAGTGTTGGCACTTGCACAGATAAAGGTATAAGATAATTGCCATCTTTTAAGTCGATGCGGAGTACAAGTTGAATTTGCTAATTTTGTAAATTTTCCATCTGTCAATATGTAAGTCAGTGCAAAGTATAAAATTAGGCCAGCTCAATTACTTGGCTTTGTCTTTTTCACTACATGTACTAACTTCTTGTTTCATAAATTTTAAATGTATCACTGTATGCTGCTCCAAATTTCCACTTTTGTTTTGAAGAGAGAGAGAGGCATAGATATTAATAATGTTTAAAAATTATTGCACCTAATGATCAAAATAAAATATGCCCCATTATGAGAGAGGGAGAGACATTTCAGCCCTTCTTCATGCTATTTTATACTTAGACATGATTTTTCTCAATTTTAATGTGGAATTCTGCTTTTCTTCTGATGAGAAAAATCATATTCTCGATGTAATCTATTTGTTTATGTCATCTTTAAAATGGTTTTTTAAAAAACAGTCTGTCCTGTCCAAATCCTCAACAATCCATGTAAAATATTCTCTCCATATATTATATAACACACGATCATTGTAAAGAGTATTCTGATTGGTCAAAAGTTTATATTCATCCAATGAACCTTCATGTAATGGAAACATGAAAATGGAAAGAATAAAGCATGCTTGCAAACATGGCGTATCAAGTTTTTGAGTGAGAACAGGATGATTGGATAAAGGTTTGAAAAACATGTGGAAATGGGAATGACTCAAATGGAAAGTCAACAGAAATGTGATCTTTGCAAGAAAGATTTTAATCACACAAATTGGGGCCCCAAGTGGCCGAGTGGTCTAAAGTGCTCTCCGTTACGGATCACTGCCATCTCACCTCTGTCTGCGTGGGTTCGAGTCTCAGATTCGGCTAATGTGGGTATGTGAGAAAGCTTGCCAGTAGCTTCTCGTGGGTCGGTGGTTCATTCTGGGGTTTTCCCGGGTTCTTCCTCCACCATTAATACTGGCCGCCATGTATAGCCTATTGTGTGCTGAAAAATGGCGTTAAACCCTACAACAACAACAACAACAACGACAGTCACACAAATTGTGGTTTTTACATATTGGAGCAGCAGCTAGCTACAATGTTGCAGCCTCAACATGGTAGTAGTAGGGGTACTAATATTTGCAATAGAGCAGCAGCCACCACATTCCAAAAGAAGCTGCATACAGAGATATTGAATATCAGATGCAAAAATTACAGCCAGTACATGGAGGTGTTTAAAGGAAAAAAAAAAAACATGCTAAGAAAAAAAAACAAGAAAAGTTTTAACATCGAGCCAAAAATGTCACTGCTGACAAAAAAAAAAGAGCAAAAGAAATTTGCTGCAATAAATACCTGCAAATCACCACCATGCCTCAACTTGCATGCTGATGCCATCTCCACCATGGTTGGTACATTTTACTGATTGACATTTGACAGCCAATGAATGAAGACCTCCAATGGAAAGACCAAGACATGATTTACAATCAGATACGATTTCAAGAATTGTCATCTTAATTTCTATATATTGGGACAATATTATTCTTTACATTTAGAAAAAGATGATTGACTTCATTTGCAGTTTGTTGATGCACAAACTTACTGACTTGATGAGAGGCACACTGTATTGATCTTCTCATGGAAGTGGCAATTTATTGTGTTGTTTAAACATGAAAAGTAATCTTCTCAAGCCATAGACAATTAAATTCCAATTTTGTTTAAGAAAATCAAACAACAAATTCTGAATTTGCACTTAAATTCACATCATGTAATGACCCTGTCATGAGGCTGAATATACATGTACAGAACTTTGAACTGGCCATTTAATTTATGGAGCTAGATTGTTCTTTCTGACGGATATTTTTTTATGCTTCATTCATCACAAGACAGATTTATTTCAAGTATGAAAAGGAATGGCATGGTAATCTTTTTATAACACAAATTTGAGCAAGATAAATATTTTCAAGCAAACACCACCCCACTTAGAAAAATAAATTTCTCTCCCAAATAAAGACTTCAATGGATCTTTTGCAGGATCAAAGTAATACAATTGTAAACATTGTTATAAAATTATTAGTACCAGAAGATATGTCAATTTCAGTTTCAGACAGTTGCGTTATCATTTACACAAAGCCTTTTGGCTTGACACATTGTACTCCAGTTTGGGACCCATCATGAATGGAAGTTGGTAACTGTTCCTAATTAAATTGACCTCAAAGTATTGTTAAAATGAGAAAACAGGAAATTTGGTAAATCTTAAACGTTCAGAGATTTTAATTTCCCCAAAATTTAGGGCATTCTGCATGGATGTCTCTATTATTTGTTCGTTCTGGTAAGGGCAAATATAAAAAATAAATAATCATAGAAATGATATGTCAATAACAAAATGGTAACACATCTGATTTGTGTAACTATTTTGATGTGGATATTGAAATATGCAGTTGACTGTTGATGACGCTTGGAGCATTTGGCTATTGAGACAAACAGACAACCATAAAAACATGCAGACTAGTTTCTTTGAATAGTATTTGGCATGTTTCTGTATGTGGTGAACTGGTTTGCAGTGGTTACTGTGGCTGAGTGAGAGAATAAAGTGGGACACCTGCATGCACACAAGCACACACACACATCCACATTTTGGAACTTGTGATTGAGTTTGTGCCCAATGGAGGTAATATTCATTCTTTTTCTACATGCTATTTTTAATACTTTTACTATCTTAATGTAATTTTCTTAACATTTATGAAATTTTCCAAATTTTTGTACATGTAGATTTATCATTGGTCAAATTTTAATATTTTTATTATGAAGATTGCCAAAAAATGTCAGCATTTTAAACTAATCTTGAACTTTCTATCTCACCTCATTAACAAATAATCATTACCTAGGTGATATGACTGGTGCAAGGAAATGGAAGACAATGGACAGATAAATGCAAAACTTTGAAAAATAGTTCACAAGTTCTGCTTTCCATCACAGTTTCTTTTTATAAGAATAAAATGAAATAGCCTTTGGGTTGTGCAGAATGATCAACAAAATGCTAATGCCATAATAAACAAAAAGCACTGTTCACTTGACCTAAGTACATTGTTTATTGTCAGCTTAATGGGAAAGAAAATAATCTGCAGAAAAATTGCTGTTCTGCACAAGAAATTAATGCATTACTTGCAAAGGAAACAAATCATGTTCATGGCTTCTGTTGTGCTATGTTCTTAGTTTGCACATGATCATCTGTCTTCCATAAAATATGTGTGACCTTACATGTATCAGGGCTGATTTATGACTATTTGGTAAGTGATACAAAATAGTATAGTACATGTATAAATTAAAGTTAAGATGCAAAATCTTAATAATTTTCTATATCTTCTTTCCTTCAATATGAGAAGGAACTTCATCATCATCTTTCTATTGCCACAACTTACAGTACATGGTCAGGTAGCTTTTAGGAATATTTTTTGTTTTTTAAATTATTATATTCATTCAACAACTGTGAGAACTATTTTTTCTCCTGTATAAATTACCCCCAATAATCCTGTCATTACATCATGATAGAAAATGCAAATTGAACATCTGTCATTTTGTCCAGAGAGAGAGAGGGAGATGGGGAGGGAGAGAGCATTAAAAGACATATACATGTTTATGTAGAGAGGCTTGTTTTTTTTTTTACAGGTACATATAGCCAGTAACGAGAGAATGAGAGGGAGAAAGAAAGAAATTGATCCCATGTCTTCCACTTAACTCATTCAGCCCCAATCCCGCCTGTAGGCAATAGGAGGCTGTACCCTACATCCAAGCTTTGTAGCATCAAGGTTATTTGAGATACACAAAAGTGGGTGGTATTAAAAAAAAGCAGATAGATATAGCTCTACAGTGATGCCTAATAATATGGATTACAAAATGCAGAGGAACAAACATAGTTTTTGAGAACTGATTTTTTTTACACCAAAAATTATTGTTGTTGGAATCGGATTGGGTCTGGATTTTATACTTTTTGGCCAGTGACCAAATGATAGGTTCAGTAACAAAAACAAACCCCAAAAATTCCAACTTCTACCTCTCTGTACATGCACGAGCTGAATAACCAATGAAAAATGATGTTTTTAGCATGGATAGGCATGAATCGAAGCGAAAAACTCTTGGAAGCAGATGTATTTGAATGTATTTAGAATTAACCCCCAAAATTTGTTTCCTACCACCATTTCAGGTGAAAATGACAAAATCTCCAGGCCCGAATGAGTTAATCCATTTTAGCTGCAAAGCAATAAACCTCAATAAACCTCATACTATTGAAAAAACTTAGCTTGAATGGTTGTTTGTCTCAAAACACTGTTTTAAACAGGAAACTGCAATTATTAATAATGTAATAATTAAAAGCCTTTGATATATATTATGATTAGATTATTGACACATCATTTCCATATGATAGAGTTTAGTTATATAATTATAAAAGTTTGTTTTTATATATTTCCTTACAAGAATGAATAAATAATAGAATACATGTGGAGAATGCCTTATATTTGTTGAAAATCTAATATTAAACAATTTACCACATTATTATTCATTTCAACAATACATTGAAGCTAGATTAGTTAGGAAGAATTGACAGACTTTCTTTCCCATTATGCATGCACAAATTCTCATTACAGTAATTATTGATACATGTGAAGACATCTTAGGCATGCAGAATGTCATACATTTGTTGGAAATCAAAATCATGAAACTTCTTAGATTTAAAAATTTTCGACATTATTATTCATTTCAACGATACACTGAGGTCAGATTAGTTAGGAACAATTACAAATTTCCATTAAGGATGGGACCATAATATGTGCTGTCAAGTACAAACCGAAATTGCAAACTCTTTGTGCAAGCTTGCGTCATGAATGGTAAAATAATAATACTTTTTGGAATGTTGTGCACATTGCAAATGCAGTATCAGCTTTGCTTGAATTGCCTATTTATAAAGATCATTTTATAAAACAAGGAAATACTCTATGGTACTTTTACTGTAAGATACAATTACAACTGCACCAAAATTGGCTACCTTTTTGCACACATGATTCTCACATGAGAACTAACTCATGTTAGTCTTGTGTGCATTTAAACATGCAAGTTAGGTTGAAGTCACATGAGCAATAGAATCTAATAAAATCTGAAAATCACATTAGCAGGATCATATCCAATGTATTACGGGAACCTTCTAGAATATCTGACTGCTTCACAGAAAGGCAAGCTGTTTAGCCTAAGGAATCTCACACAGCCATTTTCTTTAATATGTGGGAAAATCTTCACATTTTAGTATTCATTGGCTTCAGAAACTTTTTACTTTACATCCATATAGAAATCCAGTTGGGGAAGGATGCTGTCAGATGGTTACATTCCCTTTCTGTTATAACCATACAATGTTAGGTTAAAAACAAGAATGTTAGCCATTTGAATACACTAAACCACCTCTTCTAAACAAATCCTCTCAGAATAAAATCCTTCATACTCCCCTGCTTCTTGTACAGTCGGGTACCATCCATTGAAATAGATTACAACAACATGTACTATGTAACCTGGGCAAAATATTTTACTATTTACCTGTTCGGCAAAGGCATTTCATTTAAGTTCAACATTAGAGATATATTTCACAAGTTATAAAAACTTTATAATTGTTATACACAAACTGGCCATCCTTTTAAAGAGATCCTAAATATTAGTTTTACCATCCATTTCGAAAGGGATATGACATCTGCCACATGATTGGTACTGTACATCTTTAAACAAAAGAAAGACAGAAAACAGAAGACTCAGTTGATGCTTTGAGACCTTAGAAATAGACTCAATACCGTATATTTTGAAAATTAAAAATTAAATTCAATATATCAATGCAATGACCTTTGAACTTGTCACAATTAAAGTTAACTGCATGCAAGTAATTGTTGAATTTGATATGCAAGAAGAAAAAAGTCTCTTTAAAAAAAAACAGAAATGAGATTAAGATGCTTGCTTGTAATTTCATAACTCATCAACCTATTTTTGATAATTATAGGTTACTGCATTTGTATGGGAAAATATGAACGAGTTTTGGGATGGAATACTGCACGACCTTGGGAATGCAGTATATCCTTCCGACAAAACGAGTTTATATTTTCCCATACAAAGGCAGTAACCTTTATTATATGCTCATTTTTTTATTCTACCTAAGGTTTAATTATATAAACACAATACACTACAAGAAACAATGCAAATGAATGTATGCCACATTCCAAACAAATTACACAAGCGCATATTCATCATTACACAAATCAACATTATTACTGTACCCAGATAAATTTGAACTTAGTCGCACTCGACATAAGTTTCGAAAAAAAATGGTGTGTCTAGTTAAAATTGAAATTTCGAGTCATATTGTGAATGAATGTGCATTGCAACAACTTTTTCATTTAATCTGGAATGAATAGATTTTTGTATTTTTCTCGATTCTAGGAAATTTCGTGATTATTGACTAGATTTGTATGTGACGATTCCACATGAAATCCATGAGATTTAATAAGCTACGGAGAAGTGTGTTGACATCTGCAAATGTGTTTCTGTTTCTGTCATTGAATGTTTGAAATCATAATGTGGGGGAAAATATGAAGTCTTTCAATTGCAATTATCAAAAAGAAGCTATGAAATTTAATGCTTATTTCATTTTGAGTGCAGTAAGGAAGATGCAATTGCACTTATCATCGAAATTACAGCACAATTTCGAAATGTGTAATCCAGATTGAAAACCTATGACATGGCTCATATAATTCGGATTTGCAGCATAAAGAAAATACATTTTGAGGAAGTGGCCGAGTGGTCTAAAGCGCTCACCATTACGGATCACTGCCATCTCACCTCTGTCTGCATGGGTTCGAGTCTCGGGTTCGGCCAATGTGGGTATGTGAGAAAGCTTGCCAGTAGCTTCTCTTGGGTCGGTGGTTCTTTCCGGGGTTTTCCCGGGTTCTTCCTCCACCATTAATACTGGCCGCCATGTATGGCCTATCTTGTGCTGAAAATGACGTTAAACCCTACAACAACAACAACAACAACAACAACAACAAGATTTTGAGGAAATTCAGGAAGTAAAACTAAGTATATTTTATTTTGCCATTCTTATCACCAGCTAAAGAAGAGAGTATATGACTTGTCACTTGTCTGTTATTTGTAAGGACATTATCTTGCGTCTGTTATATAATGTAGCTAGCCTAAATCCGTAACATTGTATCAACCTGGAATATGCCAAAGCAGCTGGTATGTGGCAGTCCATGAAACATCTGTTTTAGTTCATTCAGAAACAAATTTATACAACCACAATGTAAAGAACCTCTTATGCGAGTGTACATGATTTGTGTACAAAATCAAAAGTGCTTGCGTCTGCGTCCATTGTTTGTTTACAATAGAAAGTAGTTCTTTTATGCACGTGAATGCTATATGTGTATTGTCGCGCGAGTTCAGTATCGGGTAATATTGAATGATTCTGAGAATGTGAAGTTAACGGGGAAAAAAATGAGCATATAATATCTGACAATATTGCATCGAAATCTGCAGTTAGACAGGCAAATAGTGATCTGCAAAGTTGTTGTCTCAGTAATTATGTGGAGGAAGATTACAAAGTCACCTTTCGACATTTAATGTATTATAAGCAAATGCTGCGCAGCAATAGTAACATAATTGGCCACCATACTGCAGTCCATTAAATGTGCAGAGTGCAAAATGATCTTTGATTTTACTCCATGATTTTAAATTATCTCTGGGATTCCATGATCAGTTGCTGCACATGTATTGGTACTGCTTGCAATGAAATTTCCAAAATCAATGAGCTAAATTGTGATGGTTCCATTTTGAAAATTGAGCCTTTTGAAACCTAGGCTACATATCGTTTTTGGGGTACTCACCAGTTATTATTTACTTTTGAGAGAGTGACGTATGTAATGTGAAGTTGTTTGCATTTGAAACATGTACAGTTGAGAGAATATTGACATACCTCTATGCTACTCTGATGTAATGTAGCTGACATTTCTTTGGATATTGTACTTATGGAAATGGTACATGATCTAAGCACACTGCGCAAAAGATCAGCCTGAATTAGTCAAATGTACACTATCTTTAGCATCTATTAAAATAGGGAAAATGAATTTTGCCCTACTAGACAATACCAGCTTCTGAAAGTGCACTTTTTTTAAATAATTTACCTCTGAAGTCCAGGAAGTGAAAATGACCAAGCAGAGCTAGCAGTTTTTGAAAGGTGCACATCTGGAGTAAGGCCAAGCTGTATACTCTGTAACCCATATTATATAGATTTGCAAGTTTTTTTGTGAATAGCCAGTATAATCAGTCAGGAAGCCCGGGGAAATTCTTTTCTTTAAAATTCTAACCCTATGCAAAATATGAAACTGTTGAGTGCCACCTTTAGTGTTTCAGATATGTTATATACAGATTTAGATTCGTAAACCAATTTGAAGACTGAAAACAAGGGAAGTAACTGCCACTGACATAAATTAGGTCTCTTATGGAAAACCACATTTCATCTGCTTGATTTTATTATTTGATTTTTTTTGTGTTGAAATTCATGAATCTTAATTCTTTATAGAATGCTGACAGAATGGGGTCTCTTTCTCACTTTCTCTCTCTCTCAGAAAACAATAATTATATACATTTTAAGGTTTTATTTAGTATAGAAAGAACTGCCAATGATTTTCTTCTGGCTGCAGATAATGATACATGTATTATTTCACACTATTCACAACAACATTTACAGTAATAACAACAGGGACACATAATATACATGCTGATAAGCAAACACTTCAGAACAATGGAATTTTATCAATACTGTTTTTTTTTCCCCTGTTTGGTAAAAAAAAACTGAGTATTGACTTTTTATGGAAATGTATAATAACAGGAAATAAAATCATATTCATTCACTTGTATCTGTAAATAATGGAGTTTTATTATTATTATTATTATTAGTTTTTATATTTACTACATTAAAAATGTATAAATTTTTTATTATTATTAATATGCAATTGCTGGAAATTAATCTTCATTATTAAATCAACTGAGGTCATGTTTAACATGAAATTATTTCTTGTGCATTTGCTATCTGAAATTGTTTAAAAGTTTTTGCAGTTTATATGCATATAACATGCATTGAACAAAAATTCTCTAAGAAATTGGGTCTGTTAATTTGTGGAAGCTTGCACTTTTCATAAGCTTGCGAATTTTGCAAGAAGTGCAAGCTTGCAGATTCTGGTTAGAAAATGACCATAAATGGTGCCATTCTTGTGCAAGCTTGCACTAGCTAACAAATATTTATTTGCGAGTTTATTTTGATGATACAAGCTTGCCTAAACCTTGTGGCAAGCTAACCACAAGGATGCATTTTGGTTTGGGTGCATGTACTTGCACCAAGTCAGAGGGCTTCATGTTATAAATGCACCTTTCCCAAGCTGAAATTGACATTGTTTTTTATGCTAACATTTTATAAGTGTTTTCCAGTGGCCACTGCCTTTATTTCTGTAGAACATCTGATGAAGCCAAGTCTTTATTAAGGAGAGACCATATAAGTTTCTGAAAGGGGAGTATATGCTTGAAAACAATTGTCTGATTTGCAGTATCAAAATGGACAACCATCCAAATTCTTGTTTCATTTGAAACAAATTTATCATGTGATGAATAAAAGAATGACAAGAAATACCCCAATCAGAAAGAACGATATGGCCCCATACATTAATGACCAGTCCCTTACTGTATAAATGCAGTCAGAATCATAGTTGTGTACATGTATATTCAGCCTTGTGACTGGGTCATCACTGTTAAAGGACTCAACATGTGGTTTGCATTTAAATGTAAATTCATTGTTTTCTTTTCTGTTGTCTGTTCTTTGAACAGAAGTGGCTGTCATCTGGAAATTCAATTATCCATACCTCACAGGATTACTTTTCATGTTTCAACAGTAGGATCAATTTGCACTGCTCAGTAGAAGCTCAACATGGCCTCATCAAGACAGCAGATAATTTTGTTCAGATTTTTTTAAATAAAGTTAATGCTTAAGTTTGTTGCAGAAAATGTCAATCATCTTTTTTTTAAATGAAAAGATGTACAGTTGCATTAATACAGTTTTTGAGGCATTGCACTATCTTAATATTCTGTAAAAAAATTTAATTGGTATTTATTATATTTTCTTCATGAGAACTGGGAAATGTATATTCATCTGATAATGATGTAGATAAATCAGCACACCCCTCCCTCTCTCCATCAATCTCTAAAGAATATGCTTTCAGGAGTCATACACAGTAAACCGTACCCATTTCATAGAGACCACAACTGTGGGATAAAGCTTGGTGTGCAGAGTAATTCTCTGTGAGCCACCATGGCAACTCAGTTTTTTTCTTAATCCTGTCCATTCACTCTTCACCACCACCAATATGGATTGGGTTCCTAAAAGTCCTGTGAGCTGTAATGTAGCATGCTGTGTTATTTTCTTTGCAAGAACAACAAACTCTCCATTCCCAACTAATAAGGTTACCCTTTCTTTGTCAGTAAGTTCATGTAACTTTCTGCTGTTAGGCAGCATTTGGTTTGATCTATGCTCATGCAAGTTGTTATTTTGAATGGCTATGATACTTATTTTGTCGAGAAGAAAAGGTATCGCTAGTTGAGAAAGTGACACGAGTAAACACCTGGCATTTGCTATTGGCTATGATACTTATTTTGTCGAGAAGAAAAGGTATCGCTGGTTGAGAAAGTGACACGAGTAAACACCTGGCATTTGCTATTATTAAACGGTTCTGTATTCATGATTCCTTATGGGTAGCCTTATTTTCCCATTGGGAGCCTTTCCAATTTGATCTGGTTTACCCACTTTTTCACACAAACAGGTGCCAGCTGGTATGGCCAGGGTTGTAGCTTATTTCATTAGCATGTGAATAACACTGGAAAACCATGTTGTTGTAGGAACAATGGATTTCATAAGTAAAACTTCTTTTCATTGACTATATAATTTTCTTTCACATGACTGTTATTGTGATTATTAAAACAGTACAATAATATTTTTTTTGTTAATTAATTAGAGACAAGTGGCAACTAGGTTATGGTACATGCAATCTCTTACTGAGTTCATGGTACTGCAATATACGAAGGTAAAGAGTGACATCATACGAATCCCATTATGTAATCGCAAAATGTGGACTGCCTTAAATAAATAAATAAATAGGTGAAAATTCAAAACCACTCCAAAAAATGTTTCATTGATGATATTACAGTCAGGAAATAGTTGAATAAATATAGTTTTGGAAAAGTGAAACAAAAATTATGATGGGCTTTCATGATTTATGTTTGTTTTATTTCAGCTGGTAGATGACATTTTAGACTTCACCTCCTGTGACAATGTGATGGGTAAACCCACAGCCGCTGATCTCAGTCTTGGTCTTGCTACAGCTCCAGTTCTCTTTGCTTCTCAGGAATTTCCAGAACTACACTCCATGATAATGAGGCGATTTAGGCAGGAAGGGGATGTAGAGAGAGCTCGAGCACTGGTAGCTAAGGTTAGTAAGATAAGATAATGATTCATACAGGACTGTGGACCTTTTTTTAAGGAGACTTGCAAGAAGTATTATTTGTGAATTTCCTGGAATTGTACTACGAATCTCATTTTCTCTTCATTAACATTTACTACAGTTCTGAGTAAGTAACAGAAAATTAACTTCTCCAGGAATTTTTCAACTTATTTTTGTCAGATATCCTCCAGATTTGTTTTGCATTCTAGAACACAGTGAGACTAAATAGACCTTATCATTTGTATTGATGTGGAATGGGTGAATCCCATTGATTGAGTCATTATTAGTGAGCAGGAATTAGGCTGTACCAAGTTCATGTCCACAAACTGTGAGTAGGGACAGCAGTTTTCTAAATCAGTACATTATTTTTCTCACATTCCTGGGTCAAAAAATGTATCAGACACAGTAGTACAATACCTGCTTGTATTTTACTGCATTGCTATATCTTTTCCTGGTGCTAATCTCCAGTCCAAGGACATTATTCCCATCTCCAGTTAGTATGGTAATTGGTGTTCTAAGGAAAAATGATTCCAGTTTGATACTGTCATTCACTTCCAACAATGGGGATATCTTTCTTCTTTCCTGAGCACCCAGTACTTTTTTCTATTTTTCATCATTTGGCATAAATGCTGCTGTCAATCAGGTTAATTTTTATGTTTCTTTCTCACCAGCCCTTGATTTATTTTCATGCATCTGTTTAAAATTTAGAGGGTTATTTTTTTGTACATCACTAGTGAAGTGGTGTTCTTGTGTTTCATCCCTCTAAATAGTACCAGGGTCAGGGTGTTATGTCCTAACCTTTTGTTGTTCTGGTTCATTGTTGTATTTATATATTTCATTTCAGCATTCTCTAATGCCTCGAGGTATCGGTGAATATGGGCATAAAAAGGCAACATGGGACACTCTCACCCTCTGTACGGTATTGAAAGAGCACAAATGGTTACCCAATTTGTTTTTTTTTGTGGAATTACCCGGCTTTAATGATTGCACATCCTCATGTATGGAAGTTGCCTGACTCATTGAGAGGCTGCAGTGGCACTAGCTGGTGCATGGAAGGAGCCATTAAGAGAGGTTTCGATAACATGGCACTTTCTGGTATATGGAGGTTGCATATGGGATTTCCTAGTTTATGGAAGACATTTGATCCACTGAGAGTATGTCCAGAGTTATAAAGTCAGCTGCATTCAGTAAGGGGAGATCTCAGTGGGAGGGATCTTCCAGAATGTCTGGAATAGCAGCCCCTGTCTTCACAATGCAAGGGAAATATAGTCGTTGTCTTGCACCTGTAGACCTCCAGTTGAAGCAACATTTCATTTCTCAAAAGTCGATTTCCCAGATAGGAGACTTACCAGTAAGGTTTACATCATCAGACCAGTCAGCAGAGATCAGACACCAGGCACTGGGATATGTGTCTTATGACAGTTCTAAATGGTCAGTCACTGGGCAATGTCCCAGGTGATAATACTTTCTTTCACTGGGCACTCAGCAGCAACCACCTAGTGCTGATCACAGATTACTGGGCAGCTTTCACTGAGTATGGTGTATTGTGCTGATCTTATTTGCTCTCAGATTGCTTATCTCCAAGCATTGAGTGTCAGTCACTGAACATGGACCACTAGGCACCAAGCAGCAATTGACATGTGCAAGGCATCTGACAAGTAGGTCTTCAGACTCCATACCAAATTTTGACCATTGAGATAAGGGCCAGACAGCACAAAGAAGGGATCAGTTTAATAATCACTCATTTTGTATGTGTCATTTCAATCCCTGTAGGAACAGCCTTCAGATTGTGAGAACTGGTCTTATTGTAGAAATTAGGCGAATACTTATCCCTTTACATGTTCCTCTTTAACCCAAATGGAGTGAGCACTCCCACCACCCAGTGGCGAGGCAGCCATGGATCGGAAGACCAGACATGCTTTAGATTTTCCCAGCCTCGTAATTAAGGGAATGAGAGGGGGGGCTGCCACTTGCTGCATCTAGCTCCAGTCCCCTTCTCAATGGAGAGAGGATCAGCAAGTTAGGTCACTCCCCCCATGAGTAGATTTATGATTACACCCCCCCCCACCCCTGAGTTAAGAAGTCCTCTTCTCAGGAGGGAGAGGAGAATAAATAATCCTGCCTGACCTAGAGAGCAAAGACAGGTCAGTAAACTTGATTTTTATGGTGTTATGTATTTAATTTGCATTGTTTGTTGTTTTATTTCATAATATCCTGTGTGTTATGTACAGTTGTATATTGTAGCAGACCTCCTCCAAAAACAATGACAGTTATGTAAACAATAGTGTGTCCCTTTTTCAGACTGAAGGATAACTATTAGGACTATTATAGTAAGTTGAGTCAAGGACATTTGTATTTTTTCACATAGCTAGTTGTCACATGTTTTGTTATGGTCTTGGTAACAGATCTTCAAATTATAACTAGATTCTTCTAGAACAATGAACTTTTGACCCTCATCCAGGTTTTCTTTTTATGTCTTAGTTTTTTTTGTAAATCTTGTTTATTTGAACATTAGACATTTGTGCATTAACATCTGAGCAGAGTGAAGTTCTATTATTGTTGAGCAATATTTTGAGGTGCCCCGAGTGGCCGAGTGGTCTAAAGCGCTCTTCGTTATGGAACACTGCCATCTCACCTCTGTCGGTGTGGGTTCGAGTCCAGGATTCGGCCAATGTGGGTATGTGAGAAAGCTTGCCAGTAGCTTCTCGTGGGTCAGTGGATCTTCTCAGGGTTTTCCCGGGTTCTTCCTCCACCATTAATACTGGCCGCCATGCATAGCCTATCGTGTGCTGAAAAATGACATTAAACCCAACAACAACAACAATATTTTGATTTGCTTGAAATACTTAAAATATTCTTCTGGAAACACAAAGTGCTCAAACCTAATAAAAAATTCTTGCACATAAAGACTTAGGTTTATAGTGAAATTCAAATAAAGATATATTCTTGGATTATATTATTGTGATGCAACAAAAGACTTGGTAATTTACCATAATACAGGCCATCACAGGCACATTAACACTTGCAGTGTTGGATTCATTTTGCAATACCACTAAAGTTTATTGAGAACTTGAATCATTAGGACTTGTTAATAATTCTATGGTTATTTGGGATTTAATTTGCAGTACCATAAGTTTTTGTTTTTTTTACATTTTCTCTTAGTATTCTTGGTGAATAAATTTTTTGTTCAATTTTACAAAACTTGTTGGCTTTTGCTCTTTTCTGTTACTTTGTTTAAGAGCTGTAACAGTGGCATCCAGCATCTGATGAGTTCTTACAAGTCCTTCTCATCAGTTGGGTTTGCCATCTTCATCCCACTCAGCCACTGGATCACGTGATGGATGAAGAAGAGATGTGTATTTTGGATACGGTGCAAATGAGGTTTAATGCCCACTTCCCTTCGGACCTATGTCTGATCCTCTAGTTTTAGAGCCCAAGTAGAACCTGCTGTACAGTTTTTCACTCAAATAATGACATTGAGTGAGCTGACCTGGAAATTGTCTAAAGGCAAAGAAGGTGCTAATCAGAAGAAGAGATTTTCTGTTTCCTCTAATATGCTTTGGCCTTTTAGGCCCCTCTTCCTTTGGATTTAGGTGCCTCCCAGAACCTGGACCTGTCTTCCCACCAAGGCTGTCAAGGTGTTGTAAAAGTTGTACCTTTGCTTTCCATGTCAATGTTTTTTCAGCAGCTTCCTTAAATATGTTGAAGGAGGAATCTTTGTCTCTAGTAGAGACTGTTATGGCCTGGGGCCAAAAATCGTGACATGCCCTTTCAGTGTCAGTTGCATTGACTGCAGAGTTACTTCATATCAGGAGGGCTGCAGCCTTGGAGAAATGCAAGGTTTTGACTGGATCACAGCAAAAGCCTTTTACAGATGACCCCAATGGATACAGAGACACTATTTGATGGGTTAATCCTAACAGTTGCCTCTCAGGATTTAAATATCAGTAACACTGATCCCTGGCCTTGGTACTGGGTAAGGCTAAATGAATGAAGAAACTCTTTATTGTGAAACGACCACAGCTCTTCCTCCATAACTTTTAAACAGGGAAGCAATGACATAATATTCCCAGATTAAAATTCCCATCTGCCTGTCAGTCTTAAGTTGAGGTGACAGGAGTGGCCAGTGGATAGACAAATTCCTGTACACTAATGAGTGATAGTTAGTGACCTCAGTGTCTCACACCTGTTTCTTCAGTCTCCCACTTCCCAGTGTCCCAGTTGGTTCCAGATTAAGCCCTTTTTTCATACGCTTGGTCGGACCTCATGGATGATGCATGGATCTTTTCCACAGCTTCACTTCAGGATACTGCACCCCTTTTAAGGACCTGTATTATGTCCCTTCAGTCTTGACTGGTATCTCTGTCTGAAGAAGTGCACTCCATTGTAAAGAAAGGTGCAGTATACTTGGTGGAAAACATAACATTTTATTCCCACAAGCAGCAGAGAGGGTGGACAGACCAATTTGGAAGCGTCCAAAAACCGAAATAAGCCTTCCTATGAACGATCGAAAAATCAAAAAGCGTAGACAGATTTAAAAAAAGCATTGACGTTACTGAGAAAATCTATTCGGAGTTTGTCTAATTAATATTACTTCATTGTCGTTGGTGATTTGTTCTAGTTTATTATTTACGCGTTTTACACAATTACGTCTTCGCCGAGGCCCCACCCTCTCTGCTGCTATTCATCCAAATATTTTATCAAGTCCAATACGATATCTTGTTCTAGGATCATGCAACGCTAGCATTATAAATCCATGCGGAGTAGCTTGCACTCGTGAAAAGAAGTTTCTGAATTTAATTATATCCATGTCACTGCTGCACCAAGTTCGATGAATATTTCTCATCATGTGTGTATCAACTCCATTAAACACAGCTAAAATATTGCAGTTATCTTTAATCACTTTTGGTATTTGTGTGTATCATTGAGTAACATAAATGACATCAGTGTTTTTATGTCTACCTCAAGAAAATATTCTAGCTGGATTTGATTGTTTATCCAGCATCACATCATCGTATACAACCAAATTATTAATAAATCCATCTATGGAATCAACTGATGGTGCTTCATCAATATCGGTTATAAACTCGATAACATCGTTATCTTTATCTATTTGTGTGTTTTCATTAAAATCCTTGAGCACATAATAACATCGTTGATCATCAACTGACGGTGCTACCAAATACAATTTATCCCACTTTAACCATCTCATTATAAGATTAAGTAACAACTGTGTCTTTCCACTTCTAGATGGTCCTATTATTATCATTCTGATGGAATTTGGTAATGCAGGATGGTGCTTGACAGGTTCTCGTTTTCATGTCGCTGAAAATTCAATTATATCCATGCTGTATAAAATATCCATTAATTTATATTGTGTGAAGTGCAGGACGCATACCCTGACGGATACACTAACAACTATTACCAAAAAAAAATAACAGATCAGCGGTTACAGGTAAGTGTACGCGGTGTGGTACAAAGAAGTTTAAATTTATTCCCGGTGATAATTCAGGGACAAAGTCAGCGTTAAAAGAACAAAAAAAAAAAACGAGGAGGTGATATTGCAGCAAAATTAACAAAGTTACCGGGAACTCCGTGGGCCAAATACCCAGGAGAAAAACATCTACCAGGATATAATTATTGCTGTCCTGGTACTCTGCTCGATATTAGGCTTGATAATCAGGATCAACCAAAACCAGGCGAGGAACCAATAAACGCTATTGATAAAGCATGTCATGCTCATGATTATGCGTATAAAAGCAATGATCTACAACATAGGCATATTGCAGATGTGAAATTAATTCATGCGCTAGATTCTTTAAAAAATAAAAATATCAAAGAAAAATTACTAATTGGTTAGTAAGATCCGTGATGAAAGGTAAATTAGCACTAGGGGCTGGTAATATATAAAATGGAATCGATTTATTATTCTCCAAGAGGATACTCGAAAGGTAAAGCAGCAATTAGTAAACTTGCTGATGCAGTAGCAGTAAAACATTCTACTGCTAAAGCGTGGTTATCCAAACAGGCAATATGGCAAATTTACCTACCGCCACCTAAGCAAATTCACTTTGCACATTTCGATGTTAGTGTTCCTAATGAAGTTCATCAAGCTGATATTCTGTTTTTGCCACATGATACTGTACATAGAAAAACGTACAAATACGCGCTAACTGTTGTTGATGTTGCAAGTAGATATAAAGATGCAGAACCGCTATCAACGAAAACAGCATCTGAGGTAGCCGATGCTTTTAAACGAATTTATCAACGAGGACCATTACGATGGCCACAGCTGCTACAGGTTGATCCTGGCAAGGAATTTCTTGGTCCAGTATCATCGCTGATGAAACAACATAATACCAAAATACGACAAGGACATACTGCAATTCATCGTCATCAGGCAATTGTTGAACGATTTAATCGAACACTCGCTGAGCGGTTATTTGGATATCAATACGCGAAGGAATTTATTCAGGATACGAGATCTCGTGAATGGGTGGCAAGATTACCAAGTGTGATAGCAGCGTTAAATAACGAGATCACTCGAACGACCAACATGAAACCTATTAGTGCAATTACAAAAAAAAATATACCTACACAACGACGTGATCTTTCAGCACAACCAGTATTAGGTAATATCACTGTAAGGTATTTATACGAGCCCGGTGAACTCAAAGGCGGTAAAAAAGGAGCGACTGATCCTATTTGGAGTGTTACCACACACAAAATATCCACTGTGACAAGATCCTCAGGTAGACCCGCAATCTACAGATTAGATTCAGCTGCTCCTCAATGTGGATTTGTACGTGAACAATTACAAGTAATTCCCGAGGATACACAATTACCACCACGATCACTTAACTAGCTCCATTACGTTGATTACACTCAAGACAGGTCAACATGGTATTTTCTCATGTATGACCAAGATTGTTATTTCTTCTGTCTACGGTAAATTGTCTTGGATCATTTTTCAGATACCACCATAACATTATACAATTACAACTTGCACAATGATTATTCTGTTGTTGTTTCAGCGCAATGACAACGTCAGTGTCTAGATCAAATTCTCGATTATTTTTTTTATCAGATTGTTTATAACCAGCTAATTTTTTTCTTATTATGTCACTTTGACATTCGTCAGTATCATCACTAATCACTGACTCGTCCAAGACAATTCGTCTCAGTTGAGATATTCTTCTAATTCGAGACACTGCGAGATAAACTAAGTTTGACCATTTGATGTGATCATCGACGATCCAAACAACTGTATCAGAGATAGTTAATCCCTGAGATGAATGAATCGTCATCGCGTATCCTAGCGTCCACAGGGATTTATCAGCACGTAGAGTATCTTCACCAACATCAACATCAACTGCGACAATATCATTCAGCACAAGATTCTGTTTCTCGGTCTGTCCTGGTATATCAACATCAATATTCTGCCGCCGTGTATCAGCTGGTCGATAACATAATGGAACTGGCAATGTTGGATATTTTTCTTTATGCAACTGAAACAATTGCCGTTGAAGTGTATCACGAACTATTTTTCTACTTGCAACTATCAGATCATTTGGTCACCATGTTTGTAGAAAGTCGTTCATGGGTGTTTCTGAAATTATTCCACGCATTACTTCACACTGAATTTTATTCGGTTGTAGTCTGATTAATTTTTTAAACTGTTTCAACATTGCGTCAAGTGCTCTATGATCATCAGCCACTTCTTCATAATAATCGACAAAGTTCTTCAGCCATCCATGTGGAGATGGTCCAACAAACGGTGGTGGTTGACCATGATCGCCGCACATTATCACAGCAGTATTTCTTGTTAACAACCAATCTAGAAATGTTTTTAATGTTTCCAACGACACAGTGCATATTTCATCCCAAATGATGATCCTTGGAATGTATTTCTCGCCCATCCTTAAAGATGTCCATATATCACCCTTCCATCGGAAGAAGCTGTGATAAGTACATGATTGTACTCCTCGTTTCTTCTCTCGCGCGAGTACGATATATTAGACTATTGGGTCGCACAAATTGATCATATTTTTCATCATCTGAGCTTTTAAATAACCACACTGACACAGGATCGTTTTTATTTATTTTGTTAATAAATTCAAACATGTTATCATCATAAAATTTAACAGTTCGATTTCGTGGAAACACTGTTACCGCGCTAGTCCATGCATGCACGTTATGATCAATAATTTCGAACGAAGCTCCTTTTGATTTATATTTTGATTCATATAATATTTCTTCTGTTATCGTCGCTACTGTTATTGGGAATTTTAATTGTTTTCCCAACTCAGTGACATCTTTGATAGACGCCCTGGTATCTTTAACTGTTTTGCCCCACTCATTTATTAATTTACGTCTTTTAGCTGTTAAACCATTTCCATGGGCCGCGTTTGTAAAATGTTCTATTATTCGTTCGGCTACACAATTTATTTTTGAAAATTTCATCGGCGCTAGTTTATCAACGCTAGGTTTTCCATTTATCACATAGATTCCATAAACAACTGCTATTGCAGGATACGCTCGCTCATAATACGGTTTGTCAATACCGGTCAATAGACCTGGTTTGGAATTTCTACTTAGTATGACAGTTTTTTTATTACTGTGGACAGGATCATATTTGTCACGGATAATCCAGTTTTCTGTTTCTGCAAGTATGACAAATTTTATTCTGAAAAGATAACTTCTATCATCGAGCTGTTTAATAAAATCTGCTGCTCTTTTGTCATTCATCGTAGCATCGATGATACCTTTGGCCTTGACTTTGTCATTGCGAATAATCTTGAATGTTGACCAGACATGAGATGCACCATCTGCGTGAAATTCTTTCTTGGCATCGTGAATTTTATTGATCAAACCTTTATTTTTCCAATCAACCAAATCTCGTATCGGCACGTCAGGAGATATCCTGTCAATGTTGAATTTACTTGTTTTCCAAGGCTTGATTCTGGATAATCTCTCAAACTCATCCATATTATATTTCAGACAAGTATTTAAATAAAAAGTATTATATATACAATGTCTCAATGCAAATGGTTGATGATAGGATCATTAACTCGTTGTAATAAATCCTGTAAAAAGGAATTCTGCGGACAACACTTACAAAACATTCACCGTGGAAGCTTAGGACCAATACTATGTCTGTGATGTGGTGCTGGAGTACGAGGAAAAACACAGTTGTGTGTGTGTTGTGGTGGTAAACGAAACAGAGAGCTTAAAAGGTATTATGATAAAAAAAATAATGACCCTGACAGAGTCAACGACAACGCTATAAAATCCGTGGAGGATTATCTAAGTTTTCAGACAAATTATGATTTAAACAAATGATATTATTGTATAATGGAGCAAAATGAATTTGTCCCACATCCTATAATAACAAACTATGAATCAAATATTGATGGTATGATCAGAAATTGTCAGAAGAAAGTACCAGTTGGTTATATTAATAATAATGGTTACCTATTGTTTACTGCTGGGAAGAAACCTTATCTCTGTCATCGATTTGTGTATGAATGTCACAAGGAGTTGATCAAAGACAGTCTTGTAATCGATCATATTGATGGGAATCCTGAAAATAATTATTTATCCAACCTTCAAGCTCTTACACAGAGCGAGAAAAATACACGTGGTAATACTGGGAGATGTAAAACAACCAGAAGGAGGGCAGTAAAATCTACAAACATAGAAACTGGCGAAGAAATTATATTTCAATCAATGAATTTAGCTGCGAAATATTTTAATATTAATCCGCCTTCAGTACAATTTGTCGCGGAAAATATAACCAGATCCACTCTTTCCAAGAAATATAAACAAAGAATCATGTTCCAATATTGTTAATGAGATAAACTATCACCCCTACCTTAAATTATATTTATTAACCATTTATTTAATTATTTATCTTTTTTGGCAAAAAGCCTCAGTTTTATACTACTTATTTTTTGACTCATGTGAAAGGGAGATTATTCTCTAAATATATATTTATCCATAGATTTCTGATTTTTATGATCGTAATTAGTCAATTAACCATCCACGTCATAATTAATATCAATAATTATACCAAAGAAAAATATTTATGGCTTTTAGCTTACAAAATAGAAGAATAAACGTATTTTACATCGTATAATATAGCGGAGTTATTTTTGGATCTGTTACGAGAAATCAAGGCAGAACATGCAGTTTATATATTTACAATCTATTTAGAAACAGCTGTTATAATACATAAATATATAAACTGATCTGTAGGTAAAAACGTTTGATAATGCAGTGGTAGTATGTAAATATATTTTATCAAGGCAGAACATGCTGTTTATATATTTTACAATCTGTTACGAGAAATCTTGACAGAACATGCCATTTATATATTTACAATATATTCAGAAACCGCTGTTTTAATACAGAAATATTTACAATCTATTCAGAAACCGCAGTTTTAATGCAGAAATATTTACAATCTATTCAGAAACCGCTGTTTTAATGCAGAAATATATATACCTTACGATCTATTCAAGAACCGTGTTATAATAATTTCTGAAACATATATTGTTTGATGATTCGATAGCTCAGTTGATAACATATCTGACCGTGATACTCGTGGTCCCAGGATCGAATCCCTTGACTGACAACCGTTGGTGGTTTACGCATATTTGCGATTTTTATAATTAATTGGGGGGCTCCGCCTGAAGCCTCAAAACTCAACAGAAAAAGACACCCACCCACCACATTACTGGTGGTAGATACATGTTTTGTATCACCCACGGGCTGATTATATGGGTGGGTGTCAAAATTTGTTGAGTGTAGATAAGGCCCCCCGTATATGTTGTGCCGTCCTTGTCATTCATTCATTGTATATATTCCATGTCATTCATTCATTGTAAATATTCATTCATTGTATGTTTGTGCTGTCCTTAATTAAGATTATATGTTGTTTTTATCCTTTAAACTTGCTAGGATACAGTGGTAAGCTAGGAGTTACGGGGATTGGTGTTTGTCCTTGTAAATATGTAAATACTACATGTTGTGTTTCGTGTATCCTCTAACTTGCTAGAATACGGTGGTAAGCTAGGAGTTATGGGGATTATATGTTGTGCTGTCTTCAACGCACCCTCTTGGGCCTCTAGACTGTTGTTTGACGGGTTAGGGGCTGTCATAGGGGGTAGTGTTTCGTGTATCCTCTAACTTGCTGGAATATGGTGGTAAGCTAGGAGTTATGGGGATTATATGTTGTGCTGTCTTCAACGCACCCTCTTGGGCCTCTAGACCGTTGTTTGATGGGTTAGGGGCTCTCATAGGGGGTAGTGTTTCATGTGCCCGTTGAACTTGGTAGAATGCGGTGGCAAGCTACGAGTTCTGGGTTGTACTGTCCTTGTAAATATGTTGTGCTGTGCCCCTTCCTGAACTTGCTAAAAGACTCGAATAGAAGTTCATAGGGGATATTTTTTTCTTTTAAATATATATACTGAACTATGAAAATATCAATAATGTAATTGTTCCTATTAAAAAATTAGAAAAAGACAGTATTAATATATCGGATGAACTGAATACTGAAAAGATTATTTTGGATTTTTAAATCTTACAAGAACGTAAAAATGATGGTGGTTTTACACTGTCGTCTGAATACAAGTTCATAGAACGATTTCAGGGGGCGATGTTCCGGTCACTAGCTGCAGAAAAAGATGATCAGGTCAAGGAATTTGTTCCTCTCTCTGCTGCAGTAGAAAAAATTAGATCGAAGTTATCCCACGAATACGAGGCAAAGAAAACAATTAGTACTCGTATAAGACAATTAAGAAAAATCATGTTAGCGAGTAACTTCGTTACTGGTGAAACGATCCAAAGTAACTTCGTTGGTGAAACGACTGAACACATGTAATATTATATATTTATTCTGAAATATTATATATTTATTCTGAAATATTATATTTATTCTGAAATCTTATGTATTTATTCTGAAATATTATATATTTATTCTGAAATATTATTTTTATTCTGAAATATTATATACTTATTCTGAAATATTATATACTTATTCTGAAATATTATATTTATTTTAAAATATTATATATTTATTCTGAAATATTATTTTTATTCTGAAATATTATATTTATTCTGAAATATTATATACTTATTCTGAAATATTATATTTATTCTGAAATATATTTATTCTGAAATATTTTATTTATTCTGAAATATTATATATTTATTCTGAAATATTATATTTATTTTGAAATATTTTATTTTTCATAAAATCTGATTGATTTTATTAATTTTAAGTACCAATCACCATATCAATTTCAGAATAAAAAAAAATATTTCATAATAAAATATTTCTGAATAAATATATAATAGCTTTTTGTAGTATTTTTTGCAAAAATGATCGATTTACACGATTGTGAGTACCTAAATAAACAATAGGATTAACAAACTGATCGATTTGCATGATCTTGAGTGCCTAAATACCCATCAGAATTAACAAACTGATCGATTTGCATGATTTTGAGTATCAACCACCATATCAATTTCAAAGTAAATACAATATTTCAGAATATATACAATATTTCTGATAAAATATTTCTGATAAAATACAATATTTCTCAAAAATCTACGATAAAGTGTTATGACAGAAATTTTAAGATTTCACATACAGATTGACAATCAATTCCTTCCCACGCAGGTCAATTAATCGTCCTATGTGGTCAGTTAGTTTAAAATTTATTCGTGTTAACATATCATTATGACACCGCAGATAAACAGGATTAGTTGGTTCTTGCATGATCGAATCCCTTGGGGGAACTTCTGGTGTGAACGTGTATAAAATGTATCCTTGTTGAGCCTGATTTGATTTTCCGAGATCTATTTGATAGCTACCATCGATCACATCACAAACAAGATTGACTGTGATCGTTGAGGTTATATTAACGATTCCCGGAGATACATGTCTGCTGCCGCTGTGTGAATCATTATTATATCTAAGAATAAACTCCGGTGGAGTTATTTTTTTCTATGCATCAAGTATTTTAGGAAAGTTTTTGTTGATAAGATCCTTGATTGATTTTGTCAAGTCATCGGTGGCAAATCCTGGTAGTATAAAATTTAATAAATCCGCTTCATTTATCTTATAATGATCAAGATAAGTTTGTTTGGTACTTGTACCCATCTTAAGCGGAAGAATGCTTTCATTTATAACATCAATAAAATATCGATTAACGTATTTAAGATCTAATATAATTTGATTCAGATGTTGTATTGTTTCAATAATTTTTCTTTTCAGATTGTTATTAGGATACTCAGGATATAATTTTTAAACAACTGTGTTAATGTTCTTGATGTATTTGTAAACTCGGCCTTAATTTCGTCGGATATAGTCCTGACATATTTTTCACCAACATTTGTGGTTGAAGCTGTCACATCAACAACAACAAAATGAGGAAATGTTGGTGTGATAAGTTTTCCACCAGCAGCAGCAACAGAATCTCTCCATGCAGGATACTGACGAGAAAATCGATATCCTGGAACCGTTATAAGTTTTGCTTCGTCGGTGAGAAATTCACTTAACCTCGGTTCTGATGGTCCATGATATTCTGGCACAATATCAGGCCAACCTAGTACGGATCTTATCATGGACTGATAAATATCTACAGCATAATCAGGAGAATGTATCTCAACCGCAGAAGATAGTGTCGGCTCGTGAACATTAATCAATATTTTTGACTCTCTTCCGGTTATTGATTTTATTCTATGAGCAAATTCATCGTTGATTTGTTCGATCTCATAACTGCCATTTGGTATTCCAACAACAACCCAGTCAGGTGTTCCATCGGGTTTATTCTTATTAGCAAATACAAGCGAATTATTTGCTTGTGTACCATTAAATGATTTCGATCTGATATTTGGCCAACTATGGTATACTCGTAATTGCACTAGTGCAATTTCATTTGCGCGAATTGCAGTTGGAAAATTGATACTAAATTCAGGATTAATCAGCTTACCGAGATCATCGTGGTCTTGTGCGGGGTTGTGTTTCTCATGATCTGCTGGAGTAATTCCGTCATTATTAATACTCGTACCTTTAATACCAGCGCAGTTGTATATTTTAATCATCTCTGAAAACTCGAAATCAGATATAATTCCATCACTGAGACTCGCTGATAACAACGAGGATAACTTCGAGTATGCGACCGTCGCTGTATGTAATCTTATCATGTAATCAGATAATTTTTCATTCGTGCAAGTGCATATTTTTTTTTGCAATGATATTGAGCACACCTGCAATTGTTGATGCTGAAATACAAATAGTTACAGCTACTGGTGCCATCATTGTCACCGCTGATAATATCACACCGGTTCCAGCAACAACAGTGGATACTGAATAAACGATTACATCAACGATAATTAGTCGTCGTCAGTATTACTTTGTTCGACTCGATCTTTCAACACTGTCTGCCATTCACGCGCTTGATTGTATCTATAATGTTGCAATGCAATGTCGATATAGGTACTCATTATATTTTATACAGTAACCAATTGAGGTGTTTCAGCTACAAATTCCAAACACCACCAGTAAGATGTTGCGGTTAATTTCTTATCAGCTGCTTCCAGAATAAATATTTCTTCATTTCCGCTATTTAATATAACAGATACAACCCTGGAAAACTTATCAGTTGAATGACGCCATGGATACGTTGTAAATATTTCAAATTTTGCAGAACTGAACACAGACAACCTGTACACGCCAGTGACTGTTGTGGTATATTTGATAGTTTTATTTTGCTGCGACCATGTTGCAAATCCCGATGATACTGTGTATACGATGTTGGTAATATGTCCGGGAGTAACCCTGCTGGGAATTTTAATCAAACTGGTTTTATTAACGATCTCAGGAATCCCCACTACGATGTCTTGCTGTGTTTGTTTAATCGTGTCGATGTTTGTCTTGATATCAACGAGTTTTACGTCAACGACCAACGGATTACCAAAAATTTCCTCTGCGGTTTCATTAATTTTTCTAAAGTTTCTGCGAAGATTTGTAAACGCGTTTGTGTGAACGTCATACTCGGCCCGCAACGTGGATAATTTACCGTCAACGGTGCCATAGTTGATGTCAACGTACTTTTTTGTTGTGGCATCTTCATCGGATGTTGGATCTCTTAAAACTACTATCTTATTCCCATTCATGCTGAGTTCACCCGTTATTGTGTCACCGGTATTTTTCACGCGATTAGCAACACTTGCTGTAATTTGATCTCTGATGGTTGTAAACGATATACTTGAATCCCTGATTCTGCTGCTGTCAGTAAACACAGGGATGTTATCCGTAACTGCACCAAGTACTCGTCGAATTATATCATTCCATTTGACATTGCTGGTTTTTAGTTTACCATGTCGATCCTGAAAAATAACAACCTCATCTTTGTCAACTCCAGCCAGGTTCATAATATCAGCGAGTTCATCTTTAGTTGCATACTTTGACAGATCAGTGTCATCGGACTTTTTCTTAACGTGTGAAGAAGATCTTCTTCCGTAAATATCAACCATTATATTTTAAGATCTGTTTAAAATGAATTGGTTGCTTGTATAATCATGCACAACTTTATGTGGCGGTTTGGATGATTTTGATAAAGCGTTAAGTACATTAATTACTTCACGGCCACATATTGGCGGATCTGTCATTGTTTGTGTGGGTAGCGTTGAATACCAAACTTGCGCGTGAAGTGGTGCAACATACTTGATAAATTCAATGGGTGGAGCTAACCCATATGAATCAAAATAAACGATTCCATGTGGATCAACCGCGTATGATACCCAATGAGTACGGGGTCCTGAATTTGAGTCAAGATTAATGATACCTGTTTCGAGTTTGTTCGGTTGTTTCAGTAATTGATCTCGCATAAAAACACCTCTGAAGTTTTTTATTTTTTATCGTTTAGCAGCATCAGGTAAATCAAAATTTGATGCTGGAGCATCTAACGAAGTGATCCTGGAAGCCTCAGACCTCTTCCACAACGAGATCCCAGTATTTTTAGGCCGCGTCCCTCTTTTTTGTACCCCTTTCCTGTTGCTTTCTTTAGAGCCATTCCAGCAGCGGTTCCAACAGCACCTAATGCAGCTGCTTTGCTATGGCTGGAGCGGCAGCAGCTATTAACGCTGGAATAGCCGCGAGAAGTGGAAAAATACCGCCTGTTTTAATTGAGTCTTTAACCGCACCTGCAGAGAGATTAAGTTTGACGCCTGTCTTTGATTGTTTTGTGCTGTTGAAATGTTTAAGTTGACATTCTGATAATGATAGTTTATTTTGACCACCCGTGATCTGATCTCGCTTTAGTGATATTTTCATTCCGCAGTTTTTTGCTGAATTTGATTGAAGGTTTTTAATCTGACCAGGAGTCAGACTGACACTAACATGATGATATGACATTTTATGATAAATACTTGCCATGCTCCAAATAATGATTAAAGATTTTCCACTGGTGCATCAACGACTCTCATTCGACCACTACCACCTTCAAGTAATATTGCTTTATCACGGAGTATAACCGCGATTGCTCTGTAATCAGCACCACCTGTATTTAACATTGCTTTAAGATGTATATCAACAACAGATTGTTTTGATAGATCAAGATGCTCCAGTGAAAAATAATAAATCGGATACAAAGTTCTGAAATCATGCTGTGATATTTGTAACCCAGTATCAACATTTTGATCACGTCCCATGAATGACATCAGTCGATGATATACACGTCCTATATGATTTTGTGCATAAGTTAGTTGTATATTCTCTGTTGGTTCTTGTTGTCTGTTTATCCGTAAAGAAATATCTGTGATACCTAGTTGGTCAAATATCATATGAGAGTGAGTTTGTCAGCCTAATCGATCATGGCGCTGAAACGCAATAAAAATATGCCGTGGTGCAGAAACACCTTGTTGTGATGCTATATGCCATGTAAACTGACCGTTAACGTCAGTTTGCATACTATCTGTGCTTGTTGTTAACAATGACAACAAGGATTTACCACCTGTGTCCATGAAAGAAATCAACTTTTGTTCTTCTGTGATCGTTGGAGTCATTACCGGCATCCACAATGATAGTTTCGATAATACTACTTTACCAGCATCACCAGCAGGTCTCCACAAAGCATCGTTATTATCACTCTTTCTTACAAGAACAACCGTGTGTCTAGCTCCAAAAATAACCTTTCTAACATTTCTACAAAATCCAAAAATATGCGATAGTGGAATTGTACATGAAAAACTTCTTTTGGCTCCTGGCAACATATTTATACATGCTGCAAATCCCAGGTTAAAATTTTCATTAGAGCCATGAACCACCGGCCACACATCAGCATCAGCGTTATTGGCAAAATTTCTTGGTCGTCTTATATTATACGATCACTTTCAGGGTGATTAGAATTATCTTTTACAAACATCATTGTGGGACCTGCTGATCTTGTATAACCATCAGAGTATTTTGCTAGACCAATTATTGTTGTAGCAACGTCGACATCTTTTTGAATTGATTCAATATTTTTTCCATCGATCATATATGTGGCGCTATCAAATAATGCCATCATCGCGTTGTTGACAAAACCAACTTTTACTGTATCTAAGTAATTAGTATTATCCGTTTTTACAATTGTACCTTCTACCTCAATAAAAGCCTCAGCGGGTAGAAAATATCTACTTGTGTCATGAACTTGTAGCTCAATTCTTCCTCCACGTTGATCTGGTGTTCGTGCGTCATAAGAATAAAACTGATAATCACGTACCGATTCATCTTTAAGGACAGGTGCTTCCATATCAGATGCTTCGTCGGATACGCACTTGAACATTTTATTATAATTATTTCCGTTTAACACGTTGATTACCGCGTTCGGGAAATTCCACTTCCTGATATCAAACTTGAAATATTATTTCCCGATTCACCGAGTCCTTGATCTGCTAACACTGCCAGTTTTTGATTTGCAGCTTGATTTATTATTTTACTTACGTCTGCAGGCATAATTTCAGTACTTGGTAATTTTACTGGTTGTGATCTTCATTGCATTAATTGTGCTAGTCTATCTTTGATCGCTGAGAACACCTTACCAGCAACATTGACAATTGCTCCAGTTTTTTCACGAACAATATCAATAGCTTTCATCGATAATTGTTTTGCAACAGGTGCTACTTTTGGAGCCATCCTTGTAAATAATCCCCGTACAACATCACCATGTCCATCTCCATAAATTGCTCCATAGATTGGTAATCGTGAGTTTACCACTCTGACCTGTACGGATTTACGATGATTATTATGTATGATCATCTTATTTTATTTACCATTTATCTAACAACTAGTCACTGTAATCATCAACAAGTTCATCGATAAGTTCTCGGTAAACGCCGATATCCATGATACCACCTTGAAATAATCGCCGACAAATATCAGCTGCTTCATTGGTTATTTCTGGTGAATTATTTCTGGCACGTTTTCCCCCTATGAGAACTTCTAACCGTGACACATCATTGAGGATATTATTAGGACAAACAAAATTATTTCCCACTGTATTCAGGGAAGAAAGACCACTTCCAGTAGCGTCAAAAGAATCACCGCCAGGATCTCTTTCTTTACCCATTGAACGTAATTTCTCCCATTGTTTAGTTTCTATATCTCTGAATATTTCTTCTTCTTGTTTCCATTTTTCTTCTACTTCTTGCTTCATTTCTTTTGCCATCTGTTTCCTTTTCTCTCTAGATGGATTCAACATCATCTGTTTCTGTGGTGAAGAAGATTGTTGTTGTTCTATCTGTTGCAGAGGTGGAGGAAGTTGATATGAAGGTTCCTGCTGGGAGAGTTGTTCTTGTTCTAGTTGTTTTATTTTCTTTCAATAAAGTCTTTTTACTTCTTCATCAAGACATTTATATTCTGGACCTCTAGCTTGTTTTTTGATTCTATATATGTGATATATCCATTTAATAAGATTATCATCACTTGCTTTTTCATGACGGGATTTTAAAATATTAGATTTATTAAATATACCAGATAATATTTTTTCAGGTAGTTCTTCTCTTTTAGTATTTCTAATATCTTCGACAGCCCTTTTTTTAAATCTTGCAATCAATTTTAAGTTTTCTTCTATTGGTTCGGGTTCAGGTGCAAGTTCTTTTCTCACATCGGCAACTTGTACGAAGTTTTCCAATATCTTCACCAATGGGTGGAGGTTGAGCTGCACCTATATCAGTTGGAAGATCTCGTAAAATCTTTTTTGTTTGGTTCTTCTTGCTATTTTTTCAGTCTGAGCTGCAGTTTGTTCTAATACTGGAAAAATACCCTTTTTTCTCTTCTCATCATCCTCAGTATCTCCCCATACAGTTTTTTCAACAGCCACTGCAGCTTTTTTAGTAGCTGCAGTGATGGGTTTAAACAGTTTTTCAGTGTCCTCTTTGTACTCAACTTGTGATTGTTGCTGCGCTTGCAAGTTATTTCTAAATGAGTCTCTGACAGGAAGAAATTTTTTGATTGCTTCTAATCGTTCTCGAGCTATCCTTGCAGTATGAGATTACGGATGTACCATTATTTTAATATAACATAATGATTTAATAATAGCAGCAGAGAGGGTGGGACCTCGGCAAAGACGTAATCGTGTAAAACGCGTACATAATAAACTAGAAAAAATCACCAACGACAATGAAGTAATATTAATTAGACAAACCTCGGAGAGATTTTCTCAGTAACGTCGATGCTTTTTTTTAAATCTGTTGACACTTTTTTATTTATCGATCATTCATAGGAAGGCTTATTTCGGTTTTTGGACGCTTCCAAAATTGGTCTGTCCACCCTCTTTGCTGCTCCACATTGTCTTTGTTCAGTGAGAGTTGGAAAGTTTTTCTCATTGATCGTTCCGCAGTTCAAGATGGAAACAACCACCTCAGTTAGGAATACATTTCGATTTGTAACATGGGTTTTAAAAAAAAAAAAGTGCAGAAAAAATTACGTATTAAAATTAAGTTATGGTGTCCCAATACATAAGGTACAATATGCTATGCAATGCTGCATGTTTCTTGATGTGATGTGTGTGTGATTTTGATTTTTAACATAGTTTTAACAATTTTTCAGTCATATCGCTACGATGTCTGCCGTGTGGCAGTTTATTGTGATGTCTAGCACTGGGGCATAATGCCACAGACATGTAGCATGATGTCCCACCCAGTCACATTATGCTGACACCAGGCTGACCAGTTCTAACACTAACCTCTTGATGCTGAGTGCCAATTTAGGCAGCTGTTAGTACCATTTTTGTAAGTCTTTGGTATGACTGGGCCTGGGTTCTAACATATGACCACCTGCATCCGAGGTGGACACTCTAACCACTCGGCCACCGGAGCGGTCTGCAGCTTTGTATGGGACAGGAGATAGTTCAGTTTGAGGCTTTTCCTTTTGGCATGGCTTCCACTTAAAGCCTTCACCTTTTACAAGTCTATGCTCTTAAAAATAAGTAACAGAGAAGAGAGAAGAGTGAAAATCAACACACTTTGTAAAATTAAAAAAAATAATTTATTTTCCTCGAATGCAAAAGTGAAAGTGTAAGAGGAAAAAGAACTTACAGTTTGCGAATTGAAACCAAAATAATCCTATAATTACAGACACAAGTCCTTATAATGAAAGTTTTGAAGTCCAATGCTGAATGTATTGATGTACCCCTGGTGACCTGTATCATGTTGTACCAACAGTCTTTTGTTGAAACACAGTAATATAATTCCAGGTTTGAATTCGCTGTAAATCCCAGTGAATGTATCTGCCCAAGAATCTTTTTTTTATGAGCACTCTGTATTTCCAGAGAAAAATCACTTGAATAATTTGAAGAAATAAATTCCAGCCCATATGAGATTCTTAACACAACAAATGATTCTGACAGATCTTTAAGCACGAATGAATAATGTTTCCAGTAACAGGAGTATATAGTACTCTATTTGATGTCAGTCACAATTAGCATTTTCTATTAAAAACTATTACCTAATGGAAAATTTTAATTGGGAAGGTTCTTAATGTTTACAGGATAAAATATTAGCTATAATTACTATGTATGTTACTACATTTACAATATATAACCAGGACTATGCCAGGTACAGCAGGGGAATCCCAATAACCTAGACCTAGACCCAAATAAACATGTCTATTTCTATTAATGATAATCCTAATACTAAGCACATACACATAGAAAATATTTTATTATGTATTAGTTGTTTACAGAATTTTTTTAAAAATCAATAACTCAGGTCAAGTAGAAAATTTGATTTTGGACAAGGTTAAGTCAAACATACACTGTTATATCCCAATAGCATATAATGAAATTTTTAAAAAAATATAAAAAGAACCTAAAAATCAGACAGTGCAAATTAAATATACATAACACACCAGAGAGATGAGTGCAAGGTCTTTAGGATTCCCATCCTTCACTACTTCAGAAGTTGGTTGATGCACATATATAGCCCATCCAGTTCTTGATGCTAGTTAAGAAAGAAAGAAACTTTCTTTTTTTATTCTTTTAACAAGTTGGTTTTAACATTGTAACTCATTTAAGTCTGACATTTTTGCCTGGATTCTTTTTCCAAATAGTAATTAAAGACTTTATTCAAAATTTGTATATATTGCATTTAGAAGAAAAAGTATTTCTGCCTTGTAAAGTTTCTCAGATTAAGGGACGTTGTCACCAGAAGAGTGCAAAATATGCATTTGTACAGACTTGTTTATATTGCAGATATAAATCAAATAAAATGAGGTACGTCATGTTATGTTTATTTGTGAAATCCCAATCTACTGAATCCTTGTAACTTTAAAATGTTTCTTATTCTATTGCAGAGTAACGGTGTTTCCAACACCAGAATAATGGCTGAACAACATTGTAAAGAAGCAGTGCGGTTACTGCAAACATTAAGATCATCTGATTCAAGGAGAGCCATGGAACATATAGCATATTTGGTACTAAATCGACAAAAATAATGTTTGTAGTAGAAGAAAATATTCATTCTATAAGCATTTATATGGAAGACAGCATATTTATAATTAACTTCATGTCACATTTTGAATTATGTCTAACAGAGGTACCAAAATAAAACTGATAAAATCTTTAGTTGTTGTGCACTTTTATACTCTTTCAGATCCATGCAAATCATCATTTGCATGAAAGCATTTCTTTCCTGACTCTCAGCTTGTAGTAGGAGCATTTTGATTACGGCCAATTTGATTATCTATTTTTACACAGACCTGGTAAACGTTACAATTTGATTATAAAAAAAAGAGACCACAGGATCACAAGTTTCTTGCAGCAGTGATCGCTAGTCATGCAACTTCTCAAAACTGATTGGGGGAGGGCATGCAAATTATTTACAGGTCCCACAATTTGTTGTATCCATTGTGCACTGTTCATATTTTTTTAAAGACAAAAATTCAGATTAAAGATTTGTCAAATTAAGTTTTGGTCATCCATCAAGCTATACTAAGGTAGATTTGGTGTTTGAATACAGGCTTCTTTATGATTGAGATCTTCTGTTGGATTTCACAGAAACTGTTAAGACGATCTGATTTAATTTTCTCCTAGAGGAGTATAACAAACTAAGCCATTGGTCAGCCATAACAGAAATTTACAGAGTAACAAGCATACATGCCAATCATTACACTTTTGGCATAATCATTACTTTTTTTGTCACCTAATCTTGTGCAAGCCTGTATATGGTGTACACCTTTCTGTTACATGAACAAGAAAGAAAAAAACAAAGCAATACAATTTTATATCATCTCTGTAATTCCATTTATCATATAAATTTGAGAACATTCCAGACAAGAAGACTGAGGCATAAGAATAGCATTAGAGTTCTTTGTCCATCCTATGCAAGTGCTGTCATTTTTTCTATTTATAGTAACTGTATCTTTCACATTTCCAAGAACACAGACAGGTTTCTTCGATTTGAATGTTTGCCTGACAAATTCATTATTTTGATAATATAGTATGTTAGCAGACCAGTCAGTATTTTTAAAGAAAATAACACCATTTCTTAAGTGACACTGGCATTAATGCTGTGACTTATGGATCATCTTTGGTTGTGAAATGTTTGAGCAAATGGATCTTTTAAAATTTGAAAACATGTCAGATCAGATAAAGGACAAATCAACACCTTACAAATGTTCAAAGATAATATAAAAGTGATGCAATACAGCACTTGGATTTAACTCATTGTGAACTTCACGAACATTCATGGAAGTTAGACATGTACAGTATGTTTTATAGAAAATCCATGGTGGAACTTAATTCTTTTCATGCTGTGTCCATCATAAACAGGACATAGTGGTCATTGTGGATTTCCACACCATGGCTTGTAGTGTACAGGTCAGGTTTTAGTGCCCCATTTAGAAGCAACAGCAATATAATCATGTAATCTTGGATGTCCACTATATTGCATATCACTTACCTGTTGGCTCAGCTGCAGTAAACAGTGCAGAATGTTCTTTTTAAGTTGTACACAATGCTGTTTAATATTCAAAGACTCACCAAGTAAAATATGACCAAATAGTGTGTTTTGCAAGAGATGATAGATTTCCGAGCAAAGACTGCTAAAAATATTTTTGTTTCACAAAATATACAAGTTGAATTATAGTAATTTTAATATGATAGAGAGAGATTCTGCTTTTCAACAAACAAAAGGAAAAAAGAAATCACACTTAAGTATTAGCAGGTTTCATTCTGCCAGTCACTTTTAAATCATTTGCTTAAAATGTTCCCACACAGTGAAATGTACACAACGCTATCCAGTAAGCAACTTTGCTACTTCAGCCTATTTAGTATTTGTGACCTTAATATACATGCTACTCATTTTCTCATGAACTAGACACAAGTTTTCTTTTACCATTGACCTAATGTAAAACTTGGTCTGCTAAACATGAATTGCAGATTCTATAACTAACAGCTTAATAAATATACTTAGGATTGCTGGTTTTGGTCATCTGATGAGCTGACATGTTATTTACAAAATGGACAGGTGAAAGTGATGAAAAAGTGTAATAACATAAATATTTTCTGTTGGACATGAATTTGTATGTAACCAGCGGTTTTGTACATCTTTTTCTTTCAAGCTTTATCTAATGGAAATATCTTTTTGTTCGTACCTCTTTTCCTCCCATGTTTAACATGTATTGAATTATTCATAAGTTCAACACATATTTATTAATAATGCATTGTATGTTGCCTGAAATATCTAAACTTTAGCTGTTTGCCAAGGCTATAGGATCTATCTCCAATTGCACTGATTGTTATTAATGTGCCTTATTTTTCATGGTTTGAAACAAATGTCCCTTGTAGAACTTTGTTTACTTCGTACTGGATGTAGAAGAGGTCTTCCCTTAATTGGTTGTAAATCCCCATTATTTCCAGTTCAACTTGAACCATTCATATTAATTCTAAAGTCATTGAGCATGTTATTGCAGTAATGCTGATTCAACTTTCCATCTATTAAATTTATAAAGCATTAAATTTGTACATGTTAATTATGATCAGATTCAACAAGAGATAATAAGAAATATAAAAGGAAACTACTAACAGGTTAATGATGTAATTTATTTATACCAATTTCTCCAGCACATGCGTCATATTATCATTAAATTTGCTGCATCAAAAATTCATAATATTATGCATACTGCTATTTGTGGTAGATACAAAGTGTTTTGCTGCACAATAAAAAATAGATTTGCTTGTTTTAGCTTTATCTATTAAGTGGAATTTATTCTCCTTACTCACCGTTGTCCCCTGTTTGTTTAACTTTTATGGTATTGGGCATCAACTGAACACATCATATGTATCAATAGTGCTTTGTAGATCACCTGAAGTGGTTAAACCACATGTTTGCCAAGGCTGTAAAATCTATCTCTAATTACACTGATTCCTGTTAAAATGTGGCTTCATATTTTTCATGGCTGCGCTTTAAACATGTATCTCTGGTAGAACTTCGTTACTGTGAGCTGGAGATGTACAAGATTTTGGCATCAAAGGTTGTAAATCCCTATTATTTGTTTATCTTGAACCATTCATATTAATTCAAGGGTCATCACAAATATTGTCACTGTTCACTTTGATTATTATAGTAAAGCTTGCACATTCAACTTTCACTGTTTTATTTGTGAAGCTGTAAGTTCATACATGTTAATTATGGCCAGATTCAACAATAGATTGTAAGAAAAAAAAGAAAAGTAACTAATAGCAAGTTATCAGCCCAATTAATGATATAAATTCTTATTAAATACAAAATGAATTGCTAAGCAGCAATTATATATTTCAAATAAAGAGCAGAATCAAAATTTTATTTATAAATTTTATCAGTAGATGTATTCCAAAATGAACACAGATGTAGCAGATTAAAAAAAATAATTATATTTAATTATCTATGCCTTTTTCCATGTTGGTGATAAAAAGCTATGGGTACTGTGGATCGAAAGTTATCGTTCATAATCTCTGATGTTTGCATGTAAACAAAATAATTTTATTTCATAAACGTTTCATAGATTTGTGCTGTTGGGATAGTTGTATGTTATATTATCTGCATTGAATGATGAAGGGGGATAATATAGATTACATATGGCTTGCTTTAAAGACCACTAGATACAAATTTTACATGAAAATATCGCAACTTAACCACATTATGTTTCTCAGTCAATATTACAAGTCAGAAATTATTTTTTCCACAAACATTCAGAAGTTACTGTTTCTTTTGAAACATTGGTGCTAAATTTAAAAGCTCAACACCATGCTGATAATAAGTTTATCAACTGACTGAAAATTAAAAATGCCATGAAATAAGGGAAAAAAGAAAGGAACATTTCTGATACAATTCATCTTGGTTTATGGTATGAGCAGCAGCTGCAAGTGTAGCCTTAAATACCATGTAGATGAATTCGAAACATTTAAAAATGATCATTTTTATCTTCATTATTTTATGGCTTTGATTTTGTGACAATAAGAACTATTTTCATTCAATAGTTATGGTATGTGAGAAAGCTTGCAAGTAGCTTCTTGAGGGTCGGTGTTTCTTTCTGGGGATTTCCCGGGTTCTTCCTCCACCATTAATACTGGCCACCATGTATAGCCTATCGTGTGCTGAAAAATGGCGCTACCATTACACCTTTTTGTACTGAAGTTAAATCACAGAGACAAGTTATACACTATACTGTGAGAACTCAATATCAAGTGCATTTCTCACTACAAATTTGTTTTTCATAACTAAGATCATTTTTTTCTTCTAAGTGTCATGTTGCAATATTTTCATTTAACAGTTAATATACATTTTGAAACTTCAAAGACGGACATTGAACAGCAGCTGGTACATGTAGGAACTGTTCTTACTGACTGCTGTTTACTTGAGGCAGAAAGCTGTAGAAGCATATAGCAACTGACTTTGAAGTAAGGATGTCACTTCTCAGTGCCTGGTGATGCATGTAGATTCATTAAAAATGTCAAGACAGAAAGAAACCATTTTAAAACTTGAAATTACTTTGTTCATGACTTTAATGGCTAGTGATAGAGAACAACATTCAATACAGCATACATGATTCTGTGCATTTAAAAAAGCAATGTTATTTTCAAAGTTTAAGGGTAAAAGTACTGGAAAACTCTTTCATAGCATACTTTGTGTATCTTTTTATTTCTATATGCGATGCCACATTATTCGTGTAGAATAAACATAGAGAATTATGAGATACTTGTCATAAGTTCAAGTGTTCTGGATCATGCATGTCCGATATAAATAGTATAGCATTGGTTTTATGATATTGCTTTCAATAATTTCTTTAGTGCAAGTCTTGGAAATAGTATGAAAATAAAAGAAACTAATTAATTTATAAATGATACAAGGATGTTACCACTGTATAGTTTGTACAGATATTGGTATGAAATTGAACCCTGCCAGTGTCGGATTTTCAGTGTTGTAGGTTTCTTCTATCCATTTGTTTGGTGCGTTGACTCATGGAGCAAATACAGCAGAATCGGTGAAGGTGCTTTAAAACCCACTACAGCTGGAATAATATCCATGTTGAACTTCCATTAGATTGACTAGATTTCCACTCATCATGGGGGAAAATCCACCTGACTGAGTGGGCTGTTAATGCCCTGCTTGTCTGTCCATGTCCAACGAATAGTGTGGGGAATCCGTAAAACATGATACCTGTACCTTAGACTAGTTAAAGTGAGTGCTGAACATAAATAATTTATCAATATGTTTTGTGTTTATATTTCTCCCATTTGTGACAAGAACTTTGACTAGCTGCAAAACCAGGTTAGTGTCCCAAAAAAGTACCTTTTTTCATACAAAGTATGGTAATTATGGCATGTAATATAAAGATTACACTTTTATGCTCAGATTATGCATTAGTCCACACTTATATTAGCAATAATTACAGTTACACCACTCTGAGGTTTTGCAAGTATGAATAAGCAGTGAATTTATGAATGTGGAAATGATAGATAATTGATTTCTTTATGGTAAGATCATCTGCTATAGCTGACACTATAGAGCATTTGGAAAGCTCTCATGTTCCAATGTGAACTGAAGATGTCATACAAGCCAATGATACAGAAATAGCTGGGACTTTGACCAGGCATATGGAAGGGGAACTGGAGGCTGAGAAAAAGAGAAATAAAAGATCTGAAACTCCAAGACAAGTCGTTAAGTACCTACAACTGGTTAAGGGAAAACCAAAAGGGGGATGTTATATCCTTTGTCAAAAATATAAGAAAGATAACCCATTCACTGATGAAAATGCTTACAAAAAGTTTCTAATATAGACTTTGACAGGGTGGGGGTGGGGAATCATTCAGACATCACAAACTGAATAAACTGATGACTATTCAGATACAAAGGGGTCATATAGACAATTTACCATTTTATGCGGCTTTGAAGAAGTGCATGATGAGAAATGAGTATTTTCCATTGTAGCAAATTAAATTTGGTATGAAGATACCTTATGTATTTCCTGTCAAAGAAGTGATGTAAAATAATGAAAATTTAAATTAGTATGCATATGCCTTATAATAATGTTATAACCCATCAACTACCATTTGGCATTGTCTTCCCTGATCTCCTCCAAGGTAGATGTGGGGGACATCCACTTAAGAAAATTCCTGTCTGCATCTCGGAAGAGAAAGTACAAGAAAATTGTATTAGGTACACATTTTGATTTGTGTTTTCAGAGCAAATAATTATAATAGCTTTACTTTTCACTTTTCTTCATGTAGTGTATTTCTTTCAGGTGTGGAACTTCTGTCTAACCCATTCACTTCACTGCTTATGTTGATGGATATTTCATAAGATTAAAAGAAAAAAATGCTTGGATGGTATAACTACTAATATAAATTCTTGTGATGATAACAAAGAACATAAACTGTAACAATACACACTGTGTTTGGACCTGTATAGCACTTATAAAAAGATGCCCATAACCTCCATTTATATATTGAAATATTTTAGTACATAGTGAATATTATCACCTTTCCACAAAATGTCATGCATTCATTGTTGCAAAGGCCTCTCTTTCTCATTTCATTTCAAGCATTTTTTTTTTAAACAAGGAGTGAGCAAGTACTGCTACTACTCTATTTTGAAACTCAATTTTTTGCAGTGGGAGGCTTAATACCCCTCCTCTTTCACTCTATGATTTCTCCATTTGGTCAGAATTGGGAGAAGTGAAATCTGAACAGGGAGAACTGGTACAATGTATGTATGTCTGTGTGTGTGTATCTGTGTATGTATGTATGCATGTCATCTATTTCTTAGCACTGGTTTTAAGCAATACTTTCTCTTCAAGTAGAAAATTCTCTCTTGTTTGTATATTATAAACACATTTTGTAGGTGTATGAATTCTTTATATTTGTATGCAGTGAATTCATGCTTGAAAGTTTACATTTGGATGGAATGATATATGCTTAATTTCAACAGCTAGAAGTACCTTGATTACAGTACTGTAACTGAAAGTTGGTACAAATGCTTAATCAACTAATAATTTATATTTTACTTTCCAGAACTTCACTTTCAAATGGCAGTTAAAAAGATTTCTGAGTTAATTTGAAATTACCCATAGAACATTTACATGAGAGCATGAGGCATATCAACAAAGATGTAGGAACTGCAAAAAAGACCCAAGAATTTGAAAGGCTATAGAAAAACTAATTGATAGGTGGTGATCAGCCAAAAGTTGATCAAGATTATGATAACCTCAAAAAGCTCATATTAGTTGAATTCAAGAATTGCGTCCATAGAGACGGACCTTGATGAATAATGGTATATACTTGAAGATGCAGCTCATGCAGGTGATGATTATTCCTTGACTCGTGAAAGTTTCATTTGTCTTCCTCTCGGTAGTTTTTTTTTTTATATTTTAAAAAATCTCAGTCTTATATGAGCATTTCCAAATCTCAGCTAGGCACAACTTTTGGCACCAAACTATCTCTATCCTTATCTCTTCCTACATATACTTATCATAAGAAGAAAGGGCATATTATTTCTGATTGCTGGTGATTTTGCCAAGCATATCTGTATTGAAATATTAAGGGACCTAGGAACTTCTTAGTCTCTTGTTATTAGGTACTTTGCCTTTATCAGAGAAGTCTTCTAGTGAAAGTGTTCTTATTCAGGAATAGATTGCGTCTTTATTTTTCCTCTCCATTGTGTAAATTTGTCATCAGACTTTGTCTCAGTACCCATGACACTCAGAATAGTGACTTCATTACCCACTGAGGTATTCATTTATTGCTAGGAAATGACTTAGCTAGAAATAAGGTTGTGGTTAATCCACTTGTAACTGACAAGTCTCGTTTCGATTAAAAAGTAGATTCTATTGAAAATGAAATCACTGATTAATACCATGCTTGTGGAGTTGGTAGAGCTATAGCAACAAGAGCTCTTGAGAAAGATGTTGATCAGGAAGTTATTCCTTTAGCTGACACTTGTATTGATCAGGCATTTGATGAGGTCATTTTTGCTCCCGTATAGACGAATCAGATGGTATCACGGTACCAGTTGTTTTTCCATAGACCTCAATGCTAATGTTTTGTGTAAAAAATATACTTTCTATCCAACCTCAACATGCATGTCACACACTGTCATAGAGAATAATTTTAGATTGTCAATTTGACAATAGCTAAACCAGGTACTCAATTTCATTTAAGAGAGATAACTCTGCAAGAACTAAACAAGGCTAAGAGTTATCAAGTCACAACAGACTAGTGAACCTAGAGTGTTCTCTATCCTGGTTTATGGCATGCCTTACAAGAACAAGATGTTTTTATGCATGATTTTTCATTTCTGCAGGTAAAATAGTCAATATTTGGCCAAAATCAACTATGTTTACATAACTTATTTTGTTGCATGTATGCCAATCATGGAGCTGACTACACAGACATAAAGCCCTCAGGCAATACAAGTCTATGTATGTTGTACTGATAGCTATCAAAAGCCCCCATTCAAAGCCAGCTGGTGCTATTTTCTGAAGATTTCATATATTTTATTCTTAAAAGACTGGCAATATTTAACCAGAAATGTTCAGCATCCATTTGTTTTCCTACATCAAACTAGTACAGTTCATAAATGTCGCCCACATGTATGCGTTTCTGTGGATACACTGTGAGGCTGTTCTTCCCTATAGGTATCACGGTACCAATTGTTTTTCCATAGACTTCAATGCTGATGTTTTGTGAAAAAAATATACTATCTATTCTAACTGTTCCGGTGGCCTAGTGGTTAGAGCATTCGCCTCGGGTACGGGAAGTTGTGGGTTCGATCCCTGGCCAAGTCATACCAATGACTTACAAAAATGGTACTAACAGCTGCCTTGCTTGGCACTCAGCATTAAGAGGTTAGTGTTAGGACTGGTTGGCCTGGTGTCAGGATAATGTGACGTGGTGGGACATAATGCTACATGTCTGCGGCTTGATGACCCAGTGCTAGATATCACTATAAACTGCCACACTGCAGACATCATAGTGATATGACTGAAAAATTGTTCAAGCTATGTTAAAAATCCAGATCACACACAAATGCACACACATACTTTCTATCCTACCTCAGCATGCATGTCACACACTGTCATAGGGAACAATGTTTGATTGTCAATTTGACAAGGACAAAATCAGGTACTCCAGTGCATTTAAGAGAGATAACTCTGATGGAACTAGACAGGGCTAAGAATTATCTAGTCATAACAGACATTTTCAGCTACATGTACCACATTTTTCAAAAAATTGTAAAATATACAAAATATGGTCTAGATAGGAATTAACATAATCTCACATGCTGCCAAGAAGTTGAACTTTTTTTAAGCCTATCACAGCTAGTTTTATTGTTTTATTTCTGAGTACAATGTTTCCTACACCTTTAGCTTTGCCCACCTGGGGTTGTACAATTGTTACTATTATACCTATAGCCAACCTTAGTTTTTTCAATAGCTGTAATATAGCTTGGGACTGTACAAGTAACAAGTGTACTTGGTCTCACTTGTCAAAAACAATTTCATGAGGTACCAAGCTGTCTTATATTAATTAATGTGTATGTAATGGTCTTTCAGCTATTTCAGCTGCTGTTTTCATATTTGAGCTTTACTGCTATATTTGTGGAATAAAATGAATTGTTTAAGGTATGAGTTGTGCTTTATTCATATCAGCACTTGTTGAATTTCGCATGGGTGTTATGGGATAAATCACATTATATCATATTATGTAATTAAGTCAAAAGTCAATGTACCAAATAGTATGTACCTCACCTACTTTAAAAAGTACAATTCACCTAAAATAAAGGACTTTATATTTGTTTGGTAGACGCAGAACTTAACATCAGAGACAGTTGGACATGACCGAGTCTTATTATAAAGTATAAGCTTTGAACTTTTTTACACTGTCAGCAAATACATGAGGTCACTGACCCCCAGTCCTAACAAAAAGGTCTACCTACCCATCCTCTTTGTTACACAAATAGAAAGCTTCCATCCTTTGTGTAGTGAAGAAAATTGATGCAATAAGCCAATCTGTCACCAAATATAGTAGATCACAGCTTCTAAGTTATGTTGCATTTGGGGAATAAAATGCAGAAAAATGCCAAAGATAAATAATAAGTTAAAGTCAAATGTAGTTAAAAAACAGGAGGAAAGTATGTATCTAAAAGACAGATGTAGCTTATGATCAAGGAATTAAAGGAGACACAAGCAGCAGTGAGAAAAATGAGAAGTGAAAGATGACCTTATCTTGGATAAATATATGGAGACAGTGCTCCATAGGTCCTAGGACAGTCCAAAGGCACCTGTGCTATAACATCCCTTTCAGGCACCAAAATTAAAGGTGAAGTGGTGTTCATCCCCATTTAATATAAAAGGTTGAATAATTTAGATAATTTAGATTCATACAATTTATATTTCTTCTACATAAGAAATTAACAATAATGGACTTCAATTAGGCACAGTGAAGTGTCGAATTTTGAAGTACAGAAAATTTAAAGTTGAATGCATTTAGCAATTTAAGGTTCTCACATTTAAGCCAGAGAAGTCTGTGTGAAAGGTCACTCTGAACTTTTGTCGATCATCTCCCCCATGTCAGTGTAAACTTAAAGGAATAAGATTTCCGAACCAGTGAAATTGACCAGGGGTATCTTAAACAGTCTTTAGAAGTAAACTTTTGAGCTACCGACCCTAACCGCTTGATAGGAACCTATGTCCACTTATCATATTTTCAAAGGGAAAATTGTCACGAACTGTCGTACACAGATTCTGAGCTGTCTAAATCTGATGAATGAAATTATTTCTTTGGGAAAGATTAGGGCCCCTTGCCTGCGATTTGGGAGAATAAATCAGGGCGTACACTTTAGAGCAATCTGACTTTAAAGTGACGAACTTGGTGTAAATTCTTTAGTCTGGAAATGACCTATGAGAGGAAACTTTGTCTTGACTCCATGGAAGCCTAAAGATTAGTGCTTTCCTCATGAAACAAGAAAAGGACCAGAGGTCGTTGTGTAAAAGGAAAGGCATGTTTAGTTCTAGGACGCGGAAGTCCTGAAAGAAAAGCAGCGACAAGTTACGCAGTTTTAATTTCACGTAATATTATATTATTCGATTGTTTTATGCAAATGTGTTTCCTGTGACTAGGTTTTTATACTATGTATCGTTTATTCAGTTCATGGAAATGTGTTGATGTTAGAGTTGTTATGCAACCTACTTTATTCATTTTCATGGAGAGTGTTGATGCTAGAGTTATTATGCAATATATTTTATTCAATTTCATTGAAAGTGTTGATGATAGAATTGTTATACAATTTACTTTTTTAATTATTCAGTTATTAGTCATTGGTAGAATTAATTGCATGCGATACAAATGTTCATCTGTGTAAGATTTCATATGGTTATATGAAAGAACTGACTTTATTTGTTAGGATGATACAGAGCATCATGAGTTAACGTTAATTATCTAATTATATCTGATTTGGTAATGCTTGGATAATCTTGTAGTTAAGGAATGCTGTGAGTTACATTTCTTTTGAATTTCATGCAGTAGTGATTGAACATGTATTAGCATATGTAAATTAATACAGTAATACTTAGTAGTCATATGTAATTCAAGACTCGCTGCTGGAAAGCAAGGTCAGTGTCCTACCGTACTAAGTCCGAATTTACTTGGTGTGTGGATAGCCACAGGCTCTGAATAACTTTAAGGGCATTGTATGTATATTTAAATAATATGTATACAGTATTATGGGGTGAATTTGTCCTTTAAGGAACAGCTTTCGGAGAGAAGGACGAGACAGTCCGAAGATTAAAGTACTGGAAAAGAAAGAAAGAAGGATGAGGTCATAGTAAAAGGGACCAGGAAGTCCATGAAGGGACAGAACCTGGAGTAGGAAGGATGAACTAGAAGACGTTGATATACAATCAAAATGAATGAAGGTGATGCAATCAATTGTGGATATTGCGGTCTTTCACCTCTTGTTATGATGATGTGATAAATCCAAACTGGCCACACCTGTTTCTATTTATATAATCTAACTTGAATTTGAATTACCGTTAATTTGTTCTGATTAAATTTATTATTTTCTTGTCAGAGGGGGCTCATATAGTTTCATTTCTTCCCAGTATTCTCGCTCAGTTCTCTGTTGAAATTCCATTCTTCATTCACTCCTGCTGGGCTATAATGTCGAGGGAGGTCATCCTCTGGATAACGCAGCCAAACCCAATTAACCACCCCTCTTTATAAGAGGATGACGTTGCAGGCACCGAATACCTAAACTAAACAAAAACATACTTTATCAGTTTTTAAAACTGTAAACTGTGAGAAATTATTAAATTGCTTCCCCCTACATTTGCATCAAGAATGAGGGCTGATATAATACTTCAAAAATCTCCTTTTTTTCATAACCAATCACTGAAAATGTGATATTTTTATTTCTTGAAATGTTATGTTTGGTGTAAGGGAGATAACTAAATATTCATAAGGTGTAGGTTTTTTTTTCTTCCGCCAATATATTAGCCATGTAATATAGCTAAGTTTATGGACACATGTATTAACTTCAGTGCAATTAAATTATCAAAAAATACATTATTGATAAAGTGAAAACCTAAAATTCAGGCTTCTATATGCAGTGGAGTCCTCAAGGGTGATGTAAGTTTGCTTTTTGAGATGAGGCAGCTGTTTTATATTGCATAGCTCATGATCTCTACAGTGCCAGTATGTGTAGTGTTGCCTTCCATAAACATACAGATACAATTCCATGCCAGTTTTGATTATAGTAGTGGGATGCATAGTTTGAAGAACAGTGTGGACTTGAATGGAAGGAATGGGCAATATGTGACTAATATGGTTATCACTCAGTACTGTTTGACCTAATATGGAAATTCCACAAGAACAGCTGGACAGAAATAAATAGAATTGAAAATCATTAGTAGGGTATAATTGGGCTTATACAAGTGTCAATGGGAAATTCTGACTTAAAGTAACTGCTTTTGTCTGTTGGTATTCCCAGCTACTTCAACAAAAGAGAATGCAAGAGAACTTATCTAAATCAACTGCATGAACAATTTCAAGGCAGGAAAGTGTATATAAATGGACAATTAGAGCAGGACAGTTAAAATCAGCGTGGGAAGGAATACAATATCTTTAACTAATTACCTAAAATTACTCATGCCAGAACATCCTACATGATACAAGTGATCTATCTGCAAGTGTACTTAGAGTGTTCTCTATCCTGGATTATGGCATGCCTTACAAGAACAAGATGTTTTTTATGCATGATTTTTCATTTCTGCAGGTAAAATAGTCAATATTTGGCCAAAATCAACTATGTTTACATAACTTATTTTGTTGCATGTATGCCAATCATGCAGCTGACTACACAGACATAAACCCTCAGGCAATACAAGTCTATGTCTGTCATACCGACAGTTATCAAAAGCCAACTGGTGCTATTTTCTGAAGATTTCATATATTTATTCTTAAAAGACTGTCAGTATTTGTCCAGTAATGTTCAGCATCCATTTGTTTTCCTACATCAAACTAGTACAGTTCATAAATACTGCCCACATGTATGCGTTTCTATGGATACACTGTGAGGCTGTTCTTCCCTATAGGTATCATGGTACCAATTGTTTTTCCATAGACCTCAATGCTAATGTTTTGGGAAATACATATACTTTCTATCCTACCTCAGGATGCATGTCACACACTGTCACAGAGAACAATTTTAGATTGTCAATTTGACAAGGACAAAACTAGGTTCGCCATTGCATTTAAGAGAGATAACTCTGACGGCACTAGACAGGGCTAAAATTTATCTAGTCACAACGGATAATTTTCTGCCATGTGTACCACATTTTTCCAAAAATCGAAAAAATACAAAATATGATCTAGATACGAATTAACATAATCTCGTGTTGTTATTTTGGGAAAACATGGGTCATTACAAGAAAATGGAGATTACCTGAGGTAACGGCTGGTCATTGAGCCCTCAAATTGTTGCTCCTAACTCGTATCAATAGGAAATTCTTAAGTCTAACCCATGACTCTTCTTTGTCATTTAAAAATCATTACAAAATCTTGTATCATTTTCATTGGATTAATGTTTGTAAATACCGTAGATCTTGTCACACTTATCAAATGATAAGAAAACCCAATCAGATGATACATAAGGCCCATCTGTAAGCTATTCCTGCATTTGATGAACCATTTAGCAGAATAATGGCAGATTGTGTTGGTCCCTTATCCAAGTCCAAGTCAGGCAACCAATATTTTTTTAACCATAATTTGTGCATCCAAAAGATTTACAGCTGAAATTCTCTGAGGAATATTAAGACTACATCGATAGCAAAAGCTTTGATAAAAATTTGTATTTACACTTTTTCGGCCTCCTCAAATCTGTTGAATATGAGCAACGGTCCAATTTTTTGTCTGGAATTTTCAAATACGTTATGCATGAATTAGGCATCCAACAATTTAAGTTTTCTGCCTATCACATTGAAAGTCAAGGGGCTTTAGAAATATTTCACCAAACTTTGACGAATATGATTCGGTCAAATCGTTTTGAGTTTTGATACCGGAAAAGATTGTGACAAGATATTCATTTATTTTTTTTGGACATACTCTTCCATGGACCATTAAAGTAGGTAAAAGAGAAACATTTCTTTTAACCAATGATTTAGAAATCGATCGCCATGATTATGTCTCTGATTTCAAATACAAGTTGTCAAAGGCTTGTGTAGTTGCAAGAACGAATCTTCACTCTAACCTGTCAAATATGAAAAGGTATGACAGAAATACAAAGGAAATAAGCTTTAAGGTATTAAATGTAACGAAAAAGCGGATCGCCCTGATAAAATGGACCTTACTCAAGAACCATCTGATTTTAAAATACCGTATACTGATTTTAAACCTAGTGTCAGAAAGTCATTACGTCAGAAGTGGCAGGCATCATGGAATGATGCATTGAATAACAAACTTCATGCAATCAAGCCAGCTCTAGGAGAATGGACTCCTTCCTACAGAACCATGCGTAGGGAGGAAGTATTCATTGCAAGAATCCGAATCGGTCATACTTATATCACCCACTCCCAAATACTAAAAGGTGAAGACCCACCAGAGTGCATTTCTTGCAATGAACCATTCGCTGTTAAGCACTTTATGATAGAGTGTTTTGACCTGCAACGTACGCGCGATCAGTATTACAATGTGTATGACATGAAGGAATATTTGGATACTATAAACATCACTCGTATTCTAGGGTTCCTGAAAGCAGTGAATATTTACTCTGAGCTCTAACTTTTATACTATCACCTTGTGCAGTTTTATGCAATATATATACCGTCCCGTTTTAATACCTTTTCATCATTTTTCATTAACACACAACATTTACATCCCCCGTTGATCGGGAAGCTTTATTTTGTACCGTTACCATCTTACTGTTTTAATTTCAACTATTTGTTTTTTATATCGCTGGTCGATATGAGACTTTTTATAATATTTAAAAGATTATACATATAACATTTTGTTTGGCGCTAAATAGCCTAACAGTGTTGATGCGCCGTTAAAAATAAAATCAATCAATCAATCAATTCAGCTTTAAGCCTGGTGACTGAGTCATGGCTTTCTTGCATATACCTCAAAATCCTCTTCTGGTTAAGTTTTATGGTGCTGGTACGGTTGAAAAGAAGGTAAGGGACTTAAATTATATCATTGATACAAGCGGGAGGAAAAAACAGAAATATAAATATGTTAACGGATTATGTTGATAGAAATATTCATCATTCATTCAATTTTGTTGTACCTGTTCTACACAGAGAGGATTTAAATGATAAGGAATCTTCGGATTTCAAAAATGTTGAATAATCTGGAACAAAATCCTTCACATCGACATCCGCAAGAAAAGAATGAGTTAAAACAGCGATTATATGAGTATTTCCGACATTAGCAGATCAAATCTACAATGTGTCATAAATTAAAGTTTCTGAACAGTGAAACAGCATCCTACAAGTTGAAACATCTCAACAGGAATGTTTGGAAAAAGAAATTCAGTATTTGCTGAAGAATGATGTCATAGAACCAAGTAAACATAAGTGGAGTTCACCATGTTTTCCTGTGACAAAACCAGATATGTTCTGTATGTCTACCGAGTATTAAAAAGAGAACAGCGTCATCAAAAGAGATTCATTTCCAATCCAAGAATCGATGACTGCATTGACAGAAGCGGAAACGCAAAATATTTCACTGGTTTTGACCTTTTGAAAGGATTGTAGCAAACTCCACTTGCAGAAAGAGCAAAGGAAATTTCGGCATTTGCAGCTACGTATGGGCTTTATCAATATAAAGTGTTGCCATTTTGTATTTTTGGTTCACTTTGAACTTTCCAGCATTTAAGGAACATGATTGCATCCGATCTAGATTATTTGTTAATCTTACACCGGTGACGTCATTATCTACAATAACATCTGGACAAATCAATTGGACACCATTCTGAAATTCTTTGATAGACCCATTGATGCAAATTTGAAAATTAAGTTATGCTGAGTTTTGCTGTCCCTGTGTTATATATAAGGACATATTGTAGGACAAGGTAAAGTTAAAGTCAAGGCTATATCTGAAATGCCAGTGCATATCAGTAAAATGTAGCTGATGCAGTATTTTGGGTACTGTTGATATTATCGGAAATGTTGCTCCAATTTGTCCATAATCGTTAACTCTGACTAATTTGTTGAGTAAGAAATCCAAGATTCATTGATGCAATACATTTCAGGAGGCTTTTCATAAATTAAAGACCGTACTTAAGAGTGCACCAGTTCTGTCAGCTACGAAACCAATGTAGCAATATTGGAATTCAGATCCACCGTATATATAGTGCAACTTCAGACCCAGATGTGGAAAGTGCGGAGGAAAGCACAGAGAAATGCAATTATAACGGACAAATATGTTTAAACTTCTTAGGTCCCCACCAGCTGAAGTCATGGGATTGTTCCATTACTACAAGACAACTGAAAATAGTCAACATCATGACTAAGAACAACATATCTTACTACAAAGCCAAGGAAACACGAAAAACGACCAACCAAACTGAGAAGAGAACCAGCACCCTAAATGCCAACCCAGCTGCTGCAATGTTAACGGATGTACCAGTTTCAGCCAACCAAATAACAAGGAACCAAAGCGAAGGAACTAAAAAGAGCAACAGTAATGGCAACAATAACCACAGATGCAATAAGAAGGCAATATCGTCAACAATAATAACAGGAAGAATAACTGTAGCAGCGCTAATAGAAATAGTAGCGATAATAATAACGGCATAGGTAGAAATCACCAAAAGGTACCATCACGAGAATGAACAGGAAGAAACAAAAACTTCAAAAATTCCGAAAACTTAAAACCAAGAGGGACCACAAAGAAGAAACACGGTCAAACATCTAAGGTCAGTAGAGAGAACACAGGTAACAGCAAAGATGTCGATACCCAAACCGCGACCACTACATACGCGCACTTATTAGAATCCTTTTTCGCTTATTTAACTTCATGACTTGTATTAGAGACCTATTTGGATGGTGTCCTTAAATTGATCATAGATGACAACATCCCAGTCCAACAGAGTTGCCAAATTTAAATCCATCTGATGGACAAATACATCATAGCCACCATTAGTAACATCTGAATGCTACATGTAAACCCTAGAATCAGGGACTTGCACTGAAAACCGTAAGCAATTTCACAACTGGCAGTGGAATTACATGGGACTGATAATTAATGTGTCTCTTAACTAATAATCAAACTAAACAGTGAAGTATGCAAAACAGATATCATAAACATTCAAGAAACACACCTCACTCCGAACACTAAGTATATTCCTTAAATACCTGGGTATTCAACATCCTTCATCCAAAGCGTGGGACAAAATCAAATCAATTATGGGAAAACCAATCACCACTACTCCTAATATCGCCGATGCAGTTACCACTAAGGACAAAGCAAAAAATAAACTGACAAAGCATTTCGTGGGGATGAACAGTAACTTGAATCACTCTACACAATTTTAACAATAGGGCAAAGATTGAAACCCGATTACCCCACCTTTTTTGTATACCTTGGACACCAGTCAAATACCCTGAAAGAAGATTTCACCGTTTACAAATGGCGAAAGGTTATAAAATAAAAACAAAACACTTAATTCACCCGGGGAGGATACTCTGAGGAATGAAACATACTAGAACCTCCCAAGCGACACGGAACTGGTGATATTGAATCTAATCAATGTAGTATGGAAACCAGGAGAAATCACAAGTAATTGGAAACAGGCCATGGTAATTTCTATACCTAAACCTGGCAAAGATCCATATAATATAAATTCCTACTAACCGATATCCCTAACAAATAACGTATGCAAACTCATGGAAATTAATATACACCGTTATTTTTTTCTTCTATAAAATCTTTTTATTTCGCGCAGTGTTGTGCAGGGACATATACACTTAAGATATGCCAATTACTCAATTTTATGTGAAGCAGTCTTCCTTTCTTTAAAAATCCCCCACTTGAATTAAGTCCCATGGCGTATTGTTATTGGCTGCTTTTATAACAATTGCAATCCCTGCTATGCTTTCCCTCACCCCTATCTATTGTTTAGTACTATTGCATGTAGTTTCTCTTCTATTAAAGATTTTGTTTCATTAGTCATGTTGTGCGTTTCTTGAACCAATATTCCCTCCTAATGTTTTCAAGTTTTCCTCATTTACTCCATTAATATTTATACTGGCTATCCAGAGGTTCGATATTTCCATTTCTTTGGTTATTGATTGGTTTTTTGCTAAATTATGTTTTACGCACAATAGTTATTTATCGTTTTAGAATGTGACTCAGCTGCCGCCGGCCGCGACAGTCTTTCTCTTTTTTTGTTACTCTTGTCTGTCTCCTTTATTTCTCTTTTTTTTTTTACTGAGCAATCTATCCATAGTTCCACATTCATGAGACTTGTCCCTGATTCGTTTTTGTCGTTCTGTTTATAGTCTTTGATTTCCATTTCCTGTTCCGTACTGACCATGTTGTCCAAATCCATTCTTGCTAAGTTCTTTTCCATGTCAACATTTTCGTCCTCGTCACCTAAGTTGATTGGATTTCTCGGAGGAGGGGGGTTAACCCTACACCTATTGTACCCATTCTCCAGAGTTTGACTTTTTTCTCTTCCTATCCTTGTGAACTGGGGTCTATGTTAAGTTTTTGATCCCTATATGGTCTACTGGCCTATCCTCAAGAGGAACTTTCTCTCCGTAGTGTTTCCCTCTCTACCTCGTCAAAGGACGAACTGTCTGTCTTCGGTGTCATATCCAGCAGAATATAGTATAAAAATGATAAACGTTATTTATTAGTATGTACTAAAACTCTTTCATCCTTTCGGTGACATCAGTTAATAGTCTTTTATAGGCATATAACTTAATGTGAAAACATAAACAATCACTCACGCCGGTTGCTTAGATTACCATTGTGATTTGCCACATGACCACATTAAGTGTAGATAGGCTTATACTTGGGCTTAGGAAAGAACTGTATTTAGTTTGGAATGGGAGCTTGTACCCCGAAAATTCTTAGCAATCCCGTCGTAGCACATACATTTTACATTATTAAAATTAGTTGTTTTACAACCTCCAGAAAACAATTTTTAAGGTTCCCAGCGGGAATAATTAAAAACAAAGCTTATATTTACTCTCGAATTTTTCTTTTTGGTAACATAACATTCGCTAAATCGGAGCATGTTGCAAACACATTATACTGTACATACATATTTCATTTGGCGATAGAAACATGGAGCATCAATGGAAAAATAAAGGAATCCTTGTGTATATTTGCGGCCATTATTTTTGTGTGCTTGTGCATCTGCGCTACTTCGATAGACATGTATTAAGAGACGTGTTGTGGACTGTTTCGTGACCAGGAATTTGTTGCAAAATGACCTTTTTCCACATAGCGCCAGCAGCGAGGCTTAAAATCCAAAATAACGCATCTTCTAATTTAAAACAAAATGAAACCAAGATGTCTGTAATCATTATTTTTCCTCGACTGTGTAAATATTGTCATTTCACTAGTACCATATTAATGAAAATCCCAGTCCTGTATTATAGTCGGAGTTCAGCAAAAGTAATATCACGACACATGACTGTTGGCAGTATATGGCAACCGGAGGCCTCATCGAATTACAAAATTTGAAGTCCCTGCAAGAGAATCAAATATTAATTAACTTACTGACTCATTAATTCGTGGTTATAAGCAAATTAACACCTAAGAGGTAGTTACACAGAGGCGGTGGGAGTAGATTTAATTGCTCTAAGACGCACCACAGCAGCCGACCCGGCGTGATTTGGTAAGATTCGAACCATCATACAAACTAATGATCTATATAGACTGCTTGAGAATATCAATTTAATCCTCATTGTTTTTAGAATTTAATGAATTTTAGAATTTAATTTAATATCAATGATGCATGTTGTATAAGATGTGGTTCTTGTAAGTAACGAGATATTAAATGCACCAAAAAAATTGAATCTCTCTCTCTCTCTCTCTCTCTCTCTCTCTTAGCTCGTTTTGATTCACAATCATTACGCGTCCAACGTTCAAAGTATAGAACTACAGAGGCTTAGTTCAGTGAGAGAGAGAGAGAGGAGTCTCTTAGGGCTTTTGGTTTGGTTTCGTAGGGTTAACGCCATTTTCAGCACAAGATAGGCTATACAAAGTTGCCAGTATATCTGATGGAGGAAGAACCTGGAAACAAACTCTGACTAGTACCATTCGGCCACCCGGAGAGAGAGAGAGAGAGAGAGAGAGAACGAAACACTGTAATACAGGAAACAGATCGACGTAAACATTTATCCATTTTCGTCATATGATGATAAAATCTCATTGAGCTGGTCAAGTAGATGTGAAATGGAATTCTAGACCACATACGTCCAAAACAAAATTAAGACAAATTTAGGCAATAAGATGCACATCCAGATAATGACCAAAGGCTTTTTGTCCCATGCTTAACTTAGGGACCACATTGTTACCACGATATGAAATGGTACACTAAAGTTGGCATCCAAATTAAACTTTATGAATTAGATCTTATGGCAGCTATGGGATACACCCCCTCCGTTCATTCAGTTTGAAGAAAAATAATTAGCAGTAAGTCAGCTGTAGGATACATGAAAATGAATGTGTGCCTGATGTATTTTGTTGGCAAACATATATACACAAGTGTGCAAAACAGAAAAATATTCGTTCAGTGATTGCGCAAGTCATAGAATGGACAATGCTGTGCGTACTCAGCTCCTATTGGACAGGTCTATAACTCCACAAGCGTTCGTAAATCAAGTAGCAGTGCTGGTTGAGATAAAAATGCTAAACTCTCAAAGCTGAAAGATCGGTAGCAGTGCCAAGCCGTGAGAGCTCAGTGCATAGCTCAAAAGGCCAGTTCCTTCCCCAAAACTGCCAAGGGTAATCGATTTTATTGGTTCCGAGCTAAATCAACTTGGTGATGTTAATCTTTATGCACCAGCTTTCCAACTGGAAAGACAAGAAGGCTAGCGAAATGAGGTGATTAACATGACATCCTACATTAGTAGTCAAAATGCTACAGCGGAAGGACAGTATAGATTGAGCAGCCGTGGATGATGCGAAAGAACTGATACAGGGATGCACCGAAGACTACATGAGAGAGGATTATCGATGGGCATTCATTTTCTGAGCTCAAGACCGCGGGATAACAGTATAGATCATTCCGCGGTTAAAGACATATACCAACTATGAAGGAAATTGTTCTGTGGGCGGTTGTTAATGTTGTGAACAACGAAAATCACAGCTTCATTTGGACTGTTCTTTCAGCTCTTTATGCGACATAAACTCACATTGAGCCGACAAGCAAGTACAGAGATGATACACACGCTACATTTCAAATGGCATTGACATTACGGTGAAGGTCAGGGCGAAGACTTGATACCTATACAACGCGAGCGACCATCCGAAAGGGCAATCGCTGTGCACCAGGCCCGGCAAAAAATTGTCAAACTTAAGGACGAGTATGACTACACCCATTTGTAAAAGCATAGTATCAAGGTGGTACACAAAAGGAAATTAGGAGGGCCAAATTAGTTGCAGCATGACCAAATGCATAACCTCTACCTAGACCCCCTCATCAAGTGGAAAGAGATTTCATTACCAGACGGTCGCCATATGCAGCGTTCACCACAAAGTTGGGATATACTGCTTAAAGAAGAGGAATCTGAGCCCGTTGGATATTTTAAATTCCAAGGATGGTCTCTCGCGTCGTATAGGTATGCTCGATACAATACTAGAAACTTCGCTTATTATTCCTTCCGATGCTGCCACAAAAACACAGGACTTGAAAAGCAAAACCCTCCTTGGAGACGAATTAATATCAGTTCTGAATGAAATCTGCGATATCAAGAATGAATTTTAAAAGCGAAACTACCTCAAAGCAAGGTAGATATATATATATGCTCACTGTAACATACAATACGGGTAATTGATACTTTGTAAGCCAGATAGATTGAGCGTGAGCACGGAGGAAAATCCCTGCTGTACTTCATTTCTCGCCAAAAGTGGCCTGGGGCTTTGTCAAATATACAAATATGAAGACAGAATGGCCGTAGCCGAAGGTAAACCGCGCACAAGATCTGTTAAATGTGCAAAAAGAGGTGTCTGCGGAAACGAGGTTGTACCCAGATGACTATAGTTCAGGCTCTGTCGAAATCGTACATGGCGCTTAAGTAAGTGGAGCGCATAAACCCTAAACATGACAATTCAGAACCTTTTGGGAAGAGTGGGAAAGGGGATACAAACAATACCGCCTAAACTAACATAATAAAAGATGACATATGTCCTGAATATATCAATAGAACCCGCCCTAGATGAGAACGAGAGAGAGCAGATACAAGCTTCAAGCCCAACTTGCAGATGAGGGCAACGCGAAGGCCTTTCTTATAAGGCCGACGCATTGAATAGAAGGCTCCGCAACCAGTTGACCACTGTCAATGATCTTTTTAGCCGACTTATCACAGAGGATACAACCACTGACGAAGAGCCACACTCATTTCGCGAGCAAGTAATCAAGATGAACTCTATAAATACATCGCTCAATTTTATAAAAAGCATAATTACGCTCACAGTCATAGAAAAAGGCGAGGGCAGTTAAACGTCATCTCCAGCCCCGAAACCTAAACCAGACCAAGGCGGTACAACTGAATGGGTTATAACGCACCTTGAACAACCTTTGAGATATGCTGCTGTTTAGTCCATGGTTTATCCGGGTGTCCTCACGTCTTTTCCTGAGAAAATTATTACACAGGCCTCGAGTTATTTCTTGCATATGCCGAAGTCGAAAACATCATACCTCGTTTCATCTGGAACTGAGCACTTCATTTAATTGGAAATCTTTCTTACCTGGCAGTAAACATGAAAACGGTAGAAGCTGCACCCCAATGCTGTCAGTCCAGTTGTAGGCTGCAGATAGTCAGACACCATAAGGCAAGATTCTCTTAATTTTGCCTAGCCTTATTTCATAACATCTCCTGAACTGCAGTTGCTATAAACCTCTTCGAGTTTGATGTTGGGTATCGTGTACGTTTCAAATACGTCCAAATAAACCTAATTTCTGAATGAGGCTTTATTCTGCAGAAACACTTAAATGTTCAGCAATAGTTGGGGATCTATGTTTTCTGGATATAGTTTAAGACGGCTCCGATGATGTATTTCCCATCGCTATTAAAGCGAAATAATGCTATAATTAATTCTTGCACAATGGCAGCGTATGTTATTTTGACCAGTCTTCTAGCTGGATATGTGACTCTAGATCAGGTGATATGTGCTAGCTTAAGTAAGCAAGTAGAGCTCCTAAACATTTCGTACAGATTAGGATTTCACAACATTTTGGCTAAGCTGCTAACAATAAATTTCGATGTGGGATCAGCCGCACTCAGTTTGACTCAAACTAATCCCGACAGATATTAAATACGCTGGAAAATAATAAGGCTTTCCTACCTAAAATGATTGCAGAATATAGCACGGCGATTGGGCGAGTTATCGTCGCGCTTATTTGCCCAAAGTATCAGTTCTCGTCAGCAGTTGTTTTCCACCTTTGCGTTAACCTAGGATACGATTATCACAGGGGACGTACAGGGCTCCCAATCCACCAGCGTGTGTCAACATCCCGTGGCCTTATATCCACTTGAGACAGATAAACATAACTAGAATTATTCTTGATGGGGGAAAACAGTAACATACTTAAGTTATTCCTGGAGAAACGCACACTGTCTCAAGTAGAACACCACATTGGGTCAGATTTCGCGAAGGCAGCATCCATGAACTTTCTATATACATTTTATATAATAAACAACAGTTAATACACTGGAGTGCTCTATCACCTTTGAAAATAAAAACTAGTGCTTGCACACTACGAGTCTACGTGGTCCCAGCTTTCTTTGTAGCCACTGCGATAGCGTCAGTGTCATATTCCCATTTGCCCTGAAGGTTTAAATTCCAGTCCGCGATTTTGTTGTTAGCACTTCAGCGCCACTTTAAAGCCATTGTGCGTCACCTTTGATGTAATCACGTCAATTGCTTGGGTTTTGGCAATAAGTGCATCCATTATGCATCTGTTTTACGCCAGGTATGCCATTAGGTGCAAGGGACACAAAGTCAAAGCACAATTTCATATTACATTTAAAACAACAAATAACACACTGGAAATTTAAGTGCTATTAGGTACAGACAATAAGGTAAAGACCATTTAATTTTCCAAGGAGAGGTTCTGTGAGTTTCTTTGGAACAAGGATGTTTTATTTTGTTTTATCTGAATATAATAATATTTTTATCTTATAATATAATGAATTTGATATGGTGCTGGTTTGTTGTATGTCACAGCAATATATTTTCCCCAGCCATTGACAGATGGAATGTTTCTTTAAAATATTGTCAGGCATCTGTCTCAGAAACGCAATTTTTGGTCCCTACTATAATTTTGGTATACTGCGGTAACGTTTTTCGGTATGTTTACAAATGACGCCGAACAAACTTTGTCATGGTTCCCAGCTCTACTAACAGTGTAAACGGTTTTCCACAACTTTCTGCTGGACACGTACCGACCCTACTGCATGCTAGCGGTAACCAAAGGAAACTAACGTCAAAGTCGCAAACATGTTCAAAATCCCCCACAGAGTTGGCGCGGGTGAGGCAAAAAGTGACCGCATTATCTAAAAAAGCTTCCTATGTCGACGCGTGCAATTTGTGTGCACTACCCTCGAGTACGTGGGGAAAAAAAATCTTTTTAAACCCACATTGGCCTCTGTACCGAGGTACAACATATCGAAATATGGCATTATTTTGTTTTAATTTTGTTTTAACTTTTTGTCCTATATTTCGATTTGTTTACAACATAGCTGGTGCTAAACCTTTATCTGATGAATACTGGTCGTTCTCTCTCTCTCTCTCTCTCTCTCTCTCTCTCTCATGGCGAATAACAGTCCTTGCAAATGCACTGATCCAGTAAAGGATCACGCGCCTATATATATATATATATATATATATATATATATATATATATATATATATATATATATATGAATATATATATATTAGAAATGAAATTGTCATAAAACTGAAAATCTTCGTGCGAAGACGTCCTTAAACTTGATATACAAGACTCTGTCAACACCGGTTTAGTATTGTTGTTTATTTTAATATAAATGAGGTGATAGCTTTAAACGAGGATATTTCGTCGATTCTGACTTTGTCCATAAGCACTTTTATTTGGAAAATGTTTTCTGAATTGTGTAGATATTTACAATCTGTTACTAAAATGTCAAATTTTGATTGTATGTTTTCATAAGAAGAAAAAAACTATATTCACAGTAATATTGTTACTTCAATATGCATTTGTTTTGTGGGTGTTAATATGTCAAATGTCGTCCTTACAGAATATATTCGAAATTAGAGATAGTTTTATTGTTGAGGTATACTAGTAATCTGATTAAAATCGAGATCTGCTTACGAAGTCGCGTTCTGCTGACCTTTTCCTTCCCCAGTCAGGTTACAGCAAACATACTGGAGAAAGTCAAAAGCATCATTCGGAATATACAACTGATAATGATAAACTCTTCCTAAAATGAAATGCAACCGTTTATTTCATTGGTTCACAACTCTATCGTTTACATTCAGAATAAATGATAGGAACCAATCGGGCTGATTAATAAAGTTTTTAGGTCTACAATAAAAGTATAAGTACACATGCGTATAGTGATGACACTGGCTGCGAGCTGCGCAGAATGTGCTGGCGGATGCCATGTTGTGCACCCTGCTTTATCTGATAGGTTACTAAACCACGAACTTATATTAGTGCCTGTCAGATTTGTTGTTTCGGAGATATTGCTTTTAATCAGATTGTTTTAATTTGGTTTTAAGCTTTAGGTTTACTACAATATAGATTATGGTTCAACTCCATGGTAATATTGTTTTTATTTGGTGTTAAGTTTCGGTTTACTACGATATAGCATTGGGTTCAACGCCATGGCTAATGAAACCTGCCTCACACATTCATTTTAATTTTTATTTTTCTCAGAAATAAGTGACCACCCACACTGAACTAAATTAAACAGAAAAACACCCAATTTTAAGCGCTGGTTGGAAAAGAACATATTTCTGCAAATTATCCTCCATGTTGAAGAGATGCAATTAGTGAAACTGACAGTTAAATTATATTTTCTTTGTGATGTACCTTCCTTTCTATCACATTGCTCATCAGCGGTATATATCTCTTCAAGAAACCGAAACAATCGTACAAAGCAGGTGTTAACCGGTGCTAGCATATCCAGTTTATATTAGGTGCTTATATCTCGTCATAACTTTGTTGTTGGATTACACTTACGCAGTAAGAGTTCTGAAGCCACAGTATATCTCTATAACATCACCTACACCACGGGCACAATAGCTACTTGCGTTTGGGAGATCCAGCATGTTGAAGTGGATAGTGACTATCTGTCCTACTATCACAATATTCCATCTGTATTGCGCTTCCCCATATGGATAGTTGTTGATTCCATCAAAACCAGGAGATGTTATCGTTCCAGGAATCGTCAGCGTATTGTCTCCTGGCGGCACATTCGGTGGAACTACAAATAAAAGAACAACCTTCATTTATCAACAAAGCAGGTGCTTCTAACATATAAGCGCACTGGGAAGTGTATATATTTTAGATCTAGAGTTAGCAAGTATAGGACTGTTATTGTTAACTCTTCATCTTTTTTTTCCAAAACGTAAACGCGGATAACTAAATAACCATTCAACTCATTCAACGACATTCTGTAATTCATCATTCTATCATAAAAGGATATTCAACGCTTCTTCCCTCCCTTCATCTCTGTCTCTGTCTCTCTCTTTCTTTTTGTCTGTCTGTATGTCTGTCTCTCTTTCTCTCTCTGTGCCTCTGTCTCTGTCTGCCTGTCTCTCTCTCTCTCTCTCTCTCTCTCTCTCTCTCTCTCTCTCTTTGGGAGAACGCTTCGGTGACCTAGCGGTGAGAGCGTCCGCCTCGGATGCGACAGTTCGTGATATCGAAACCCGACAGTCATACATAAGACTTATATAAATGCTACTAAATGCTGACTCGCAAAATGCTCAGCATTAATAGGTTAGTGTCAGGACTGGTGTCAGGATAATGTGACTGGGTGGGACAAAATGCATCATGTTTGCGGCATAATTACACAGTGGTAAACAACAATATAAACTGTCACACTGAAATCATCGTAGCGATATGACTGATATGATAATACCAAACACACACGCATACACATATTTTCTCTCTCTCTCTCTCTCTCTCTCGGGACAATCCTAGAAGATCGCTGTTTACTTTCTTTAATTGGTTTAGCATGTTGTTGATTTATTATTTATCCTCAATTTCTTTCATATTACAAATTGACTTGACGTAGTTACTGTTTGCTTAAGTTAACAAATCATGCTTCCGCATTCAGGCTGTAGTACGTTTCCTTTTCGACTCCAAAGTTGAGTCATGATAGGCACATTCACATTCACGAATCCTTCTAACCATGATTTTGATAAATCTTAGGTTTTGTAATTCATTGCGTTCAAATTTAGCTCTATCATATTTTCCTCTGCCTCCTTCTGTTTTAGTTTTAACATAGCACTGACAGCCTTTGTCTTAGCTTCAAGGTTCTTCATGCGCTTTTCCAAAAACTATTTTTCTTTACTTATCTCTTTTGCTCGGGCTCGAGGTAATTCTAAGTCCTCTCCTTTCTTTTCTTTCTTCCTAATTTCAACATTAGCATTAGTTATGTTTAAATTCCGCTGTCGTGCTAAGCCATACTAATGAGCTGGGCGTGACAGCAACTCTTTAAAATAATTGACTCATCGCTTTTTGATCAGACCGCTGAGTTGCCGTGAGCGAGTTCAAAAGCTGGTCATGTTTCATATAGTGAGCTGTGCTCGTTTGTCTAGCTTGGCTAAGACGGGTTTGAACAGCTTCTGGGTGACATCGCGCTGAAATGCATTTTTTCCCACTTTATCATCGAAGGCACGCTGACTCAACGCCGCCCGTTTCTCGACAGATTTTCTGAGGACGTCCTCGCGCTGTCGCTTATTGAAGATTATCTAAAATGCCATAGTGCTATATCTGTCACTGGCGGGCACGTAAACTTCGTCAAATCCGTTTCGGTATCTCTCAAGCACTATTTCTGGGCAGCGATCCAATGTTATGAAATTGTGTTTAGGTCCTGACGTAGTGGCGGCATAGAAGTCATGGAATTTTTTCGCGGTGATGCCTCTGAAGTAATCTCAAGCAATCGCGTCGACATTGCGGTTGTCCAGCCCTGAAAAGAGTACAAAACAACCCGTTTTGCGTCGAATGTATTTAGCCACGTCGAAGTATGATTTATTTAGGCAAATGCTGTTGCAGGGCTTGTTTAGTGACAACGGGAAATAATCACAAATTTTAGTCATGTTATCTTGGTTGATTTTGATCTCGTCATGCAAAATCTTGTGCGTGTCCGAATCCAATTCCTCCGCGTGCTCCATTTCGTCCGGTTCGACAATGGTAACAAAGCTGCTTTCGTCGCCAGCGATGCTGCCGAGAACGTTTTTATCCAACCACTTGTTAAACTCGTACAAAGTTCTGTATTTTTTCTAAAGTGGGTTCAGCATTTAAATAATCACGCGATCTTAGCTGAGCCTGTTGTTAATATGCAGATTCATCAGCATGTTGGTTTTTCCGTGGCTCAAAGGACACATGTCAAGCGTTAATGGCAAAACATCAACGAAAATTGTGTTGCTGCATTTTCGTCTCGTCACGTTGTCGAAATTAATGATGTTTTTTTATGTTAATCATGTTCTACACTTTCTTTTGTAAGCTCATCCGGTCAGGCAGGTCCGATACCTCCCAAAAGGAGCTGTATAAAAAAGGCAATCGAACCAGCAATTTCATTCTTGATGATCTCAGCATGAATCTTGAAAATGTGAGTTATCTTTCGTCGGATGCCAACGTCGCACGGTGGTCGAACATGTCTCAACTGGCACAGACTAACTGATCTCCCATCGAAGGGACCATGACGGGAAATCTCAACATGGGCGTCAGGATCATTAACGGACTTACAGCTCCAGTTGCTTCACATGCTCTCGTGTCTTCTCGGGTGGTTTCGAGACGGTGATCACCACAAAGTACGATAAAACAGCTTGAACTGCGTCAGGAAACGTGCACGTTGCGTGCATGTTTTCTATGTCTACCGAGGTCAGTTCTAATTTAACGAGGTCATCACCAGCTCTAATACGAACAGGAAAAATCTGAGACATGTGGGAGAGTACACCTGGCTCAATCCTGGTGCAACCATGGTATACTATTTTGGCACCTCAGGTTGATTTATTAGGGCAGATCGATACCCATCAGGAACGTACACTCCCCTTCACCCTGCTAATCTGAGATGAAGGGTTTCAGAGTCAATAACAGCACCTCATAAGCACTGATGAAGGTCATCAACTCTGAAATCACAATATCCGGACCACTGACTGGACTCCGGACGACGTGGGCTATTACGGATAACACCCAGGGGATCTCGTATTCGCATATATACTCGTTTAGAGAGACGAAATTATCGACCACCGGAACAACGTTCGTTGGAACTCGGGTGGAGCGAAAATCGTGGTAACGGATCATTCTCCCATGGCGAACAACGAAGTAGCCACACAAATGTGCGCGGATAAGCGTCGTGTAATAAACAGTTTCGGGCACATTGCATCACTCACGTGAAACACCGGAAACCTATGTAGTGTGATCATCTCGGCCTCGTCGAAATTTTCCTCTTCTTTGATGGCTTATTATGTCTTAACTCATTACATCGCACATACCTCCACGGGAAGCGAATGGATAAAGGCTGAATTTACATCTAAATTCTGGCTGCAAAACAACCTCCCCGTGGTAGACGCGAACTAAAAATTTCAGGTGCTTGGACACACTTCTGGATCAGAACACGTTCTCACGTGGATATTAAATGACATCAAGCCCGACACCACGGCGGACTTGCTTTACGAGGATACTGCAATCATTGGGGCAACCACACTCAAATTGTACATCGCAGCCACAAGCACGTACACAAATTACTCAAAGTTTAAATTTACGGCGCTCACGGTATAACCTAATAATTCCGAGCTCAATTATTTCCAAATTTTATACATGGTCGACTTAATCTAACCAACAGGCGAATACTTGTACCTTCATTCAACTAATATTGTTTTTACCTTGGCTGAAATCAGAATCGCCACTGAATTTCACCAGTTGTTGTTCGACGATACCTACCTGGAGCCCCTTGTACGCAGATGACCACCAGCACGTGCTCAAGAAGATCAAGGGACTTTATGCGGAGATTAACTGAGCGCATAATCTGTATAAATCTTCGCTCTGGAAAGCCTACGATAAATGGAAGCACGATTAAGTCAAACGGTCTCACGTTTCTGAGGGACTCTTGGGACAGAATCAGCTAAGAGGCGCCATCGACAGTATTTTACCGTGATTTTCAACAATAGAGAATAGAAGCGGTCAGCTGAATATCTAGAAGGGCTCGTTCATACCATCATAAAGGAAATACTTCCTGGAATCGTCAATGCCATCGTAAAAACGGGATACATCAAGTGGTGTAAGTTTGCACGAAAGTATAGACGACAAAGAGCAGAAAACAGATAACGACTGCATGGATAAAGTCGTAACAAAAATGCAATACATAGGTAAAACTGAAAACTGCGCTATGCCAAAGACAAACGAAAAATTTTCAGCATGCCATAATAGAGTACAAAGACTTGGATATCATCCGGAAAGTAATGAAGCTCAACGAACGAGCCCGTGAACGTTCAGACGAGGATGTGGCTGTTACGGAACTATCTGAAACGGCTCTGGAACACAAAAAGGCTAAATAAGCGTTATGTTATGTGATCATGTACAGCGAATATGCAAGAGTCGATCCAAATCTGGCTTCAGCGACGTATAGATACCTTGAGAATATCAGATGATGATTACAAATAAGCTAATCTTGTTTTTAAAGAGGGTTTTGACCTTCCCAGAGGACTGTTTGCTAATCCTCCAGTGGCTACATAGGATCTGCTGCAGAAATTTAATGATCCAGAAAAATACGTCCTCATGTACAGGTATATTATGGTGCCTCCTGGACTATTTGATTTTATTGTTCCAGAAGTAATAGCTTGCGAAAAGGTTAACAGAAACGTGGAAAAATAGCTACAGCTTTATTATCTTTGCTAATAACGCCACAATGTCAAATAAACTCACAGATGTTTCTTTGCGGTAAATTTTGTTAGACCATACTGGTGTTTAGATCATGTTAACCCACAAGCAACTCCCAACATGCTAGCGGATCTTGTAAATTCAACCAGACGACTGAAATAAAAAAAAAATGATCTAGTCATCATGGCGCCGATTCACCCGGAACAGCGGCAAGAGTTCACATGCAGGACTATTAAAGTATATAAAACGTATATGAAATTTCTAACAGAACATCTTCCACAGCTTCAGCCTCTGACACAAAGTTTAGTCAATTCAATAGTATGGGATGAGACCAGTCATCGATTTTAATCATATCGAAGAGAACCTGTCAGAGGAAGACTGGAGAGAACTCGAATAGTGTTACTGTTATTATCATCGAAAAGTCTACTTGTACAAACGAGGGTATCGACAATTATCGACACTTACTGAGAATCTTCGCAGTGGCACCGCTCGCCATGACCGCGTCTGAAACTGAAATCGTGTCCAAGCTTCACGACCAATCCGTTCTTGTTGATTTTATTCGGAGCGGGATTGGCTTTAAAAAAGATATTCAAGCGGTTGGAACCATCGCTGTAAGCCAAACAATAATATCAAGCATGCCTTTTCGGCGTACCAATAAGTGCTCAGCAAATCCAATCGTACCTGCGTGGGGGCAAATTCGACATTTCCCTGCTAATTCGCCAGCCGAGAATGGTATACGACATCCTGATCGATCTTGTACCGATGTCCTTAAGTCGCTTCGAAAAGGCCTATGAATAAATGTCAGAAAACCATCGAGAAGAGAAACCAGCATTTAAGTTAATTTCTGTCAACAAGACTGACATTAGCATGCTGAACAGATCGTATTTTATCGTGAACACGTGACATAGCCTGATCGATCACTCAGTGATAAATCTCTTGGTGACGTACGTCATGTTTCTGTATCGCCATCAACTTTAACGGCACGTACGCGACAATGTTTATCCTTGTGATATATCATGTCGATCTCGTAATAAGTTAACACCTATCGCAGGTCGTGTACAGCATTACTTCCGTGTCTGACTAGTTTGAGTCACCATAGTCCTCGCGGGGGTCGTGATCGCCAAAACACAACACGATACTGATGGCGAGGGAAGATTTGGTGTAACGGCAAAAGTCGCGGCGATGGAAATTTTTTATCATAATGCGGTGTGAAGTTCAGATTGCTGCAAGAGCACTTACGAAAGACAGCATCAATCAACAGACCTTGGGAAGCGATCGGAGACACGGCTAGGCCTGATAACATCTGCGAATAATAACAATAGGGCATCATCAACACCCTCGTTTCTCACATATTGTGGATCAAGTGGATCGTGTCTTCAGCTACAATCCGTATTTCGATAACATCAAAACAGCCTATATACGGTTTGCAGCGGAAGTCGAAGATGTAAAAAGAATTGGAAACACAAAATCATTTATCCATCAACGTCTTTGGTCTGGATGAAATCAAGTCTCGGAAAATATGACACGGTCTACCCGAGGAGAGGAAAATAGTTTACAGTTTGAAAATTTAAGCTTAAAATTTCCTCAGACTATTCATATCATATTCGACTCTGAGGCGATGCTGAAGGAAACGGTATGGTTCATTGAGCAGGTCGTGTCTGAGTATAATCGAATTACCAACATAAATACAAATTCAGTGCCGCTGATTCGGTTTACACCAGAACAGCGGCAGCACAAGTCGTTGGATCGTTGTCATATCTGCGAAGATTATTTCGAAACGCAAGTAAAGAAAGTCAGAGACCACTGGCACATCACTAGACGCTATCGTGACCATCCCACTCCCAATGAAACATCGACTTAAAGGCTCTAAATTTCATTCCAGTGATCGCCAATAATGTACGAGCGATGGAAACATTTTATCGTCGCGGAGGTAAACAATTCGCGAGTCAGACAACTCTTCAATTCCGTTGGAACCAAAATCAAATGCATTCATAATAACTTTGAAAAGTATATGTTCTCGATTGGCCCCTTCAGGTTCATAGACATTTTTCAGATTATGTCGTCGCCGTTGGTTGAAATTGATCCAAATGTGTACTGTCTTTGTTCGTGTCGACGATGCCGATCCGGTAAAAATAAGTTTACTCAAGTAAAAGGGATTTATCCTTACGAGTACATCGACAGATGATCAAGGTTCGAATAAACTTCTCTTTCTCCAAAAGACACGTTTTATTCTCACTTAAATGTGTCCAATATTACCGACGCCGAATACGATAGAGCACTCGAGGTAAGCAAACAGTTTGGTTGCCAGTTATTCGAGGATTACAACGATATGTACCTGAAAACGGACGTGCTGTTGCTCGCGAACGTGTTTCAGAAGTATTTCTGGGACACCTGCCAGAACATTACCAGCTATACCCATTCGTACTTCAACGTGCCCGAGAAGGAGTGAAATACATTGCTGAAAACGTCTGGATCACAGTTAAAACTCTTTACCGGCCCAGACATATTTTTATTTACCGAACAGTTGATTCGAGGCGGAATCTCAGTCGTCAGCAGAAGAACACACCGTGGCCACCAACAAATAGGAGTCCAACTACGATCCTACAAGACCACCCGTGCACAGCTTTTATCTGATCGGGAACAATCTGTAGGATTGGACCATGTCGCAGTCTCTTCTCGGTGGCAGTTATTACTTGCTCACTGCAGAGCAGTTTCTGTAGGAGCTCTCCATCGGTTACGTCGACGAGCTGGGCTACATCGTCGAAGCCGATCTGATCATTCCTGACTAATTGCACGAGCTCCACGCTGATTATCCGTTCCGCACTGAAAAACTTCTGGTCGACAATGAAATACTGTCTCCGGAACAGTTAGAGCAAAGAGACGAGTTTGGTCTGGGAGACTCCAAAGTAGAGTGTCAAAACTGCGCGCCGCCGAGATAAGCTCGTCTCGTCACATGCTTTCATCCACATGAAAATCTTTGACTAGAACCTGGTAGCCGTTGATTCCAGAAAAGCACATCTGAAACTCGACAAATCTGTGTACGTTGAAGCATCTGTACTCGATCTTTTAAAAATGCGCTCATCTGCATATGACGGACACCAATTCGCTCATCTACGAGATTCAGAGGAAGGATTTTTATCCGGATATATCCGACCACAAAATAATCTTTTGATCTCAGTAACTACCCCAGACATAGTCCGCTTAATTGTGCAGCTAATGAAAAGATAACAGGAAAGTTCGAGGAGGAGTGTAAAGGTGCGCCCATTGTGGAGTTGATTGGTCTGCGCCCTAACATATACCGGATCAAGCTGGACACGGGCCCGGTGAAGAAAAAGGCCACAGGCATTAAAAAAGCAGTTGATAGTGATATTGTCACAATCGATAATTACAGGGAAGCACTGGCTAGTGGTCTGCATAAACCAGATAACATTTAAATCTTACCGACATAGGATTTACATGTTGCTGGACAACAAAAATGACCTATTCACCTTCGACGACAAACGATACTGCTCCGATGCCGTTTCAACGTTACCGTTTGGACATTTAAACATCAGTATGTGGTCAGCTCATGTGTGTTGGTCGACCATCGGGCTCGATGAAGTCAACCTTGCGCTGCTCTTTGCTGATGGATCATCATGTAGTCTGATATGATATGCGCATGTCCTGGAGCAGTGTGTACACTGGAGGCATGACTTCTTTCTTGACGCTGAGGCCTTCCTGCATTCCCTGGCATCGGCGACTTTCGTTCTGCGGACAATCTCGAAGGTGTTTTACCCATTATTAACAGCTGCACGCCAGCCAGGTCTATCCTTGGCGCAGCATTCGAGGTTTATCACAAATATCGAGCATCATCTCAAACCGTCCTTGATGGAGTCTTTGAATCTTGTCTTCGGACGACCAATTTGTATGTGTCCACTATATATAGCTCCATACAAAATCAGACGTGGCATTTGAGTCTCCTCCATACGGATCACATGACCCGTCCACCGGAGTTGGGCTCTCTTGGCCATCGCTTCGATACTGATTAAGCCTGCTCTATCTTGCACTTCCAGATTCGTCACTCTGTCTTGCCATCTGGCGCCCATAATCCACCGCAGGGCTCCCGTGTGGAAGCGATCAAGTTACTTGATGTGCTTCTTGTATGTTGTCTAGATCTCACATACATATAGGAGGCATTTTAGCAGAACGGTTTATATAACATTACCTTGGTGGACAGTTTGATATTCTTGTGACTCAACACGCGACAGCGAAGACGTCCTAATGATTGACTGGCGCTGCTAATGCTTGCCGTTACCTCTTTGTCTAGCGATCCATCGGAAGATATGATGCTTCCAAGGTACTTGAAGTGATCGACATCTTTCAGTTGGGTGTCTTAGATAGACACAGTCGGGGGGCGAGCTATGGTGCCTGGGACAGGTTGGTGAAGAACCTCTGTCTTTTTCAGACTGATAGTGAGTCTATAGAGTCTCGATGCTTCTGTGAAGTGAGTAACGATGACCTGGAGATCTGCTTCCGTATGTGCCATGAGAGTACAGTCATCCGCAAAATTGCTTCAAGGATGAGTTTCTCCATAATTTTGGGCCGGGCATTCAGTCGGCGTAGGTCGAAGAGTGAGCCATCCAGTCTGTACTTTATGTACACACCTTTCTGGAGATCACGTGTAGCATGGTTCAGGACACATATGCAGAATAGTTTGAATAATACTGAGAACTCAACCCTGTCTCATGTCCTTAGAAAAGTTGATTGGCTTGGAGACATCCCCATTGTAGAGAACGAGTCCCGTCATGCCGTCGTGGAAAGATCAATTCATCTTAATGAACTTCATAGGATAACCGATTCGTGCTAAGATGACCCATAGTGCATCTTTCTTCACCGTATCGATGGCCTTTGTAAAGTGTATGAAGACACCGTAGAAATTCATGTTTTGTTCAATGCACTTTTCCTGTATTTGTTTCACTGTGAAGATCATGTCGATTGTGCTCCAATCTGGTCTGAAGCCACATTGGGCCTCTCGCAGTATGGCTTCCGAGACATTACCGACCAGACGGTTGAGAAGGACGCGCGCCATAATATTATGCTGTGATGTGATGTGATGTGATGTGATGTAAAAAAACATCAACAAAGAGTTTGTGCTTACTTATTGTCTCTCATACGTCTGGTCTAGAACCACCATGGTACAAAACCAGCATCACTATGATCACGTGGTCCAGAAATTCCTAGAGCCCTCGTGCGTTTGGTCAAGAACCACCATGGTTTTCTCATTAGAATACCATGAGTGAGATTCCTTCGTTTGGTTCAGAACATCTATGGTTGATCTAGACCAGAACATTCATGGTTTATTTAGACCAAAACAACCATGCAATGTATTTCCTACGTATGGTCTAGAAATCACATTTTCCTATACTACTTGTATCAGCCCTGACCATCACATATGTTGCTATTAATGCATAATTCAACATTTTTAATTGGTAAACAGGATAGCAATCGCTGCATTATTGGCAGATTTACGGCCAAAACAACACTTATAACCCCATTCATCCTCCTAATAGCTTTCAGACTCAACTGTACTATGTGTCTCCTGGAGACATATGATGGATGCATTATATTGTTTTACCCAAAATAAAATATGGAAATCGTTTCAAATTTGAAATATGTAGACCCATAACATTAATTGGTAAATTTGTAATTTCGGTATCCATTACTAGTTCTGTTTTTTAGTTTAAAAGCTTATATAACTAAGTATAACACAACCAATTTCATAAAAAGAACTTGCATACACCATGAGATACACTTTTACACGCGCAACTCAACATGTTTAAAAAAAAACAAATCTGATTAGTGTAGTAAAATGTCATGCACCACTGGTTACATATGCGATTTTACCCCAAATAAAGACACATGATGTATGTTCTACACCAGGGTGTTTTAACATCAATACAGCATAGCTATATCAAAAAAAAAAACACAAAACAGAGCTTTTGCTCATACATTTTATTCTTTTAGCAAAAAGTAAAGAACCATTATATATGAATTTTCCATTTATTTGATGGAAATTTATATGTGTGTAGAAAGGTTATTGAAACAAGATGCGTGCGTGCGAGCGTATGTACGAATCTGCATACACACACATTGATACATACATATATGCATATATACATAAAAACATATACATGTCTACATAAATAAATGTAGGACCAACACGAACATCTTATACTCATTATTTTTAAAATCAAGCACGAGAATAGCACAAGTTCAAACTAAACTGCAAGATCATCTGAACTTTCTTACCCATTACAGGCTCTGTCCTTCCAATAAAGCCACTTTTCCTAACTCAGAATATTCATAGGCGCGATAATAGAAAAAATTCTCATCTTTTGGTACAAAGTTTTATGGTTCCAGTTATATCCAGAATCACTATGGATTGGGATTGATTGTTTTATTGTCACCAAAACGGTCAAATTTGTACCTTTTACCAGCCGTTGTTTTGGAATACAGACTGCAATTGTAATACCAGGAATATTCAATTTTTAGTTGGGTGATCAATCTATTTAAGAGTCCCATATTTTGTCGAGTGACATCTTCCACTATTCTTACATTGCATTTGCTCTTAAAATCCCTTTTCTTCCTGGCGATATTGACTTTGGATTCTGCTTTCCAAAATAGTACAGGCTTTGGAGCACCACTTTTGCCAGGGTTCCGATGTAATGCAAGAGTATCCTTGTAATCTGCTACTTGGACTGTTATATTTTTCATCATCTCAGCAAACGTTGCTTTGACATTTTCATTCTGTGATTTAGGGAAGTTGAGAATTTGACGTTGATTTTTCTTTAGTATTGTTCATTATGGTTTGCAGTCTTAATGGCTTTCTTGGAGCGATCTTTATTTTCTTTCCTTTAACTTTTACTTTCTTTCCTTGAGTCCTGTAAGTTTTGTGTCAGCCTGTTTTTTTCAAGGTTTGCTGATTCATTGTTTTAGTCTGGTAGCGCTCCAGTGGTCTAGTGGTTAGAGCGTCCGCTTCAGATGGGGGAGGTCGTGGGTTAGATTCCCGACCGAGCCATACCAAAGACTTAAACAAAATGGTACTAAAAGCTGCCTCGCTTTGCGCTCAGCATTAAGAGGTTAGTGTTAGGACTGTTCGGCCTGGTGTCAGGATAATGTGATTTGTGTGGGACATCATGCTACATTTGTGCGGTATGATGCCCCAGTGATAGATATCGCTATAAACTGCCATACTGCAGATGTCGTAGCGATATGGCTGAAAAAGTGTTCAAGCTACGTTAAAAATCCAAATCACGCACACACACATCCTTTGATTCGCGCAGCGTCGAGGAAAACGTCGCGAGACTCATTTTCGTGTGTGCTTCCTCTCGGTCATGTATCTGAGTTTCGTAGTGATGTCCGCGAGGCTATTTTCATAGCTAAAAATAAGTCATGTTGCACCGAAAACACAACTATATTGCAATTTGGCGGGGCCCTGACGTCGCTGATAGCTAAGTTGAGTGGTCAAACGTGACCTTATATAGAGACAAAGAAATTTTCAGCTCCACTGGGTTGATAGTTATCTATGGACGGAATTCATTTACTCCGAAGAAAAGACGTGTCGCGGTTCTTGGAATAAATAATCCATGTTGGAAATTCATCCAGTGTTTTTGTCCATGGAACTGACAATTTCGGGATTAAATGTGAATTAGTGTCATAATTGTTTGGAACCTCATAAAGCCAGTGCAGTACAGTATATTCGTGACACTAGCCGGCATTTACATAAATTTCCTGAAGTTAGACTTGCTGACATTCCACTAGGAAACCAAACGTTAAAACTAAATAAGAACGAAATGAACACAAATAAAATAAATGTATGGAGGGGGATTACCGCCATAATTATATGCGTGTATTTCCCAATCTTCCTTGATGCATTATTGTAATTGGCTGCTAGCAAGTGCTACTTTCATAATTCTATCAATGTATATTGTATTTTCATTGATGCAGATTGGACGTGGCAGTTTGCAATTGCTACTTTCCTTCTGCATTATTGTAAATGACTGCTTGCAAGTGCTACATTCATACTTCTAGTCATGAATTTTCTATATTTCATTGATCCAAGCTGTAAATGGTTGCTTGCAAGTTTTTCTATCTACATTCCTTCTGCGTCATTATATCTTGCGATTTGCCAACTACTGAATTGATTCTGTAGTTTGTCGTATGACAAACCCTATGTCAGTTATTAGAAGTTTTGTATATTCTGTTTATAAATTTTACAATTACATAATTCCAACTACTGTTTTCATACAGATTTGGCCTTGCAACAATGTAAATACTAAGTTATATTAGTATCGTCTTTTGTTGTCCAACTCGTGTCGCCATCTGTTGTCATAATGGCATACTGATAACAAACGGTTCTCTAAATTTCTAAAGTTTTTCCTTTGTGCTGCTCTTTGCAATACGAAAGTAGTTTAGTGAAATATCTATGATCAAAGAAAGAGAGAGAAAGAGAGAGTGAGAATGCACCAAAACTGCATATTTTATTAAGTCATTGTAATTGTCTATATTTATCCTGGGTTGATGGGTGTGTTTTGGGGCAGTCTTTAGCAAGTATCAGCAAAAGAATAAACTCTGCTGATATTACTCGGTAATTATACAGGGTAGAATTTTACAGATCACATTCTTTTTATTTGGTTTTGTTCTATTTAATTGCCTACATGTATCCTGGGTAGGTGAGGGTGTTTTGGGACAGTCTTTTTTTGTTTTAGGGTGGTCAAGAGGTCGTTCATTTGGTGATAAATACCAATATGGGGAAAAAACTCTTCTGATCTTACTTGATAATTATACAATGCAGGATTTTACTGATTACTGTCCTTTTTAAGGTTTGATTCATTATAATGGTATACATGTATCCTGGGTAGGTGAGAGTGTTTTCGGACAGTCTTGAGCTAGCCCCATTATTTTCAGGCTGACAAATAGAAAATTAAACTGTTGGATGTCTAATTCATGCATAAGTTGATGGAAATAATCAAATATAAAATTTGCTGGAGAGATTTGGGGAGGCAAACAAGTGTTAAAAGACATTGCCTAAACTTTTAGAACAGTTTTTGCTTTAATATTCTTCAAACGAATTGACTACGGAAATCTTGAGGACGCACACATTATGTTCAACAAGTATTGGTTGCCTGATTTGGTATTAGGTAAAGAACCGACAGTCTACCATCTTTCTGTTGAATGTCTTGTCAAATGGTCAAATGCAGGAATAGGTTGCAGATGTGCCTTAGATATCTTCTGTTTGGGATTTCCTACCATTTGACAAATGTGACAAGATCTATGGTACTTACAAACATCACTTTTAATTTTCGGCAAATAAAAATGATTCAGGATCTTGTGATAAGTCTTATTGACTCCAAAATGACCAGCTTAAGGAGTTTTATTGGCTTGACTAGGCATTTCCTGTCTATATGACTTAGGAACAACAATTTGATTGTTCACTGACCACTCATCACCGCAGGTACATCAGATGTCTCCATTTTCTCATAATGACCCCATTTTTAACAAAGTAACAAACTTGTACTTGCGTATCTTTAATTTCTAAACTCAGTCTTGTGTCTGAGGAAAAATATTAGTTGGGGGCCTATAACTCACATTAAAATGATTTGCATGCTTATAAAGTAGCTGTTACTTTTTGCTCAGATATTTTGCAACTGCATTCAGAAATTGGCTAGTGGTTTCTTTTATTCTGTGAAGAAACTAACTTAGTTCTCTCTCTCTCTCTCTCTCTCTCTCTCTCTCTCTCTCTCTCTCTGCTGAGTGATTAAGACATTTAAATTATGGAATTTACCGTATCCATTGTTCCAAGGCACATACATTAGGGATAAGAGGCCAAATTTACAATTTCATCTCAGGTTCATAAATATAATAGTTTGTACGGTCAAAGTATCAGAAATAACAAATTAGCAAATAAAATATAACGCTTTTCACGGTATTTTGCTCATAGCAAGTGCAAAAAACTTGTTTTTATTGCCCACAAAATAAATTCATGAAAAAGTGAGCATTTGTGTACTGTACATACATTGAATACAGATCCAGTAATGGAATGTTTTCGGGGATTAATTCTTGACACAGACACTAGGGAATATAACCTGATTGTTCTTGAGTCATAATTTACAAATGTATGTGGTACACAAAAGGTAATGTGTCTTGGCCAATCCAGAATTTAAACAGACAAAATGTTCAAACAAAATGGGGTGGGAAGGGTTAGCGGAAATATAACGTTGTGTAAATACATCTAGTTGTATACAATTTGATACATTTAATTTTTGTGCTACTTGCAGACAACCTCTCTTCCGAATGTTAATACTCTGAGACATCAGCTGCTGTAATTTATTTCAAATGATATTTTAAATAATACGCACAAACATGTCGTAAAGTGGTATAACCTCTTGTTGCTAGGTCAGAAAATATTATCTTTCTGAGGCAAAGGATTCTTTTAACGAATCAGGAAATTAAAATAAGTTGGTCCAGTATTTGATACAAAAATATTTTGGATAAAAGTGCTTTGGGTTTGATTAGTAAGCCTCCATCTGACTCTGACTTATACGTTTTGGAATTGAAAGTAAAAAAACAAACATGAAATGTAGTTAAAATTGGAAATGCAGTTGCAGACAAACGAAAATGCAGTTGCAGAAAGTGAAGAGAGAAACAAATGCAGTTACAGAAAGATGAGAAAGACCTACAATTAAAAAAAGGAGAGAAAGAGAGTGTGTGTGAAACAAATGCAATTCCAAATGCAGAAAGGAAGATAATAGTAAGAGAGGAAATTTCAATTTAGATTTAAAATCTTAGAGCTGTCAAGTGAAATACTTTACACACAATTTCAGGTTTTCATGTTGGTAAAAATACCAGGTTAATACCCTCTTTAAAGAAAAAGAAGTAGATAAACATCTACCTCATTTTCAAAAATGCTGAAAATGCCAATTAGCCAAGGGAACATTTTACTTTGTTATCACAGAGTACACGTTTTTGACAATTCTCATGATATCTATATTTTCCTGTTAGTACAAAAAGTGCTGATTACGATTTGGTTATGGAATGTATCTTTACGGGTAATGAATTGGTACATGAGGTTTACCCACACAAGTTTAGAAACTGTAAAAGAAAGAAACTGGATAAACCGTTTTGAATTTGCAAGAGAAAAAGAGTTGTTATTTTACAGTGGTGCTTAGCCAAGAAAGTTGGTCAAGATTACAAAAACCTTAGACAACTCATATTAGTTGAAGAGTTCAAGAACTGCGTCCATAGTGACGTTAAGACCTACGTTGTTGAGCATTAGGTAGAAACTTTAGAAAAAACTGCTCCTACTGCTGACGATTGTTCCATAGTTCATCAAGTATCTTTTGTAAGTCTTCCACTCAGCAGTCTTGTGATAAACAAAAACTATTTCAGCATAATACAAGCACTTTCAAATTTCCAACTTAGCACAACGTTTATAATTCAAGTTTCTGATAAGATCGTTCCGAAGTCATTTTCTCTTCCTACACGTGCCTACGTGTATCTATTGCAAGAAGAAAGGGCGCATTATTTCTGATTGCTACAAATTGACAATTAAGCAACAGAATCACGATAGACACATTCCAAATGCTCTTATTTCTAAGCGGTGAAAGACACATCTATGTATTGAAAGCAATACAGAAGATACTTGATATTCATATGCATCATAGTCCTGCATTTGACGAACCATTTAGCAGAACAATAATAAATTGTGTCGATTCCTTACCTAACACCAAGTCAGACAACCAACATTTGTTGATCATGACGCGTGCGTCTACAAGATTCCCAGAGGTAATCCCTTTGAGGAATAGTAAAACTAAAACAATAATAAAGGTTTTGTCAATTTTTTTCTCAGTTTTGCTTGCCCTTATCTGTCCAAGTTGATCAAAGGTCAAATTTTACGACTGGAGTTTTCCAGAGAAATTACCTGAATTAGGCATCCAGCAATTCAAGTCAAACGTTAAATTAAGGTATAAAAGAACTACAGTGTAGAGAACTTTTCATTCTCGTGGTGGAGTTATGTTTCTCTTGCTCATTCTTCAAAACAATTTCAGATTTGATATTATGGTCCTTACAAAGTTAGAAAGAAAATGAGTGAGGTAAATTACAACATTAGTATTCCTGGAATGTAAATATATTAAAGAAGTACCGGTATTTTGATAAAGATGGACAGGCTAATTCTGCAATCAATTTAGTTGAACTTGTCCCACACAGTGAGGATTTAAGCGAAGAAATGAAATCGAACTGCAGTAACTATGGAGTAAGCAATCTTACGAATTTAGAAATTATGAATAATCTGAACTAGAAGCTTTCACATTTGCAGAAACCAGAAAGGAATGAACTATAAAGCGATTACTTGAATATGAGCACTTGTTTCCAGATGTTCCTACACGAACAAATAAAATCTACCATGACGTTGAAATTTTAGATTGCACACCTGCGAAACAGCATCCGTACATGATGAACCCTTTCAAACAAGAATTTTAAAAAAAAAGGAATTCAGTATTTGAAGTATTTGATCGAGACTGATTTCATAGACCCGAATAAAACTGACTGAGTTCGCTATGTATATTTGTACCGAAACCAGATACTATAGAAAGGTAAACAGTGTGACTAAAACAGATTCATTTCCATTCTCAAGAGCCGATGACTGAAATGACAAAATTGGTAATGCGAAACATGTACTAAGTTTGTTCTTCTGAAAGAATTCTGGCAACCTGACGGAAAGCGCAATGGAAATTTCGTCATTCGTGACTGTGGATCGACTTTATCAATATAAAGTTATGCCATTTTTGGATGAATGGTTCGCCTTGTACTTTCCAACGCTTACCGAGCACGATTATAATATCTGGCCTAGATAAGTGTGGTGCTTTCATCGGTGAGGTCATCAGCTACAACGACATCTGGAAAGATCACTTGGAGATAATTAGGAAATTATCTGACAGACTCACTGATGCAAATTCTACAATTAAATTATCCAAAAGTAAGTTATGTCGTGCTTGTGTTACATTTCTAAGACATATCTTGGGACATGGACAAGTTAAACTTATAGTTGCTAAGATTAATGTTATCTGTGAATTTTCTGTGCCTATCAGTAAAAAATAACTGATGCGATTTTTGGGGTATGGCTGAATGCTATTTGAAATTTTGAACCAGTGTTTCCATAATTACTGAACCCCTGACAATTGTGTTGAGCAAGAAAACCACTTTTATTGGTCTGAAAAATCTCAAGAGTCTTTTGTTAAGTTAAAAGCCATATTTAAGAGTGTACCAGTTGTTTCAGCTCGAAATTTTCAGTCAATCATTTAAAATGTCTTTTGATGCAAGTGATTTGGTTGTTGTAGGGTTTAACGCCATTTTCCAGTACACGATAGGCTATACATGGCGGCCAGTATTAATGGTGGAGGAAGAACCCGGGAAAATCATTGAAGGAACCAACGACCCACGAAAAGCTACTGGTAAGCATTCTCACATACCCACATTGGCTGAATCCGAGACTCAAACCCACGCAGACAGAGGTGAGATGGTAATGATCCGTAATGGAGAGCGGTGTAGACCACTCGGCCACTCGGGGCCCCTTGATGCAAGTGATGTGGAGGGTGGTGCACCATTGATTCAAGAAGAAGAAAAAAATCGTGCAGATCATCCAGTATATTATGTTTCTGGGAAATTAAACAAGCACCAGAGAATTCTTCAATCGAGATAGAGAATTTCAGGCTTTGATATTGACATTGAAACCCTTTGAAGTGTATATTAATTTAGCATCTCAAATTATTCGGTAAGATGGAAACAAAATTCAGAGATTATTCTGTTGAGTTTGATGTTAAAATACTGACATTCGGCACGTTAAGGGAAAAGACAATTTAATAGCAGATGCACTTTCACATGTACAGGAATATTATATTGTTTAATGTATACTTTGTGTCAGTCATAAGATTTCATTTTATGTAACTTTGTATCACATATATATTTGACTAACAGTTTAAACAAAAGATAGCTTTATTGGATAGATCTTTCTTTTTCTTTATGAGAAGAAGTATTATGTATATTTAGTTTGAATTGTTCGTTAGTTATTTTTTTTTTGTATTTCTTATGAGTAAGTCTTTTGTTTTAGTTATTTGTATTGCTTGAGCAGCAGGTGTTAGGTGAACCGACCAAATGGTGGATGGGGTGGGGGTGAATAAATGACGCAAAATAAAATACATGGAGCCGTTGGAATAACTAACGAACATTAATATAAACTGTATGTGACACATGATGATGTTTTTATGTGCCATAAAATGTGAATATTTTTATTTGACATTTTAGTCGCATATCAATAAATGATGACATAACAAATGGGTGACTAAACAAATACCAAACAGGAAGTGCCCGCTACTATCTTGAATGACGATGGATATCTCTTAAATCTTGGGTAATTATTTTCTTTTTCTTTTGCCATTGCAATTGTTGAATCGCTGAGTAAGAATTTTTAGAGATTCAGCGGATTTTTTATTTTCACTTTTTCTTTTTCCATTGTGCGTTAACACACACACACACACACACACACACACACACACACCGTGAATCGCCAAGTGCAAAACGAAAATGCAGAGATTCAGAGGGCTGCCCAGGCTGAATTTTAATTTGCTAATTTATGATGAAGCACGACATCAAAATCAGATTTTGACAGGGTAACCGGAGATAAGAAACAAATACCATTTGAACTACAGCTGTATGATTTTATCAAACAAGCAACGCCCGAATTTATCAACGATGGTGCTGTTCATGTTTGTGCAACATTTAAGATCGATGGTGATGGTATTTTCGTTAATTCCACTATGAATGAGAAACGAGCATCTACTATTATCAATAATCTTGTTGATGACAGCAGGGACATATTCAGAATACAATTTATTGCAGAATATATCAGCAAATATGGCCCGACTTGGATTATTCGTGATAACTCGACCCTGTGAAGAGATCACGGCGACATAATATAGTCAAGATAAATAAAAATTTAAAATCAGGTATTTTCATTGGAATAGACAAACTATACTACAACAACTCTTATCCAGTTTCCTCAGTTGTTTATGCGCTTTATCGTTTAAATGAACCAGACATAGCTGCTCTTGTTCCGATAAAAATAGGTTCGTTAAATTGTGTTGCTCAACGTGTCAGAGAGCAATTTTTAAACTCCAAAGATAAAAATGGACTTACAGAATAAAAAATAAAAAATTACCACAATGGGAAAATTCTCTTATTAACGGAGCTAAGATAGATGACGATGTTATTTTAGAATATATATATTGAAGTTTCCGATGAATACAAAGCAATCACAAACAAGATTTTGTACAGTTCTGGTAAATAGTTTAGTAAGGGTTCTCCAATAATTTTATATGTTCCAAAGACCACCATAATTTACATGCGTGAACCGACTCGATGACAAAAGTTCCAAGGAAGATAATAGTACGATTTTATGACGGCGATATCTACGAAGAAATCTACAACATCAGTAAGTGTGACCCTGTATCGGTCCTGCTATTTCACGAAGAAGACTATGAGTCGGATGAACCAAATTTGATCAGTTTATTTTGCCATCGGCAGATTGCGGTAAAATATGACAGCGACAACGATGATTTTACTCGTTAACTATTTTACAGCGTCGTCCGTTGTGGCACATAAAGACTAACATAAAATTAATTGTTGTCCACCTCAAAAAGAATATTTCGATGATGTATCACAATCTTGTGTTGAGTTTGGCCATGGTGGTCTTTGGAACACAAAACATAATATATCTGACATGATTTCAGTTGATAACGTAGCAGTTTCTACGGCTGCTTTTCTTGGGCTTGACGAACGTCATCATTATTTCGAGCGATTCGGTAAACCAGCATACGAAATTACTAGAGTTGCAATAAAAGGGCAACTACCATATATCGATCTTACTTGATTTGCGGATATTGAATCATTCAAATTTTCAGCGAGTATTTATCCGGTTATACCAATCTGGTTTGGTTGACACTTTAATAAATGAGATGCCGGTGTCAGTCTCAACGAGTGTTTCGCAAAAAATCAGCGTGGTTGGACTCCTATAGTACTATTACGATATATGTTGGACACTTATATTTTAAAGTCGTGGGGTATAACCTCTGCGATAATGTCATACAAGTCACAAAAACTGTCTGGTTACAACACGATGATAAAGAAATATGCCGAAATATTATCGGTCTACTAAAGTTTACTCGGGGTTCATCATCTGATAATGCACTTCTTTGCACGAGACTAATCATGGATCCAGCCGAATTAGATTTTGTTGTCAATGACAAAGAGGGGCGAGGTGTACTGGTGTCACGGAGAAATGCAACAACACAAGATTTAATAATTATTGGCATAATCATTAGCTATTGCGTCAGCACTTCTCCTCAGTGTATTCATTTAAGATCATCAAAGCTCACCTACGCGTCAATAAACATATTAGCGATGATCAACATATTTCTTAATGACGTTGTTGGAGACTCCATGGATTCGTTTTATACTAGTCGTTGTAAAATGGATCTTGTGAAACCATTTAGCGATAATACCAGCGATGATAGTTGTGGTTCGTGGCGAATAAAACACGAACCAATAAGTAAATATTCAGAGTCGGCTGACGTTTCAAAACCAGATATTTCTTATGGCAACTATAATGTATCACAGGTTTCATGATCAACATCAGTAATAGCACGGTCTATCGGAATGGTAATAGTAGTTCTGGTAAAACAACATGAGCGATATAATTATTTAAAAACTCGGATATGATTGTGCTGACGCGAACTCACCGGATTGCTAGAGAGATGAGACAACGTGGTTCAAGCGAATGCAAACATTATAGTTTCTTTAGATGGCGAGGTGTACCCCCCGACAAATGGGTGAGAAGTATATCCCGAGAATAATTATCTGGGATCAGATTCTTTTTTTACAGTACCCAAAGAAACGAAACAGAGCTTTCATAATCGGTTACTAACAAAATCTACTACAATTATCATGTGTGGTGATCATGGATAGCCTCCTCCGTTTACAAGTGAATCAATCAACTGTGTTAGCCACTATGACGAAGTTTTGTACGACCATCAATGACATGATGAACAACGACTACAACTGAAATCGTTAATCGGAGTAAAACGTGACAAAATTCAGTGTGAAATACTGCGTATCGTAATTTCAGAGACTCCAGTGTCAGATATATGGAACTTACGGCGCCCGAATGATCTAATAGTTGTATTCAGGAGAAAGTCCGTGATTCACTTCAGCGTAAATTATTTGAGCATAACAAAGAAACATTTCCTTATCAGCTAGTCCCATTATGTTATCGACCAACAGATACACGCAGACAAAATATACAAGTTGATATTCTTGGATCCGGCATGAGACAAAAAGTTGTTCTTAATAATACCGTCGGGGTTCTAGTAGAGTCTGAACAACAGGCGTTGTCGGTAAACCCATCGTGCTGAACTCCGGGATATGCAATAACAATTCATTCGCCTCAGGGATTAACAATATCAGATGCCAAGATCTGGATTGTCGATGATCGATTCAAATGGTCGAATTTAGTTGATCTAGCTGTGCCTAGAGTAACAAAACTATCCCAGTTACACAGGGTTGTCTACGTGTTGGAGCTGCCAACAGCGTCACAAACAACAACAGTGTCTCCAGTAATTGTCAGCGTAGTGATGAAAAATTGACAAGTTATGCGAGAGATGACACAAAAATTACCTCAGCTTGATCTGGATGTGAAATTTGTCATGACGCTGAACAACGACAAAATAATCACGGCACCTGCTGTAACACAATAATGTTGTTGTGGCAATATTTTCCTAACGACGTAAGACAATTTGTCGTGGACAGAATCGATAGTAGTCTCTGTCACAAACGTGGAAATGTCACAGTGACATGTCTTGATGTAACAGACGCAGCGGAGCTTAATTCCTCAACGCGTTTTATTCTTGTTAGCGTTTTTTGTTGGCGCGTGGAAGAGATCTCCGCTCACGTCTGAGACGCAGTGTCCAATCTGGTGGTAAATGTTTTTTCCTTCAGAAATTACATGTAATTGTTCACGCACAAATCCACGTTGATGAGTCGTTGAGTCCAGTCTGTATATTGGTGGCTGCGTACCAGATCTCACCAAGCTGGAAATTGTATGTGTTGTTACACTCCACACATGATCAGTTGCCCTTACTTCGCCACTCAAAGTTCACCAGGTTCATATAAATACCTCACTGTTACTTTACTACCCAACGCTGGTTGTTGTACTTGATCTGGTGATTTTCGTCATGGTATATGTTTTGCGCAATTGCATTGGTGGGTTTCATGTTAATTCCACCCGTGACCTCTTTGTTTAATATGGCTAACACATAAGGTAGTCTCGCAACCCATTCACGAAATCTGTCTTGGACGTGCAGTAATTCTTCTTGGGCATATTCATGTACAAAGAGTTGTTGTGTAATTGTTTGGTTATATCGTTCAATGTTTTCCTGTCTTCACGCTTGATTTTAACTTTATGTTAATGCATCAGCGTCGTTACTGCACTGAGAAATTCTTGACCAGGATCAACCTGTAGCAATTGTGGCCATCGCAGGCCGCTATACGGCCCGGGTCCACGTTGATAAATTCGTTCAGTTGCTGATGAGACTTCGGTTTAGCCTTTTTGTACCTGCTTTCAGTATCTACGACAGTAAATGAGTTTTTATATGTGCGACGTTTATGCACGTCATCTGGTAAAAACAAAATATCTGCCTTATGAACTTCTTTGGATGTGCTGACATCAAACCGTCAATGTTAAATAGTTTTGGGACGTGGACGATACACTTGCCACATGGTCTGTCGGGACAACCAATCAGCGGCTACAGTTCGTTCGATATCTGTTACATCGGCGAGCTTTTTAATTGCTGCTTCACCTCTCCAGTGTCCGATTGGACTATAAGAAATCGACTCACCTATGAATTGTTGACATTTAATAACCCGCTCCGAACACTTTTTTACGTTTCATCGCCGATCTTATCAACCGATTCGCGAGTGATTCTCGTATGTTTTTATTCTTTATCGAATTCAGCGTGTGACTTAACTTGACATCCCCGATATGTCGATGTTGTAGATCTAAATTTGTGTACGCGATATAGCAGGCTTGATCAATCGCATTTACCATACATTCGCCTGGTTTTTCGTTGACGTTTTCGTCAAGTCTAATATCAAGGAGAGTTTAAAGACAGCAATAATTATATTATGGACGATGCTTTCCCTCAGAATACTTAGCCCATTGGGTTCCAGGTGTTTTCCGGAGTGTCTTAGCAATATCGCCACCATTTTTTGCAACGGGAATACTCACAAACTTATATTTTTGCTCGCCGCATTTTACACATTTACCTGTAAGTGCTGACGTGTTATTTGTCAACGTAGTTGCTCTTAGATATTTTGTACCAGTGACTGTTTTTCATCTAACACAATATAAATTCATGATTATAAATAATATTATATCTGAACAATAAGAACGTGATTGACTTTGCAGCGACACGTGAGCATGCACCGGTCAAGCTTCATCTAGTGTTATCAAATTCCATTCGAGCTATCTTAGGTGGTCCATCTGGGTCGGGTAAAACTAAGTTGGTGCTCAACCTGATTTTCAGGTTACTCAAATGGGACAAACTGTTTTTAGTAGCGCCATCTGTGGATCACCAACGATGCTATACTGTTCTTAAGGAATTTAATGAATCTTTAGCGGCCGAGGACGATCTTATTGAATTCATCACATACATCAATGAAGCTCCGTCCGTCGAGGATCTTATCGTGGATATCAACCAACTGTGGTTTATGATATTGTTGACAAGCAAGGGAACCCGACCAGAATAATTTCACGGGCAGACAGAAAAACACAGATGCTATTTATGTTCAATGCGGTATACTCAAATTCCGAAAGTGATCAGAGATAACTGTAATTTTGTTGTAATTTTTTCAGTTTTGGTACACGTAACCTACGCAGTATTCATCAGACATGGTGTCCCGATGACATGGACATAGATTTCTTCGCACATGCTCATACAAACCCGTATGGATTCTTCACGATAAATTTACATGATCCAGCAACACGTTATCGAATTGGTCTAGAAAAAAATAACATTAAAGAAATATATTTGAACCAGAAGCCATTACCAAGATTATCTCTACTATCAAACAAATGCAGCAAGATGGTATCGTGGTTCACCACGATGTTGAAAAAATCAAGATGATTTTGAGATAATACAGCAGCGACGTGAAGAGGACAGATATACACTCGCGGCTGAGTATAGATTTATCAAATTACTCCAACGCGAAATGGAATTGTCATTGGCGGTTTTAAACGAACAACATGATACAGCAAAATGTGTTCCATTGACAAACGCTATTGAGAAAATACAATCAGATTTGTCTCGACAATATGAAACTAAAGCAGCTGTCAGTGCTCGTGAGAGACAGCAAGGAAAACAATTTGTATTGGAATACATTAAGATTTCGGCAGAATGAAAATATTGACCCTAACAACAACAAAATTTAACGACAAAAGAAATTAGCGACAATTTTGTTTAATCATTAGCCAAGAGACGCCTCAGGGTCTGTCACGCACATACAAGCTAACAATCGTATCTTCACCACGTGTCCAATAAATTATCATCTTGGTCGGTTTGTAGAAAACGTATTCGTGGCAGAGATGGATTATGACATTGTAAATAAACAGGAATAACGGGCACCGACACAATCAAATGAGCCGGTGGGACATCCAGAGAAACGCTCTAAAGAACATATTCCTGCTGGCCATGCCTTTGCAATGCTTGCCCAGACATTGCATTGCATAGCTGTCGTCGGCTAAGTCACAGATTGGATTTACAGATATCAAAAACGTGATGTTGACAATTCCCGGCGACACATGACGACCAACACCTGTTGGATCGTTATTTTGTCGGAGAATATCTGTAATGCCTCTTATTTTCTCCCATGCCGCAGTAATCTTCGGAAAATGTTTGTCAATTATGCCATTTAGATCCTACTTCATTTTATTGATATCCAAACTGGGTAGTTTGAAAGTAGATATTTCCTTTGCGGTAATCTTACAATAATCGAGAAATAACTTTTTGTATTCATCCCCGGGTAACACAAATTGACAACTCCGGCCAATTGCTGTGTCTAACACAGAAATTTTGAAGTATTCTTCATCAAATTTCACTAATCTCATTTACGATTTCCTGTTTAAGATTATCATTCGGATATTCAATTATATACGGCTAAAAAATCACTACCTGGTCGCCCTGTGTATTTTTATGTTCCTGCGTTATTTTATTACTAAAATCCCAAATTGGTTCAAGTTATCTAATTCTGATTGGGTCACTTTTGCATTATCGCAAAAGCAATCTGGGTATAATTGACCTCTTCTAATATAGTCTGCCTTATGTTCCCCTATGTTACTCTATTTTAGAACTTTCCTGATGTTTTGTCTGTATCTAGCAAAATTATCACTTTATTGCCGTATTGATTTTTCTTTATGTTGTAGTCTTCCACTGATAGTGTCGTCTAAGCCCTGGAATTTTAACTCCAGTATGTTTGCCAAGAAAATAATTAGATCGTTGTGGTCGTGGTGGTCTAATATAAATCGGCGCTTCCAACGGTCATCCCAGCATGGCTCTGATCGACGACTTTTATATGTCAACAGCGTAATCAGGCGTCGACATTTCTACAGCGGCATTCAGCCTTCATTCGTGTACTTCAATAGCGATCTTTGATACTTTTCCTGTTATTGATTTAATTTTACTCTGAAGTTCATCATTGATTTGTTCGCTTTGATATGATCCCGTTGGGATGGGAAGGATTTATCAGATTGGGACTGGCTCGGCAGTACATTCAGTTGTGGAATTTATGCGAGAATACCCGTGAATTGTTGGCGGAGAATTCACCAAATGATTTTTCTCCGATATTTGTCCGACTATAATAAAGTCGTAATTGTGTCAGTGCGATCTCATGTGTCAAGACTAATTTCAGAAACCACCAATAATTTCTTGAGCTTAGTTTTTCGTCTGGACCAGCGTGAATATTTTCTCGATATTTTGTCTTAACACGACTAAGGGGGTTACGGAAAATCTATCGGTGGAAGGTCGAAATGAATTTGTCGTATATATCTCAAATTTTACGAGGCTAACGTCTTAGAGCCTATATACTCCGATAACCGCAGCGGTATATTTGTCCATGTTGCAGTTGCAGACGCTGATGTGTATATCATGTTGACGGGCGGAGTTGTGTGAATTATACCATCGGCAATCTTTTCGATTGTATGGAACACAGTATTTAAGGAAGTGATTATTGAGTTGTTACTGGTGAGATACTTGTTAATAATTTCGATTGTTTTTTTTTTCAATATTAACTAGTTGTGTGTGAATTACAGAGAGCTTAATGTTGATAACTGTTGGATTTCCAAAGAAACTATCTACGTTCTATTTATGTTTCTACGAAACTTTTAAACCATGTTACATGATTAGTATTCAAAACTGAACATAGTCATTCAAGCGTTGATTGTCATTAACGAGCTCATATTCGGGATCTTTCTCTTGTCCACGTATTTCTTCGTTGCACCTTCAATGTTTGATTCTCTTCCTCTCAGATTAGCAATGATATTTCCGCTCATGCAGATATCGCCAGTCATTACATCGCTGATTTTAGCAACGTACTTGCTAATCTCAGTTCTGATCGTGGAGTTGTTGCTTTCCACGTATTTTTTTTTCACACGTGATCGTCTGATTTTGGTTCTCTCGCATTGATAATTGGAATTATGCTCATGTTGTGATCGCAGTACATTATGTCTACAATTCTTCTGACACGTCAAGCAATTAAAGCTGAAATTCTCGATTCTTTAATCTTACCGGCTTTATTAAACACAACTCAGCTAACTTCGGTCACGACTGGAACTCGCAGAATAATATATGTTAACCGGATATTTTTCGCCTTTAACCTTCGTTGATGATTTTGAAAGACTAACAAAACCAACTCGATCACCAATTCCTTCTGCTGTATTATCAGCTTTCAGACGTTTCCCTTCGATCTCAGTGAATGCATCAGCGGGCAGGAAATCTCTGCTTGTATCTTGCACTTGTAGATCGATGCGTCCACGTGCGTAAGGTACACTTGCATCATAAGAAAAATACTGATAATCACGCACTGAATCATCTTTGGGGACCGTTGCATCCATGTCAAATACTGGATCAGATACACGCTTGAACACTTTTATTTATATTCCTTGTTGTCTAGAATGACATTTGAGCCAGACCACTTCCCCTTATTCGACTAGCTGTTATATTTCTTTTCTCTCCCGATGGTTATTTCTTGTTGTGTCGGTGATGGCACTCCAGCTAATTCTTTCAACCGTTCATTTGCAGCTTGATTTATTATTTTTGCTGACATCTGGTGGGATCATTTAGGTGCTGGGTAGTTTTACTGGAATGCTTAATTCGGTGCTGGTTAATATTAATGGAATGCTTGCATTCTGCTGTGGTTTTCGCCGTTCTAATTGTGCGAATCTGTCTTTGACTGCCAATAATGCTTTACCAGTAAGATTACTAACTGTAACCTCATCACGAACAACTTGGCTTTCATACCGAATTATTTTGACATCGGAATAATTTTTAATGGATATCCTTCTAAATAAACTTTTGACAAAATTACCGACATCATCTCCGTAAATCATTTTATAAATCGGTAATCGTGAATTTATCACCCTGACTTTTTTCAGGTCTACGTTGGGCATTGTATATAGTCATGTTATTTTGTTGTCCCCGATTTAATTGATCGTTCACTGTAGTAAACATCGGTAATTTCATCGACCAGCGCCCGATAGACGCTACTGTCCTTGACGACACTGGTAAATAAAGGCTGACAAATATCAGCTGCTTCACTGATAATTGCGTGGGAATTATAGCCATTTCGTCTTCCACTAATTAAAATTTACAGTCGATCAACATGAGCGAGGATGCTATTGGGACAAAGTTTATCATGACTTACCGGCGATTCAGCGATTACATTACCTCCTTGTTTCCTACGAAGTCGATCGCTAGTGGCAAGGCCGTTTCCGGCTGCTCCTTCAGGTGGTTCGTCGTGCGGATATGGTTGTTGTTCGCGCGCTGCAATGGCATATTTGACGACATAATCCCTTCCTTCTACTTCTTTTTTCAGACCTAGATTTTAAAATTGCTTTTTCTCTTTTTTTTCTTTCGATTTTTCAAGTATACGTCTTATTTCTTGTTATGTTTGTATCCTCTCTTTATTTTCTCGGTCAATATGCATATTTACTATATGGTTAAAAAAAACACCTTTAAATCTTCATCATCTCTGATCTGATGAGCACTTTAATAAAGGCGATATAAATATTTGCGCCAATTAGCACGACTTACATTTTCAAAATGCCCAGCTATCATATTTTTCTTTTTCCTGCCAACCAAATGCAGCAATATGAAGTATTTGGATTTTAGCCCTGATAGTGGCAATACCTTCCTCTGTAACTTTGTCCATCAGATTGGTTTTAACATTTGGTGGTGCCTAAAGAGTGTTTGTGCTGCCTCAGTTGCAGCAACAACATTTTTGGTTGGTTCTGCAATTGGTTTAAATAACTGCTCTGTACCATCTGCAAATTCCTGGCGTTGTTACAGCTGTTTTTGTACAGAATCACGGACCGAAGATACTTCTTAATTGCATCTAGTCATTGTCGAGCTCATTTAGCTGTTTGAGATTCCATGGTAAGCGCACAATCACTCAATATTATTATGATAGTAACGATTTAATTACAGAATCACTATGTCAGAAGACACAAAAGGGTTTGCTGTATATCCATTAATGTAACGTAATTTTTGGCGGAATCTATATTTTACTCACAGTTTAGACATTATCCTGGTCACGTGACTGACTAAAAATACATACGCGCGTTTAATAACACGCAAGGGTTTTCACATGAGGTAACGTGATTGAATGCGCTAAAAATACCTATGCGATATAACTCATTGGAATTTATAGGTAAAATTGATTCTTCTACATTCGGTACAGAAATGTACCTGTTTACATTAAACATAAATATTTGATAAATAATTTTTTCAGTCTTAAAGTGTGTATGTTTAATGTCTGTCTGTCTGTTCAGTAAGCGTATGATCATATAAATTCTTTTATCGTAAATTCTTATGTGAGACAGTGATCGAAGTGGTTAAAGCGTACAAACTTTCGATCCACCATTGAAAATGACTTCATGCCTTCCATTCCAAAAATGCGTTAGACGTATTGTCAGCGCCTGCGACAGATGATATTATAGTGGGGGAACCCGCAAAGCACAAAAAAGACGAGATATACTTAAACGGGTAGTTGTAAACTTGTACAAATTTTAAGCTCAGATGCAACTTTCCTGGCCCTCCATGGGCTCAAGCGGCGTTTATTTTAGAGGGCCCGGAATTCACTGGGGGGATGCGTTCTTGATAAAAAATTGACAGACTAAAATTCAGCCTGAAAAGCCCTCTGAATCCCGAAAATGTAGTTTCGCACTTAGCGGTTCACCAGGGGTGTATTCAAGGAAAACGGAAAAAGAAAAATGGAAAAAGAAAAAATCCTCTGAATCTAAAAAATCGCACTCAGCGGTTCAACAATTGCAATGCAAAAAGAAAATATACAACAATTACCCAAGATTTAAGAGATATCCAAAGTCACTCATCCTGGTCACATGCATTTGCTATGTCATGATTGTTGATATGTTACTAAAACAATCAAATTCAAATATTCACATTTGATGGCCTATCAAAATATTATGTCACATATAGTTAATGTTACTTTTCTTCATACGTTCTAACGATTCCAAATATTTTGTTTTGCCTCATTTTTTCACACACACCCCTCCCATCCGCCAGTTGGTCAGTTCAACCCCTCCTGCAGCTGCTTGTTATTTAGTCTTTTTTATTTCCTTATAAGCTGTGGGTAATGAAACGATGTATCAAGCGACTGACCATATCCAAAAACGGTGAAATATTTAGTCAAAAACATTTTCTTTCTTCGAGTGAGGATCACTATAGTAAGAGGAATCAATGACATTGTATTTTTATAGCTCGCATACGTGATAAATGTCATTTGATTTATTTTGCTTTTGGTGAGGGACTTTCTAATTACAGCCAAGATATATCTAGCAAAATGTACTTTTTACCCTTCATGGTCTCTTTATACGTCATAGATTAAAGTATAAAACATGTTTACTTGAAAATTAATCATTCGTGCTTTCAGGTATAGCAGAATCAGTTGTATTATTGTTGTGTCCATTAATTCATTTCGGCTGGAATTTATTTCTTCAAATTATTTAATTCATGTAACTTGTCTCTGTGAATACAGAGTCCTCGCATAAAATATGATTCTTGGACAGAGACATTCACATGAATTTGTAGTGAATACAAACCTAAAATTATAATACTGGGTTTCAACAAAATACTTAGTACAACACCAAGATAAATGGCGCCACAGACGCACTAACAATGGATTCAAAACAATCAGCAATGGATTTAATTTGGATTTCAACTAAAGTTTATCCAGAAGTTTTATATTAGGAATTGTGTCTGTAATTCTGGGAATATTTTGGGATTTCTTTCGCAATGTCGTATGTTCTTGTTTATCTTATTTACACATTTACTCTTTTTATTTTAGGGAAATAAATTATTTATTGACTTTTACAAAGCATGTGGTTTTTCACTCTTTCTGTTACGTACTTCATAGACTCGTAGCAATATATATATATATATATATATATATATATATATATATATATATATATATATATATATATATATATATATATATATATATATATATATATATATAATATAATATGATATAATATAATAATAATAATAATAATAATGAGGACTTTGTATAGCGCCTAATCATTAGAAGCTCTAAGCGCTTTACAACATTAGACAACACCTATAAGATAAAAAAAAACATATAATAATATTATTACAAAAACAAACACCATGAAATTAGAAAAAGAAACATTAAAAAATAAAAAACATGCTGAGAATATTTCAGGTAGGAAACATTATTAGATCTTTAAGTTTGTTCTTGCAGTCGAAGTAAGTGAATTTTGAGAGCCCTCTTGAATGTGATCACTGTGTCTTTGTGTCTAAGTTTAGTGGGCAATTCATTCCACGTTGCTGAGCCCTGGTATGCAAAAGAACGCTGTCCATATGACTTTGTTTTCATAGTGGGAATAATGAGTATACGATTGTCAGAGGAGGGGCGTAAGTATCTTGCTGGTGTGTACACATGGGTCAGATCGGATAGGTATGTTGGACTAGAGTCCGACAGTGAAACGTAGCACAGAGAACAAATTTTGTCTTTGATTCTGGATCGAATGGATAGCCAGTGTAGGGTACAGAGAGAGGGGAGGTGTGCTCTGATCGTGGTACTCTAAGTATGATCCGAGCAGCTGTGTTTTGAACTTTTTGAAGTTTCTGGAGTAGATATTGAGATGAACCAGACATAATTCAGTTACAATAAGTCCAGTCTTGAAAGTACTAGTGAACACACAAGTGTTTTAGTGGCATCAGCTGAAAGATCTTTGCGAACTGAGCTGATGCCTCTCAGCTCAAGATATGCAGCCTTGCATATGTTCATGACATGTTGGTGCAATGTGAGAGTACTGTCCAGAGTAACACCTAGGTTTCGTACTGATTGTGTGAATTTAATGTTTGCGTTGCTGATATTTATTGTTTGAGGTAAAGGATGTGAATGAGAAAGTCTTTGTGCTGTGATCAGAATGGCCTCAGTTTTATCATCATTCATCTGCAGCTTGTTACGTGTCATCCATGATTTCACATCAGAAACGCACCTCTCTACACCTTGGATGGTAGCATCAAGTTGGGTGGCTAGATTTGTATATTTGGGTGTCATCAGCGTACAGTTGGTGATACACTGGATGATGATCTATGACACTTGAGAGCGGCTGAGTGTACAGAATGAAGAGAACAGGTCCAAGAACAGACCCCTGTGGAACACCACAACACACATCAACTGAGCTGGAGTGTATTCCATTTGCAGATACAATTTGTGTCCTGTTGACCAAGTAGGACTTGAACGACAGTAGGGCTGTATCATGAATACCAAATACATGCTGGAGACGGTGAAGTAATATATCATGGTCTATTGTGTCAAATGCTGCAGACAAATCAATGAGGGTGAGGACTGTAATCTTTCCGCTATGCAACTTAGAGAGAATGTCATTAACTACTTTTAGAAGAGTAGTTTCAGTACTGTGGTAAGGGCGATATGCAGATTGTACATTGCTAAAAAGACTGTTTGAATTTAGATGAGATAAAAGCTGGGATAGAACAACCTTTTCTAAGCGTTTTATATGAATGGGAAATTAGAAACTGGGCGGTAGTTCTTTAAGTCGTTATGGTCTAGTGTTACTGTCTTCAGCAGAGGCTTTACAATGGCAGTTTTGAAAAATTATGGGAATTCCCCGGATGAGAGAGAGGTATTAATAACATCAGTTAGTGAAGGCAATACTGCATCTAAGCACTGAAGCAGCAGTGATGTTGGAACTGGATCAAGTTCACATGATTTTGGTGCACTGTTCATCACGATTGTACGTACAAAATCCATAGAGACAGGTTCAAATGCTGCTAATGGTTGCGCTCAAATTCTGTATACCAACTGTATGGTGACGACGAGTCAATTGAAATTGTGGTGTCAAGCTTATCTCTAATGGTTTGTACTTTGTCACGGAAGAAGTTTGCAAACATGTCCGGAAGGTCGACTGGAGAGAAGGTAGTTGGAAGTGGTGTAGATTTGTTCCTTGACATTAGCTTGTTAGCAATCTCGAAGAGATCTTTGCAGCTGGAACTTTCCATGATCTTAGTAGTGTAGTGGGCTGATTTCGCTGCATGGACTATATTTGTGACATTCTTCTTAGCAGCTTCATAGACTTGCTTATGAATAATGAGTCTGGTGGGAAGCCAAAGCCTTTCAGCTTTACGGCGGTCTCTTTTAGCAGTGCGAAGCTGGTCCCTAACACTGCTATACCATGGAGAACACTTTTGAATTGATACTCTGCACTTGGTAGCTGGGGCATGTTTGTCAAGCAATGAACGCAGACAGTTATCGAGTTGTTCTGCTGTAGGAGGTAAGCAAGTTGTTAGGTTAGCTTGGATGTTGTGCATTAGTTTGGTTCTGTTTATCATACGGACGTTTCTCTTAGTAGCAGATAAAGGTAGAGGGTTAGGGACTGATACGTCAAGATGGCATATAATGCAGAGGTGATCTGATTCAAGGTCATGGGATACCAGGGAGGACCTTAGAATGTTATCATCAGGTCTATGAAGAATCTAGTCTAAAATGTGACCATGTTTATGGGTGCGTTGGTTAACTGACTGTTTGAGGTTGAAAACATTAATGGAATCTATGAGTTTTGATGTATTTGAGTTTCCGGGACAGTCAAAGTGAAAGTTGAAATCTCCAAGAATAATCAGGTTGCCACCTGTCGAATTTCCATAGTCCAGGAAATTCGGAAACTGCTCCAAAAGAGAGAGTCAGCCAGCTTGCTTTTTCTACTAGGAGGAGGGCGGTATAGGCAGAAAAAATGGACTGATCTTTGCTCCAGTGTGAGTGTGGTTTGGACTAGTTCGAACGATGTGTGGTCGAAACTGAATATTGTGGTGTAGTTAAGACGTTTTATCATGGAGTTCTTTGTGATGACAGCAATTCCACCTCCGCGAGAATTACGGGGGAACGACTTGATGGAGTAACCAGTGGGTGTTATATATATATATATATATATATATATATATATATATATATATATATATATATATATATATATATATATATATATATATATATATATATATATATATAAGAGAGAGAGAGAGAGAGAGAGCGAGCTATTGCACGTTTATCTAGCAATCTCCCAACCGAGCAACTATTTGTTATTTTTTTACCTACCTATCCTAGGATATAATGGACAAAATTATAAATACCTGTGCATGTGTTGTTAGGAACAGGCAAATATGTGCCATCGCTTTGGCAAAAGATTATCGGGCATGTCATTGAAATGAAAGAATAAACGGCGAAAGTGTGATTCCTCTCTGCACAACGATACGCCTTTTTATCACTTATATTTGCTCCGCCAGAGGGGAATAATGTCAGTCCTATCACAGAAGAAACATCGTTGCAGGTGGAGGCTAGAAGAAAGTGATAATGGTATTAATAATTTAAACATAAATATTAAAAGCCATGAAACAAATAGGTAATACAAGTTTTTTTATAAGAACACATTAACACCAAAAACATTAACATTAACAGCTACTTCACTTCTAATGTATCCTAATTCACTAGCACTCCTACTAGTCCACTATTACTATCACTACTAACACTATTACGTCTATTACTATTTCTTCCTCCTCAACAGTAACTACTACGACTACGACCAAAGCTAGCACTCTTACTATGAATACTATTTCTACGGCCATGATGCTATCTTCCACTAGTACCAGCACTCACCAGCACTACTTTTACCACTAATTCATAATAATACATCTATAAAAGAGTACTTTCCATTAAAGTCTAGAAATGATGAGTGATTTGCTCTCGCTAACATCTCTTGTTTCTCATTCCACCCTTACATTAAGACTGTGATCAATCTACGGACATATATAGAGTCTATGTTGGGGTTTTGGACCGAGACAAGGAAATCCCAGTCAAGGTGTTCTATTATTTAGACATATAAGGTAAACCCACGATAATGTAACTCCTTTTCTCTGTCAAAACCCCAACGTAGATTAGTAGATTATTTTTCTCACCCAATATTTTCCTTTAAAGTAAAAAGAATTCTGCACTAGTGTCCTCGTCCAATGTTTACATGCGGCGTAGGAATATAAATATGTTAATGAGGGCTGTGGTGTGACCGTTACGTCCGAAGTACACAGCTTATACGCGTGAGCAAAGAAAAATAACATAAAAAGTCGCATCGTAATGAGGCATTATCACATTTAATAGATGGATATTATATGAAATTGACAGTAAATAATTAATATTTATTACAAGAAACTGTTTTATTTTCGTTAGTTCCATTTTTGAAAAGTTATACTGTAAATAATAAAACGATATTGGCTACTCAGCTCTACTGTAGTTATACTTAGTACAAGCTGTAACAAAGAGTAAAATCTTTCTTTATTATTCATGGGTAATTAGAGATCTGTGTCACTATCGTATATAACTATTCTTTTCTTTGGAGGAGGTGAAGCTGTCTGTGACATACTTGTGTTGTCCTTAATATTGATTGAAAAATTACCCCGGTGTATAATATCCAAAAACGGTCTCTAGTGGATAACCATGTGCTAAACTTTGAAGTTCACGGATTCTTTGAACATTTATTTTTCTGTCCTGGAAATATGGCAAGAGCTACTGTGAAATTTGCTGATCGATTAATGTGTTGACGGATAAATGATTCCTTCTGGTTGGTAAGTGCATTATTTGTCATTAAATATTGTAGGTATATTTTTTATTCAACCGGGCCACAATGGAGATGCTTAACACAATGAGAATAAAGCATATTTTTATAACACTTTTATGGCTGTTATTAAGTTTTCCGTAGTTGTTAAGAGAGTTGGGAGGCTATGAAGTGTATAGGTCTATAGTCTATGTGTATGGATCAGTATTTTCTGTTATAGTTCATTTCACACAGCATTGAGAATTTTATCCTATCTGTAGCACAGTCATTTTTCAAATCAGCGTCATTAAATGTAGCAAACAATATATAATTTGTTTCTCACGAAGTACTTAAAACTAGTTAGGTAGCTTTAGCTACATTTAATAACGCTGACCTGAAAATGTACTGAGCTAGGCCTGCATATGGGATAAAATTGACCATGCTGTGTGGAACGAACTAGCATAATACCAAAAAAGTTCGACATCGTATGCATATGTGTCTTTGTCTCTCTCTCTCTCTCGAAATGTTTTTTATGATGTGTTCTCAAAGATGGATTTACCTTAAGTAACTATGTTTTTGTTATATATTTGTTGTTGTTGTTGTTTGATTTTAGTACAACTACGTCAGGCACAGCAGAATACAACAAGGGTTTCTTTTTTAAAGTAGTTCTGAGCGCGTGGACACATTGACTGAGACGACTGGTCTGAGATGACTAAGACTGAGATAAGAGAAGTAAGGTTAGCAAAACAGCTAGATTTCTCTGTCGCATGGTGAGAAATAATGATCTTAAAATAGTTTGAGTTGAATAATTGGTCAACATTTATATTATTTGATGATGACCATAACTAAAAACTGGAAAAGTAATTGCATTGACAACGTCTGTTATATATTGCGTCCAGATATTGTTATATGTTTTTAATTTGTATTGTGCAAAGGGCCTTTGTCCATAACTGAGGGTAGGTGTTGGTTCCAGCAAAGTTCTTTATTTTATAAACAATATATTACATACCTAATTCTTGTCTATGCATTTAGATTATATTGACATTATTATTTCTTGGTGATAAACATGTTTACATGTGTTGAATTCAAAGTTTAGCTTTGTTAGAAATTAAGTTGTACTTGTCCCACAATTTGAGGATTTAAATGATGACACGCCATCACACTATATTAACTTTGGTCTAAGCAATATTCGGAGTCAAATAAAGAATAATGTGAACTAGAAACTTTTACATCTATGGCCACAAGTAAAGTATACACTAAAGTGGCTAATATGTGAATAGGAGAACTTGTTTCCAAAGATCACAACACGAACACATACAATCTACCATTAAGCTGAAATTATATATCATATGCATCTGAAATAGCCTATTTACACGATGAATCTTCTCAAGCCGGTATGTTTGAAAGAAAACAAAATCAGTAATTGCTGGAGAATGATTTCATGGAACCAGTTAAAAGTGACTGGAATTCACCATGTCTTTTAGTACCGAATCATTTTATTGTTTTTTCATGTGCAGCAACTATAGAAAAGTGAACAGTGCCGCCAGATTCATTTCCAGTGTCAAGAATTGATGGCTGGAATGAAAACTATTGAAAAGGAAAATACGTCACAAAGTTTGACCTTTTGAAAGGATTTTTGGCAAAATCACCTGACGGAAAGAGCGCAGGAAATTTCGGCATTTGCAACTCTAGATTTACTTTATCAATATAAAGTGATGGCACTTGATATGAAAGGATCTCCTTAAACTTTCCAGCGTTAAAGAACATGGTTAAACCTGGTCAAAATGATTGTGACGCGTACATTGATGACGTCATCATCTACAACGACGCCCGAAAAGAGCAATCGGAAAGGATTCAGACATTCTTTGATCAGTCGAATGATGCAAATTTGGGAGTGATTGCTGGTAAAAGCCAGTTTTTGTCGTGCCTCTGTTACATTTTAAGGACATATTTTAGGGCATAGTCAAGATCAACCTATAAAAATTACGGTGAAGGCTGTCTCTGAATTTCCTGTGCCAATCAGTAAAAAGGAACGGAACCTATTTTTGGGTATGGCTGAATATTATCGGAAATTTATTAGCTTTTCCATAATTGCTGAACCGGTGACAAATATTTAGTAAGTAAAACAAATTTCATTTGTTTGAGGAATGCCATAATGGATTTTGAGAAATAAAACGCCATGCTGAAGAGTTCGCCGGTTCTTTCAGCTCCAAATTTCAGTCAATCTTGTAAAATGTTTGTTGATGCAAGTTATGTAGGGGCTGTTGGAGTATTAATTCAAGCAGAAAAAAGTGGTGTTATAACCCAGTTTGTTTTTTCTAAACAATTACACACTGCGATAAACATTATTCCACAATCGAGAAGGATTCAGCACGTTGAAGAGCATGTTAATTCAGCTTCTTCTCCGATTATTGTATTCCGTAATGACAATCCCCTACTGTCGAAAACAAAGAGATTGTTCTGACTGAGTTTTATGTTGCAAGAATGCAACAGACATTTTTAGGCACAATAAGGGATAAGATAATATTGTTGCAGAGACAATTTTTAAGGTATTAATCTACTTTGCTGTATGTATATTTGTGGCATTAATATGATAACTACCTATGTAATTTTTACTATTATAGGATTGAACGATCATGGTTGGGTATTTATCGACATGTAAACTATACCTAATCACTCACAAAGTAAATAAAGTGCGAAGGATTTTAACTTTGTAAGTGATTAGGTAAAATTTACACATCGATAAATACCCAACCATGATCATTTAATCCTTATAATTCCAATCTACTTCCTTTCTAACATCAGATCAGCGGATTTAACCAACGAAACATTCACTTGTATGTACATCGAATTTTTCTTTCATTAGCCTCTCAACTGCGATAGAATACATAGCCTTATCTTCGCTAGCCAAGATTCATCGATCGATTCTTTATACTGTGATATGTGGTAGAATATCACAGCGGGTCATGCTATTGATATACTGTTATGATCATTATTTTAATACATTAAAAATGATTGTTGCGGTTAAACTAGGAATATTCCTCTCTTTTTTGTTGAAAATTACGCTTGCGTGTGGTACGTGTTGTTAAAGCAACGTCGTTGTCACTTTCTACGCATTTCGATCTTTCAAAAGTAAGATCCTGTCCATTTTAGTAACATCCCTTTGTTGACATATGACCCTGACCTTTAATAACCGCTGCTGTAACATGTTGTCGAGGGGAAATGCAATAATATCCGAAGATTTGCTTCTAAAACCTGACATATGCCTTCTTCGGCAAAAGGAACGAGTGTTGGAATGCAGGAAGGTAAGTGCAATTACATTGTTTTAACTTCTAGTGGCCGATTTTAAGCTGTGGCTTGTCATTATTGATCAGAAATCACAGGAGTGGATGGGTGGGAGCTTGTTGTTATTGTTATTAGGGTACAAGGCGTTGATATAGATACAACTTCACATCAAATAATCTGGCAACAGGGAACCAAAAGTAGTTCGCATATCGATGTGGAAAAAATTTCAGATCACTATCACGTGACTGTTTACATCCAATCGAAGCGCAGAAAACGCAGTCAATTTATAAAAATTGGAATTATTAAATATTATATTCTTATATGACTGATATGTAAAAGAAAGCTTTTTTTTAATACATCTTTTGTTTTCTTCATGAGGGGCGGTGTTGTGCATATTTAATTTACATTGTGTGTTGGCTTGTTCCATGATCATACTGCTATGTATTTTTATTTTTGTATTGTATAATTGGAGTTGGGCATATCTGACTAATATTTTTTTATGAATATCTTATTACATAGCCAATTCTTATCTATGAGTTTTGATTATATTTTAAAAATATTATTACCGAAGATAAAAATGTTTAAAGATGTTGAGTTCATGGTCTAGTTTTGGTCGAACTTAAGACAGCTGTAGAAGCAAGTTTACGAATTTTATAGGGAAATGACCCTAATCCTGGTTCTGTTATTTTCTTCTAGTTTTTTTTATATATAAATGTTGTTTACTTCAGAATTACTCATTCCATATCTTAACATCAGTTTTAGTGGAATCAATTTAAGTCATGTTTCAGTTAATATTTGAGAAGATTTACTTATTTAAATTATTAAGTGAACTACAAAGTGCTGAATACTATTTTCAGACTAAACCACTATTTTAAGATTATTGTGAATTCGTTCAAGAATGTGTTTTGGTTATATAATTGTGATATATCAAGACTGTAAGCACATCAACACGCTCTAGGCTATTGTTACATCAGTACATTCAAGATTGGAATTGATTCGGAATACAACTGGAATTCATTCACAATACTGTCTACGTTTTAACTTGTGATAGAGCATTTAGGACTATTTGTGATTTTGTTCACAATATTGTAAGTTCTTTTTAAATTTTTACTTTGTTATAGGGAAATAAATTGCTTTTGGAATATTACTAAACTTATTGGTTTTTGCTCCTTTTTGTTGCTTAGTTTACGATTATACAGTCGTAACAGTATCCAGACATCTTACAAAACAATCACTAAAGCATACAAGTTTTTCAAAATAGGCAGTGCTAGATGATGCTGATATGTATCAAGTTTCATAGCGATAGATAAAAATAAAAACAATACTGAAGAAAAGTTGCTTTGAATCGATTAAATACTTTAGAGCTAGTTTCTTTGACAAAATTATATATTACATACAGCTAACCGTCAAAGGAGCAATAACTGTAATAACTGTAATAAGAGATCACAGGAGCACCGTGATTTATCGACATGCACATGTTTAGATGATGACCATAATGTGGACCAAGTTTCGAAATGATCCATGACAATAACATGTAGAAAGATTCATGGCGATCCAATGAAAACTTAAACCTGAAGTGCTTTCAATATTCTACATGCACTACATCATACTTCATGTCAAAACAGACTATATCTCAAATAAAAGTCGCAAGAACACAAATGCTTCATACACTGCATTAACATGCAAGTCAACAAAGACAACAATTCTTATAAAAATTCGCCAGCATGCACATCTTCAGATAACAAAAGAAATATTCAACAAGATTAATTAGCACGCATTAATATAAAAGAACAATAACTTTCAGGTGATGACGATAAATTTATAACGTTTTATGGTGATCCATAACAATGGTGGTACTGGCTGCATTTACAAAATTGTGTCCTACTCAGTTGTAAATCGCCAAGATCAGCATCTCTTATAAACGTTGCGGGAGCACAGTGCTTGGCTGACATATATCAAACAGTATGGGGCGAGTTGTCGGATGGAATGATGAAACGAGTATTTCTATAAATACCCGCTTCTACATAGGCGGATGTATACATAATTACATTAATTTTAAATTGTTTCCTCTCTCTGAACTTAAAAAAGGTGCCTGGCACATTATGTTTTCATTCTGGCTTTTGTTAACGGCTGTATACCTTAATCAAAAGATATTTTCCCAACCTCTATAATGCTAAATGTTTGACGATTTCAAAAGATTTAAATCAAAACTACCTGAAAAATTATTAATTTTTCTCTCAGGAAACTTAAAATTTAATACCTTTTTCCTTTTCATTTTTATCTTTTTCTTTGATCGGGGAAGTGCTCGAAACAATTAATCATTGTTCGACTCTTTAACTTGAAATTGAAAGTTAATATGTAACTTACCTTGTTGTGGACTGACTATATTTAGTACCGTGGAAGTCGGTGGTGTTGTTAGGACCATGGTAGTTATTGGTGTTGTTGGTGCAGTTGCCGTCGTTGGTAGCACATCAGCCGTTGGAGATGCTGAAGCTATAGTAGTCAATACTCCTAGTGACATCGTGGTGGCAGTCATTGTTGTTAATGATGGGGTATCCCCTTGTATTGCTAAGTCCTTGACTGCCGTTGATGCTGTTGGTGCCGTGATACCCATCAGTGATGTTGGTGACGTAATAATCATTGACGTTGTTGCAGCATTGGAAGCAACATTCGTAGTATTAGCCATTTGTGTTGTTGCAGTTGTATTCGTTGGTGTGGTTGGTGCCGTGTTAGCTGTTGGTGTTGTTGGAGCTGTGTTAACCATTGTTGTTTCTGTTGCCAAGCTAGTCATTAAAATTGGTGGTGTCACGGAACTCGTTGGTGTTGTTGTTGAATTGGCAGACGATGGTGCAGTGGAATCTGGTAGTGCAGGAGTGAATCTGCAAGATGGCATTTATAAACGGAAGAGCAAACAATGTACCAGATTGCAAAGAGAGTTTTATACCTTAGTGTTTAATACGGATGAAACACATGGAACCAGCTGAACCTTATGACACTAGCTAGCTGAAAGCAACAGGCGTGTCATATTTGCTAAATAGCCCCAGAAATTTTACATCTTTTAATGAACTGTTTCATTATATGGCAATGTCAAATTATATATCATTTAGTGTAACATAAGTAGCCAACGCAACCAGCTGCGCTTTATTATTATATTAAATTTCCACACTTGCTCCTACCATCTCCGACCCAGGTACAGCCATCCAGGGTTCAGAAACCAAAATATTGTTCAATATTTTCGTTCATGCTATGATTACATGTGGAAATTATCAAAATGTGCCACTGTAGTAAATGTGACATTACTTTTCCAATTAAACCATAGGAAGAAGAATAAAATATGAACTCTTTATATTGCTTTTTATCCTACAGACAAGACATTTCCGCACTTTCATTAACTAATAATCCAATTATCTGCAAGGTGGTGTGGTAATTTATTGACGGACAAACAGATGACGTATATAACACATGGCAGCGACATATTTAAATATGCACCAACATGTGTAGCTGAACATAAGGTACTTAAGATAATTCTTGTTTTCTTAATGTTTATGATATCGATTTCCATGCCACTAACATTTATATCCGGTTTGGTTATTTTCTTGTGTAATGTATCGCATATGACAGGTTGTTACGTTGACGCATGTTGCAAGCAACTAGCATTAGTGAGATGTAAGACAATTTGTTGTTGATGTAGTTGTTGTTGTTGGGTTTAACGCCATTTTTCAGCACACCATAGGCTATGCATGGCGGCCAGTATTAATGGTGGAGGAGGAACCCTGGAAAACCCCGGGAGAACCACCGACCCACGAGAAGCTACTGGCAAGCATTCTCACATACCCACATTGGCCGAATCCTAGACTCGAACCCACACAGACAGAGGCGAGATGGCAGTGATCCGTAACAGAGAGCGTATTAGACCACTCGGCCACTCGGGGCCCCTACGACAATTTGTAAATTATCTCTTATTAATGAAAAATTTGCATCCATCATATTTAGCACATTCTCTGCAAAGTAATGTCAAAGGACTAAATGTACATACAATTTAGAAAACACGTTACACATTGTGTGATGATTACTATACTTATAACAGCTTTCCAACAAAGTCAGAACATTCTTTCTGTACCGTTTGTCTTCCCCATTCATGGCATTGTAACGTGACAGAGCTTCACGAAATAACCTTTCATTAAAGGTCATGCAACTCCGACTGGGCCAAGTGAATGTTGATAAAATTGCATTATGCTAATGATTTGTCATTTTTTGTACAAATTTACAAATTATGACTCCAAATCAATCTTGAAACAAAATGTATCCTGACAACCTTTACTCATTTATGATTTAGTACATACCATTTATTAGAGTGTTTGATAATAATTGTATAAAGTCACTTTTTTATTTATAGCATAGGTCCTACATATTTTAGTTGTATCCGCTGTTCATATTATCAGCTATTGTCACGGGAAACATTTGAATACATTTTTAAAAAAATTAGCTGTTTGTTGTTATTGTTGTTGCTTTTTGTTCTTCCTCCAATTGCTTCAATTTTGACATTCATAGCTGGGTTGATTCGGAATAAGTGGACCAACACATAAGATACCTACCAGATATAATTCTTCTCATCTTAAAGTAAACAGATAACTTTTATTGTTTGCTTGTGTGGGTATATGTAGAAAATGCGATTCTTCGAACTCAGTAAATCGGAGAAAAAGCTTTATAATCACACCAAGTTAATCATTCATCAAATTCTCATAAAATACATCAAAGAGTCCACAACAGTCATTGCCACACCAGTACAAGGAAAATTTATTATCGGAAGTCAGTAACAAGGTTTTGAAATCAATATCACCGAGGGTTAATTAAAGAATTGGAAATACTCAGCATGCATAAATATTTATGCATATTTTACAAAACATTACACAATGATTACTTGCATACAGTTCTTAAAATATGAAAACGTTAAAGAAGCTATGAAGATTATCTGATGATATTACTGCCAAAAAGTCCTTGTCTGATTCAAGACTGGTACGGGATATTATATCAATGTTTTATGAATGTTTAATTAGGACTGGGTACTTTACATTTGTCCATTATTGTAAGTTTTATAGAGCATGTTCACGTTGCCGATTTTTTTCTCCATTATTATAAATTGTAAGCAGTGTGTTTATGTAGCATTTGAGTTCAAGACCAGTCTTATATTGACAGATAATTGCAATGCCAGTAGCTGGTAAAGGAAAGTAACATTTCCATTGGTCAGAATTTTACCACGTGATCAAAATGAATGTCGTTCATTTCTGTATGAACTGTAAGGAGAACTACTTTTCTAATAATACCCACTTCTATAAATAGAGTCACGTGTACAGCATAAGACAAACACTGCCAGTTAAGGTTGACACGAAGTAAGCATTAAAGGATAACAACATTAAGCATTAAAGGAAAACAACATTCTAACAATTTTTTTTAAAAAAAATAATTGAATAAATTTGGCTTCCATTGGTTGAAGGACTGGTATTATAATGACCTTATTACGATCAAGCTGGACAATCCCAAGTGCTATCAATAGCTACGTAACAGAAAAACCACAAACATGTATTACTACGCTCAATTAAGATTTCTGTTGTTTTTTTTAATGATGCAAACAAAATAACATAATGAATAATTAAAATTTCAATTATAAGAGTTTAACGTTGTTTTTTCTGAGTTTATCGTGGTATAAAGTGTCAGTTGCCGACTCACACAGCTTACATAACGCCCTTACATAAACTCAGAAAAAACAACGTTAAACTCTTACTTAGACAGTTTTTGGCTGGAATTCTTCACATTATATTGCATTAACGGTCAAGTAAAACTTTGTATAAACTCAGACTGAATAGACACATGATTCATTCCTGTTTTAGGACAGTCTGTTGGAACCCAGTTTTAGATCAGAATTTACAGCTGTGTTCAGGTAAAATTGGAGAGGAAATATTTATTTAAAGTATTCTTTGAAATTATTAACATGCTCACTCACTATTGCTTTAATACAGCTACTTCAACTTGGAACTAATACACTACTTTGGATTATTGTGAAGTCAAACACATTCTGAATTGCATCATTGTGTTGCATCATGACATTCAAGACTACTGGAATTCATTCGAAACAGTCGATCTGTTTTGACTTGTAATAAAACTTTGACGATTTTTTTATTTTTATTCACAATACTGTAAATGTCTCTTGAAATGTTTACTTTTGATTGTATATTAAGACAATTCTTTGTTGATTTTAATTAAAATGCTGATTTTATTTTCTGTTTATTATATAGTTTAGGACCATGGGTAATAACGAAAAATAGGTGCTCGTCAGAATGCTGTATTTCTTAAAAACAGTTCATCGATATTATAAAAAAATTTAAAACTTAAATTTGTTTCGGAATTTTCATTGTCCTTCGTAAAGATTTTAATTTCCAACATTTGAGGAATATTTTATGATACCAGCAGTCATTCATTGTTTCATATAATGTCGAGAACTTTGTTTCAAAACCTAGCCAGGAATGGTTAGTGATTATGAAAAAAGAGTAAGTTGCTCAAGCCTGCCAGACATTATGAACTCTTTGAAACAAAAGCATATTCAACAAAACAAGACATAAATAATATTTTGATTTAATATTTAGTTGGAAAGGAAATTTCGGTTGAAAGAGCATTGGGTTTGATTGGTAAGTCTGCATCTAGTTTTGAGAAGAAATGACAGGACATAAGAAAAAAGAGGGGCTGGAATTAAGACAGCTTCAGCTTCAGAAGGAAATGATGAAAATTCGTATTTTGAGAGAGGAAAATAGAGACAGATACAGAAAGTGGAAAAATGCAAAGTCAGAGAGAGAGAGGAAATGGAGAGACGTATGCAGAGAGAATGAAAGAGAAGAAAACAAATACAGATTGAATGACACGATACTAAAAGACAGGTGCAGAGAAAGAGAGCGAAGAAGAAGAAGAAAAAGAAGACGTCCAGACAGAAGAAAGGGAAATGCTCTCTAGATTATAAGAATTGCAACTGGCAGGCAAATATCGTATGTCACTTGTTTAAGCTCGAATAAACAGTAACACAACAATATGAACTTACGTTTTAATAGAATCAAATCCAAAAAAATTTCATAATATACCGGGAATAAAATTTTAGTAGTCCTAATAAAAAAATGTTCTACTGATTTCACGTTCAAATCCCGACAAAGAATTCAAGATGGAAGACGATGATGTATGCTACAATCTGTAGTGTTGAAGTCTACAGTTCCTTGTAGAAATAAGAATTATCACTTTGGTTTCTGATAGCTGAACAAATTTTTATCAAAAACTGTTCTTGTTCCACAATAATACATGAGCACAAGTATTTTCCAGAAAAAAATAACAGAATTAATCCTTTTGAATCCGAGTAATTGAAATAACTCCAAACCAAGTAATTTGAAATAACTCCAAACTGCACAACATACAATGAACACTTTAACGGACCAACTTCTGCTGATATTAATTCTTCAAAACATGGGTTATATGGGCTTTCTAAAACGTAAACAAGTGTCACGTGATAATCTTTTGGTAATTTATAGAAGCAAGTACTTGTTACAGATCATGTTTACCCAGTGTGACCCTGACGAAAACCAACATTTTCACTCTAAGAAATAAAATATTTAAAAAATTGTTTATGTCTTAAAGACAAGGTCCCATCATTACCTTGGAAACATCCAATCATTCTAAAATAAAATAGAACTTGTTTACGAAGGTTACTACAAATTCTGAAACAAGGTTAGGATTTAGATCAACACCTGGTGTTGCTAAACTAACAGTCAAGTTCAAATTATTTACTAAAAAAGTATCATCTTGAGTGAATAAATTTACAATACAATATCATGTAATGAAAGATAAAAAAAATTAAAACCGACAAACAAATAAATTGAAATATATATTAAATCAGATATAATTAAATCAAATGTACATAACAAATAACTCTCCCTTTCCCTTTACACACAAGTTCAGGCTTTGGTACTAACATAGATATTAGGTGAGTATCACTCCTCTAAGACAAACTATATTAAAAATGTCTTCACTCTGAGAAAAATACTAAAGCTTGAAATGGCCAAGAGGACGTTGAGCTTTATTATTAAAAAGTATGCTTCTTAGAAAAGCTTTTGGAATCTACACATTACTGTCAGTGCAAGAGACAGATTAGTATGATATCTTTAAGGAATGTATCTTCAAGAGTCATGTGTTGATACCTGAGGAATATCTACAATGGTTTAGAAATTGTAGAACAGAAACTGAACAAACCCAAGTCAAATTTGCAAGGGGAAAAGAACTGATAAGTGGTGCTCAGCAACAAAGGTAGTAAAGATTCGATAACCTCAGACAGCTCATATTAATTGAATAGTTCACGAATGGCAGCCATAGTGATGCCAAGACCTATCTTGATGAGCAAAAAGTGGAAGTATTTGCTCTCATAAATAATGAATATTCCTATACTCACAAAGATTTATTTGTCAGTAAGTCTTCCGCTCAGCAGTTTTTTGGCAATAAATCATCTCAGTCTCATAAGAGTACTTCGAAATTTCAATGTGGCACAACGTTTAGTGATCTAACCTCTGATGGGACTGAACATAAATCAAAATCCCTATCTCTTCATACGTGCACGTATTCTAAGAAAAGGGCTCATAATTTATGATCACTATAGGTTAAAAAATAGTCAACATAATAAAGACAGAGTATTTCCCAAACTTTCTTATTTCAAAGAGGTCAAGGTCACGGTATTGAGTTGAAAGCTGCACATTTGGTGAGTCACACGGACCGGTCTGATTTTATTTTGGAGACTTATAAACCATTAATATCAGAAAGTTCTATATTACTTATTGATCATTCTGCATAGCCTATCCCACTTAAAGAGGACTTCAAATGGATACCGATTTAATGCTGAATTTATGAAACGAGTTGAATAATGTCCAGCTTTTGCTAGCCTTGGGGAGCAAATACTGGACATTATTCAACGAGTTTCATAAATTTAATATTAAATCTTTACCCATTTGAGATTCTTTTTATCACATTGTTTTTATTTCAGTGGCAATTACTTAGATAGAAAGAAGAATGAATAATTTCGCTCATTTTGACACGGTGCACCTTTCATTTGTTATGCATAAAATACCGTCCCAAACAAAGCTGAACTAGTAAAAATAAAATGTACATTTTTACAAACTATAAATCAAAGAAAAATCTTCCATCCTAATAAACAGAACATTTTATAACGACAAAATCATTTTTCAAAACAGAATGATTAATGATATGTAATGCCACATTGATACGGTAAACAGTAGCCCTAGAGTACAGGTTTACCCTAAAAAGTTACTTGCAGAACTAAACGTTACATTGTTGCGATTTTTATGTGGAAAAAGGATTACTGGATACAGAAATTCTCACGTTTACAGCAATGCATTTGTGACCAGATATTTACAGTATTTGACTGTACTGAAGACGTAAACAAATTTCTTTTTAGTCGGATTTGCATCCCATATATACTGTGTAACGATGATGTGGTTGGATAAAGTTCTGTCATTTAGGAGACCGATTTATGTCCTAATTCTTCTGTGAACAGAGGTGAGTTTATTTACTTCTGTAAGTTAACATTTAAACCGCGCTTGTATATACGGTGGATTCTATATCTATGTTACGGATATACCGCTCCCTCACCCCATCCCGCCATCAAATAAGCAATACCATTTGTCTTAATTCTTACTGTAGTTTTACGCCATTTTGTCATCATGATATTGTTATACATGACATAACGAAACCCTGTAGGGGTAACATATCCATATTCAGACAGCCGTGATAATATTTCCTTAATTTCCTTTCGCGAGTCGAGTTTAAGAAATGGCCGCAAAAAATGTTCATTCACAACCAAACATTCCAGATGGCTGGGTTAAAAACGTTTTCCCACGATCCCAGCCATTCAGTAAAGAGGATACTGCACAATAATTTCATGGGCTTATTTGGACCAATCAGAATCACATGATGTGACATTTTAACGTGTGGTAATATCAAAAATATGAAACTGCACATACTATAGGAAAACTATATCTACTATGTGATAAATAAAATTAAGGGATACAGGAGCTTCTCAGAGTATTTTATTATAAGGTACTTTGCTTTTGACTGAGAAGATTTCAAGTGAAGTGATCTTAACCAGGAATTTTGTTAAAGTTCCTTTCGATTATATCAATTCGGCATCAGACTTAGTTTTCGGACCCTTGAATGATGAAGACGTGATTTATTTACCTATCATGGTATTCATTTATTACTAGGTAATAATCAAGTTGAAGATAATATTGTGGTCAATCCCCTAGTAACATATATATATATATATATATATATATATATATATATATATATATATATATATATATATATATATATATATATATATCCCCCTTGATTGTGAGAGTGAAAATGACAGCAAAAGTAAATAAATTCTAAATTCTTTAAGTTTCCAATGAGATTGTGATTTACTTTTCATACGCGATTCGGTGCAAATCGTTGTCAAAGGATTATCTATTGGCTTCATATGGCGAAGCAGTCTCACCTTTGGACACACTCTTTCTCTCTCTCTCTCTCTCTCTCTCTCACACACACACACACACACACACACACACACACAGAGTTGTATAATGACCAATACTGTATCAATAGGTGAAGCCAGAGACTAGACTCGTAAAATTGATTAGTTTTATTACTAAATATATTTTAGATCGAAATGTTTGCAAAGAGAGAATTGTACACTTTGTCAATGTGACATATCGCACGTTAAAAAAAAGAACAATAATACGCACGGATGAACGGAAGCACGGATACACATATTAAATAAAACATTGACTAACTGAATTACGGGCATGATCGACTGCAGAATCTTCGCTAAATATCCATCTTAATGGCGGAAATCCGTAACAAAGAAAACAACTTAATGTGAAATAATTACATTTGCTATTGAGGTTACACTCACTCAGCTGCAATTTTCATTCTTTGTGAAACTTACATATGCTGTATCTATAGTAAAGATTACAATAATCGTTCAAGTTGTAATTTAGTCCTTTTACTGGTAACGTCGCATTTAAAAGTCGCAGTTTACTGTCATTTTGCGACATTTCGAGGCTAGACAAGTGGCAGTAAATGTCAACAAGGCAGATATGCTGGGGTGGATCCAGAACTATCGTTTAGGAGAAAAGTAAACAAATAGACAAGGGATCTGTGGGATGAAATCCCTGATGGGGGACTTGGGCGGGGGGGGGGGGGGGGCGGGGGCATAGTCTCGTGAAGCGTCTCCATTTTAGGGGTTTTCAGGACATAAACGTAACCATATAACTGTAATGAAAACTTACTCAAGGAAAAGTTCCTTTCGTTTTGCGCCCGCAACACTATCTACTACTGAATAAGCACCGCTTTGTGACAATTACTGACGTTTGTAACGTTTGTGCTGTGGTTATCCAGGAAGTCTGACCCGACATCAGATTTATGAGAGGGTGCCATGTCATGGAGTAGAGGTATACCTCGTGTACTGACTGGTACGCGGACGAATTGTTAGGTAGTGTTCCTGTACTATAAAGAAGACAATGGAGACACAAAATCCCAGGTAAAAGGTAGAGTCGGGCACAGGTACATGGACCACCAGCAATTTTAATGGAAAAATAAATCTATTGACATACATAGAGCGAGTTACGGTCTCTGATAACTTTTTCGATTCAAACGTTTTTTTTACCTTTATCAGAAGGGAAGGGATAATCTCATTCAAACGTTTCTAGACACTCTTTTCATATTTACGAGTACTGTCTTGGAAGTCTCATCCTGAGTCTATTTTTGATATATTACCAAAAGCGGGACTCATCTTGCACGAAGGTTTCTGAGCTTCAGATGATTAGACAATATGTTAAAAACAGCTGACGAATTAATGCTTGTGATAACAGAAATATCTTACACTGTATATCGAGGATCGTCTTCAATTGCCAACTTCAAAGCAGCTACTTCGCTGCCAATCACATACAGCTGTTTTCCGGAACGTGCGTAATCTTCCATGAACTCGCGACCAGATTTACAACGATGAAACCACCTCCAAAATGTAATATATGGCAGAGAATTACATACATAAAACCTAAGAGTGCCTGAATTTGACAGTATGCTCTTTGCTCCCTAGCAAAATTATTCTCTTTCTCAGCCATGTTTACGTCACTGTCATTTATCTATATTATGTCACAAGCATATTTCTGTAGGCATTACCGGATTAAATTGGTTGGAGTTTCCTGAAGTAATTTCCGAAAGGCTCCCGGCCCCTCACAATGTAAGGTAGTTACCATTTCATAGCGTTGATTGTACCCCCGTAGGGAGGGAGAGGGTGTTGACCCTTAACAACTCTTCTATATGTCCCAATTTAATCCAGCCTTGTCTGCGTGCCGCTTGTGCATAATTATTTTTTTAAACAAGCAGAAAAACGTTATTTTGTCTATTGATTGGCATTAAATTTATTTACAAATTTAAAGAAACAAAAAGTTACAACAGAATATTCAGAACCCATTGTATACGAAAGAACTGAATATAATAGTATTCAACATTGTAGAATCGATAATTTTGTTATTGGGGGTTATCACTGCTATGCACCAATCTGAAATCTATATTCTTTAGCTTAAAGAGATAATTTATTCAGCACATATCCTTTGAACACCTGTAACGTCTGTCACAAATATAGATATACAATATCGCAACCTTCTCTTTATCTTATAAAAAATCATTATAGCAATTTTTACACAGCATTATTGATCAAGTCGTAGCAAACAATATTTGTTTTTGCCTACCGTAGACGCATTGTTTCCAAATAGTGTATGAACTACAATTTATTTACCCGTATGGTTTCTCGAGTGGTGCTGGGAAACATCTGCTCTCACATGCGTGCTTGGTTAGGAAGTTGTTTCTACTTCCGTAACACCCTCCATATTTGAAACATTTGCATTCAAACGTCTTGTGATCGAAATAGTAGCGTTGCGTATAGCGTCGGCAAAATCCTTGACTCTTTAGCTTTAGACAACGTTTCAGTACTAAAAATAATAATAATAATAATAATAATAATAATAACCTGCTCAGCACATTCTGTGCAATAAAACAAAAACATTTCAGATAATTCTGCTTAATACAAAATATACTCTTTGCACCATTTATAAGGAGTAGTATGAATTCGCTATATGGAGTTGTTTACTATCACTTTAAATTTTTGGTTTATATTTCTTTTCTTGTTTTGATTGCGGGTCTGGGGTTGTTTTTGTTGTTGTCGGGGTGGGTGAGGGTGTCTTTCTTTAAACTGCGTTTACATCTGGTACAGGTAACGCGTGTGTTCAAGATACTTATTTTGCACGGACTATTACTCCTCATTCTTCTCCAACTCTTCTTTAATTGTTTGGGAACAAACAAAATATGTTCCTTTTCAAGATTATTAAAACAGCTATTTAAGTTCTTGCAGTGTTTTATCTGTAAATATTTATGACTTACAAAAATATAGTTCATTTATAAAGCAAGCAATAGACTGCTATCTACTGAATTTGTTTTTTACACGTCAAGGAGGGGTGGAATAGCTGAATCAGAATTCCCTTCACTATCTTAGAAACATGAATTCATTGCTAATTTAAAAGGTGAGATTTCGTAGTCTGAAGAAGTCAGATTTCTCTAAAAAATTAAAGCATACCAAAAACCAATTGCATGAGTGCTTTATTATATGAAGTTCTTCAATACTCACCGCATACTTTTCTTCCTTCCTTTGGATGATATACACATTTCTTATTCTTCTCGCATTTGAACTAAAAATATAGGCGTAATATCACAATGAAAACAAAATATGGATCAATAGTAGATGATACGTGAATTAAATGACTTTGTAAGTTAATATTTGTTTTTTGTTTTTTTATCAACCAGACAAAGGCTTTTTCTCACATTTATCAGAATTCAAAATAGTATACCTTTCATGAAAGAAAATTATCATCGCTTTAGCCAACCTCTCCAGATATTTCGTAAAGCATACGCTCTTCATTTTAATACCAATGTCATTTATGATTCATATTTTGTGTACGTACAAAAAGGGCACTTCTCAAAACTGAAATAGTTTTACTCGTTCCTGTCAACAAATTATGATCTTGATATTTGGTTTATTTGGATTATTTTTCTTCTATGTTTTAGTTCGGAATATTGTTGGAAGAAAAAAAGATGGTGTTACGGATATAGGTTAGAAATACATAGCATTTTCAAAACTGTGTTCGTCATTCGAAAATGAGTTTAGATTTACTGTTTTTAACAAGGGCTGCAGGCCGGCAAAAGATATCCTGTCGACACAAACCCGCATGAAACTGCAGATGTTCATGACGACGTAAGTATAGATATGTCGTATATAGTGTCGCTGATTTCACTCATGTAGGATTAAAGACTTAGTATTTGCCATAAACCAGTGATTAGCTGATGGATTATATGAAGTGGATGAAATAATTAGTATTTTCACGAGTGGCAAAACAGTGGCTGCTACTAGATTACGAATGCGTTTGGAAATAGCTCAAAATGTTATCGACTTGGCTCTGAAAAATATTTTATATTTCACTCCAATGAATTATCGAAATGTATTTCTCTTGAAAACTCCAGTAATTCGAAGCCTAGCAGACATTAAAGTAATCTCTCTTGGGTTTCGTACCGACACCAATTATTCCCAGTCGAGAGTTGTGCCGAATAAACCTACAGATAATGTGATTTCCTTGTGTCAGCAGCAACCATTTACATTAATATTTTTCAGACCCATTTAGTTTTCAAAGAGGAGAGCCCCAAATCCCCGACAAACAAACAAAAACCAAAGAAAACAAGTAAATAGTATATAGATTGTATTCTATCATATAACTGACTTGTTTTACTTGTTAAAACTCGTTAATGTGTGAGCCACAACCTAATAAAACCGTCACGTGACAACTTGAGGCAACTGATCCGAGAAATATAAATTAGGCAATCAAAGCAACTGTCGCAAATTTACGAAATTACTCTGTCACGTGGAGGAATACTATAATTAATCATATGTACTGATGTGGGGTAGGAACATTTGATCTGAGAGTTCGAATTTCCGGTCCACAAATTATAATCCAGAAGATAAACTACCCTATCTCACAACAACTCATATTATTTCTTCCAATTATAGTTATCTCCGGGACTTTCTGTTGCTTGTATTCCTATCTACATCTGATTAAGTAAAGGCATGCTATTGCTAAAGTTTGCACGAAAATAATTAATTTCTGTTAAATTTTGTGAACTTTTGTTTAATGCATTAAATCATCAAAGCACTTTAACTGGTGAATGAACCAGTTGGTGCTTGTATGTATGATCTGTTTTCATATTTTTCGATCGGTTTGATTTTGTGGGTTTTCAGCTCTTAATACTAGACCGCCAGTATATTTGTTTGAGGAAGAACCCGGAAAACCTCGGGATGACCCACCGACCAAAGGGAAGCAAGTGGCAACCTTTCTCGTATTCCTACTTTGACCGAGACTAGAACGTACGTGGACAGATGTTAAGTGTCAGTGACTTGTATAGGCGAGCACCTTAGAGCAGTCGGCTTCAAAGGGCCCTGTTCAGTCCCTAAGCGACCGTATACTAAGTATTTCTTCAAGATGTAGAACATAGCCATGACTTTTTTAACAACTATATAGCCAATATTTTATGTTTGTTATCTTTATAGGTTTATCCGTGAGAGAGTTGAGGGATATTTTTAATGACTTTACATAATCATATCATGAGTAGTTCTGAAGAGAAAAAGTCTGTAGTGTTTGTAATTTTGTTAATGTTTTGCTGATTATAGAACACATGAACGTTTAATAGTGAATGCAGATTAAAATAGCAAACTATCAGAAAACGTTGAGTGAATATGTTACTAATGTTTGAAAACAAGATAAGTTATAGCATTCCAAAACTAAACCAAACTATCACATAAACCTAAACAGTTCTAATCCCAGAACATTTTAGAATTTCTTTAGGAAAAGCAAATATGTGGTTTTGCCGAAAGTGTTTGCCTGAACATTTTTCCCAATTCAGTAACGCTTTGTACAATCCAACCGCACGCTTTTCAAGTCATGTAGCGAAAGTTTTATTTGCGATATATTTAGAGATGATTTATTGATCAAGTAACAATCGTTGAAGAACTACATACACAAATAACAGAGGATGAAATTACAAAAAACAGTAAGAGATCTCAAAACCTGGAAACAATATGATTTTCTTTATAACGAAATAATTTCAGAAACGGATCGGAGACACCCACACCCTATACATGTAATGGAATGGAGACAGAGATGACACATAAAATGGAATGTAAAGACTCAGACGCTACACATGTAACTGAATGATAACAGATGTAAAATTCTGAATGCAAAATTCCATAGAGATTATTTTCCAACGCTATGAAGGAGGAAATAAAGGTTTTCTAGATTTAAGTCTGTTCATGCTTGTAATATTTTGGTAGGTTGCATTTCAAATTTATGGACCTGTATTTTAAAAGTAAAGCTTTTAAACTGAGTCAAGGAAAATGACAAACTAATATGTACAATTTAGATTGCGGAAAGGAGTGGGAACAAATCACTCTATTTTCTTGTACAGTTTTATTATAAATATTCAAGTTACAGTAAGAGGAATTTCGAACTTTCTGTTGACTTTAAGACACATTGGATAGAGCTTTCTGAATTGGTTTATGAAGCTGTGATGTAGAGAAGATGTAAAAGGCAAAACGTTAAATATTCTTCGTTCTATGCACTGTAATAAGCCAATGGGGTCTCTTTACCGAGCGAATTCAACCGTAGCGTGAATCCCACTAGAAATCGCTTGTTTTCCTCTTATTTCCAAGGACTTCTCGACAACAATCTTTGTCTACTGAATATTCCAACGCGTCCATACTATAAATAATTTTTCTGTAATCAGTGCATGACCACAAATATCACAAATGCATATTTACATCACAGCTTCACAACTGAATGCACACCTCACAACTTTATTGTTTTTTCTTATTACATTTACGTAACATAGCGCCAGTTTCACGCCGTGAAAATATACAACTCAAACACCAAATACAGGGAACTACTTTCCGTACACTAAACTAAGTTAGTCAAATAATGATTTTGAGCCTCTTTTCACTTACAACTCTACACCATATTCATCATCATAGCAACAATAAAAGGCGTCTCCAGACGACGGAACAGTCTTTTTTCAATCATTCTATTGTACAATTTGTCAGTCCCCAACATAAACACTGCACATGGAGTGGATCTGGCCTGAACTTACTACGAAATAAAGCCATGTCATCATGAAATCTCATCAATACTGCACTCTGTGAAGTTTACCAATAGTAATCGACTAATAATTCGAGCTGAAGACTATTTCCCCAACACCAGCTTCCCAAAATTATTCACGAAAATCTAAGAAATACTTAAAATAGATGGCTATTTACAAATGACGCATACTCAATTTTTTTAGAGTACAATATAGCTAAATCATGTGTTATGCCCACCGGGTCTAGTAGTGCTTTTTAGTGTGGAATGTTTCGATACAAAGTGAAGATGTATGACCGATACTACTTTTATCATTAATATTCCTATTTGTTTTGGTCGTTTTATTTTTGAAGATATCCATGCACGTTCATAAAAATGATTACCATACCCAGCAAAGATCTTCACTTTCAACAATTTGAAGGCAGAAGTTTACACTTAGTAAGGCCTGAAATAAAGAAAGAAAAAATTATTAAGTCTTTAAGGCAATAAAAGAAGTAAATCATTACGAGGCTAGAAAAAGAAAACTTCAAAAGAAAAATTATTCACCTGAACAAGCAGTTAAAAGTTGTTGCTCTAAGTGGCTGCCGACCTTCGCTCACGAGCAAGTACGAATGATGAATTCAGAAAGAATTACCGCCCTCTTGAAAGCAGTCACCATACAGATATATATATATATATATATATATATATATATATATATATATATATATAGAGAGAGAGAGAGAGAGAGAGAGAGAGAGAGAGAGACTTATATTCCCAATCGTTGTCGAGTCAGTCACGACGTGCAGAAATCAGAGTAAACATACACCTTCAAGCAATATTCACGTATGAGTAGTTTAATAATGATCAGATGGCTGACTTTTAAAGATAAGGACATTTTTATTGAAAATAAAGATCTATAGTTTGCTCAGATGCCAGCCTTGGGCATGTATGAAATTTCGATTAAACTTCAAAAAACAAGCACAAGAAGGGTGAACAGACCAACTTTGGAGCAAGGCTTCCTTAAAAATACAACTTCCTACGAAAAAATAAAAATACAAGGCCAATAACGTCAAACTGAAGCATCTAACCTACCGAAATTTTCTCTAATTGGGTTAGCTCATTTCGTTCCTTTATCTTTGTCGTTCGTGTTTTCCAATTTTGGATGCGTCTTCGCTTATCGACCCGGACACTCATTGTTGATCGCACCCTCCCTGTTGCTGTATTGTGTGCGCAATTAAATCAGTATTATGTCAATAATGTGTGATTGTATACCAGTTAAATCTTACACGGCTAGATTAGCTCGATAACGACTAGAGGCAATTAAAAAATATCTCCCTGTTCATGATTCTGTCAAGCTAAAATGACAAGAGCGTCAAGAGTCTCGGGTGAACTTTACAGAAGATACAGAACAGTTATTTCAAATAACTGTCGAACCAACAAAGAAAACATTTACAGCAACTGAGACAGCACAAAAAGCTCTTGAGACCATGCCTGTTGATATTGCTGGCCGTTTTCAAGCAGCTCAACCACCACCCCAGTAACCTCCTCAACCACAACCTGAAGTTCAACCACAACCTCTGCCAAGAGTCAGAACCAAAATAATTGAAAAATTTACACCTGAAGGTATTGCCGCTATCAAGGACCAAACTCAATTAATTAATACTGCTGCGTTTGGATATCATACCAAGTATGTAAAACCCGAATATGTTGATACTCTGAAATATGGCGACTGGGTTAGGGATACATATCGTATTGCTAATGATACTCTGCAGATCAAATATGATGAAAATTTTAGACAGTTTAACTTTTTTAGCCAAGCAGTTGATGAGTATATTGAACAAACAAAACAGGAAAGGAGACAAAGGGAAGAAATGAAGCAGCAACTTGAAATAGCAAAAGCGGTCAAAGCAACAAGTGAAGAACAAAAATTAAAAGTAATGGAAGATGCGATGAGGATAGGTCTGAAACTTCTCGGGACACTTCGCTGATTCTTCCTATGTCCAATTATGATTTACCTGATGCTGATAAACAATTAAACATGAAAAAATTAAACATAAAAAAATTCAGAGGTGTTTTTATGCGTTATCAATTACCAAAACAGCCAAACCGTGTTGAAACCAGTATCATTAATCTCGACGGAAGTTCTGTCCCAGGTACTCACTGGTTTGCATACGCGATTGATCACGTGGATTTGTTTATTTTGATTTGTATGGGATGGCGCCACCAAACGAATTTTTGAAATATGTCGGAAGAGTGAAAAGCACTCATCTTCAAAACACTCCCGTCTGGTATTCAACATAACCAACACAGACGATAACAGATCCGCCAATATGTGGCCGTGAAGTAATTGCTGTACTCGACGCTGTGTCATCATCAACAATACCACCTCATAAAGTCGTGCATGATTATACAAGTAGACGGTATAGCCATCCACCGTCGTTTTAAACAGATCTTAAAGTATAATTGTAGACATTTACAAAAGATCTTCTCGCCTGAGTAAAACTCAGCAAGGCGACTTAATTAAACATGCAACCCATGACGAGGTCAAGGATGAACTCGCTAATCTTTAGAGTCTCGCAAATGTGGACAGAAATGAAGTCATTGTTTTTCAGGATAACCAAGGACGATTAAAGACGAGTAATATCCTGTTGACAGATAGTATTCTGCTGGTTCCAGATGAAACAAAAAATAATTTAGTTGTGTTTGTTAAAAACAGTGAAATTAAAAAATCAGAGGAATCTGTCTTATCACTCACGGGGGAGAATACTAGATACATTAGAAGAATTGGAGATATTATGTATGGCGATCTCAATATGAGTAAAAATACAAATAATAATGTGAGAGAACCAAAATCAGACGAGGATGTGGCAACACACAGATACGTAGGCAGCAACAACAACACGATCAGAACTGAGATCAGCAAATATGTTGCTAAAACAGGTGATACAATGACTAATTCTCTCAACATGCGCTGAGGTTACCGGTATATACATGTTCTCAGTACTCGGTACTAAGAGACTTACGATATCTATCAACATTTCACGGCGCTATCCACTAACTGGATCCTCAGGATCAATGTTAGTGATGTTGGAGCAAATCGACGAGGAAACATTTGTTGTGGAACCCGAGGAAATAACATTTTGGATTGTTGTAAGTAGTGAAGTGGGGCACCCTACGGACAATGGGAATTAGCATTACAGGGACCCCTGGGTCACTCTACGGACAATGGAAATTTAACATGGCGAAAAATCGTGGGTCAATCTACGGACAAGGGGAATTTAACATGGGAATAAATCGTGGGTCACTCTACGGACAAGGGGAATTTAACATGGGATTTTTTTTTAAATTTTAAAAAAAAATTTTTTTAAAAAAAGGGGTAGGCAATGGAAAGGCTATCTCTTTTCGAGAAATATGGCTGGCCCTGAAAAGGGCCTTTGGGTTTTTTCTTCTTTTAACTTCTTAACTTCTTCCACCATCCTCTTATTTTGTCCATCATTCCTTTCTTCTTTTTCTTTTCTGTTTCCGGCAACCAGTCCGGGTGACCCATGGCTCGGAACTTCTCTTGGATTTTCATCCAGTTTGCATTTAGTTTCTCTAGTTCTTCCTTTTTCTTTCTATTTTCTTCTTCTTTTCTTTCCTTTGACCACTTTTCTTTGATCTTCTTGACCTCTTCGGTCAGCACATTCCTCATTACTTCTTCCGCTTTCTTAAGCTTGTCTAAGCCCCACTTTACAAAAGACCAATCTGTCCATTCCACAATGTCTTCTAAAAAACACCTTACACTTGTCACATAAACTATCGCTTCTTTCAACTTACCCACTTTCACATACGGTGGGTTAATTAAACCTCTGATTCTCTTCTCCTCATCCTCTATCATTTCTTTTACTATATCGATGGCTAAGTGGAGGCTGGTTACTTGTCTTGAGACGAAGTCTTTTGTCACTGCATGCCTCCATTCCTGTTCAAGCCTTTCTGCTACATTCAATCCATCCACCATCCAATACCAACTTCCCATAAGGTTGTTGTACAAAGCTGAAGCTGCTGGCATCTTCTTGTTTGCTTATTCCGTAGAATGGGCTCCAATGGCAAACACTGTTAGTTTTATACTTAAAGCGCGAACGTGAAGGAAAACATCCCCCTAAAAACATAAAATTGATATTACCTAGATCATGACCAAACAAAGCACGTACGTGAAGGAAAACATCCCCCTACTTTCTCATTTCATATAATAAAACCCTAACTTTACTCTTCACATACGCTAAGAAACCCATAATCTACTATTCACACTAACATACCTGAGCTCTTACAAACACAAACACACTAACACACAAACTCATACCCTCACACTATCTTAAAAAAGAGTTAGTGTTTATATACACACTACTCTACCTACACACATTGGCAAATCTATCGTTATTTCTTTTCTAGAGTATTGGGTAGCCCTGAAAAGGGCTGTTTTTTTTAAACTCCAGATGCACCTATCTAATGGTTGCACCGTCCTGGCCTGGCGCCGCACACGCATCTTCTTCCCCAGTCTTCTTTCACCTTTCTTCTGGGGAGCGCAGAGGGAGGATGATTCGCTTCAACACCCCAATCCTCTGTCTCGGGAATATTGAACGACATCCTCTCTTCTCTTTTCTTTTCTTCTTCTTCCCTCTGTCTTCTCTCCTCTTCTTCCTTCTTTATTCTTGCTTCTTCTACTATAGCCTCCGCTGATAGTTCGTTTACTATCCGCCTGGCATATTCCAGGTGCATCTGGAGTTCTAACAGTTTCACTATTCTGCTAGTCATTCTTCTGGCTGTGTTGATCAATCAACAAGGGTAGCTGGACTGCCGAACGAGTTTCAATTTATACTGAAAGCGCGTACGTGAAGGAAAACATCCCCCTAATAACATAAAATTCATCTTACCTAGATCATGACCAAAAACAACAACAACGCGCGGACCTAAAAGAAACACTCGCTCACTTTTTTATGCTACCCATCACTATTTTAAAATTTTTTATAAATCACTTCAATTGACTATCCACATACGCAAGGCAATTCAATCTAACTCCAAATATACACCTCAATCACTAAGAAAAGATATCATTTTAATCTACTGTCCACACCAACTTACTTGAGCTCTTACAAACACTAACACACCAACACATACCCTCAAAATTTTTAAGAAAGAGTTAGTGTTTATTTTCACACTACTCTACCTACACACACACACATTGGCAAATCTATCGTTACTTCTTTTCTAGAGTATTGGGGTAGCCCTGAAAAGGGCTTTTTTTTTTTTGCTATGGCATTCTTTTTTTTAGTTTCTAAGAATGCGATGTCCTCTGAGGATAGACTTTCTGGCAATAGGTCTGCTTCTTCGGAAAGAGAAGAAGAATTCTTTGGTGTCGATACGACAATCGACAAAGCCTCTGTCAGCTTCAGGTTGTTGCTGCTGCTGTTGTTGTTGCTGCTGTTGTTGCTGTCTCTGAAGTCTGTACTTCTCTGTCCATTCTTCTTTCTCCTTGTTCATTTCTTCTCTGAAGAGCTCTTCTATCAGGTCTTCAGTGATTTTTAACATTCTCACATTCTCTATTTCTTCTGGCTTCGGTATCAGACTGTGTCTGACCCTATGCAAATTCACGTAGGCTTCGTTGAGCTTAGCTAGTTTGGAGCACATCTTCTTAGGAGGATGAGTCGACAATGGATGGCTAGACTGGGAACAACCCGGTTCTTAAAGTTAAAGCGCGGACGTGAAGGAAAACATCCCCCACACGGTTTTCGAGCCGCAACGTTCATGAGAGGGATAGTAAGAAATGAAAGAGCATCAATCCAATATTCTTATAGCTAAACAAACCACAAAGGCATTTTTTTTCAAAACACAACATTTTTATTCAAAAATCACTTAACACTAAACAACAACAACTCTAACATTTTTAACAATAATCCAACACTATAACATCAAATAATTTTTTCAAATCACAAACATTTTTTTCTTCAAATACGATCTACTTTAAACAGGGCTGACAACGTTGTGAATGAAATTGTGATTTCCACTGTTGGAAATCATTAGGCCATTGATGGACACTACGTTTCCTAGCTTGAGACAAAAGATAAGCATAATGGTCACAAAACCATCGATCTACTTTCACATCGTTTCTAGCAGAAGAACGAGGATCAAAATGAGTCACTAAATGTTCTAAGGAATAGCCCAGGCTGCGATGATGCAGAAAATACACACAGTACTGTCCACACACCAAGGAATCTGTGCCTTGTAATTTCACGTTATTGAATCGGGTGGTCTGAGCATTTCTTCTCATAAAGTCGATGATATCGTCTTCCAAAGGGGGCAATCCGTACGAATCGAAATATTCCACACATCCTTCTTGAGGAAAGTAAACGGCTACCCAGTGGGTTCCTGGGAGATGACTTTCGTCCGTGTTGATCACGTAAGCTTGATGGTCTTTAGGTTTGCGATGAGGGAGTTCATCTTTAGCACAGACGACAGGATTCCAAGAAGCCGTATACGAACTATGGTTCAAAAGGTAATAAAGTTCCCAGGTATCCATTGATTTGTGTTTTTTTCTTCTTCACAGGTAATAATAAGTCGTCAATTCGATCCTGACTTTTTGCTTGAAAATGTCTGACGAATAAACGGTTATTCGTTCTGTTTCCTCACTCTGATTCAGGAGAGCTTCGATACGATGGATCTCTTGAGTGGTTAATGGTGGACAAGAATGTTCACGCAAGTCTTTATACCACTGGTGCAACACGTCTTTGTTTGAGATGAGACTCCAAGCTTCGTCCAGATACTCGTCCAATTTTTCTTCTTGATTCAACATCAGGCATTTATCGTGTTGAATTTGACTGGGATGATCGTTTTGACATCCATAACAATTTTTCTTGATCAATTCCGTCATTTTGTCGACCAAGTGTTTGGCAAAACAGGAGACTAAATGGGCTTCTTGTTCTGGCCATCTCGACTTCATCATGACAATTTCTTCGTCTTTGTCTTGGGATTCTCCTTCCACGGTCTCCTCACATTTCATGTCCAAAGTTTCTTCACTAGGTAAAGAGGGATAACAGTCTTCCATGGCTTCTAGTAATCTAGAATGACTTCTCTCAAACTGTTGATTTCTATCGTATTGTCAAATTCTGCATACAGGATCACGTTCAACGTTGGATCAGCAGGGTCTCGATTTGCAAACTGAATTTCCACACGAATCTGGCCAGATTTTATAGGGTGGAAATGTCCCTCGTCGCTGCCTTGGTCTGGAGTGAAATCGAAAGCCCACAAAGCGTAGCCTCCTGCATAATCTTCGTACGTAATACCGTGACTGGTATTGGTTCCTAACTGTCCGGTGGCTTCGTACAGGGACAAGTACGATCTCAAGTAATTGTTCTGGGCAAAGTTAGGCTCAAAGGGTCGTGTACATAAGGTCTTGCCGTCACGACTGACTTCGATTTTGGACACGCTAGAGTGTCTAAACTCAAAAGGATTTTCGTTATGAAGTCCATTGAAAGCTGAATTCCTGACGATACCAACGATCAAACGCTTGGGTAACTGTCCTTGGAACAGATGATCTTCGATCATGGATCGCTGTCCAACAGGAATGGTGAACGTTTTCACTTCCACACGTCGTATGGGATACTTGGCGGTCGTTCTGCTCAACGTCTGACTGATGTCGTTTCCCACTTTAGGTAACACTTCCACACGGCGTACGTAAAGTCTGGCTTCTTGGATAACAGTTTTGTATTCGTTGGCATGGGCCATCAAATGGAAAGCGGCAGTGCTACGATTCAGTCTCAGGCGAATATCAACTCCGTTCAGTAAATACTTTTCTTGTAACCACATGTCCAAATGCAAACGATCCATCAGTTCTAATCTACGTCCTTGCAAAATTTTAGTTCTACGTGTGTTAAACCCCACATTGTGAGGATTGTCATCTTCTGTCAGGGCTGTGTCGCTAAACGTGCCTGCACCTGCCGTGTCAGGTTTCCATACCACGCAAGCATCCAGATGAGTATTCTTGGCTTCTTTTCCGTACGTCAAGAGATTTTCCAAGTAGGCACGATATGGGTAAGTATCCATGCTGCTGCTGACCAGTTTGTTATTCAAGTACAAGTCCACTTCGCTGAACAAGGAATGCATGAAATTGTTGACGGGCGCTACCCTATCATTGGCTCCAGGATTGGTGTTGTCAGTTTTGATCACTTTGACTTTCAAATACAGGTAACTGCTATTCAGATCGATGTAATCTTCGGGTTGTCCTTTGATTTCGAACTCAATGGGAGCGGAATCCGTCAAAGAGGAGACGGGATGAAATTCCACCCACTGGGATTCTTGCATCGTCATCATGGTGGGGGGCATAGCAAACATATCCAGTTCCGTCTTGGAACAAGCACATGACTCTCGGTGCATCATTTTTTCTGTGTCTCAATAATCGAAAACGTCTAAGTCTCGAACGGTTCTTCTTTTCTTGGCTTTTCTAGCTTGAAGTCTGGTGAAAGGGTGTTTTCTTCGTCGTCTCTTTCTGCCTTGTCCTTGCTGAATGCCTGACTCGGTAGCGTGCAGGGCATTTATAGGTGTGTCTCGTCGGCCCAAAATGTCTTTACCCGTTTGCAGCAGGACATTTTTGCCTGCCCTCATGAAGGCTTCTTTAGGGTTTTGTTTGTCGATGATGACGTTTTGGAGAAATTCTTTGCCTTGTGTCAGTGCCGCATCTTTCAAGGCGTGCAATCCGCGTGTCACCATCGGTTTCAACACCGGGGCCACCGAACGAAAGGCCGATTTTAACATATCTCCTAAACCGTGTCCTCGCTGTCGTGCAACCCCTTGGTACACTGGATACATGACTTGCTTACGAATCGTGAGAGAACCGTTTTCGAAAATGGAGTTTCACCGTGACTTTTCCTTTGGTGAATGGAATATTTTGTCCCAAATCTCCTTTTATAGTAATGTTGACCGTGTCCAAATACGACTTGCTGACCGGCAAATAATGAGGATGGACAAATTCGCGGTGAACGTGGTAAGTGTTTCCACCTTCCTCGTCAGCGTTTGCGGCAGAATCCACTTTGAAAGGAATGACACGCAGTAACGGCACGGAGGTGTGTCCCACCACGTTGTATTCCACCACATCGGAGTACACGAACATCAAATTCAGTCCTTGGTTCAGTTCTACTGGGGTACGAAATAACTTGCTAAAAGACTCGTTGTCGTAAACGATGGGTAATTCGTTGTTCTTGAGTATGCTCATTCTCAGGTTCATGTCTCCGCCCAACATGTCAAACAATTCAGGACAAAATAAAATGGACATGATTTTACTCCGCTCAAATCTCATCGAGAAGCGACGAGCTACTGTGTGGTACTCCATGGTGACACTTATTTTGGCATGCTCCAAAGCTTTCCCAAACACGCCATTAAACTTGGCAGCTATGACGTTGACCAAATGTTGACCACTGAAATAATAACCTGGGGGAATTAAAAAGTGGTAGGTCCATTTTTGAGTTTTCTCATTATAGATTTTATTGTCATACGTGACTTTCTTATTCAACTCCTGTTGCAATGACTCGTCATGAACTTCCACATTAAAAAAATTTTGATTGGGAATGACATTGAGGACTTGGGTCGGGTGAATGATTTCCACTAAAGCCACTTCCCAATGGGCTTCGTGATCTAAGGGGATGGCCTGAGGTAATTTGGCCGTGTAACAGCACAACGTGTTGTGGGGAAACACCTCCATGGAACTGTCACTGGGTAAGGTTAAGTAAAATTGGTTTTGGTGACTCATAATTCCAGAGTTCTGTGGCTGTCCGAGGGGTTAGTGGATGTCAGAGGCGTGTCTCCGTCCAAAACGGGGTTCTGATTGTGGTTGGAGTGGTGACTGGCACTGGCACTGGACACAACGTTCCCGTTCGAGGAGAATTTCAGGGAGGGATTGGGAAGCAGGTAACCGATGCAACTGCTCAATAAAATGGTCCACAATTGTTTGTCTCCTTGTTGCAAACTCAAATTGGCGATGGCTGCCCCGATGACACAATACACCACGAAGATTTGGCAGAAAAAGACGATTTGCGTTTTAGGCACACGTTCTCCACACCACACCCACAAGGGTTGTTTTTGTAAATCTTGCACAGAAGAACTAGGGGAAGAAGGACTGGTCGACGTAGCTGCGTCTGCTGCTGTGTGAAAGGGCATGATGGTCACTTCTTCTTTTTATAGTCGATGACTTGCGAAGCGTCGATCCAAGAATCGAAACTGGGTGGATATCCTTTCCAACGTACTTTGACTTCTTTGACACGTCGTTTGCCCACTTTACGGGTTCTGCGTTCGAGAATGCTTTCGATGTCGTACACGTCGTCTTCTTTTTTGGTGACACGTTGTAACTCGGGCAAATAAAACGTTCCTTTGAGTACTTCTCCGTTCATGTCTTCCAATTTATAGACGGCAGGATGACGGCCATGTACTCGTCCAGTGACGCGAAACAGTTCGGTCGTCCAGTTAGGTAAGTAACCTTTGTCGAAAGTGCGTTTGGTTTTGCCAATGCGCACCCAATCTCCCACGGTCAACTCTCCACTTTTCTTGGGGACAGCCCTCGTCGGGGACGTACCGAACAGACGCTCAAACACCAGCACTTCGTTGTCGGGAGTCACGTCTTGCGGGGCACGTCCGATGCTTCGATGGTAAGATTGGTTGTACGCTTGCACCAGGTGCGGTAAGATGTCGATGTACTTCAGAGTGTGGTGATGCTTAAAATATTTCCACATGCGTTCTTTCAAAGTACGTTGAAAACGTTCCACGATGCTGGCTTTGGTTTCGGGATTCTCGGTGGTAAAAAAATGAATGTCACGTTTCTTTAATTCTTTTTGGAAAGCTTGGTTCAGAAATTCGGTGCCTTTGTCCGTTTGCCATCGAAGAGGGCGACGACCGCTTTGTTTCAACACCCGTTGCAGGGCTCGCACTAACTCGCTGCTCGATTTGGAAGTCAAGGGCACGACCCAGGCAAATTTGGAAAAGACGTCGATGACACAAAACAAATATTTGTAGCCGCGATTGTAGCTGGCCAAATGAGAGACATCGGCTAAATCGGCTTGCCATTGATGATCGATGCCTTCCACTCGGGTGCGACTTCTGGCAAACTTGCGTCGAATGGGTTTGTGTAAAGTGTAGGTAGCTTGTTCTTGTAACCATCGTTGCACTTGAGGTAAACGGAGACTTTTCAGTCGAGTTTTGGCAGCACGATACAATTTTTGAACTCCTGCGTAACCTGCAGGATGCGAGGGATCGTAGTAAATGCTAGCTAAGACTTTTTCCATTTTTTTGTGTTGATTGGTGTCTTAATAAGGCACCCACTCTTGGAAGAGGCTACTCTTTTTCTCTTGGGGTATTTTCTTGGATTGCAAGGCTTTGCGTGTGCGGCCAGCAATAGGTGTCGAAGAGGAGGATGTCTGAGCAGGGGATATCGGTTCTTGTTTCACTTCTGTCTTCACTTCTGTCTTCACTTTCTTTTTCTCTTGTGAGGAAGAAGGGGTGGCCATCATCTTTTTAATCCATCCAATTCTGGAGGTAGGTGGTGTTGTTAACTTGCGTACTTTTTCTGGTGGAGTTAGAAACCCTTCCTCTTCTTCTTCTCCTTTTTCTGTCTTGACCACTGGTACTGGTACTGGTACTGGTGATGGTGCTGGACTTTTCATCAAGGTCTTAAAATCTTTCAGAGTGGGTAGAGCTGTTTCGTCTAAAGCTTTCTGGTGAAAGAGTTGCAATCGTTGCAAGAGTTGACCGTACTTTTGCGATTTTTCTGTTTCGGACAAATCTTGGCGATCCATCAAGGACTGCAATTCGTGTTGTAACTGGGACATCTCGCTCAAATTGGGATTGGGAGGTAAATGCGGGGTGCGTTGTTCTTGCCACCGATGGTATTCCATCCATCGTTTGTAAGGCACTAAAGCTAGTTTTCGTCCTTCCATGGGGTTGTCAGGGATGAATTCTGAGATCTTGGGACTTCCGAAGGCCTTTTTATCTTGCTCCCATCAGTCCTCCCAACATGGTTCCCAAGACTCCTTTTAGTATGGTGCCTAACAAGAGAGGTAAAATGCCTCCACGTTGGACCAACATCTTCTTTTTTTGACGAATGGGAATTTTCTTTTGAACCATTTTCCGAAGAACGTGACGATGTTTGCCTAAGCATTGTTTCTGGTGTTTGGACAAAGGGATCGTGCCTTTCAAAACGTTCAAACAACATTCGCACACGGTATCGATGACCTCTTTGGAGGCCGTTTGAATGAGTTTTTTTCGTAGGGGTGGAGAAGCTTTGGACAGGACAGATAACAGGTCCCCATGTTTGGCTAAACGTGGTGGCAGTCCTTTCCTTTTTTTTCCTTGGGGTTTTCTGGAGGGTGACATTTTTGCTTGTGGGTTCCGGGACATTCACCGAACAGACACTAACGTCGATGACTTAACGCACACCCTTTTATCTTTTTTTTCTGGGACTATCGCTTTGTCATAAAGGTGACAATGTTTTTCCGAAAATCGCCAAGGAATCCTCCCCTTTGTTGACGCCTCTTTTTCTTGGAACGACTGTGTCTTTTTTTAGGGTAACGTCGATGCTTGGCTAAGCGCTTTGTCGGATGACGCGTCTGCCTTTGTCTCTTTCTTTTGTGGCTTCTTGGAGGTGACATCTTTTACAAGTTCACTGATACCCCCGACTTGGTCACAGGTCTTTTTATACTGGAACTCGTCGCCACTGATTGTCTTTACGTTTTATCAGTTTGAGGACAGGCATGACACGTCGTGCAGGGGTACGTAACGGACTAAATCGAGCCAGTTCTTGCTTGGACAAATCCAGTAAACTTTGTAACATGCCCGATCTTTCATGGACTTTGATTTTGGGAGAAGGTACTTTGTGAGCAGCAGCCACTGCTGCTAAATTGGAAGGTCCTGCCACTGGGGAAGTTCTTTTGGGGGTCATCAACGGAGAAGTTCTTGGTGTGATCAACGTCTCCAAGTACTCTTCAGTTCCTGGTGACATCAACGGAGAAGTGGACAAACGTGAGGCTGCCGGAGACGCAGTCACCGCTGTGGCAGGTCGTGGCTTGCGAGTGTAAGGTTGCGTCCTGGCCGAAGTGCCTCTCTTGCGACTAGTTTTCTTCTTCTGTGGACTTTTCTTTTTCTGGGGACTTTTTCTCTGTTTCTTTTTCTGGGGGCTTCTTTTTTTTTCCCGGGGTGATGGTGGTGGTGTCTGGTAAGAGGAGGGTCCTGCCACTGGAGAAGTTATTCTTCTTGGGGACCTGGTCTTTTTCTTTTTCTTCTTGGGGCTTCGTTGGACTTTTGTCTTGGGGATAACTTTGGGGGCATTAGGATCCCATCTTAAGAGTGAGCGAATGATGACCCCTCCTAGAGTACCGCTCCCTCCAGGTTTCAAAATGATTTGTTTTTTGGTTTGAGTGTCGATGCGGGGATCGGCCAGTTGGACCAAAGCGACTTTGTTTCGATCGAAAAAGCGTTGGGTTTGATGAGGAATCTGAATGATTCCTTGGAGTAATTGACGTGCCGTCACCGTGAACCATCGTAAGACTTCTTTGAGACTAGCTTCTAAGACACGAGCTCGTGTTTGTGGATCTTTTTCTCGACTGATGCCATACAAGGCACGAATCAATTTGACGGGAAGATGTGACTGAAGGGACGTCATGTTCACACTGTGTGAGACAGACGAAAAAGGGTCTGAGGTTTTTATAGATTTTTTCATGGGGAGTGAAATGAAGTCGAGGACGGAGACGTGTACAGGACAGGCCCTCCGTCTTGGCACCAGTGGTGAAACAAGTGGGTACGAAATCGCAAATCCTCGGGGGTCGTAGGTTTCAAATCGACGAGTAAATAGGCGTGTGGCGTTTGAGTGGCATCGTCGTACGCCTGAGTCAGCCAAGGCGTTCCTAACTGTTTGGCTAAGACTTGCACTTGCGATTTATCTCGAGGGCTTTTAAACAAGACCACGTAATGCGCATTGAGACTGATGGTGCGATGGGCTTTACTTTGTTGAAACAAATTTTGGGTGATGTAAATGACACTGGCATTACGGTGATGCCCTTTGCGCGTAAACCACAATTTAATTTCTTCTTCGTCTTCTCCTAACATGTCGTCGAAAATGACCAAATGGGTTAGACGGGAGTCAGAGACGATGCCATCGTCTTCTTTAGGAATGCCTTCCACAAACACGATGGAATCGCCTTGACTTTCTCGCAAGAGGTTGTACGCCGATTGCCACTCTTTGTAACACCACACGATCCGTTGAGGGGACCGATCGATCAAATGATGTTTATGTTCGATCAAACGTTTGACGAATTCGGTTTTGCCTGAACCGCTAGGTCCAGCAATGAGCATGTTAAAGGGATGGCGAAGATACAAAGCCTCCCAACTGGCACGATCTAAGTGTTCGTCGATGACTTTGACAGTAGAGGAAGAGGGAGCAGAGACAGCAGAGGTAGCCATGGTATGAGAAATGTCACTTGTGACACGAAAAAACAAACAAGACAAGAGTTTATATACTTTTTCAGAACACGTTTATTGAATGTTTCAAATATGAACACGAAAGACAAAAATACATACAACCCAAATAGTGATGTACAGGAATATAAAACACAGCAAAGCGATCAAAGTGGAATATAAACAAGTGTCTGTACAACATGTTTTGGGTAACCAAGATGTCCTAGGGACAGTGTGTAATGTTCTTACAGTCTCTACATGAGGTATTGTCACACAAGTGTCCTCCCGGAATGACCTTTCAGGCATGTCCATGACAGTCCTGTCCTGAAGCGAGTGGTTGTTCTCGGTGACGGGTTCTTCTGGCACCGTCACTAACACGGGTTGAAAAGTAACTTTCTTCCTTGAACAACTCTTGTGCATACTGGGCCACTTCTTGGGTCCAAGCCTCAAAACCCCCCTTTTTCCAATCACGAACATCTGTCCAATGAGGGTGTAAGTCACAAGCTACACACACATCGTCATACACGTCTTGGGTCGCTAAAAGTTGACGAATCTTTTTTTCCTGTTGAGGTCGAGAAGTATCCAGATGAAAACGCAAGGCTTTGAACAAAAGGAGTTTTTCGTGACCATTTAAGGCCATGGAGGTGGTAAGTACTGATCGTAAAGAGTCCACAAAGAATCGGCTGGTAAACGAAATCCCAGAAAACAAGTCACTAAGACACACACCACTTGTCGTCCAAAATTGAATGGATATAGTTGTTGTAATAATTGATGGTAATGATCCACGGTTTGAATATGGTCATTGAGTTCCTTCCACGGAATCTGTTGGATGACATGTGACATAAACCGTGGCATGGCAGCCTGTTTTTATATTCTCTTTTTTTCGGATGCAATAGACGTACTTTCTAGCCAGAGATCTTCGTTCTCCAGTAGGGAATCTAAATCTTGCATACTGTAACCGAAACGTCAGAGTTCGTTTAGGTGTTTCCTCTTCCTCTAAGTAGATTCCACGTAAAATATGTTTGTAATCCTTTAACTTGTCTTCCTCAATGCGTTGCACTAGGTGAATCTCGAAGTAACCATAATTATGAACATGTCGATCATTAGCGACCTCAAAGTGTTGAACAATGTCTGACCATTGAAAGAATTTCTGACGAATCAGTTCTCTTATACCATTCAGGTACCAGTGGTTAAAGATCTGGTGACGTAACGGATGCAATTGTTCTTTACGTTTCACTTGTATTTTCACCAGCTCTCGGTAAATGCGTTCTCTCAACTCCACAGGCAAAGCACGAATGTTCTCTAGCAAAGTATCCATGAATAGGTCATACTAAATCCTCTTTGGTCTGACACAAGAAATGTACTCTTTGCACAAACATGGTTTCACTTCAGTGTCAAATTTAAATCGTTGAGTCACTAATCTACACATGACAATTCGTTCAGAAGTTTCCTCTTTCACCAAGTTGACATTGCGTGAAAGATGTTGGTAATTCGTTAACTCTTCCTCTGGAATTCGATGCAGTACGTTTACAATGTAGTAGATAGAATCGTCCATACCAAACCATTCCTTTTTATAACCAGGAGGTCGTTGATCAATGTCTGTCCAATGGAACACTTTCAATTGAATCAGTCCTTGTATAGCCTGAAGGTACCAGTGGTTCAAACACCGGTGACGTATCGGATGCAATTGTTCTTTACGTTTCACTTGTATTTTGACCAGTTCTCGATAAATGCGTTCTCTCAACTCCACAGGCAAAGCACGAATGTTCTCTTGTAAAGTATCCATGAACAGATTATTATGGTAAGAAGTTACTTCAATGTCTCGGTCCCACTAAGGGTAAGTAATGACAATTCGGTGACCATCGAGCATGTTCAACGTAGGCCGAATCTTGCGGTTCCCAGTGGTGAAGTGACACACCGCAACTGAAGCACTTGACTTTATCTCCTTCGCCCAAGTAGAAAAATCCGGCTCTGGCTAATTCTTCGGGGGTCGGTCCTCCCAGATACTTTGGCCATTTTCCTTTGAACGATTGAAGACGATTTTCAAAGTCGCAGTATTCCGACAAACGCACAGGAAACGAATATTCGTCTTTCACAGGTTCGTTTCGATGAGGGTTGAGTGACATAGGTAGGAGTTTGCTCAGGGCTGGATCACATCCGTAAGGGGGTAGACGTGAAGGTGGACATTCCCCTTTAAAACGAAACCCAGTAAAATGTCCAAGAGGACGAGCAGCATCACTTTCGCATCCCACAGGTCTGACACGCACAGCATCACTTTCCATGATAGGGGTAGGGGTACTAAAGTTCCCATGATGCTTTACGGCATCGCTCAGGTCACAAGGTACAGCATCGGTCCCATCGCAAGGCTCACAATCGCACTCGTCTGCAAACTCCGTTACGCAATTACAATGGTAACCACATGGACAATCGCAGTTTCCTTCCGGACATTTTCCGTCGCAATGCCTGGGTCTTATCCATCCAGTATTAGTCACACTAGAGGAAGATACAACTTTTTTACAATCCCCAAACTGAAACGATGTCTTTTTCAAAGTATTCATCTTGTTCGCTCGGTCTTGGTAGTCACAATGAACTATCGATCTTGACCATAGCCCCTTTTTTATACTAGTCTCAATGCAGTCTCCAACTTGTACATCTTTCCTTTTTCACGTTTTTTATGTTCTGTTCTGGAAGGTACCGTCTCTAAGGTACCGTCAACATTGTACCGTAGTGTAATGGGTGGAAAGGCCATAGAAAGGTAAGGGCAGTGCGGAGACCATCGAGTATGCTCCAGAATAGCTGAATCTTTATAGATACATAGATCCATTCGTAACTTCAGTCCGCAAGCGAAACACTGTACCTCGTATCCCAATCCTGACTCAGGTCCCAAGTAGACAAATCCTGTTCTAGCTAAAACATGCGAAGAAGGTAATCCTTCCCTATCCGTAGACCATTTCTGAAACGTGTCCAATCGACGGGCACAATCACAATAGTCAGGTAAGAAGACTGGAAAATGGTAGGGTTTGAACTTGGAGTTCTCATCGGGTTTCTCACTCGATTCTTGCTGTGGCGAAGTCATCTTTCTGGTGGGGTAACTATCCTCTTACAACCAATGTTTTATACCAACGTGTCCATACGGTAAGGTGAAATGATTGGGAAGTCGAACTCGCTTCTGGTACACGATTTGATAGACTTTTTCCAAGGGCCGACTGACGATGTGGTGAGTGGGTAAACGTACAATCTTGTTCGGTTGGTGAGTGGTCACTTTAAAGTTTCCATCCTCTCCCGATTGCAAGGCTTCTTTCAATACCCCAAAGTTGACCACTCGACTGGTACGATAATTCAGAGTCAGTCCTTTCACTTTGCACGTCTGGAAGTAGCGGGAAGGTTCTGTCAAATATTCCGTCTTGGGTAAACACGGTCGTTGTGCCATTTTACCCCACAAGCAATTTAACATCAGTTTGGCAAACGATCGCCTGCCTTCGTTTTTCTCGATGTGGTCTAAAGTGATGCCTTCTTGTTCGTAGTATTTCTCTTTGAATTGTATTTGGTCTTCGGGAGTGTGACACCAGGAAGGATAGCCGCTGGCTTCTTGCTTCAGTTTCAAAAAGGCATCCACGTAGTCTGCGAAAATGCCTTTCTGACTGGGATCACCCTTGCAATACTGTTGTGTCTTGGGAAAGTGGCAAATTTCGTACACTTCTAACAGTTGGTATCCCATGTCCAGAGCTTTGAACAATTCTACGCTGACCCAGGTTCCCGTCAAGGCCCGTTCTTCCTGGCTGTGATGGCAAGGTTGATCTTGGTTGCACGTTTCGGCACAAGTACGGCACAAGGGAAACATCAGTTTGCCTTGACAATGGTGAGGTAAGACGGGATGGTATAGGTTCGTGGGAGGTAAAACTTTACACTTAATCAAGCCTTCGTATTGTCGAATGTTTTTCAGGTCGATGTGTTCCGTCAGCAATTGCGAGTGCCCTACAGGAAAGCGACAATATTTGCACACGTAGGGATACAGCGAACACACGTCCAAGTATTTGATTTCTTCTCCTTTCTCTTCGTCGGCTTGGTACAGCAAACAGGTGGCATTGGTCCTTCCTCCGTACAAACTATCCCTCGGGTTCAGCGGGTCCATGAACTGGTAACTTTCCACGAGACGTTTAAACTCGGGATCGGTTTTCATACGGTGATCGTACTCGTGTTCCCACATTTCCACCACTTGGTATCCTTCCTGTTCTAACTTTAGGCGTCGCTGACAAGTGTCCTGGTACAAGTCTTCCATGGTTCGTTGCAAAAACTGATTTTTAGTACCACGGTCAGGGTAACAGACGGGACATCCGTGAAATAAGCAACCGTTAAACTCGTACACGATCTTGGGGTTTTCTAAGTCCCAGCCATCGACCGAATATGTTCCGATGGTCTTTTCGCCCCCTCCGTTGCGGGCATGCTGAATCCACTTGTCTTCCTTGTCGCACAAGTAATGTAACCAACGTAGGGCTTTGACCGAGTATTGACGTTTGACAAAGTGGGTCGTTTGAGGACTGATGACAGCCACGGTGTTTTCAGGCATGAATCGTTGTCGATACACTAAGGAACACGCTTTGGCAATGGTGCAAGCTTCTTTCAAAGGATCGACCCCTCCGTGTTCCATGAACAGTTCTCGAAATTTTCCACAGCAACGCCTTAAAATGTCCACGTCGGAACGACAATACTTTAGCATTTCTTCCTGAAAGTCGAAAGGGTCCGAAGCGTGAGCCTGGTACCAAGCGTAGAAAGCTTCTCGTTGTTCGGTACGCATGTTGTCGGGGTCGTAATAGTGAGCCTCAGGTAAATGGGGTAGAACGGCGTGTTGATTGGCTTCCGTATTGAAAAAGTGTGGAAAGTACCCTTTAGCCATTTCTGTCATTCCAAACGTTTTAGGCATTCGACTCAAAGGCATGGCCAAATAGCTCATCGAATCTTTAAACTGTACTTGTCCCACTTGCATGAAAATGATTTTGGCTCCGTTCAAAGTCACTTTAGGACGCTCGGTGCCTTGTTCCGTATAGTACCTCAAAAGAAACTGTCCATCGTATCCGGAGAAATTGTGAGCCATCACCGTGGCATGACGATGACAATCTCCGTAACGTTCGATGTCCTCTTGGCTCCACGTCTTGTCGATGGGGTCTAAGACCCATTGTGCAAAATCGGCTAACGTGTTCGGTCCCCGAAAGATTTTTTCACGTCCTCCAGGAATCTTGCTGCAGTGAGGGCAATGACTGAAGATAGGTTCTTGAATGCACTTCTCGCACGCTCGATGAGCCACGCAAAAATTAGGAATGTGAATGCCGGTCTCTTGCATGCATTCGAAATCGAAAAAGATGAAATTGCCTTTCTTCTTGTGACCGTCCTCTTTCTCTGGTGGGGGTTGGTATTTTTGCACGTAGCATTGGTGTTCCAAGTCCACGATGTGGTGACAAATGTGACATTTTTTCTTTCCTCGACATACGTGTGTCTTGGCATTATTGGTAAGTATGCCTTGTCCACACGTAGGGCACAATCTCAGCAGTTGACAAGCGCATTTCTTCTGTGAACCTTGCGTTTTCAGATGTTGTTGGTAACAGGTAGGGCTGACAAACGTGCGCAGACAAGTGGAACAAGGCACTGGTTCTTCGCTCAGACAGGGTGGAGAGGCCAAACATCCTGAGCATTTCCATCCACAATGTTTGTGTTGCTCTCGATTATTATAACCATAGTCACATTTCTCACAATAATAAACATATCCCAGGAATCCAGTGATACTGGTAATGGTATCGAAATGGTCATCGTGATGATAAAGGTGAATGTATTTTCCGTCCTTAAAGTCTTGGCCTCGAAACAACAGAGGTCCGCGCACTTCTTGAGGGTGCACTTTCAAGGTGTATCGTGGAGCTAGGACATCTTGCAATTTTTGCATCTCGGGAATGCCACAGGGTGTGTCTTTGGGCAGTCCGGCTTGTTGTAACAGGAGTTCTGCTTCGTTTCGTTGTTTGGCTCGGTCGGAACGTTGAATAGTGTCCCAGGTTCTTTTCCATTCTACCGTGTCGTTCTTGTTGGCATAGGTTCGTCCCACCACGATGGCACGGGCTAAACACATCTGGTCATGAGGGTTGTTAATTCGGACGAGACTCGTTTTGGTGTTGCGAAGGTCGTCCACCAATAACATCTTTTTGCGTCCAGTCCCTTGAGGAGGAGAGACGTGGGTCATGTCCAGTGTGGCTTTACCATCGGTGATGTCAAACTGATCATTAGATTGTTGTACGTGTTGAATCTTGTCCATGACTTTGGAAGCAGTTAATTCTGCAGGGGTGCTAAACTCGATCCAAACAGGGGATTTCAAACCGTCGTGTTGTATGGAAAGTCTCAAGCGATCGTCTTCTTTGGGTTGACATTGTCGCTTGAGTGCAGTGAGCAAAGAATCCCACACCTCAGTGATGAACCCTTCTGCTTTCTCTAACGGCACTTCAGCCTTGAAATCTTTAAACTTCACCGTGTATTTGTAAGCCGTGGTTCTAAATTTTCTAGAGGAGCGCTTTTCCGTCTCTCGAATGGAATAGTACTTTTCAGGGTTAACTAAGGGTGGTGAACTTGGTTTAGAGGTTTCAAATTCTGGTTCACTCATGTCCTCTTCAAAATCACTGGCATGAATTTGTGCCAAGATCTCAGCCCTGGTACGAGGCGATAGATCACGTTTCTGCCTCTTACTTTCTTCTTTCTTCTCGAATGAATGGGATCGTTTCATCTTGAAAGCAAAAAGTCAAATGACTCAAGTTCAAACACCATAAACTACTTTATAGTCATAGCAGACCAGCGTATATAAAAGGGTGTGTGTCTTGTCCTTTCACTATTCATTTCACTCTCGAGCCGAGCACAACGATGGAAGAGACTGACCAGATGGAACGTTTCGTCAGAGCTTTGCGAGGGGTCATTAGAAAATTCTCTTCAGACCAGCCGACGGACTATTCTCCTTCCTTTCGAGATAAAAGTCAAGATACTTGCTATATCTGTCAGAAGAAAGGGCATTGGTCTTCAGAGTGTCCAGACCGTCAAAAAAGAAAAAAAGGGGTTAGAAGAGACAAAAGTCAAGATACCTGTTATCATTGTAAAGAAAAAGGACATTGGTCTCCAGATTGCCCAAAAAAGAAACAAGAGGAGTCAGAAGAAAAGAAGGATTCTTCAGAAGAAGAGAGGGATTCTTCAGAGGAAGAGAGGGATTCTTCTGAGGAAGAGAGGGATTCTTCTGAGGAAGAAAGAAGACAGGTGAAGAAAAAGAAACAGGAGAAAAAAAGAAGAAGGGAAGAAAGCGAGGAGGAAGAAGAGGAAAAGAGTGTGACGGTGAAGAAATTCAAAAAACGGAGAGACTAAACAAGGAGAAAAGAAGAAATTAATGAACTTTTAATTAAAGTGTTGTGTTATAAATTGTGAATTGGATTGTAAAAAATGGAGAAAAGAATAAATGAATGATATAAGGTAAGTGTCTTTGAGTTGTGATTTTAAAATAAGAAGCTACACTCACGCACTCATACACAGGCACGTATTAAAAGGGTAACATGGGTGAGTTTTTTTTTTTTGAGTTATTGGCAAATTGAAATTGTATTTCTTTTCGAGAAATGTGGGTGGCCCTGAAAAGGGCCTTTCTTCTTCATGGTGTAGGGGTGAGTTTAAGCAATCAATTTTAACTGCCTTAAGCCTTTGCCACGGCCAAGGCCTACTTCTGGACTGCGTAATGTTGATGATGATGATGATTGGGTTGAAATCACTAAGGGTGGTACGGTAGGCTTAGTCACAGGGTTGACATGTTTGGCTCGGGAAGGTCGTATTCTCTTCGGTCGTGATAAAGAAGTCTGATACATTTGTTTAAGACTTCTTAACTCCGCTAAAATGTCTAACAGTATCGTGACCGTTTGATTTTCACCCTCTTGTTTCTTTGCTGCTACTTCTTCTTGCTGTTGTTGCTGTTGTTTTTTTCTTACCTCTTCTTCTTGTTGCTGTTGCTGTAGGAGAAAAGTCTGTTCCGCTTCCTTTTGTCGTTGTATAAATTTCTCCAATTCTTCTTTCTGTCTCTGTCTAAAATTCTCCACTTGCGGTAATGAAGAAAGTAACGAAGGTTCCGGAACAAATTCTTGCGAGGAGAGAAAATCCACAAAATCCCAATTCACCTCTTCTGAAAGTAAGTCCGGGTTCCCTTGGGCAGTCTCCCCTGCTGGTGCACCCCACTGGATCGTTTTCTGAGTTTCCGTCATGTTGAATCACTGTCGCATAGATTGACTGCACACAAGCGCTAGCGAATCTATATTGACTACGTGACGTCACAGACTGCTCTCTTCGGATTGGATGCGAGCTGACTGAATTCTGTAACGCGTGTTCGGATTGGTAAATGAACTCAATCCGTTTCAATCCTTCCTCCGCCTATAAATAAGCGCCGTTCAATGCATTGATTCACCTGTTCTCGTCGCTTCAAGATGTGGACTACAGTTGAGTCATCCACCCTTGTGTCTTCCATGATGTTTCGGACAGACTTGCTCATGTATGTCCGATCGAAGTGGACCGTTGTCCACAGGACAAACACCAGCCTGTGGATACGTAGGATCTACGTCGAAAGACAAGGATGCCTGAAAAGAGTGCTGATGTACGGACCAACAGTAAGACGCAGCCTAAGGACAAGAAGAAGACCAATGCGGTGCCATTTATGTTAATGAATACATTAACATAAAACCCAAAGGCCCTTTTCAGGGCCAGCCATATTTCTCGAAAAGAGATAGCCTTTCCATTGCCTACCCCTTTTTTTAAAAAAAATTTTTTTTAAAATTTAAAAAAAAATCCCATGTTAAATTCCCCTTGTCCGTAGAGTGACCCACGATTTATTCCCATGTTAAATTCCCCTTGTCCGTAGATTGACCCACGATTTTTCGCCATGTTAAATTTCCATTGTCCGTAGAGTGACCCAGGGGTCCCTGTAATGCTAATTCCCATTGTCCGTAGGGTGCCCCACTTCACTACTGTTGTATTATTGGCGTATTGAATTAGTCGCTAAACTACCAACTACTTAAAATATAATGAACTCCCCAATCGACGTTCGACATTGTAGATACAATCAAGTATGTGAGTTGCAAACCAAACTGAAAAATATCGTTGACGAGTATACAGTGAAAGTTAAAAAAATATCGCAGGTGTGTAGTTGTCGCTGACATAATTGTGTATCTGCTATCAACAATAACAATGACATCACCAGCACTTGTAACAATTTGTGTTTCAGCTGCAACAACAATTACTGGTATTCTTAATATCATCACAAAAATATATACATGTACAAATACAAAATTGCAAGAGTATACAATAAAGTTGCATACAGCGACGCTAGCATACTCCAAACTATCTTCGTTAATATCATCATGCCTTAGCGATGGAATAATATCAGACACTTAGTTCATAGAAATGAACAAGATTTACAACGAGGCAATGACTGTGTCAGAAACTACGTCCGATTTAGAAAATCGGGATTCAAAATCCTTTTTTAAAATCAGGGGTTTATCAATAATGTCGCCATTGCAAGAATTACAGCAACAGATCGTCGCTAATACAACACCGTCAAAATCCACGATATCACCAAGCTCGACCAATACTGATTTCAGCGTTAACTTTCCCATCGCAATTCCAGCGAAAGAAATAACACTAGAACAATTACAAGTATATCACAGTTGGCCAAATATTAGATCAAATTCATTCGGTGGGCTGCAAGTAAATAATTCACTGGTATTTTCGCATAAACAAACCCAGATGGAACCCCAGGCTGGAATGTTGTGAATATACCCACGAGTAGCTATCAAATCGAACAAATCAACGATGAATTCCAACGCAGAAACAACTCGACTATAGGAAAAGAATTCAAAATTGCTATCGCTCTTCACGAACCAACATTATCAGTCGCTAGTTTATTCCGTAGATATTCATCAATCGTCAATCCGATGTGTGTTAGGATGGCCACAGATAACACCTATGTATCAGGGACCACCAGAACCACATGTCGATTTCTCCACGGACAAGAAAATATTTGTGAATCTTCCAGAATATTGAAAATATAAACTACGAAAGATTGATCCAGAAGCCCTGGGAGTTTTTAAATTACTGATGAAGATACTAAAATATCTTTAGTTACTGTTGGTCCTAATGATGAACAAAGAAAACCACATATTGTCGTTGAAATAATTAAATCGTATTCCGACTTTATCAAATCTGAAAATAAGCAAGTTAAAGTTATCTGCGAATTTTATTTTCTAGTATCATACATTAGCATGACAATAATGTAAAACAACAAATTATTGAAACGATACAACATCTAAACCAGTTTGTGTCAGACCTTGAATATTTTAATAAAACTGTTATTTACACAGTGATTAGTGACTGTCAATCGGAATTTTTGGGGTAAGAAATGTGTGTCTCATATGTCTGACAAATGTCAGGAATCTATTGACAAATTAAACGCCGAACTTAAAATGCACCAGTTCTTTCAGCAACAAATTTAAGCCAGTTATTTAGACTGTTTGTTGATGCAGATGATGTAGAGGTTAGCCGAATGTTGTTTCTAGAAGATAAATATGAATTGGATCATTCGATGTTTTTGTTTCTAAATTAAGCTAAGCAAGCACACACAAATATTTTAAAATCGAGAATGAATGTTTGGCTTTTGTAATATCTGTACAACATTTTGAAGAGTAAAATAGTCTCTCGTTATTGTATTCAGTGATCACAACACCTTTTCTTTCATTATCAAAATGAAAAACAAAACTTAGAGATTACTGAAATAAAGTTTTTTGCTGCATGAATACATCACCGACTTAATGGGTAAAGGCAATGTGACCGCAGATTCACTCTCACGTAGATTATTTGACAAGTATGCAAAAGAAACATTTTGATGTATAAATCTTTCTTTTTCTATATGATGGAGATGTATATCTATATTGAGCACCTAATTTTTTGTTGTTCTTGAATAAGCGTTGTCGATGTAGTTTTCGCATATTTTATTTTGTCGTGCTTGTAATTAGGAAACAAGATGTTTACTAAAATTTCGGTTCACGGCCTAACCTTGTTTCTGAGTTAGTGGAATTTTCCATAGGAATAAATTAGTTTTCAAAAGATTCTATTGCGGCGTAGTAAAGTAAACTGTGTGTTTAGAGTGACTTGGTAAACAAATACTTCATTCATACCAAACACATTATTCATATATCGATACAAACTCCATTTTCAGTAAGAAGAGTACAAAACTAACATATTTTTCAACAAGCAAGCAATCAGTGTTAGCCAAGCTTGTACGAAAGATAACTTTCATTATCAACATATGCATGGGGCCAAATATAGTTAATACCAAGTGCACATAACCCTTTTTCAATTACAGTACAACAATGAGTTTTATGATTTCTAGTATCATACAAATATTGGTAACATTCATAAAGACCATAATATAAGTATTAATTAATTGTAAGCAATACTTAATTAGTCTCGTGTTTTTGTTAATTAACAATGGAGACCTTCCAAGCTCAGAATAAACCGCATAACTTGTGGACCTTTTGCACATAAAAAAAAACTCCCTAATGAAAACGTTTATATGAATTTTATCAATATCCTGAACAAGATTAAAATCCCAAATTTCACAAACATAATTTAGAACACTCCTAACAAAAATATCAAACAGATGCGATTTGGTTTCGTTGCTGAAATAATGATCGTTAATGGTTTTAATATTATGGACTAAACTGTATTTCTTTGCAGTGCAAGGTGCATTTTGACAACATTGAACTATTCAGTGTTGTACAAAATCGGTCCACCATTAAAGATCTATTAATAATTTTAATAACTTCTTTTGTAATTTATATTTTAGTGAACTCCATTGTTACCACCGTTTCTAAAAACGTATGTTTTTAATTATTAAATACATTTTCTAACAATACATCGATAAGGTATTCACCATTTCTTGCAATTTTTTAACATCTTCTGAAAAAAGCGCATGATAAGCATGCATTATAAAAAATTTTAAAAGTCAATAAAACAACGTTGTTATTTTAATAATTTGATATTTTAGATAATTTAAGTTTGCTAACCCGGACACTTAAAATCCTATCTCTCTCACTCATTATAGCACACACACACACACACACAAACACACACACACACACACACACACACACACACACAAGCGTAATCTAACAACGATATCATTGTATTTGATAACGGTTAGGTCATTCACATTATCTTAATAGAGTCTGTACTGAGTTAACTCGCGGCACAAATTAATTCCCATTGTGAACCTATGCAAACACCATAATAATAAAAATTCAATAACCTTACATTTCTGAATGCTCATAATAAAATCCATATTTGGAAATAGTGAACATTCTTGTTGACAGCTTGTGTATAGAGAAAACCATATGAGCCATGACATTTTCTGGATCTAAATGTGTTTGAAACGTGCTTTCAATTCCGCTACATGTGTTCTAATTTCAGTAATGAGTTTTCCGAACTCAAGTCTGCAAAGGACTGAAATTCCATCAATAAAACAATGTCTGTTTTCTTTTTCAATTACAACATCCAAGTTATCCAAAATTCAAAAGATTCTGTTTACTAAACATGCTTTCATTATCAACCAATCCTGGCTAGCTAAACCCACAAACACTTTATTTTATCTCCATCTATTTCTCGACCGGTTCCCATTCTTTCATATCATTAGTACCGTGAGTCTTTAAGCTTGACCTCGCAAAACTGTCAGTGTCCCTATAAATATTGAAACAAATATAATATACACTATTAATGCCCTGTGTGCGCTTTTAGGATGATGAGAAAATTTAATTTTGTATTCATGTAATTCATTTCAATTAATTTCAGCTATCTACTAAAAGGTAAATGTTAATGCTCAGATAAAAATATGGCCGCCATTCTTTTGTTTTCATTTTGGTTAGATAAGTCGGACGGCATAAGGTTAGTACAGAAATGTATCCTTCAAACTGTGAATCCAGATGTAGTAACAGCTGATCGGTTAACAACTGCTGATATTTTGACGCACTAAATTGCCATTTACATGACATATTCGTGGCAATAATAATTATTGAGTGAAGTCATGAACATATTAGACAATGGGGCACGAGCACCTTTGCTGGCCTCTGAAATGGAAATGTTTGTATTGATATAATATGTCCTCTATCCATTCAGTGCTCGATATCTCTTCTGAAGCATTCCTAAGGAGATCATGTCATGAGCGAACCCGAAAACAAACAATCCGGAATAGAAAAATTTTCAACTGGACCACTGTTAACTGATATACGGTACCTTAAAAGTTCGCTTGCGCTCGCTAATAATAATAATAATAATAATAACAATAATAATAAGTGATATTTCTTCCTATGAAATGTCCATTGATTTCGTCTATTAACTTGACATTGCCTGAATGGTGCAGCATTTCTCCTTATTGTATACTTCAGAAATATTACCATTAGTTTAAGACTGCCGCAACGAGTCTATACCAGCGGTATGGACCAAAGTTAAATACTAATATTAACCGATTCATTATATGGTAAACACATGCACGTGTTCGTTGAATTGCTGGCTTCGGCTTAAGCAAAATGGCGAAGGAAACGTGGAACGCCAACCACTACATATATCTTACCAGTTGCAGACAAAAGAAAGTGACCATTTTTACCTAAAACCAGTGATGGAGAATCAGTGGTACTAGCTCTCGTCCAAAACGAAACTATCTATCATTCTAACTGAATGAAGAGTTTAAAATTCAAGGAGAAAACAGCGTAAATAGGTTTGATTTTTAAAAAACAATATTGAAAAGGAACAGCTAGTGATCGATCACTGCTGCTGTTATAGTCTGAATATACATCCCCGTTTGCTTGTACCTCCTTCAGATTTGAAAGACAAAAAGCACAAATGAGAAAAAAATATGGACAGAACTTAGTTCATTTATTGATTTATAATTTCAAACCTGATCATACCCAGGTGGGACCCTAACACCGCCATCGTCTGCTCGTTTCGTTCTAAACGGAAGTTTTCAGTGTAAAAGACGACCCTGTAAGCCAGTCATCTCCTGTTCTATGACAAGTCCATTTTCAGCCAGGCGGTGTATGCATGACTACACATGTATGTACGTAGAAAGATAAATGCTATGTCGTCTGCTTCTGATGCTTAAAATGTCGAATCAAGTAAAGGAAAAGAATGACAATGTGGATTTAAGAAGCGGTGTAATTTCTATATACATGTGTGAAAAGGATATAACTCAAACCATGAACATTAGGGTAATTTACGGAATTATATGGCAGTTATTGAATAGGATGAACTACGCCACAATGTTGTCTAAGGAAATCAACTTGCGAACAGTGTACACAACATGGCACGGTATTAATATGGAAAGTCCATTAAGCATGAAAGGCGCACAAAATGTCAGTGTTAGGGGCGATCTGGTCACATTCAGATGAAATTATAAGTCACTGAATGAATTGACTAAATTCTGTGCACTTTTTATCACATTAAAGTCTTCCGTTATTGAAATCGAGGGGGGTACAAACAAACGGGGAGGTATAGTTATACTAGTGCAAGAGAGAGAGAGAGAGAGAGAGAGAGAGTACAAGTTATACAGGTCAAGTAAGCGTTTAGTACAGACTTCTGCAGTAACGGGTGTCAATTGTTAGTATTTGATTACACGTAACTATATATGGTAGTTGATTACTTCATCTGAATTATATACATCCTTATTCCTTGAAACATTATTTACAGGCCCGGAAAGAAAAAAAAACATACAAAATCAGCACAAACTGGATTGCATGTCGCGCGATGTGATATCACAACGAATAATCTGGGTGTTGAAAAGAAACATTGTGCTGTTCAGTTATTGGTTATGTTGGACGCGAAGGCATCTTTTCGATCAATAATTTTCGTCTTGACGTCTTTACATGACATTTAAGGTGTATAATATTCAGCAATCAGGATTTAATATTGATTAAACTATATTAGTACTACATTTTAGAACAACAATTAAAATTTAATTTAATTTGAATAAATGTTCATACATAACGGAGTTGACATATACTTTACAATGTCTCAATAGATAAACTTCTCTTTAACATACACATATAATTTTTAAAAACTAGGAATGGCATTATTTTATCCTTTACACAGAATTTAATCAAACACAAGGAAAACCCAATATAAATATATATCTTCTCTTCTGAGGTATTGTTCAAGACCGATTGAGCAATATACCCTGCATATTGCAATTTCAAATGATATGACAGCAGCACAGTGACAGCAGCATCGAGACAGTCGTGGTTTGGATTTGAATTTTTTTAACGTAACTTTTAACAATTTTTTCAGTCATATCGCTACGATGTCTATAGTGTGGCAGTTCATAGTGACGTATAGCACTGAGCGCCTAGCGAGGCAACTGTTAGTACCATTTTTTAAATAAGTTTTTGGTTTGACTCAGCCGGGGTTCAGACCCCACGACCTCCTGCATCCGAGGCGAACGCTCTAACCACTAGGCCACCGGAGCGGTCCGAAACAGTCGTAACAAGAACTGTAATGATAGAATGTTTTTCTGGTCTTTCGTTAACGGTATCATCAATTTTCATTTATATATTGTGTCTTTGTTTTCCAGTCATTAATATTTCGTCGTGTTTAATTTGAATACTTAATATTCCGTCCACTGGAGCAAACTTCGTTTGATTCAGTGTTAAAAGAGAGTCACCCAATCAGCGAGCACGCCTCTGTAACAGCAAAGTAGTGTATATTACTGCGCAGTGCTCAGGTTTCATTCATCACATGAAAAACGTGTAAGATGTGGAAACATTTTTTTTTTCAAATGTGTTATTCGAACAACTTCACAACGTGATTGATATGCTTGTTTTTAAGTATTTAACAGGAAGGTTATTATTCAGCAATTATTGAAGAATATTGAGCCCTCGTTCATGTGGAGTAGAATACTGGAGCGAGCTCAGACACTGTCCGTCACATGGCCTCGTGTCCAATATTTTCCACTGCTCATTTAAAAACATTCTTTAAACATCTTATTTGTATAATTACGCAAAAGTGTTCATCTGCTACAAGCTTTTATAACATTAGATAAGATAAGTATAATACAGTGGAACGAATACCCCTACAATACAGTGGTACAAATTAAACGAGCATCACAAACGGCGGAATAAAAAGAAACCAAAAAACAAAACAAAAACAACAACACAAAAGCAACTTAGGAGTGTCAATAGTTAACGGATAAAGTTTAGAAAAAAGAAAATAAAGAAGAAACATATCCAAGGCAAGTAAACAATGATGTTATCAAACTTCAGAAGGAATTGCATTTATGATATAATGCACCAACATCACTCTCAGCTGGTCACTGTACAAACTGATTAAAAACTGTTAATAATAGCCTTAATATTTATAATCAAATGAAGAAACGTTAGTCAAAACACCTCTCGTATCTTTAATGTATTTTTAAACAAATATATAGCATTTGAAATATGTCAAACAAAAGAGTTTTTGTGTCGATCAGGACGGTCATTTCGTTACGATTAACTGTTATATTTTGCCTTTGAACTGTGTATTGAGTGCATATTACTTTGAACTGTGTATTGAGTGCATATTACTTTGAACTGTGTATTGAGTGCATATTACTGTGAACTGTGTATTGAGCGCATATTACTTTTAACTGTGTATTGAGTGCATATTACTTTGAACTGTGTATTGAGTGCATATTACTTTGAACTGTGTATTGAGCGCATATTACTTTGAACTGTGTATTGAGTGCATATTACTTTGAACTGTGTATTGAGTGCATATTACTTTGAACTGTGTATTGAGCGCATATTATTTTGAACTGTGTATTGAGTGCATGTTACTTTGAACTGTGTATTGAGTGCATATTACTTTGAACTGTGTATTGAGTGCATATTATTTTGAACTGTGTATTGAGTGCATGGTACTTTGAACTGTGTATTGACTGCATATTAATTTTAACTGTGTATTGAGTACATATTACTTTTAACTGTATTGAGTACATATGCAAAATATAATGCCATGCAGTCAAAGTTTTTAAACTGTTTATTACCATCATTTTCGTTGAGTTTTTTTTCGATTGGAACTTAGCAAGTTCTCATTTAGGTCATCAGTGATGGATAGGTTTTCAGAAATAATGGGGGCTTTGATGGGCTTGTATTATTCATCTACTTGAATATCATCACTGTCAATAAAGTTACAAATATAAACTTTTTCGAGTAGATCTAATATTTAAGCGAATGAATTTCGCAAGCATGACCAACTCGAAGTCTTTACAGGATTTGCAATCATGACATCGTCATGTAGTACTTTTTTGTTTTTGTTTGCTCGAACTAGAAAGAACCCTATATTCATTCTGTGTAGAAACAATAGTGATACCATACGATTGTATGACTGAATAAAGAGTAGAGTAAAGAATACAAATAAGTTCCATTAACTAACAGTGTAAAGTTGGATTAGATTGCATTGACTGTAATCACTTCAGTTTTTAAATTGTATATATTACACATATCATAAATATAACCAATATTTTTACAGTGTTTCATCGGCATTGACCATAGTAAAGTATACTCACCGCTCATTATACGCTAAACACCAGTCCGCGTTCGATGAACTACTTTTGGCTACGGCTAAATAAAAATGGCGACTGAAACGTGGAATGCTGATCACGTCATAAATCTGATGGTAACCTGATGCGGACAAAGACCGTAATCTTTTCTAACTGGCACAAGTGCTTGAGAACCAGTACAAGTGGCTCTCATGCAACCCACCCCAACCCCGTTCTATCTATCATATAAATTAGGCACGGACATTTTCCGCCACATGACCTCGGCTCCAACATTTTTGATACTCAGTTAATAACCTATATATTTTGCACTGTTTCATAATGAGCAGCACGTGTATCTAAAAATAGATTCTCGTTTTTAATGTTGCAATTTTAATAATCCTCTATTACTGTTTGTGACAAATGCAGGCTTCAAAAAGAAGCATCTGTCGTGAGAGACATGTACCTCGTTTCCTCCATGCACTATATATGAAGATAAAAAGGGCAATCACTCCTAGATACGAAAATGAATATGTAATAAATAAGTTACTATATTTCAATAGGAATTATGAAATTTAACTGAGCAATACTGCACCCTTAACATACTACTACTACTACTACTACTACTACTAATAATAATAATAATAATAATAATAATAATGTGGACAGTGTACAAAGCCTAATCTTTACAAACTATAAGCGCTTTACAATTTCGTAAAACACATTAGAAACATACAACGGCAAGATTACCAAAACAAACATCATGAAATTACAAAACGAAAACATGCTGACAATAATTAAGGAACTAAAAAGTATTAAATCCTTAAGCCTGTTTTTACAGTGGAAATATGTGAGTCTTAAGAGCACGCTTGAACGAGATCACAGCGTCCTTGAGGTGTGCTTAGTTGTTTGTACTCTAAGGATGAATTGTTTGAAGTTTCTGTAGTAGATCCTGAGACGAACTACAACGAAACTGCTAAGACACACCCATGGTCTTAAAGGGAGTAGTAGAATACAGTGAGAAGCAACAAGCTCAAAAATTCAGAAATAATTTATTTACCAAAAATTAAAAGTGAAATTGTAAAAAGAACGTACGGTATTGCGAATTAAATCCCAAATAATCTTAGAATTACTAGTATAAATCCTAATAAAGTTCTGAACACCCTTTAGTGGTTTCCCAAATAATTTTCAACACAGAAGGTGTTGACATGCCTGTAATGGCCCGTAGTCTCTTATATTGCCTGAATTGTAATGATGTATTAATAGCGGTTTGCTGAATCGCAGCCATATAATCCACGGCCTCCCTGTTTGAAGTCACTATTTTCCCAGTTAACCTTTCTTTTCAAGAATATTATAGAGCATTTATTTATTTCAAAAGAAAAAGAATTTGAATTAAATAAATTCAGCCCAAATCAAACACTGAACACGACAAAATGATTTTGCCTAAAACTCTTATAGCACGAATAAATAATATTCCCAGTATACAAGATTATAAACATTCTCTTATTGAATTCAGTCACACTTAGCATTTTCAACCCCAACCCCCCCCAAAAAAAAAAAAAAAAAAAAAAATAAAAAATAAAAAACAACAACTTATTACTTCCATTACGGAAGATTCTGTTTCTAAAATTATAAAACAAGAACATGGCAAACACAATGTCCTTTACTTAGACAATATTAAAGTTCACTTCTATTGATAATGATCCTAATATTAAACCCACAGTCAAAAAGACTATAATAGCTATACATCAGTTGTTGTTTACATAATTTTTAAAAAAAATCAATGATTCTGGTCAATTAGACAATGAATTTAACTTTGCACAAGGTCAGCTACATTATGCAATCTTACATAACCTATAGTATATTAATAAATACAAATTCAAACCAACAATGTAAATTAAATATACACAACACTTCCCCTTATAAAGGAAAGAAAGATTAAATCAATAAAACTTTCTTTTATCAATTAATCAAATATATGTGATAACAAATTACCTAAGAACACATTTTATGAATAACACAAAGAATACTATTATGCATATCTATATTTGTGTAACTCTTGGTGCATGATATTTGTCTAACTTTTGTAATTTATATTCATGGCTGTAAACTATAGAGATCATCTTTATCTGAAACTAAGTACGTGCATAAGATCAGTTTTAAGACGTCAAAAAGAGTAAAATTTGATAGGATCTAAAAAAAAAAAAAGATGATTATGTACGTGTTGACAATACTAATAGAATTTTTAGTCATTATCTTTACGAGATTCAGTCTTTTTTCCCATTAGAGAGATCGATCAGTTGGTATCTTAGACAAATGTATTCCTATTGGTAATCGGACTTGTTTTTCTGTACCTGATAATCAAGACAACCGTACATTCTATGTGAAAAATGTTCACTGTTTTCATTCTTTTTTTTTTGTTTTCTTTTTTTTGGGGGGGGGGGGCACCAGACAGATCCCCCCACCCCCCATTTCCACAAAATAAATACTCAGTATATGAAATGGAACTTTTAACATAAACTCTTTGAACCAATACGTAAATTAGGAATTCTCGACGTATGACATTGAAATTTCAACCACCGCCGTGTAATTCAAACAATACAATCTAAAACCTCAACATCGAAAATATAACTTTTAACAACTACTGTTTAATTCAACAAATACAATCTAAAATATCGACATAGATAATAGAACTTTAAGGACGAGGCATTTTTGATACAACACGTGAACTTGGAATTCTGGACATATGACATTAAAATTTCAACGGCAACGTTCTGATTGGACCAGCTTTTGTCCGCTAAGGCGCCTCATACCATTGTTTTGCCTAGGCTCTTGCGTTTTTTGCCATTGCAGTGCAAACGGACTGGAATGTGAACTTACAATCTTGTGTTGCGCACTGTAACATTTCTTCTTGCCGCATCAAATACTTAACTGTACCATTATTGTTCACGTTTTGAAACTGAACAAAAAAACATGTTGTCACTTGGATATTTTGACATACGCACATTCACATAGGTAGAGTACTGATATAGCATTGAGTGGTAGTTTCTTTTTTTCCTCACACTAGTGAACTTAGGGTTTGTAGGAAGTAAAGAAACCTCAATTCAAAGTTCTTTTTTTTTCTTCAAAATTGTTTGTGTTTTTAGGGAACATACTGAAGTACTAATAAAGAGTGGAACAGGGAAAATAGGCATAAAAGCTTTGATATTACTGAGAAAATGAGAGGATATTCCTAAATTTCTTGACCAGCTCTATATACTAGGATAGGTCCGTGGGATATCCATAATTAAAGAAGTACAGATTTCTGGTCACGTTGCAGGTGTGTGCGTGTTTTGGAAAATGGTAACAATTGGATAGATAATTTTCTCGTAACACTTGTAAAGTAAAGAGTCTGTGCAAGTGTCAAAAGCTAAAGTCAGATAACTTTGGTAAAGCTTGTAATCTTTTTCACTTTAGAAACTGTGAATTATCACAAATTATTATCACAAACAGAAGTAGAACATAGGGACTTAACAGCTGTTGTTTAGATACATCCAGTCAACTTCACAACTTACTTGCTCTGCCTCATACTTTGGTCTTAGGAAAGGTCACCTTTGTAAGTGTAGCAACAGTGGTAATAGCAGGAGACGTCGTCGCTGCTGTCGAAAAGGGTAGTTCATTTCAAACTGAGTTTAGTATTTAAAAACTATCAAATGAAGAAACAACGGTGTTAAATCAGGGTTGGTAGACATCGTGGTCAACGACAAAGTATAAGTGACAGAGGAAAGGAGACATCGAACCAGGGTAACGTGGTTTTCTGGAGTACATACGTGTCCTAACGGCACAGTACCGTTTCTAACTCTTTTGATGACACCAACTGTCTGTGTTTTTCTTGCAACTTCTTTCTTTCGTGGTAGGGTTTGAATCGAAGGGTCGTCATGATGCATGAGGTGTTTAAGACGCAGCGTTGTTGTTCTCATAAGTCAACCAGTGTTCATATATATTTGCCCTTGTAATATATACTAAGTCATTTTCATAACAAGAGGTAGAGAGAGTATATATAAAGAAAACGAACTTGGTTAAATCATTTCTGAATCAGCAATCAAGATGAAACGATCCTACGATTTTAGTGAGAGAGAAGAAGTATTCGCTTAAATCGAAAACACAAGCAAACCTGAACCAACACCTTCCTCGTCTGCGACCAGTCCGAAAGAGCCTACTCCGAACCAAAGTCCACCAGTATCACCCGAAATGTATTACCACAATCGAGAGAAGGAAAAGCGTTTTCCTATAAAATATAGAACTACGGCTTACACTTGCACTGTGAATTTTATAGATTTCAAGTCAGGCGTACCGCTGGAGAAAGCAGAAGAGTTCGTCACCAACTTGTGGGATTCTTTGTTAACTACACTAAAAAGATAACATGAAGTCAAATAAGACGATATTTTTGAAACTTTCCATTTATCAAGACATGTTGAAGTCACCTGTTTGGATCGATTTAGCTGCCCGGCAGAATTGACACCTTCCAAAGTCATCGACATAATTCATCATGTTCAGCAATCCAACGACAAGTTTTACCTCACCGATGGCAAAGCGACACTGTACATGACCAATGTTTCTCTTCCGAAAGGGACCGGACAACGCAGAAAAGTGTTATTGGTGGACAAACTTCGCAGCATCAAGCGCAGCATCGTCCAAATTAACAACACTCAAGACAAGATGTGTGTAGCCCGAGCCATCGTCGTGGGACGAATTTATGCCGTGGAGTGGAATACTATTCAAAGATGTTACCGAGCCAAACAACGAAATGAAGCAGAAAACCGGCCTATCCAAGGAAACCACTTGGGGCATTCATAAAATGCAAAAATTGCAAGACACCTTGGTTCCACGATACACATTGAAAGTGCATTATCAATTTGTGCGTGGACCTCTGTTGTTTCAAGGCAAATGTTTCAAAGGCGGAAAATACATTCACGTCTATCATCACGACGAAAATTTTCGATGCCATTACCAGTACCTCTAGATTCCTCGGATACGGTTATTACTGTGAAAAATGTGACTATCGGTATAACAATCGAGAGCAACACAAGCATTGTGGATCGAAATGCCAAGGATATTTGGCCTCTAAACCCTGTCTTGACGAAGGACAAGAACAAGTCCATTGCCCGGCTTGTCAGCTAACTTTTATCAGCCCTACGTGTTACCAACAACATCTCATGATACAAGATTCACAGAAGAAAAGTGTTTGTCAACTCCTGAGATTGTGGCATACTTGTGGACAAGTCATACTCAGCAATAATGCCAAGCACACATTTGTCCAGGAAAGAAACGATGCCATATTTGTCACCAAACTGTGGAATTGGAACACGAATATCACGTTCAAAAGTACTATTTTAAATAGGAAGAACAGGACGAAGATGACACGAAGAAAGGAAATTTCATCTTTTTTGATTTCGAATGCATGCAAGAGACTGGCATTCACATTCCTAATTTCTGCGTGCCTCATCGAGCGTGCAAGAAGTGCATTCAAGAACCTATCTTTTGTCATTGCCCCTACTGTAGAAGGATTCCTGGAGGACGTGTAAAATCATTCAAGGACCAAACACGCTGGCCGATTTCGCCCAATGGATATTAAACCCTACCGACGAGACGTGGAGCCAAAAGAGGACATCGAACGTTACAGAGATTGTCATCGGAGCAAAGCAGCGAACTTCTTAAAGTCACCTTGAACGGAGCCAAATTATCTCCATGCAAGTGGGACAAGATCAGTTTAAAGATTCGATGAGTTACTTGTCCTTGTCACTGAGCGGAATGCCTAAAACTTTCTGAATGACATAAATTGCCAAAGGCTATTTTCTACACTTTTTCAATACCGAAGCCAATCAACACGCCGTTCTGTCACATTTGCCTGATGCTCAGCACTATAACCACGACAACATGAGCGCCTAGAAAAGAGAAGCTTTCTACGCTTGGTACCACTATCACGCCTCGAATCCCTTCAACTTTCAGAAAGAAATGTTAAAGTATTGTTGATCTAAGGCGGACATTTTACGGCGTTGCTGTGGAACATTTCGACAACTGTTTATGAAGCACGAAGGGATCGATCCTTTGAAAGAAGTAGCCTGCACCATTGCCAAAGCGTGCTTCTTAGTGTACCGCAAACGATTCATGCCCGAAAAAATAAGGAATCCAACATGCCAGAAACGGAGGAGGCGGAAAGACCATTGGAGCGTATTCGGTGGATGGTTGGGACGTAGCAAACCCCAAGATCGTGTACGAGTTTAACGGATATTTATTTCAAGGATGTCCAATCTGCTACCGTCAACTTGACACTAATAACCAGTGGAAGACTTGTACGAGTACACTTGTCAACGACGCTTGAAATTAGAACAGCAGCGATACTACGTCGCGGTAATGTGAGATCACGAGTACGATCACCGTTTGCAAACCGATCCCGAAGTGAAACCTATCGTGGAAAGTTACATGGTGAACCCTCTGGATCCCCGGGACATTTTGTACGGAGGAAGGACAAATGCCACATGTTTGCAGTACCATGCCGACGAGGACAAATGAGAAGAAATCAAATACCTGGACATGTGTTCGCTATATGCTAACGTGTGCAAATATTGTCATTTTTTCAGCATGTCACCCTCAGTTGCTGACGGAACACATCGACCTATAAAACATTCGACAATACGAAGGAGTAATCAAGTGCAAAATATTGCCTCCCACAGTCTTGTATCATCACGTTTTACCATACCATTGCCAAGGAAAGTTGATGTTTCCTTTGTGCCGTATTTGTGCCGAAACTTGTAACCAAGACAAACCTTCTCATCACACTCAGGAAGAACGAGCATTGATGGGAACGTGGGTCAGTGTGGAATTGTTTAAAACTCTGGACCTGGGATACCAACTGTTAGAAGTGAGCGCAATTTACCACTTTCCCCAAGACAAAAGTACCAAAATGAACACGAGATTAAAAAAGTAATTTTCGTGGACTACGTGAATGACATTTTGAAACTGAAACAAGAAGCCAGTGCTATCCTTCCTGGTGTCAAACTCACGACAACCAAAATAATTTCAAAGACAAATACTTTAACCAGGAAGGCATCACTTTAGATCACATAGAGATAAACGAAGTACGGCGATCATTTGCCAAGTTATATTGAATTGCTTGTGGGGAACAATTGCACAACGACCGTGTTTTTCCAAGACTGAGTATTTGACAGAACCTTCCCGCTACATCCAGATGATTCACGAAAAAACCGAATACATGAAAAATGTGGAAATCGTTCGTGCAGGCTTGATCCTGGTCAATTACGAAGAAGAACGTGAGTCATCATTGCGGCCTACGTGACAGCCCATGCTCGTTTAAAATTGTACGAGGCTTTGCACCAATTAGGAGATGGCGCCCTGTACTTCGATACGGACAGTTGTATTTACATCGATCGCATTGGTCACCATCACCAGGAAATCGAAGAAGACCGTTTAGGAGCCTGGACGGACTAGCACCCCGACGATAAAATTCTAAGATTTGCTAGTGGGGGTCCAAAACATTACGGCTACCAATACCGGAACCAACGAGAAGAAGTTGACACCTAGTGCAAAGTGAAAAAATTGACACGTTTACCCAAACACCAAATCTTCAGTCGGCCTTTGGAAAAAATGTATCAAATGTTGTACCAGAAGAGAGTTTGGCTTCCCAATCACTTCACTTTACCGTATGGACAGCCGATATTGGGCAGCATATAAAGGAGAAAACTTCCAATACCGATAGTTCATTGTGACTACAAACGCCAAGCGAAAAATAAGAAACCTTCCAGACAGCAAGTATCGAGCCAGAGACTCAAGTCCAATGAGAAACTCAAGTGCGATGCTGTGCCTAACGATCACATCACCAATGCAGTGCCACATCTTAGTTGTTTATTTATTAACGCCGTGGCAAGTTATGTGCAACCAGTACAATTTCCAGACTACACGATTTTACCTTATGGACACCCTGATATCAGTCAGCATAAAAAAGGGATGACTTCCAAGAACGACACTTCATTGCGAGGACAAACGAAGAGGAAGATGAATCACTCTACGCAGATGAAAAAAGAGAAGGAACAAACATCATTGACCTCTTTCACCACCATACCTTAACAGCAATGTGCGTCCATGAAGGAAAATGATTGAGTAGACCTAACGGAGTAGTTTAGCATCCAAATGACTAAGACAGCGACTTCGAGAATATTTAAGACGACAAATTACACGTACACGGTGAAATTTAAAGATTTCACGTCTGACGTTTCAGCTTAGGAAGCGGCAGGTTTCATTACGGACGTATTTGACTCACTGTTAGAGGAACTCTTACGCAACTGCCAATTCAAAGATCGAGGTCGTTTGAACCTAATATATGTATAACGACAGTTTGAACTCGCCTGTATGTCTCGGGTTTAGTACACCTGCAGGATTAATTTCTTCCAAACTTTTGAGGACTATTGAAGACGTGCAGACAATGAGAGAAAAATCTGACATCACAGATGGAAAAGTGACCATTCATATATCATACGCTGTACCTCCTTGGGAAGAAGACAATGACTGCATATGATCTGCTTACCTATAATTGTATCTAACACGATGATACAACAACAGATTTACGAATGAAAGGGAGTACGTGATGGGAAACATCTACGCTGGGACACAAGTGGTAGCTGACCAGACTTGTTAACAATGTGTGTGACAGATAAAGAGAGAAACATAAACTTTGTACTATTTGATTGTTTGTTTCTTGTTTTGCTTTAGCTTTTTCTAACAAAAGAAACATTTAATGCAGCGTGAAAGAAAATTACATTATTTTATGAAATGTAAATACGTTGAATATGAAATGATTTTTCGAAGGCATGACTTTTCCAAAGCAGTTTACTAGAACCAAGAACTAATCTATTAAACGGAAAAGAGATGAGACCAAAGCATGGGCCAGAGAGCTCATGTAAATATTTGAATAAATGTTTTGTACCCATACAATAGACTTTTTTTTTCTTTTTCGAGTCTCTATTCTATCTGTGAGTCTTCTTTGCAACATCTCTGTCCTCTTTTCTGTGTGTTTCCATCTTCTTTGTTTGGATGTGTATTTGTAAGTTTCTGAATGTCTACGTTTGTTACTATCAACCTTTGACCCTATAAATGCATTTCACCCTTTAACTAGTTATGACCATATAAACTCCACCAATGTTCGATTCCCATTGACCCCCCAGATGACATTTCCATGTTTAATTCTCATTGTCACTATATTCTTTTTCACCTAATTTCAATAAGTTCCTTTGACGACATATCGTCTCCCTATGCTAATGTTGCCTATCTATTTTGTTTCACAATTGTATTGTGACGATGAGTCAATTGAAATGGTGTTGTCAAGCTTATCTCAAACTGATTGAACTTTGTCACGGAAGAAGTCTGTAAACATGTCCGGAAGGTCGGCCGGGGAGAAGGTCGTTGGAAGTGGTGTACATTTTTTACTTGTCATTAGACTGTTCTTAATCTCGATGAGCTCTATGCAGCTAAAACTTTCAGTGATCTTAGTATTGTAGTAGGCTGACATTGCTGCATGAACGTTGTTTTTGACATTTGTAATAGATCTGCTTTTATGAATAGTGAGTCTGGTTTTCAAGGCAAAATTATCCCAAACTTGTGGCGTTCTCTTTCAGCAGTGTGAAGCTGGGTCCCATTTTACAAAACAACGTACTCCCAAGATATTCGTAGGTTTTTACGTACAATATTCGCACGTGATTAAGGGTGTTTCACGAACGATAATTACGTACGTTTTTCCCTTATTTTCCTTACAGTTTTATGAAATTTTACAGCAAGTACCAGGCTGACGCTAGTGGCAAGTTTTTTTTTCTTCTCGTAAGAATGTTTATGGAGAGCTAGTCATGGTGATAGGTTTATTTTGAGATGTGCCCGGACTTTCAATATATACCACATCGCGGATCCTTCACTAATTTAAATCATATTTATAAACGTTCTCTGTAAAACAAAAAATACGTAAACAATAATATGTGCATGATGCATTTTACTTTGTTGATTATTCCGAAAAATATAAATAAGTGAGACATTAATTCATCCATTTTAATTAAATTCCTTCAAAAACTACGGCAGAAAAATTGCGCTACTGCATACGGCATGTTAGGGTCAGGAATTGTAGATATACAGAGAGGTATTCCACTCAAAGTAACTTAAACTATATTGATGTTAGTAAAGAGCTGAAAATCTAAACAAGTACTTTTTCATACTTTCAGTACGTACATTGTTTGTGCGTGACGATGTCAACATTTCCACTCATTATGTTAATACCAGATGTCTTTTAATGTCGTTGTTTTGGGGTTATCGTCATTATTTAGCGCATGATAGGCAATATATGGCGGTCAGAATAACTAGTGGAGAAATAATTCGGGAAAATCCGGTAAGATCCACCGACCCAAGGGGAGCTACTGGCAAGCTTTCTCACATACTCACATTGGTTAAGCCCAAGAAACGAACCCACGCGGACAAAGGTAAGATGACAGAATTAGACCACTCGGTCACCCAAGGGCCCGCAGTCTTTTAACAACTCAACAGAAACACATATCAAATAATCCTTAGTTTAAACGATGATCATCGTCGTCCGCAACATCTTGATTATTACCAAAATCAGATAGTCGTATCCTCAAGAACTACAATTAATAATTTATTTAATAACGGCTAATATCAAAACTTCTTTCATGCAAACTCCAATACTTTGATTAAAAAGAGAGAAACTATTATTTATACATTGGTTATAAGTATTAATGAAGAATACTATAAATGGAAAGTAAACAAATTCTTGGTTGGTAATCTCCACAACATTATACAGTATTTAATTCCGATTGAGACCTCACCGATGGCCGAAGTGTTTTGGGCGTCCGCCTCGGATGCTGGAGGTCTCGGTTTCGAAACCCGGCCGAATCATACAAGAGACATACAAAAATAGCACTATCATCTGTCTCGTTTGGCGCTCAGCTTTGAATGGTTAGTGTTAGGACTGGTCGGTCTGGTATCAGGATAATGTGACTGGGTGGGACATCATGCTACATGTCTGCCCCATGATGCCCCAGTGCTAGACATCACTATAAACTGCCACAGTGCAGACATCGTAGCGACACGACTGAAAAACTGTTAAAGCTACGTTAACAATCCAAATCACACACACACACACACACACACACACACACACACACCACAATATAATTCCAATAGGATATCATTTCGACACAGTTATTATATAAAGAGACAAATATACTATCCCCAGTGGTTTATTATGATTCCTTAGTGAGCTTAATAAACTAATCTCGGTTTTCCTATTCCTATTTCCGTTTAAACTGCATATTTGTGCAATGATTCCTGGCTGCTTGCAAGTGTAGAATGAATTCGGGTAATATTGATTAGCAAAGAGCGGAGCAATCACTCAAACAGCGGCGGAAAATTGCAACAATTAAAAGAATAAGATTTACAAAAAATGAAAACTCTAATTATATTGATAACTTAATTACATTTTCTTCAGGCCCTAATTCGAGTTTGTAGCTGTCTGCAGAAGAATTTTGTTATTCCCTTTTTCTACATAACTGTCAATTTGCCTGCCTTGTTTGTTGAACGGATTCAAATGTTTTAGTACAAGTCTAAAAAATGTCTCTTTTCATAACTAAATTGTATTTTTTTTTTCCATCTAGGACATTCAGACGTTTCGAGAAAGGAGCTCATGGCTCTTTCTTTATTTCATACTATGGCAACAGATCTTAATATGCATTTCTTCTTCAAGTTCAACCACAAAAGAAGGAAAAAGAAAAAGAAAAGCTGCATCTTGTATGACAACCATGTAAACACAATACTATTCCATCAATCATAAGATAAGGTGAATACTGGTGGGTGATTAAATGCTGTTCAAAATATTCAATTGAAATGATTATCTTTTCTACCGAACTTATATGCCTCGAGAATGACGATGAGTATATATGCTACTTTCATTTATTTATTGATGTATGTAGTTACTGTATCGGTATCATTTAGATAAAAATGCGAGAAAGCAAGACATTTTCTTTTCTTTGTGGATGTCATGTTGTGTGAGACAATTTGCCAACAATTCTTGCCTCATGTTTTAAAATTTCTTCTGATAGAATTCGTAATTCAAAGTGCTTTGGGTGATGTCAATACGTGTTACATATTATGACTTTAGACCGATTCTGAAAAAAAGAAAATACCTGTCCGTGAATTAGCCATAGCGTTCACTTCAAATTCGCGGTTACGTCCTTTGAAGATCTTGTCGCGGGCGAGAATCTCTGTTTGAAATTGGCGGTGATGTAGCCGGTCGGTTTAGGCTTGAAGGCCGAAACCCGACATGGTAACATTTCAGTGATACCACCGCAGACCGTTTTCAAAGAGACCACCGGAATACAATCAGAACTAAGGTAATCGAATTTCGGGGTGTGGGGGTGTCTCACGCAGCCAGACATTAAGACATTATTCCGTTTAATCCATTGTGAAAGAATCAGTGCACGTCTGGACATTGAAGGGAGCAGATCATAGGGAAATTGGAGAGACTAGACTGCGCTCCGAGTGCCGACGTTTTGCTCTCGTTAAAAAGGGCGAACATTTAGTTAAAGGAACTTTGGCCCAGATTGGAACAAAAGCTTCTGGGATAAAATATCTTTCACGAATCTTCTCACTTTCCTAACTAGGTGTCATACGATTTACACGTTATTATGTGCATTTAATTTAGCAGACATTTAATCTTCCATGTACAGCTGAATTATCAACATGTCATAATGTAGTGTATAGAGAGTTAGTAATATTCAAGATTAATGTATGTAGTTGTTAGGATAAAGTTGAAGTGGATGGTTAATCTACTACGATGTTGTTTCGTGGTGCAAAACTGAATTTAATAGTGAGAAGTTAGACCTTATACTTGTTTGTATTTGAATACATAGTTGTGAATTGTGCAGAGTAGGCGTTGTTGGCCTTCAGCATGTAGAATAAAGCATTTATATTTGTATGTGTCTTTTATAATTTGTTAGGTAGGGATATTGTTGATGTTGATAGTTTACTATATAGAGAATGTATGTATCAGAAGTCGTGATATTATTGTTGTTATTATAGCCTTTATTATAGAACAAGCGTGTATGGAATATTTAGATGTGAGTGTATGAGTTGACCTAATGATTTAATTGCCATTATGCTGATGAAAGATCTGTGATAGTGTGTTCATTCTCCTGTGTCCAAATAAGGATGCACCATTGTACGTCCCTTCTAATACACAGGAAGCTTTCCGGTTGGGAACGGACGCCACCTGATTATCAGCGTGGAGAGCACGTAAAGATAGGCTGTTTTGCGAGGAAGGAGGGCTGAGAGAACGGAAACAGGGAGCAGCAGAGAGGGTGAACAGACCATAGAATTCCGACAAAACAAATAAAACAAACAAATGAAATCATCTCGTAGAAAGGTCAAGATTTTACAAATGAACTTTTCCTTGAGATGTTTTATTTCTGTAATGGACGATTGTATTAATAAAACCTCAGTTCGAAATAGTAGCTGAAAAAATAAAGTACTCTACGTGTTTATTTATTTCTTGTTTATTTTTTTGACGACCAAAGTTGGTAGGTACCCTCTCTGCTGCTCCTCTTCTGCTGATATTAATTAAATTATTATGTTATAATAAAATGATACATCCAGAATCTCATACTGCAAGGACAGCTCGAGAACGATTAGAAGCAATTAAAAAATTTCTTCCTGTCAAAGACTCATTTAGAAAAAATCTACAAGCGCAGCAAGAAGCAAAAGTTGAGTACGAAGAGGACACTAAAAAACTGTTTAAGCCCGTCACTGCAGCTACTGAGAAAGTTACAACTGTCATCAAAGAAGATCTTCTTCCGGTATCAGAAAAAATAGCAAGAAGAACTAAACAGGCAAAGAAGATTTTACGAGACCTTCCAACTGACATAGCTGCAGCTCAACCTCCACCTGTTGGTGAGGAAATACTTGAAGGTATTGGAGAACTTCGTACTGAAGTCGCCGATGTGAGAAAAAAACTTGCATCTAAATCCAAATCAGCAGGAGAAAGCTTAAAATTAATTGCAAGATTTAACGAAGGAGTTGTTGAGGAAATTAGAAACACTGAAAGAGAGAAATTACCTAAGATGATATTAGATAATATATCTGATAAATCTAATTTTTTAAAACCCTTTTATGGAAAAACAAATGATGATGATTTCATTAAATGGATATATCGCGTATATTACAATAAAAAACAAGCTAGAGGTCAAGAATTTAAAAGATTTAATGAAGAAGTAAATAGACTTAGAGGGAGACGGGAACAACTAGGACAAGGAGAGTCCTCCCAGTATCAGCTTCCTCCACCTCTGCAACAAATAGAACAACAGCAATCTTCTTCGCCGCAGCAAAGGTTGAAGTCGGAAATTAAAAGGGCTAAAGAGTCACTTAAATCACCCCCCTCGAAGAAAATTCCTTCACCTTTACGTAAAATTTCTGCACCGGATATAACATTTGCACCGATAGATTCACCACATGGATTTCGAGAAGGTGACTCACCCCCGGTCACCACTGAAGTACTTACTCCGGTAATGCAACCACCAGTATTTAAAACACCTCAAGATGAACCTAAAACAGGATCTGGTTTATGTCCTGATAATATCATCAATGACGTGTCACGGTTAGAAGTTCTCATAGGAGGAAAACGAGCTGGAAATAATTCACCAGAAATAATTAATGAAGCAGCTGATATTTGTCGGCGACTATTTCAAGGTGGTATCATGGATATTGGCGTTTACCGAGAACTTATTGATGAGCTCGTTGATGATTAGTCACCGCGATTAGATAAATGGTAAATAAAATAAGATGATTGTGCATGATAATCATCGTAAACCCACACAGGTTAGAGCGGTAAACTCACGATTACCAATCTATAGTGTTATTTACGGAAATGGACTTGGTTATGTCATTCAGGGATTATTTACAAGGATAGCTCCAAAAGTAGCACCTGTTGCAAAACAATTATCGATGAAGGCTATTGATATTGTTCGTGATAAAGCTCCTGGTGCAATTGTCAATGTTGCTGGTAAGGCGTTCTCGGCGATCAAAGAAAGACTAGCACGATTATTGCGACGAAAACAACAATCACCGGTGAAACTGGCAAGTACTGAGGTGATGCCCGCAGACGTAAGTAAAATAATAAATCAGGCTGCAAATCAAAAACTAGCGGCGATATCTGAAGAAGCAGAAAAAAATATAACAGCAAATTTAATAGCAGGAAGCGGTCTTCGTCGACGATGATCATCATTTGAAAAATGGTAACTATAATAAAAATGTTCAGGCGCGAATCAGACCCAGCATTTGATATGGAGGCACCTGTCCTTAAATATGAATCTATACGTGATTATCAATTTTATTCTTATGACGTAAGACTACCAAATCAGCGGGGAAGAATCGAATTACAGGTTCATGATACAAGTAGATATTTCTTGCCCGCTGAGGCATTTATTGAAGTAGAAGGTGAACTTGTAAAGGGGGATGATACGGCATATGGTGCCAATCTGCATGTTGGTTTTGTCAACAACGGGATTATGGCGTTGTTTGATAGCGCCACATATATGATTGACGGAAAAAATATTGAATCAATTCAGAAGGATGTTGATGTTGCTACAACAATAATTGGTCTGGCGAGATATTCTGACGACTTTACAAGATCAGCCGGTCCAACAATGATGTTTGCTAAGGATATTACCAACAACGCTGATCATATCAGGTATGCTAAAATACGAACACCAGTAGGTACTGCATCTGATCCACAACCAGTTGCTGATGGTCCTGAATACGCAGCCAGACCAGCTGCTGCTTTTGATATTGTACAAGATGATAGCACGACTTACAACTTAGGGTTTGCAACACGCCGAGCAGCTCTGTCAGGAAATAATAGAAATTTTTCATGTGCAATTCCACTGTCTCACATCTTTGGATTTTGCAGAAATGTTAGAAAGGTCATCTTTGGAGCTAAACACACAGTTGTGCTTGTAAGAAAAGGTGATGATAATGATGCAATCTGGCGAGGTTTTGCTGTTGATGACGCTGGTAAAGTAAATATATCGAAGCTTTCATTGTGGATGCCAGTAATGACTCCATCTATTACTGAAGAACAAAAATTACTCTCTTTTATGGATCAAGGCGGTAAATCATTGCTATCATGGTTAACAGTAACCACAGATGCTATTCAAAGTAATGTTAATGGTTTATTTACATGGCATATAGCATCACAGCAAGGTGTTTCTGCACCACGACATATTTTTATTGCGCTGCAAGATAATGCTAGGATAAATGATCAAGAACGTTCACATATGATATTTGACAACCTTGGAGTTAATGAAGTTTCCTTACGGATAAATGGACATCAAGAACCAGCCGAGGATATATTGTTAAATTTTGGTCAAAATCATGTAGCGCGTGCATATCATCGTTTAATGTCATTCATGGGACGTGATCAAAATATAGATACTGGGTTGCAAATATCACAATTAGATTTCAGAACTTCATATCCGATTTATTACTTTTCGTTGGAACATCTTGATTTATCCAAGCAATCTGTCGTTGATATACACTTTCGAGCTCGTGTTACTAACCCTCCTCCTGATATAGCTGGTCCACCTCTTATTCGAGGCACCTACAGAGCAATCGCGGTCATATTTAGCGACAAAGCCATGTTACTTGAAGGTGGTAGTGGTCGAATGAGGGTCGTTGATGCACCGGTGGAAAATCTTTAATTATTCAGAAAAAATATTATTTATATAAAAAATGTCGTATGGTCATGTTAATGTTACTCTGACTCCCGGTCAGGTAAAAAAGCTTCAATCAAAAACCGCCAACAAATGCGGAACTAAAATATCACTAAAACGAGATCATATTAGTGGTGGTCCAAACAAATTATCGTTGACAAATAATCAGATTAAACATTTTAATTAAGCCCTAGAATCAAAAACTGGAGTTCAATTCCATCTCTCCCCGAGCGCCATCAAAGACATGGTTAAAACGGGTGGTATATTCCCACTTCTCGCGGCCATTCCGGCATTAATAGCTGCAGCTGCTCCAGCCGTAGCAAAAGCAGCCGCGTTAGGTGCTGTTGGAACAGCTGCTGGAATGGCACTAAAGAAAGCAACAGGGCAAGGATACAAAAAAAAGGGACGCGGTCTAAGATTACCAGGATCTCGTTGGGGGAGAGGCCTAAGGCTTCCAGGATCATTTCGTTAGACGTTCCAGCATCAAATTTTGATTTACTTAATGCCGCTAAAAAATTAAAAATATCTGCCTTTAGAAGTGTTTTTATGCGAGATCAATTACCGAAACAACCAAACAAACTAGAAACAGGTATTATTAATCTCGATGAACGTTCCGGACCCGGTACTCATTGGGTATCATACGCGGTTGATCCACGTGGAATTGTTTATTTTGATTCGTACGGGTTAGCTCCACCTGTTGAATTTATCAAGTATGTCGCACCACTTCACGCAGGAACCTCTGGTTGTAAAGTTTGGTATTCAACGCTACCCACACAAACAATGACAGATCCGCCAATATGCGGCCGTGAAGTAATTAATGTACTCGACGCTATATCAAAATCATCCAGGCCGCCACATAAAGTCGTGCACGATTATACAAGCAACCGATTTGTTGCGCGTAAGGCGTTTTAAACAACGGATCTTATATAATAGTTGATATTTACGGAAGATCTTCTTCACGCGTTAAGAAAAAGCCCGGCGACGTTGATCTGTCGAAGTATGTGACTAAGGATGACCTCGCTGATATCATGAACCTGGCTGGAGTTGACCCAGATGAAGTTGTTATTTTTCAGGATCGATATGGTAAACTAAAAACCAGCAATATCAAATGGAATGATATAGTCCGGCGAGTACTCGGTGCAATTACGGATAATATTCCCGTGTTTACTGACGGTGGTAGAATCAGAGATTCAAGTATGTCACTTAAAACCATCAGAGATGAAATTGCAAAAAGTGTTGCTAATCGCGTGAGAAACACCGGTGACACAATGATGGGTGAACTTAGCATGAACGGGAACAAAATATTAGTTTTAAGAGATCCAACATCTGACGAAGACGCAGCAACAAAAAAATACGTCGACGTCAACTATGGCACCGTAGACGGTAAATTATCCACGTTACGGGCCGAATATGATGTTCACGTAACCGGTTTTTTGAGGCTTCGAAGAAATTTTCAAAAAACCGATGATTCCATTGATAAGTTCTTTGGCACTCCTCCAGTCATCAACATGAAACTTTCTGATATCAAAACTGACCTAGACACGATCAAACAAACACAGCAAGACATCGTAGCGGGAATTCCTGAGATTGTCAACAAAACAAATTTGATTAAAATTCCAGCTGGAATAACTCCCGGGCATATCACAAACATCGTATGCACGGTATCATCGGGATTTGCAACATGGTCGCAGCAAAATAATACTATCAAATATACCGCAACAGTCACTGGCGTGTACAGGCTGTCTGTGTTTAGTGCTGCAAAATTTGAAATATTTACAACGTTTCCATGGCGTCATTCCACCGACGGGTTTTCCGGGGTTGTATCTGTTGTATTAAATAACGGAACCGAAGAAATATTTATTCTGGAAGCAGCTGATAAGAAATTAACCGCAACATCCTTCTGGTGGTGTTTGGAATTTGTAGCTGAAACACCTCAATTGGTTACTGCATAAAAATATATATGGACGGTGCACAATACAGGTACAATCAAGCGCGTGAATGGCAGACGGCGCTAAAAGATCAAGTTGATCAATATACAGTAAAAGTAAAAAAATATCGACGACGATTGGTTATCGTTGATGTGATTGTTTATTCAGTATCCGCTGTTGTTGCTGGAACCGGTGTAATATTATCGGCGTTGACAACGATGGCACCAGTAGCTGTAACTATTTGTATTTCAGCAGCAACAACTATTGCAGGTGTGCTTAATATCATCACAAAAAAAATATGTACTTGCACGAACGAAAAATTATCCGATTACAAAATAAAATTACATACAGCGACGGTAGCATACTCGAAATTATCCTCGTTGTTATCAGTGAGTCTCAGTGATGGAATTATATCTGATTTCGAATTTTCAATGATAACCAAAATATACGACGAAGGTATTAAAGATACAAGTATCAATAATGATAGAATTACTCCAGCAGATCGTGACCAACACAACTCCGCCAAAGATAACGATGATCTCGGTAAGTTCAATTAATCCTGAATTTAGTGTTAATTTTCCTACTGCAATTCCAGTAAAAGAAATAGCACTAGCACAATTACGAGTATGTTACAGCTGGCCAAATATCAGATCAAAATCATTTAATGGTACACCGGCAAATAATTCGCTCGTATTTGCTAACAACAACAAACCCGATGGAACACCTGACTGGGTTGTTGTTGGAATACCAACTGGCAGTTACGAGATTGAAGAGATCAGTGAGGAATTTGCGCGTAGAATAAAATCAATAACGGGAAAAGAAGCAAAAATATCAATTAATGTTCATGAACCCACCCTGTCCTCGACGATTGAAATAAACTCGCCTGATTATGCCGTTGATATTTATCAATCCACGATAAGATCCGTACTAGGTTGGCCTGAAATATCACCACCGATAACACCGATACCGAAAAAGTCTGATTATGTCACGGATAGGCAATCATATCATGAAATTAATCCATCATACGGGGAAGAACTACGTATTTTAAAAAATAGATCAATGCTCAGCAAGGTGTTTTAATTCACGATTTTGATGAGTTATGGGCTTTTAAAAATTCCGGGGAAAAAGCAAATAGTTTTGCTATTTATCGGAGTGAGATTATTGAATATTTTCAGGAAATCAATCAAGAATGTAAAAAACAACTAGATCAACTAAATCAATATTTTAACGAACATATTTTTGACATATCAGCGTCATCGCGTGAAAAAATCATCACGCGTGTGGAAATATTAAATCAGCTTATATCATATATGGAATATATTAATAACCGAATAGTTCAAGCGATGCTTAGTTTAGAACCATCTGAAAAATATTTTGGAGGTAAATGGTTAGAAAAATATAAATTAACAGAAGCCGATGTACCAAATTTTAAATTTCCCGGGTATAGTGTAACCGAGTTAAGAAAATCTGTCAGTGATGTCATTGATGAGTTTTTTCCTAAAATACTCGATGCATGGAGAAAATTAATTCCACCAGCAGTTGTTCTTAGATATGATAATGATCCACATGGCGGCGGAAGACACATATCTCCGGGAATCGTTAATATAACACCGACGGTCGCGGTCAATCTGGTTTGTGACGTAATCGATGGCAGCTATCAAATAGATCTCGGAAGATCAAATCAGGCTCAACAAGGATACATCCTGTACACGTTCACACCACAAGTTCCCCCTGGAAGTTTAATCGTGCAAGAACCAACTAATCCTGTGTATCTGCGGTGTCACAATAATATGTTAACACGAATCAATTTTAAACTCACAGACCACCTTAATCGCTTAATTGACATACGTGAAGAAGAGCTTGTAATAAATCTGTATGTAAAGTCGTAAGACTTTTATCGTAGATCTTTGATTTTAAAGATCCAGTAATGTACCAGCACGTGAGGGTTTTTATACACTTGAAAACGCGCGTTTTCACAAAACAGAACAATTTAGCCATTGATGAACACGGAAACGAGGATTTCTTATTAACACAAGAACAGTTAGATGAACTCCGGCGCACTCCTGCATCAAAGTCGAATAAATATATCTGATGAGGTGATTCATCTTTTTTAAAATGTTTTATTTTTTTCTGAAAATTTGATCATTTTACATAAATAAGAATCTTCGATTCTAAGTACCAACTCACCCATCAGAGTCATAAATTGCATGAATAAGAATCTTAGAAGAGTTATAAATAAAATAATAATTCAGAAATAAATAATTTGTAAAATTAAGAAATTTGTACAATTTTATGTTTTTGATGGGGTAAATGGTACTCAAATTAAGAAATTTGTACAATTTTATGTTTTTGATGGGGTAAATGGTAGTCAAAATTAAGAAATTTGTACAATTTTATGTTTTTGATGGGGTAAATGGTAGTCAAAATTAAGAACTTTGTACAATTTTGTTAAATTTCAGTAAAAAAAAACAAATTAATTCAGTAAATAAATAAATTAATTCAGTAAATAATAAATTAATTCAGTAAATAAATAATTTGTAAAATTAAGAAATTTGTACAATTTTGTAAATTTGATGGGGTAAATGGTAGTCAAAATTAAGAAATTTGTACAATTTTATGTTTTTGATGGGGTAAATGGTACTCAAATTAAGAAATTTGTACAATTTTGTAAATTTGATGGGGTAAATGGTAGTTAAAATTAAGAAATTTGTACAATTTTGTTAAATTTCAGTAAAAAAAAACAAATTAATTCAGTAAATAAATAAATTAATTCAGAAATAAATAATAAATAAGAATCTTCGATTCTAAGTACCAAGTAGCCCATCAAAATTGCAAATTGCATAAATCTAAGTACCAACTAATTCAGAATAATATTTCTGATCAAAGATCTCAGTCATCTTCAAAATTACTACTTTGGACGGGGTTACTCTCTGACATAATTTTTCTTAATAGTCTTATACAGGTACTAATCGTTTTCTTTGCCTCATACTCGTGGGATAATAACGATTTAATTCTTTCTACGGCGGCAGAGAGAGGAACGAACTCGTTCACATGATCATCTTCTACGGTAGCTAGCGACTGAAACATTGCCGCCTGAATCCGTTTCATGAGCTTGTATTCAGATGATAGTGTGTGTGTCCCCTGGGTTTTACGTTCTTGTAAAATCTCAAAGTCAGAAACTATTTTTTCAGGATTAAGTTCATCAGATATATTAATTCCATCTTTTTTCAATTTTTTAATAGCAACAATTACATCATTGATATTTTCATGGTTCATTATATAATATATAAATCTTTAAAATAAAAAAAATATCCCTAGAACCCCTATCGAGTGTATTAGCGAGTTCGTCGGGATGTTTCAGGGACAGCACAACATATACAATGAATGAAGAGCTCCTATCGAGTGTATTAGCGAGCTCAGATTATGAATGAAGAGCCCCTATCGAGTGTATTAGCGAGCTCAGATTATGCATGGACGGCACAAACATATAACTAACTAAGGAAATGGATATATACAATGAAATGGATATATACAATGAAATGGTTATATACAATGAATGAAGAGCCCCTATCGAGTGTATTAGCGAGCTCAGATTATGCATGGACGGCACAAACATATAACTAACTAAGGAAATGGATATATACAATGAAATGGATATATACAATGAAATGGTTATATACAATGAATGAAGAGCTCCTATCGAGTGTATTAGCGAGCTCAGATTATGAATGAAGAGCCCCTATCGAGTGTATTAGCGAGCTCAGATTATGCATGGACGGCACAAACATATAACTAACTAAGGACAGTACAAACATCTACGCTCAGCAAAAATCCCACCCACAATAATTAATCCAGTGGGTGATACGAAAATATGTATCAACCACAAGTCAATATTGTGGTTCAATTTTGCTGAGCGGGGGGGGGGGGTTATGCGGTTCCCCCACTATTATAAAAATCGCAATTATGCGCGCACCACCGACATATTGTCAGCCATGGGGGTTCGATCCTGGACCGCGAGCGTCACAGTCCAATACCATACTGATTGAGCTATCAAACCTTGTTACGAACATATGTTTCGGAAGTTAATATATAGTTAAGCTATATAGCTAAGGAACCAATATTTACACTAAAACAGCGGTTTCTGAATAATAACAGTTTCTGAACAATAACAGCTTCTGAATAATAACAGTTTCTGAATATAAAACAGCGGTTTCTGAATAACAACAGCTTCTGAATATAAAACAGCGTTTTTCCTAAGCAGACTGCGAATCAATAATAACAGTGGCATGAACACACCTGCAGATCGATTACCATGACAACGGTTTCTGTTCTGTACCTACACAGCTTCCTTGCGGATCAATAACATTATCATGATTTCTCGTAATGTTGTATGATGGGAAATATTTAAAAACCATAAATAATACTTCTACGAGTAATTAATTACGATGTAATTAGTTAAACTGACTAATTACGATCATAAAAATCAAAAATCTAAGAAGAAAACTATATATTACAAAGTAATCTCCCTTTTATATAATCAAAAATTCAGTAGTGTATGGAGGACCTACTGTGACATAAATTAAAAAAATTAATTCAATGTGGTGATGATGGTTATTGATACTGAAAGGTAATTTTCTGTTTATATTTTTTCGAGAAGGTGGTTTTATATATATTTTCTGCCACTCTTTGTACTGATTGCGAGTGAATATCAAAATATTTCGCAGCTGAATGTATTGAACGAAATATTATTTCTTCACCAGTTTCTATGTTTGTGGAAATTACCGCCCTTCTAGAAACTGTCTTACATCTTCCAGTATTACCACGTGTATTATTCTCGCTGTGAGAGATAGCTTGTAAATTGGATAAATTATTGTTTTGAGTATCCCCGTCAATATGATCAATAACAAGACCGTCATTGATCATCCCATTATGACATTCATACGTAAATCTATGACATAGATAATGTTTTCTCCCCCCAACAGTAAACATTAGATAACCAAAATTATTAATATAACCAACTTGTCTCTTCAACTTGCAGTGTCTGATGATACCATTAATATTTGATTCATAGTTTGTTATGACAGGATGTGGGACAAATTTATTTTGCTCCATTATAATAATATTATTCGTTTAAATCATTGTTTGTCTGAAATCTTTATATATAATCCTCCACGGATTTTATAGCGTTTTCACCGCTATTATTTTTTTTTTGTCATAATATCTTTTAAGTTCTCTGAACCGTTTTGCGCCGCACTTTCCACATAATTCTGTTTTTCCTCGCACTCCAATACCACACCGCAGACACGGTATTGGTCCTAGACTTCCTCGTCGTATGTTTTGTGAGTGCATCCAGCAAAATTCCTTTCTGCAGGATTTGTTGCATCGATTTACTGAGCCGATCATCAACCATCTGCATTGAGACATTGTATATAATATATATATATATAATTTTCTTTATTTAAATATTTGTTTTAATTATATGAACGAGTTTGAGAGATTATCCCAAACTAGGCCTGTTAAATATAAATTCAACCTTGACAGATTATCTTCTGACTTGCCAGTGCGAGATTTGGTTGATCCGAAAAATAAAAGTTTGATCTCGAAAATTCACGACGCCAAGAAAGAATTTTACACGGATGGTGCATCTCATACATGGTCAACGTTCAAGATTATACGCCTTGACAAAGTCAGTGTCGACAAAGTCACGGACGCCACAATGAACGACAAGCGAGCGGCAACTATCATTAACTACATCGCTGAATACGAGGGCAATCAAAAATATTTCTTCAGAGTAAAATTTATTGTATTAACAGAAACAGGTAGTTGGATTATCCGTGACAAATATGATCCTGTCCTTGGTAATAATAAAACTGTCATATTAAGTAAAAATTCCAGACCGGGTCTACTGACGGGTATTGACAAATCTTATTATGAGCGAGCATATCCTGTAACAGCGGTTATTTATGGAATCTATGAGATAAATAAAAAACCCAACGTTGATAAACTAGCGCCGATGAAATTTTCAAGGTTAAATTGTGTAGCCGAACGAGTAATAGAACACTTTACAAACGCGATGCGTGGAAATGGATTAACTGATTTAAGGCGTGAAAAAATAAACTCGTGGGCTGATTCAGTTAAGGATACCGGTGCTACAATAAAAGATGTTGCTGAGTTAGGAAAAATATTAAAATTTCCAATAACCGTATCGACAATAACGGGAGAAGTACTGTACCAATCGAAATATAAATCGAAAGGAGCTCCAATAAATATTATCGATCATAACGCGCACGCATGGACTAACGCAGTAACAATATTTCCACATGATCGAACTGTTAGATTTTACTCCCCAGATATGTTTGATTTTATTAAAGAAATAAGTAAAACCGATCCTGTATCGGTATGGTTATTTAAAAGTAATGAAGAAGGTGAATTTGATCAGTTTGTCAAACCAAACGGTGAAATATATCGCACAGAATCCCTCCATGACGAGATGAAAAATCTCGCGAAGTTTTTACAGTGCAAGCACGCGGAAAATACTGAAAAATTACTAACTAATTGTTTTACCGTTCCATCTGTTGCGGCTCATTTCGCCAGAGAACGAAATTCATGGAAACCAACACGATTTGATTTACTCGAGGACGTACGCGCAAGTTGCGTCGAATATGGACATGGCGGATTATGGAATACCAAATACAATTACAATGATGTTATTTCGGTTGATATGGTTGCATGTTATCCAGGAAGTTTTCTGGGATACGGAGATTGTTCTACGTACTTTGAAAGATTTGGTCACCCTACAAACGAGATGACGCGAGTGGCAATTAATGGACCATTACCTGATTTTGATCTGACTGGATTCGCCTGTATTGAATCGTTCGAGTTTAACGAAAATCTTCACAAGACTTGTTATGTTTGGTTTGGTAGACATTTTTGTGAAAAACGTTGGGTACCTATAGTTTTGTTGCGATATATGCTAGATTGTATGATACTGACATCGTTGGTGGTCAGTGAGGCAATTATATCATATCATGCACAGACCAAAGTTTGGTTGCCCATGTCAGATTCTGAAGTTATTAGCGAGTTTAAGGATGTTTCCGAAGATGATATTCCTAATAAACTCAAAACCGCAAAAGATCTCGGTAGAAAAATTATAGGTAAATTTACTCAAGGTGGTGCATATGATTATAAAAGACATCACGCACGATTAATTCTAGATGATGCCGAGTACGATTTTATAATCGCTGACACAACGGCGAAAAATATATTTGTAAATCGAGAAAGTGTTTATTTATCCGACGGAACAAAATTAGGTACGATCGTTAGTTACATAAATGACGTATCCCCACAATATACTCATCTAAGATCTTCCATGTTGGCTTATGTTTCTATAAATTTATTATCGATGATTAATAGATTTCCTGAGACCGCAGTCAGAGTCGCAACAGATTCGTTTTATATTTCAAGTAAATATTTAGAACCTGTTATGAAATTTACAAGTAATGATGAACGATGGGGTTCGTGGAGAATAAAAAAGGAACTATTACACAATTACACAGAATCAGCAGATGTTCCAATGAGAGATTTTTATCGTAGGGGTAATAAAATATCAGAAATGTCGAAAGCACCATCGTTGAGTGATCCAATAACTAGATATAAGACAGTATATCTCAATGGACCTGGTGGATGCGGCAAAACAACTCGAACGATTAATGTTTTTAGAAATTCAGATATAATCGTGCTGACACCCACACATAGACTTGCACGTGAGATGAAGCAACGGCAAGTACAATCGTGCACGTATCATAGTTTCTTTCGGTGGCGCGGAGATACATGGACTCCTGAACGGATGGGAGAAAAATATATACCTAAAATAATTATTTGGGATGAGATATGCACGGTCTCATTGGATACATTAAAAACGTTTCTTGATTGGTTGTTGACGAAAAATACCGCCATAATAATGTGTGGCGATCATGGTCAACCGCCGCCTTTTGTTGGACCATCTCCACATGATTGGTTAAAAAATTTCGTTGATTATTACGAAGAAATAGATGATGATCATAGAGCTCTTGATGCAAATTTGAGGGAGTTTAAAAAATTAATCAGATTACAATCAAACAAAATTCAGTGTGAAATACTACGTGGAGTGATCTCAGAGACCTCAATGAGTGATTTTTTGAAATTATGGAGACCCACCGATTTGATCGTAGCAAGTAGAAAAATAATCAGAGACGCTTTACAACAGCAGTTATTTCAACTACATAAAGAAAAATATTCAGAATTACCCGTACCGTTGTGTTATAGACCATCAGATACACGAAAACAGAATATTAATGTTGATATTCCAGGACCCTTGACAGAGTCAAGGAAACAGAATCTCGTATTAAATGATATTGTCGCCGTTGATATCAGTGTGGTCGAAGATGCAATACACGCTGACAAATCTCCATGGGTGTTGGGATACGCTATGACAATCCACTCGTCTCAGGGATTAACTATTTCTGATACACGAGTCTGGATTGTAGACGATCGCATCGAGTGGTCAAATTTAGTTTATTTAGCGGTATCGAGGGTCAGAAATATATCTCAATTACGTAGAATCATAATTCCTGAAATCGTTGATAAATTTAACATCATCGATGATGATATAATAAGAAAAAAATTAATCGGATACAAACAATCTGATAAAAAAAATAAACGTGACTTTGATCTTGATGTTGAATTTATTATTGAGTTAAAACAGCAGCAGAATAATCATTGCGCAAGTTGTAATTGTATAATGTTATGGCGGTATTCGAGTAATGATTCAAGACAATTTACCGTAGATAGAAAAGATAATAGTCGCGGTCATACACGAGAAAATACCATGTTGACCTGTCTTGAGTGTAATCGACGTAGAGGCGCTAGTGCTAGTTAAGTGATCGAAATCACTGAAGTGATCGCGGTGGTAGTTGTGTATCCGCGGAAATTATTTGTAGTTGTTCACGTGTAAATCCACGTTGAGGAGCGGCCGAATCTAATCTGTAGATTGCAGGTCTGGAAACGCCTGCGTTTCTCCCAGTGGATCTTGTCACGGTAGATATTTTGTGTGTGGTAACACTCCAAATAGGATCAGTCGCTCTCGCTTTACCACCTTCAAGTTCACCAGGCTCATATAAATATCTGACTGTAACATCACCTAATATTTTTTGTTTTCCAACATCTTTTCGTTGTGTTGGTATATTTTTTTTTGTGACCGCGCTAATGGGTTTCATGTTGGTTGTTCGTGTGATCTCATTATTTAATGCAGCTATCACGCCTGGTAATCTTGCCACCCATTCGCGAGATCTTTTATCCTGAATAAATTCCCTCGCGTATTGATATCCAAATAACCGCTCAGCAAGTGTTCGATTAAATCGCTCAACAATTGCTTGATCACGATGAATTGCAGTATGACCTCGTCGTATTTTGGTATTATGTCGTTTCATCAGCGATGATACTGGACCAAGAAATTCCTTACCAGGATCAACCTGTAGCAGCTGTGGCCATCGCAGACCACCTCGTTGATAAATTCGTTCAAACGCATCGGCTACTTCAGATGATGTTTTCGCTGTTAGCGGCTCTGCCTCTTTATATCTACTTGCAACATCAACTACGGTTAACGCGTACTTGTACGTTTTTCCACGCACAGTATCATGCGGTAAAAACAGAATATCAGCTTGATGAACTTCATTAGGAACACTGACATCGAAATACGCGTACTGAATTTGTTTAGGACGTGGTAGATAAATTTGCCATATTGCCTGCCTGGACAACCACGCTTTAGCAGTAGAATGTTTAACCGCTGCTGCATCAGCAAGTTTACCAATTGCTGCTTTGCCTCTCCAGTATCCTCTCGGTGAATAATAAATTAATTCCATTATATATTACCAGCTCCAAGCGCTAATTTACCTTTCATCGAGGATCTTACTAACCAACTAGCTAATGATTCTCTAATATTTTTATTTTTTACAGAATTTAATGCATGAATTAATTTCACATCTGCAATATGCCTATGTTGTAGATTTTGACTTTTATAAGCTACATCATGAGCATGACAAGCTCGATCAATAGCATTTATTGGTTCCTCGCCTGGTTTTGGTTGATCCTGATTATCGAGCCTGATATCGAGTCGAGTACCAGGACCGCAATAATTATATCCTGGTAGATGTTTTTCTCCACTGTATTTAGCCCATGGAGCACCTGGAAACTTTGACATCAAATTAGCAATATCACCACCGCGCCTATTAGGTAAAAACGAAAATTTCTTTCTACCGCATATAGAACATTTTCCACCGTACGCTATTTTTTTATTTTTTGTTATAACCGTAGCTAAATCAGTGGTTGGAGTTTTAACTTTACAGCGTAAACAATATAAATTCATGTTATAATATATATGGATATAATTGATTTCTCAGCAACTCGGCAACGAGAGCCAGTTAAACACCATCCTGCGCTACCGAACTCCATCAGAATGATTATCATAGGACCATCTGGATCGGGTAAGACGCAATTATTACTTAATCTGATAATGAGATGGCTGAAATGGGATAAATTATATTTAGTAGCACCATCCGTTGATGATCAGCGATGTTATGATGTACTTAAAGATTTCAATGAAAACGCGCGATTACTGGATGAAGATAATGATGTTATAGAGTTTATAACCGATATTGATGAAGCACCATCCGTAGATCCCATAGACGGATTTATTAATAATTTAGTTGTATACGACGATGTGATGCTAGATAAACAATCAAATCCAGCCAGAATATTTTCCCGAGGTAGACACAAAAATACAGACGTGATCTATGTTACTCAACGATATACACAAATTCCGAAGGTGATCAGAGACAACTGCAACATTTTAGTTGTGTTTAATGGCGTAGACACACACACGTTGCGAAATATTCATCAAACTTGGTGTGGTGGTGACATGGATATAATTAAATTCAAAAATTTCTTCTCACGAGCGCAAGCTACTCCACATGGATTTATAACAATAAATTTACATGATCCAAGAACAAGATATCGTGTGGGTCTTGATAAAATATTTGGGTAACAGGGGTGATGATAAAATTAAATTTAATTAAACAGATAATGAACAACTGTGCGTGGCTGCATCAAGGAACAACAGATAAATGCAACAAAAGGTGCCGTGGAGAATATTGCAAGAAACATAATTATCTTATAAAGAAAAACCTTCATGCTGGTCCACGAAGTTGTGTTGGATGTAACAACGGCGTTAGAGGATTATATCAGATTTGTAAAAATTGCGGTGTAGATCGATACAGAAGTTTGATGAACTATTACAGAAAAAGAAAGAACATAAATCCAAAAATAGAAAAACCACCATCAGAACTTGAATATTACTTGAAACATAGAACAAATAAAGATGAAACAGATGAAGATGAAACAGATGAGGAGAAAGGACAGCGAGAACGAGTTGAAAAATATTCATCAAACTTGGTATGGTGGTAAATTAATAGCAGCAGAGAGGGTACCTACCAACGTTGGTCGTCAAAAAAATAAACAAGAAATAAATAAACACGTAGAGTACTTTATTTTTTCAGCTACTATTTACACTGAGGTTTTATTAATACAATCGTCCATTACAGAAATAAAACATCTCAAGGAAAAGTTCATTTGTAAAATCTTGACCTTTCTACGAGATGATTTTATTTGTTTGTTTTATTTGTTTTGTCGGAATTCTATGGTCTGTTCACCCTCTCTGCTGCTCAGGGATATTGTAAGGACCGACAAGAAGGCCAGGTGAACGGAAACGACGGTACCGGAATTATCAACAAGGAAAGCCGGGAAAGGAATGCAAGGCGGAAATTATTGAAGAGTAACAGAACGGACGCGGGAAGGAAACACTCTCACCTTTACTTTTGCGGGATGAAATAATTAGCAATTTGGATAGGTCGTGGATTGATTTGAAGCAATTGCATTGAAAATTGTCCTGTAATTGTGGAATACTATGCTATAGTTTATTAAATTATTATACTTTTCATCGTATTAGTTTTATATTTTAACACCTAGACCGTCGCCTTCCTGACTGGGGCTGAGTGTGTGTGTGTGTGTGTGAGACACAGAGAGAGGATTGTGAGACGAACCTGTCAACTGAGACGGGGTGTTAAGGAACAACTGAATGGTGATTTTTTTTTCTTCCGATTTCGGTCTTATGGTGCAAATAATTTAAGCAAAAGTAAATTAATACCTAACTAAAACAGAAAAAGCAGCTGCCTACCTAGAGCGGAAAGAAATCCAAGCAGCGGCAGATTTTAAAGTATGAAAATCTCGATTTGTTAAAAGGTGTATTTATTTTGCATATAAAACACTAGTTACAATTTTTGTAATCATGTAAGATAGTAACGGTCTTTGAAGGGCCTGGTTTTAAGGCTTAATTTGGACGAGGGTGGTGCTGCAAATCTAACAGTCACACACACACAAACCCTGTCTTTAATAAGAAATAATAACTATAATACTATCTATTTTTCGTTCAGTATGGCCAATACGTCAAGGCATTTTTGGCCCGATATATAGATCTTTTTTTTGAGGGGGGTCATTGTATTGCTACAGTTGTTCTTGTCGTCATCTTCGTCGCCCTGCCTTCTAAGTATCATTCATGTGTCCCATTATAATTTACCCATTTATTATCTACCTCCCATGCAAATACGTAGCTTTCGCAAAAGGTTTCTTAAACGTACGAAATATTCCTACTTGAAATACACTTACGAAGTAACATAAGATTTTCTAACGTTTAAAACTTACAGAAAAATTGAAAATTGGACTGACCATTCATCCGCTGTGAGTGAGGTTCGGACCAGTTCAAACAATACGGGTTCGAAGCCGAAAATTGTAGTGTAGTTCAGACGATGAATTATGAAGTTCGTTGTGATGACAGCAATTCCACCTCCGCGCGATTGACGTGGGAATGGGTTGATTGAGTAACCGGAAGCAGCAGGAATGGCGGACCCTACGCCTGGTTTTGTTATTTATTTTGTAAAATCAATGGTTCTACGTTAATGTGTCCGGTATTGTGTTGCGCTACTGGGTACATAAATTTCCATAGACTGTTTTTTCATAAATTTTTATCTCGATACAGTTATTCAGTCAATCCACCCTCCCTGCTGCTTCGGGACCCAAATCCTCCAACCGAAGTGAAATCAAAGGTAGTGAATTCGAATGCTTGTACAGCGAGCGAAACGCGGCGGCCTCTGCAGCACTAGCATGGTGACTGCAGCCCTGGTATTGTGTACCAGTTTTAAGTTAGTTTGTTGTTGTTGTTGTTGTTAGTATTAATGTGTGTCAAGCGGGGTGGGGAGCGAAAACTTCTCCGTCCTTAAAGTGCTTGTTTGGTTGGGCTTGTTGGAGCGACGACGAGTGAGTGAGAGTGAATGAGTGGAGGATATATATTTTTAAAAAAAACAGAGAGTATGGCCTGTAATTAAAACAGTATTATATCAATAATTAGGAGAAAGTCTGCGCCTGCCATGGAATCCCATGCAACTAAACTGGCTCGATAGCGATTAGATGCGATTAAAAAATATATCTCTGTCCGTAATTCTGTCAAACAACAATTACAAACACGACAACAAGCAAGGGAGGGATTTTCAAAATCGGCGGCCGAATTATTTAAACCGATTGTTGAACCAACTAAGAACATTGTTGCGGACTCTGCTACTTCCTCAACCACAACCTGAAGATGCGTTATTGCTGCCAAAAAAGACTAAAGGTACTGATGTTATGAATAAATTTACTAAGGATATTAAGGATAAAAGGAAAATACTTGATACTGCACCATTCTATACTACTGTAAAGGTGAGTATGCAAAACCCGAGCATGTGAAAGAAGTGAAGCGGAATGATTGGCTTATATATATATATATATATATATATATATATATATATATATATATATATATATATATATATATATATATCGCATCAATACTGGTGCTTAGCAAGTCCCAAGCTACGATGAAGCTTTTCAAGATTTTAGCGATTTAGTAGATGTGCACATTCAGCAAGTAGAGCAGCAAGAGGAACAAAAACGCCAAGATAGAAAGCGTTTGATTAAACAACGAAGAGAGGAACTGATGAAAACCAAAATGCAAACTCGATGTGAAACAAAGAAAGAAGCTACAGAAAGAAGCTGCAGAAAAATGACTTTGAAGGGAATGACGTGAAAGGAGGTGTGGCAACAATAATTAAAAATAAACCAGGAATCCAATGGGAGAGAATAGAAGAGAGTAAAGATTTTAAAGGGAGACTACTACATGTCAAAGTTGGGAAAATACATTTTATTAACCTCTATATGCCTTCCAACAAATATCCAAGACAGGAATTTATTAGAAATCTATCAAAATATCTAGGAAGATATACAATGGAAGACGTAATATTAGGAGGGGACTATAACTGGGTAGGGGATAATATCGATAGGGAGGGGGAACTAACAACCAATGATATAAGATTTAAAATAGAAATGGAAAACTTCATAAATAGGCATACATTTAAAGATGTATACCGACAGTTAAATATACTTAGGAAACAATATACATATGAATATAAAATAAACAAAGGGAGTAGAATAGATAAATTCTTGTGTACAAACTTTAACGAAGAAACACACAAAGAGGCTGGAATTATTGATTTTAAGATCTCTGATCACAAACTTATATACATGACAGTAAATATTAAAGATAAAAATAAGTGGGGTAAAGGGGGCTGGAAATTTAACAATAAGTTATTGGAGGATCCCAATTTTATAAACGAAATTAAAAATGAATTAAAAAGGCTTATTGAAAGAGGAAACATGGATATTATTAGAGAATGGGATAAATTTAAATTAAAATAAAAAGTATAGCTATTGAAACTTCAAATATCAGAAGTAAAAAACTTAAAATGGAGAAAGAGGAAATTGAACGGCAGTTAAAGAAGGAAAACACAGCAGATATGGAAAAAAACTAAACGAAAGACTAAACAAAATAATAGAAGAAAACATCAGGGGTAAAGAAATGAGAGCGGGAAAATACACACATATATACAGAAAAGCGGAAGGGCTGTATAAGCGAGAAGAGATTGGGGGGGGGGGGAGAAAAAATTATGGAAACCTTGAAATTTAATGGGGAAAAAACTACTGATAAAAATAAAATACTCAAATACATTGAGGAATATTACACCCATATATATACATCTCAAAAATTTCAAGACTACAAAATTGATGACTATCTAAAACATATTCAGTGCGAGAGGATATCATCAGTACATAAAGACTTATGTGATGAGTTCATCTCGCGAAAAGAAATAGTGGAAAGTATTCGAAGCCTCACCAAAGGAAAATCCCCAGGTGGAGATGGACACACCACGGACTGCTATGCGAAATTCTGTGGTGAGTTGTCGCTCATCTTAGAATGGTTGTATAATAACATTTTACTTAGAAATGATGTTATGACAGAGAGTATGAGGGAAGGGATAATAACACTACTGTATAAAGGGAAGGGGGATAGGGAAGATCTTAAAAATTGGAGGCCCATCTCTCTCCTAAATACGGACTATAAAATATTAAGCAAAATTTTAGCGAATAGGATAAAAAAGGATATGGGGAAAATAATAAATATAAATCAAACATGTGGTCCCAAAGGCAGAGACATACAAAATAATATATTAAGTATAAAAACAATTATTGAACATATAAATGATAGCGGACAAAAAGCTGCTATAGTACTTTTTAACCAAGAAAAAGCCTTTGATAGATTAGAACACAACTATATACAAAAAGTCTTAGAGAAATTTGGCCTTGGAAACAGATTTCAAATATGGACCAAAATCCTGTACAAAACAATAACTTCAAGAGTGCAGGTGAATGGAGCAGACTCGGGTAAATTTGATATTAAACGATCGGTGAGGCGAGGCTGCCCACTATCTATGCTATTATATGTAATAGCGACTGAAATACTAAGCATGAGCATTAAACTAAATAAAGATATTGAAGGTATTAAAATACCGAATATAAAAGAAGAAGTGAAAATGTTACAACACGCCGACGATTGTACAAACTTTATAAAGGATCATAACTCCTTTAAACACCTGATCCAAGAATTTGACAAATTTAGCAAAGCATCAGGATCACAGATTAATCACGACAAAACGGAAATACTCAAAATAGGAAACTGGAGAGGTAACCACCCACATTTAATCAAGAAAAGGGTCAAAGTTTTGGGAGTCAATTTTGGAGAAAATGAAGAGAAGGAAAACTGCAGACAAATAAGAGAAGCAATCGAACAGAATGTGAAAATCTGGGCACAAACGCCACTATGCCTAATGGAGAGTGTACAAGTATTGAAAACATACATGTACGCCCATATTAATTATATCTTAAAATCTATAGATATTAGTAACAAAGCATTAAGCACAATAGATAATAATATAATAGACTACATTCTTGATTTTAAGTTTCATTATATTAATAAAGAAATACTATATAAAGCTAAAGAAAGGGGAGGGGTAGGACTTCCCAGCCCTATACTACTTAAAGCCGGCAATATTTTAAATAGATTTAAGAGGCTAAGAGTAGAACCAAAGAGTCCATGGGAAGGTATTTACATATACCGTTATGGATTCTCCATAAGAAATGGGACGATATTTACAAAAATAATAAATTAATAAAACAATTAGAAATTCCAAGAAAATTCAAAAACATAAAAATTTACTAATAAAATATAGAGATAAAAAAGAACTATGGAATAAAGAAGAAACCTTAACATATAACTGGATAAGGGAGGACGTAACAAAAAAATATTAAAAGCACGGCAGAAAAAGAAAATTTATACGTTAACTGGGACAGAGCATGGGGGCACTGGATGAATCTATGCTCCCTTAAAATTCAAAGCCTCTGCTTTAAATACATGCACAATGCATGGTTGACAGGAGAGGCTGCAGTGAGACGGCGCATGGTCAGAGTTCCGCCAAAATGTCCACTGTGTAAAAGAGGCCCGTTTTCTAAATTCCATGTGATAATACAATGTGAAAAAACAAAAATTAATAGGGAAAAGGTAATAGCTGAAATAAACAAAGCAGATAAATATAAACAACAAAGCATTTTATATCTTGATGGGAATTTTACTAAAAATACGCTGTATAAAATTACTGATTATATCGTTACAACAATGATGACCTGTGGCCAAATAATAGTCATAGGAAAATAAACTAGAGTGAGAGGCATATGTAATGATAACTACCAACGGTAGTTACCCCAATGGGACATTACTCCTGCCTACTCTTGATAAATAATAGTAGAACGTATACCTCTCCATTTATACTTAAGCAAATGTATATTGAATACTAATACCTTTCTTTTATCTTTGAGAATTATAGGAACGAAACACGGACAGAGACCTACACTCACATGGAGCTAGGAAGGAAGGAACAGACAAGCCACATGGTCCGGAAAAGTAGACATACAACACAATACAAACCAACTGTACTAACACCTATACTGTCACTCAGCTGTATAGGAAATAAAAATTTTGGCAACCCTTTTCGGAAGCATAATAAATAAATAAAGGTAACCAAGTTCGAGAGAGTGAAGTAAAAAAAATAAAGTAATTATGGAGCTCTCTCGAACACAGCTGACCTCAGCAGAATATAGATTTGCGAAGAACGACACACAGATAGCACACACTAAAACAATAGTTGTTTGTTTTTTTCCCTAAAAATATTATTACACCGTTACTTCGCCCAAAATTCAAAATTCTTATTCTAAAAACTTGGAAATATAAATATGTACAAAATCTAGAAGATATATGTTATAAGGATCGCAGGACAACTGGGGAAGAATTCGATATAGACAGCTGTCCCAACACGAACACAACTATAGCACGAACAAACATATAGCACATTCACACATAGCAAACACGGGACGTAGGCGACCTTTAGCCAAGGTAATAAACATATTAGGAGAGGGACTCCGAGTCAGGTGATCGAAACCGACTCGGAAGAATAATCCTATAGAATACTCTAGGAAATAAATACACCGTCAAAAAATTCATTTAAAATTTTTGGACGAAATTCTGTTTAAATTAAAAAACAAAGCAACATATCTTGGGGACTCAGTGAAACATAAAAGCACTTTTATTCTTCGGCGGGGGGGGGGGGGGCATCTGGTGCCCAAAAAAAAAAAAAAAAAGATTAATACGCAGACTAAAAACACAGCCAAGTACACTTTCAATCGCTGAAGTGATGCCTGCAAAGGTCAGCTATGGAATAAATAATGCTGCAAATCAACGACTAGCTGAGATAGTTGGTGTACCCGGACCACCGTCAGAATCGGCTCTTAGTTTCCACCCATATAATTATAGCTGCATTTTTTTTCTCGAATTTAGTGTTTTTATTGACTTATAAAATGATGCGTCTATGATATATATGTAAGTCCTTGGCCTAAGTATGCTTTTCTGTTTTACTTTTGGGTATTATTTCAAGGCAATTTAAATTTTAAAGCCAATTTGTTAAGTCACTGGAGTGTTTTAAAGAAATTCAAATCACGGATGAGCCCCTTATCTCACGATGCAAATCTATGTCTTAAAATATTTCACAAAAAGGAAATCCAACCATCAGTTTAAATAACAGTTTAAGTTCTTATTATTTCCTGGAAAATTGTAAAATACAGGGCTTCCTTCCCACAGACGGAACTTCGCCGAGTGAGACTTTATATTTACCAGCAATGTTTTACAATTCCAAATTGTGTATTCATTCTAACACTATAAACAGTCTTCCATGTGACGCACATTTGTTTGATTCTCAGTTAAGAATAATAATAAGGAAATGGGGAAGAAGTTACCAATTTAATCTCAATCGTGATAGGCTAAATCCTTTAAATAAATACAAACGAAGCGAATAACATAAAAGAACATCTTCTAAAGAGCCATATGGAGATAATCTTGACACGTGACTTTCAGATTATGAGGGACAAATGACCTTACGTCAGTCAGAAAGTAAAACCAAAATTGAATGCAAACAAGGACTCCCAATTTTGCCCCTTCCACTTAAACGTACGAGTAATAATGTTTCTTTTTTACACTAATATAGAGAAAGAGAAGACTAACTTATTAAATGAGTATTTTACTTCCATTTCAATTACTGATTATAGTTATGTGTTTGTCTTAAATCTTCGAAAAAGAAGTATTGACTCTATGACTGAAATTATAATCTTTAAAGAAAAAATTACATATATTAGTAAATCTATTATGATCAATAAAGCAACGAGATCGAGGTGTTAGTCACAGCAAGCTGAAACATTAGGATCACAACAGAAAAAGAAAGTTAACCTAAGAAGGGAAAAACAATTTGCAGATAGGTGGAAACTGGAGTATATTCTTCCTAAAATAGCTATTTCGTGGTTTCCAACTGTAGATCTATATCCTTGCTTAGTTGAAATATTTTTAATGATGTATATTTAAACAAGTGTATATTTATTTTCATACAAACTGTCTTCTTCACATGAATCAATAAGGATTCCTCCCTTGTCGCTAAATTGGTTTATATGAAGTTTATGATTATTTTCGACAAACTGTCTCTTTTACAAGTAACAATCAATATTTACTCCTTCCTGATCACTACAATGATTTCCAACTTATTGAAATATATCAGAGTATGTGTAAGACACTCCATGTATTCCAAGATTCGCGTATTGTACGTGTAATTTATGAATATATTTGACCAAGGATGCCACAGAAGGTTATTGTTCAAACTGAACGGATACTGTCCTTCAGATAATTTGCTGAAATGGTTTGACATATATCCTAGTAACAGAGAAATAACACTCTTTTAGCAAAGATACTTATATACGAGAAACTAGTATAAATGTTGATGTACTACAGTGAACCGTTTTGAGGCTTCTCTTGTTACACGTATATAATACTGCCGATTTCTCTCATCCGTCTCTTGGCAGATAATTCATCACTGCATGATTCATTCTCTTATTGTGTTGAAATAGAAATATTCACTAAGATAATGTGCATATCCTGTTCAAGCAATGATTCCTAATATTTAATCAATAAAAAAGAAATGGCTTTGTATTTTTAACCAAAAAGGAAGTAATGAAATTCCTAAACTCGGAGTCCTCCATTCATTTAATGTTAAATGGACTGCCATATTGGTAAAAACAGTATCATCTCGAATTGTCAATATTGAAAAACAAGCATACTAAATTAGCAATCAAATTTTTTATCTAAGCTGTGTGTAATTTATGTCAGGCCCATTTTGAATATGCCTGTATAGTCTGAGATAGGTGTTAGTTTATAGATTAAAAAAACAACTTGAAAAGCTAATTATAATCAGCAAGAATTGTTGTACGACTCTATTGGGTAGGAAAGTCTGCAGTCTAGTCCACAGAGACGAAAATTATTAACACGCCATAAAATGAAAATGAGTCAACACCACGGAATATTTTATTTAACTACTCCTTCCACCATGTGTCTGAAGAAATAAATTTCAGGTATTATCTTCGACCTTCCAAAAACTTTGTCGACTGCATTTTTAGGCTAAATTATACTAGGCTTATCTCGTATTTTAGATAATTCTTGAAAAATGACCAAATACTGAATCAGAAAAATGCAGCCGTCAAACCGATCTAGAGTGAATCATAATGTAAGCAGAATAAAAGCTGTCTTTATAGTGTTCAACTTGCTTACATTCCTTTTTTCTGTGGTGTCATAATCTTGCTGTAAGTATAGGAAAAACTTTTGAGTAGTTGATAATGAGGTCATTTGTTCAAGTACGAAGTACGCCGTATTTACCCACATATATTACACACGCGAGTCTGAAGACCATACACCCAGATCTATACCCAAAATGAGAGCTCGTTGATTACTGTTTCCAGGGAAAGACGATGTAAATGAGAAAATGTAGAATTATGCAACATGTATGCAAGTATAAAAATTATTAAGGGATAATTTCAATGATGTATTCAAATTATGAATGTCAGTGTGACCACCCCCCTCTCTCTCTCTCTCTTCAATTATCTGTATGTTTGCTAAACTGTTGTCATGAAAACTCATACTTTGAACGATTTGTCTAGACATGGTTCATCCAGTTGTTTTAACTTGTGTCTAATTCATTTTCTTACAATACGTATGCTGAATTAACGAACTAGAAACTATAACCCAAAAATTATTGTGAAAATTTAGCGGACACAATACTTAAAATTCGGTTATCTTGTGGTTATCACCTTAGTGGACCATTATAAAAATTTTCTAATAGTAAGCAAAGATTTCTAACATTAAAAGATCAATTTGCAACATATGAAAATCATTATTTCTATTAGACAATCAGTTTAAACCTTTTTCCAATATTAGACAAAAATTTTCTAATTTTTTATATTGCTTTGTTTTTGGCAAAAAAGAAAATGGAACATCTAATAAAAGAAAATCAGTGCAAGTTCTAATGTTAAAAAAATGATTTTATTCTATTACAAAAGTATTTACTAATAGTAGAACAAAAATGACATTTCCCCTTAATGTGTCGTCTATCAAAAAGATCTATAAATTCCAATATATCTGAGGTAAACAATTAATTTATAAAACTAGCATGTGTCTTATTGGTATAATTAAAGAAATGGATGTAATAGAACTGACGCTCTTTCAGATCGCAATAAAGCTAGATTTAATTCTTAATCTTGCATGAAAATATTTAATAAAAAGTTTTAAATAAAAAATGTAAAATCTCTAATAATTAAGATCAAGAAACAAATATCAATAGTTAGATTTTATTTCGCAGTCTGGCATTTGCTATTTAACCAAACAAAACGAACCTCCATGCTCGACATTAATATTACTGGAAATCGACACACATCAATTGGCGGCTATTCATACACCTCACGTGGTTTCCATTTGTTTTCATACACAAATAAATATACTGTCGTTTTCGCTAACGGCAACACGGTAGGCATATATTAGTAGTTGAGTAAGGCTACTAACAGTACACTGAGGTAGTTAACGAAAACAAACAACAAATTATACAGGTTACTGTGTATGAAAAAAACAACAACATAGAATGGACGCCACAGGAGGCTTATTTTGTATTATGTTAACATAATATGATTTAGTGAGAAAACATATAGGTATTTTTCTTCTAGGAAAGCGATGCCAAACAAAACCATTTCAGAATTTAAATGAAAAGGGTCTAGCCATTACTGTAACCAATCATTGAAACACAATAAAAAAGAACTATGTGCTACTTTAAAAGTATATCAAAAGCGTTTATTGAATTCATTCTAACGAAATTGCAACGGAAACGAGCTGACCAAGATTAGAACTGATTCTAAATGAAAAAAACAATATGGTATTTAAAAAAATTTATAAAGTGGCATTGACGAAGATAACAATACAAAATGAGGGATCTAGCTCTGTTGGGTTTACAAATGCATGTTTAATATTCTCTAGAATGATTTGGAACATGTTTTTAAAAAAGAGCATTTGTTGATATATATGATAAACGAAACTCTTCTTCTCTTGAGACAAAATATAATTACGTGTATATCCAAATAAGATAAACCTAATATATTTAAGAAAACTTGGCGTGCTGTATTTGATTTTAAACGAGTGTATAATGTGTAAAATTAACGTGCATTAATTTTCGTATTTAAGAAGAACTAACTTAATTTTTTAAAAAGAGAATTTTTCTAGAAAATGCATTTCAGTGTTTTTCAGAATACATTCCAGAAGTGGACAAAATGCTCCTATATTATTATCTTTTAATACCAGTGATTAAAGTATATGAATAAAGTCAAAGTGCATTTAAAACTATATTTAATTAAATGACACACACACGCACACACATATATATATATAGCCATACTTTTTATATTTATCTTCAAACTTCTTTTAAACTCTCTCCCCCAGTTTATTTATTTTATTTTTAATTCCCGTCCTAGGACGGGCAATCAAAATAGTCATATAAAAACACCCACATTTGTCTTTCTGTAACATCCAGGCTGCCAAACACTAGGTCGCGAGTTCGAAACGAGTGGCGGCATCACAATTCTTTCAAAACTTTATTTGTATTTGTATGTTTAAACATTTTTTTTAAAAGTCGCTGATCCCAAAATATTTTAATTTTTTTTTATTCCCGTCCAAGGACGGGCAATTGACCTAGTAAATTAGAAATTCGCCGAAACACAGAAGGGGGGGGGGAAATGATGGTAGGGGTTGGTGCATTTCCAGAAAGGGCAGTCAGACATACCTTTTGCAGTAGAAGAGAGGAGCCCTAAGATAGGAACTGCACGGCTTCCCCGCCAGGAATGGGATTAAAGAAACATTCTGAATAACAATTTAACAAATAGAAAAGTAAAATCATGGGCTCAGGTACCCGAGTGGTCTAAGATGCTCGCCTTTAAAATCACAAACTATTCTCATCTCGCTTGCTTCGGGTGACTCGAATTTCGGGCTAGAATTTAAGAAAACATATCCATCGTTAAGTCCACCAACGCGTCGAATCAGATAAACAATAACAACAACAACAACAAAACAAACAAATAAACAAAGTGCTTTAACATGCGTTAATGCTCGGGGTTCCTTTCCTAACTGACTCTTGCATTATGTATGAGAGAAACTTTTGTTACGTCAAAATACCATAACACTCAGACGTGATCTCCGATTTGTAACTTTGAAGATATATAGAAATGGTATGAAGGGTTATCAGCAGAGTTTTGACTTCAGTGGAAGTAACCTCATTGTGTGTAGATTCCTAATAATCAACCATTCTGAAGTTACGAATGTTGTTGATTTACACACTTGGCCAACGTGTTTCTCGTGTTATACACTACACCAGTGTTAAATCTATGACCAAAATATAATGGGGAGATCGGGGTGGAGGGGTGGGTGGGTGGATTATATGTTCTATGTAAACTTTACTATAAAACAATCCAGTGGATAAACTGGATGGACTTCCGTCAAAAGAGATTCAACTCAAACTCGGATAGAAGGTGATGGGGTTGGAAGGTTTTGTGTTGGGGGGGGGGACGTGATTATAAAAATCGATTATACCTAAACTCAATCCCTACTCGTACCTAATCACATTTCACTACACCCCAACCAAACCAGAACAGACAAACATGGCCATTTCACCAGTATCAAATATATCTGGGTAAAACGTAATGAAATTATATGCAATGTTTGTCTTGATGTCTAGGTACTTCTGTACAGAAATAATATCCATTGGATATGGTCACTAGGGAAGATATTTTGGAAATTATATTGTCTCTACCATCCGAAGATAATAGTCGTATCGACATGTTTCTTTCTAACACGGCTGACATTAACAATACTTATGTATAGACTATTTCTTCGCTCATTGATCTTTATTTCCTCCATTAAGAGATTTTGCATAAGCTATCGAGTTAGGTACATGACAAAAAAAGTTTCATAGTTACATAAAAGAATAGTTTCACGTATGCAAAATATACACAGCACCTCCACACACTAAAAGAATGTAAACCAAGGCCTTTCCCTTTATACATGTAGCTATGGGAGTGTACTTTTCAAACATACTCAGGGGCCCCGAGTGGTCTAAAGCGCTAACCATTATGGATCACTGCAATACCACCTCTATCTGCGTGGGTTCGAGTCTCGGGTTCGGCCAATGTGGGTATGCGAGAAAGCTTGCCAGTAGCATCTCGTGGGTCGGTGATTCTTTCCAGGGTTCTCCCGGGTTCTTTCTTTACCATTAATACTGGCCGCCATGTATAGCCTCTCTTGTGCTGAAAAATGGCCTTAAACCCTACAACAACAACAACAACAACAAACATACCCCGATGGTTTCCTTCATTTCGGCAATCGCTATGATGCAATACGACTATCTGTGAGTGACCCTGAATGCATTTCCCCAAGGATCCGAAAACTGAATCAATTCATTTCTTATAAATGAACATTCAACTGAAATTATTAGTATCATTTAAGATTGAATATATTACATATGTATAACAACAACATATTGTTGTTCTTGTTATTGCTAATCAGGTCAAAATTAAGAGTCATGTTTTCATAGTTATCTGGCTTGTTAGGACTCATTGGGCTTAAAATAAGTAACAGAAAGAAGCAAAACCAACACAAGAACAACGCGCTGAATGAAATACTACCTTCTCATTGGCCAACTGAAAATCAGTTATAAATAAATACAGGACATCATTTTATTTTAACCAATGAGAGGACGGTATTCCATTCAGCGGGATCTCACATATTAAGCGGGCGCGATCACGGCCATGTCGAGCAGTAGATTGGGAAAATGATTTCACATTCCTTAATGATATGATATTAAGTCAAACCTTTGATAGGGATACACAGTCGACTGCCTGGGCTAAATATCGGTACCAAATTTGTTAAGCGACGCAAAGCGTAGCTTGAAATATCAGCGTTTATTCTTAATTAGGTCGCGCGAGCAAGGAGACAAGTGTCCTCCCTTGTAGTTATTATATAGTACATGTATGACAGGTCAATTGTAAGCAACAATACGAGCCCCTGTGGTGAAAACAAAATGTCCGTCTGCAACAATATTTTTGTCATCTTCATGCGCATGAAATGCTTTATATATACCGTGCCCAACGAATCAGGTGTTAGCACCTAAATCAAGTCTATACAAATACAAAATTTACATCAAAAGTATATTGTCACTTTCTTTTGCAAAAACTTTACATTTCAGTATTAATTATGGACAGTTAAAACTAATATACTCTATGTTATGGTCATCCATTTCTAGACTGGTCCATAGTTGTTCATATAATTAGTACCGCGAATCCAATATACATGTATACCGGCTAATCGACATAATGTCAATTGGTAGAAATTGAATTTAAGTTTTGATAGTGACTGTAAAGTATAGATTCATTTTGGATCTAATTAGGTTTTACATGAACAAGAAAACGTCTTAGGAATATCTAAAAGCAGCTTTATGACTTTACTTTTAATTTTATGTAAACAATCATTTCGTGTCTCTTGTAGTGAAAAGTGATAGGTTCGCAGATTAGGATGTGTGTGTGTGATTTGGATTTTAACGTAGATTTAACAATTATTCAGTCATATCGCTACGATGTGTGGTGGTTTACAGTGATGTCTATCACTGAGGAATCATAAGGTAAACACGTAGCATGATGTCTCACCCAGTCACATTATCCTGACAGTAGGCCGACCAGTCCTAACACTAACCTCGTAATGCTGAGCGTATAGCGAGGCTTCCGTTTGTACCATTTTTGTTTTTGATATGACTCGGCCGGGGTTCGAACCCGCGAACTCCCGCATCCGAAGCGGACGCTCTAACCACTAGGCCACCGGAGCGGTCGCAGAGTAGGATGTACAAAACTGAGTCTTATAAGCTCGTTCTTCGTGTATCATGATACGTTCGGTGCTAGATCATAATGTCGGGTTTGCTTCATTACAGAAAGAACTGGGGGCCCCGAGTGACCGAGTGGTCTAAAGCGCTCTCCGTTACGGATCACTGCCATCTCACCTCTGTCTGCGTAGGTTCGAGTCTCGGATTCAGCCAATGTGGGTATGTGAGAAAGCTTGCCAGTAGCTTCTCGTGGGTCGGTGGTTCTTTTCCGGGTTTTCTTGGGTTATTCTTCCACCATTAATACTGGCCGCCATGTATAGCCTACTGTGTGCTGAAAAATGGCGTTAAACCATACAACAACAACAAAAAGAACTTACTTTATAAAAAAACGTGTCCCCACTAGCTTTCTTAATTGGTTTTTCTGAGGATTCGGCAGTTGTGGTTAATATGGGGGGGGGGGGATAAAACTGAATTTGTAACTATCGGTTCGTGCGCATGATATCATATATGTATATTGTCTTGATTTATTCTCTGGTTCTTTTAGGCTTCATTAAATTATGGAAGGGTATATTTGCTTTGCTTTTAGACCTTTGTAGAAAAATTCTAATCTATTTTTCAATCTACGTATTTATAATGGTTTCCAAGACAACTTATCCAATACCGAGGTCATACTTCCTGGCATATAGTCATAATTGGATGTAACAAACATAGCTGCTCGTTTTGCGAAATCTTTTCAATTTCGTCTTCTAAACCCTGGGAATTGGGGTCCCGTACTGTACAAGCGTATTCTAAAATAGATCTTACTAAACCTTTGTTAACGATTTCTTTCGCATTTTATGGGCAAGATGACAAGATACGATACGTCTTTACAGGCTTAAAGTTCGAGTTAAATTTGAAGGTTCCATTTCAGATCACAAATACTTGTGAGCTTTAACTATTTTGTTTGATTGAGGTTTTCTAACATAGTATCTTCTAGTAAATACGACATATTGGTTTTATGTCATTTCTTTCTTGTCAATAACCATATGCTGCATTGTTAAGTTGGAATCGCATGCCACATTTTCGAGCCCATCGTCCTAGCTTTTTTAATGTCATTTGCAATATCTTAGTATCAGGCTCGGTTTTGATTAATCAGCAGCATACACAGTCATCTGCGAATAGTCGACGTTCTTAGTCAATTTCAATTAGGATGTCACTGCTGTTGCTAGGAGAAGAGTGCTGGTCAAAGTATTGTTCCTTGCGGTACTCTAGAACCTACGTTGTACTAGTATTATGTATATTTACTTTGCATTGTTTGTTATTTTTTATTTTTTACATTGCATTATATGCTATTGTAAAGTAACATTGCATATTGGCCATAACCTTGTCCAAAACAAGTTTATTTTCTACTTGACCTTAATTGTTTTGTTTTTATTTTATTATGTAAACAAGTAATATGTAGTAAAATATTCTCTAAATGCATGGGTTATGATCAGGATCATTATTAATAGAAGCAAATATGTTTATTTGGGTCTGGGTCTATGTTATTCGCATTCCCCTACAATTTACCTGATATTGTCCAGGATATATATTATAATTTTAGTAGCAGACTTTCTAATAATAAACAACATTTTATTTTGTAATCATTCAGATCTTTCTAGAAGGTTATTCTGCATTAGGTAACGTTTTGCTTCTTCTGTTTTTCCCCGTTTAATTGTGAACCGAGGTCAAGTAGGGGACTATACAATCCTGTCACTGGAAAGATTACTCACTCGTGCTAAATAATAAATTTGTATTATTGTTGTGTCCATTATTAATTTGGAATTTATTTCTTAAAATTATTTAATTCAATGATTCTTTTCTCTGGAAATGCAGAGTGCTCACAAAAAATAATATTCTCGGATATAGACATTCATTAGGATTTGCAGTGAATTAAAACCTGGAATTTTATTAGTGTTTCAATAAAAGACTGTTGGCACATCAGCATGATACAGGTAATCACAGACACACCAACTCCTTCAGCATTGAACTTAATTTGGATTTCTACTAAGTTTATTCAGAATTTTAAATTATTAGGACTTGTGTCTTTAATTATGATTATTTTGGATTTAATTTATAATACCGTAAGTTCTTTTTCAATTTTCACTTTGTATTCAAGGCAAAGAAATTATTTGTTGAATTTTACAAAGCTTGTTGATTTTCACTTTTTTATTACTTGTTTTAAGAGTGTAGACTTGCAACACCAGCCAGATTTTGGACCAATTGTCACTACATATTTTTCTCGGAAACATAAAAAGCGCATATCCAGCGTTGAGTTTTGCTTGCAATTCCACAATTCATGGGGGACCTGTCAAAAGATTTTTTCAAAGTCAAAAATACAAATTGTCTACTTGGTCACCTCTATCCACATATTTAGCCCGATCATTAATGACTTAGCAAGGTGTGTTTCGAACTCTGAAATTTCCGTAATGCATCATGTTTATCATATAGTTATCCAAGTGCTTCATGATTAGAACAGACAATATGAGCAAGCTCTTTGCAAAGAACACTGGTGACTGACAACGGGCGGTAATTATTGGAAATAGCGTGATTACCTTTTTCCAGTAGTGGCCATGCCATTTATTTTCCAGATACCATCCTTGGGATGTTGTAAATGTACAGTGATTGTTAAAAGGTGTGTAAGTACTTGTGTCAACTCAGAAGATAGTGCCTTAAGTACATTTTGATTTTATCATCCGCTCCTGAAGTGTTTGATAGGTTTGAACCATATAGCAACTTTTTAAGTCCTAAACATGTCACTACTGTATTACTCGTTTTTCCTTTGGGAATATACAAGGCGAAGCCATACCACTATAGTAGTTAAAACAATGCAGAATTGTGCGTTCATTGTATCGGTTTCTACTAGTATGGTGTCTGTCTTTGGTGAATTAATGTCATGTGCGTCTTGTTTTTCTTCATGCATTTCCGGCATGATTTATAATCTAATAATAGGCTTCCACTCATGTTGTTGATGTAGTTGTGTGAAATTAGAATTTTAAACACACACACACACACACACACACACACACACACACACACACACAAAATCATTCAGCTCTTAGCCGTTTCCGTTTTGTTCTAAATTTGTCATTGCCGGCGAGTTCACATATGGGTCACCCTAGAGACAGATGAGAAGTTTGTTTTAAAAATTATGCCATACTGTTGGTTTACATAAGAAGCACTCTAGAGCCAAACAGTGATTTAACATTGTGTGTTCCTGTAGCCAAACGGGAATTTACGGAATGATCTTATTTTTTAAAAAAATTAAAATCTAATACGCCACATTTACAATCTAGCTACCCGTTTTGTTTTTAGTACGATACACGTGTCTCATAATCCTGCAACCGCTTTTTGATCACTATCCAAAGACACAGACTACAATCCAGCAATCTCAATAAGATCAGATCTCCGCTGTCAAACGTGAAGATATGACGACGACCGTTTAAGGGTCATGTTCTGGTGACCTTTGAATTTGCCAACAGAAACGCAGCTTTAAAAAATCTGACAGTGAATCAAATCGTTCCGTACACATTGTTATTCTGATTGACTGGTAAAATTAGCGATTATGGTAATAACAGGTTACAAGAACACGATCCCTAAGTTGTCGCTGTCAGATCTTCACGTACAACAGTGGAGATCTGATTTTAATCAATCCAGCAACTGCTTTAGGATCACTGTTCAAGCACACAGTCCTGCTATCCTGCGAAAAGTGTCAGAATGTTTATGCATACGTGCTTTACTTACATACACACAAACATTAGAGTAATAATAGGTTTTTGATTGATGTAGATCTATAATTAAATGTTTTTTTAATTATTATTCATGACTGAAAATGGCAGTGATTATCTTTAGTTGAAAATTCGCACGTTCATAGGTTCTATATTAAGATATCATGAACGTAAAATTGCATAGTATCTATAAATAGATGCTGACGCACGTGTTTGCTGTTACTAATAACAAAATTAATAAATCTATTGACATGTTTTGGGTTGTTTCCCACTGGACAGGTCGGTTAGGTGGGTTCTTAGAAGAAATGTTATTTCCTATTTTATAGATTAAATCACGTGAACAGGTATTTTGAAATGTTAGATTAAGTAGTTAGATCTGTACCATTTGGTTTATTGCGACAAACAGTCGTATTAAGACTCGTGAAGGTTTATATAAGAGAACTGAGCAATCAAATTCATTCCTATTTTGGATTATAATTTCATATGTTAAAATAAGTTTGCAGACGAATTCTATGTTGTATTAGCTATTATTTAAGAAGAAAAAGTTGTTTTGATTATTCAGTGGAATAAAACGGGTACATTATTTATTATTGCTAAAGAATAAAGACAGCTATTGAGAAAGTTGATTTCTTTGAGGTCAAGGTCATAGTCATGTATTGGAAAAATACAATTGCTGAGTGAAATAAACCCCGGTCAGATTATATGGAGAATTATAAGCCATTTATGTCAAAAGGTTTTATATCACTTATTGGTGATTGGGTCAATCCTATCCCAATAAAAATATTAAGGGAAGCAGGAGCTTCTCGCAGTATTGTATTATCAGGTACTCTGCCTTTGTCTGAGAAATCTTCTTCTGATGAAAGTGTTCTTGTTTAGGGAGTAGAGTGCTTTTTTCTTCGAATTCCACTCCATAACGTTAATTTGTCTTCACACCTAGTTTCGACTATCAGCCCTGTGAATTCCTTGCCCATTGAGGATGTTTATTTATTGATAGGCAACGACTTATTTAAAACGAAATCCCTTATTTATACCCTGCTTGTGCAGTTACTAAAGCTATGGCAAAAAATAACGCTCTTGGGAAAGATGTTTTTCAGGAAATTATTCCTTTGGTTGACACGTGTTGGTCAGACTTTTGATGAGGACACCTTTGCTCCTGTTACTGATCAATAAAAAGGTATTGATCATTGTGATCATATTTTAACTACTCATTCTCTTATTTGTAATCAGGCTGGCAAATGACATTCACTTGTCGTCGAAAGGAAAAAGATCCTGATATCTCCAGTTTGTTTCAGAGGGTTATTAGTGAAGCTGATTCTGCAGATAAAACAACTTGATAGTTTTGGAAAATGGGTCGTTATGATAAAATCGAGACCATCTGAGGCACCCGCTGGTGAAGAGTGGTCAGTGAGCTATCAAAATTTTGCTCTTATGTCATATAGACAGGAAATTCATAGTTTAGCCCATTAAACTATCTTGGCTGGTTATTTAGGAGTCAGTGAAACCTATCAGAAGTTCTTGCATCACTTTTACATCGTCTTACATCATGTTTCCAAATATTGTAGATCTTGTTTAATTTGTCAATGGCTGGTTTCAGTTCTTTTGAACTATTTTTTTGGACATATATTATCCATGGACTTGTTAAAAGAAAATGCTTCTTTTACAGAGGAATCTGGTATTAATCTTTTTAAATTATATATGTGAAGTAGCAAGATATAATCTTCTGTCTACTCACTCAAAATTACAATTAAGGCAGGTCAAAAGTACAAAAGTAAGACTTTTTCAACCTGATGATAAAGTTCTGTCTCTCTTGCCAAGACTTCAAAATCCTAATTAGGTTAGATATTAACTGTCCTTACAAAGTTAAAAAGATACTGATTTTGGAAATGTTTGGACTATTCAGTGGAAATAGAAAGTGCTCATTGGACTATAATTGATTTTGGAACTAGTGGAAATTATTCAAACAAGTTCTGAATGACACCATTTTGACAAATCAGGATTGTTGGAAAACAAGTATATTCTGGTATCTGAAAATTATTCTGAACATTTCATTCTTTTGGACCTTAATATGATTATTTTGGATTCAGTTCATAATTATATGTCACTCTTAGATTTTCTTTTTAAAACACTGATAATTAAATTCTTTGTTAAGTTTTACAAAACTTTTCAGTTTTTCCTCCTTTTATGACTTAGTTTATGACTATAGACTTGTAACAAACAGTTACTGATACAGGTGACAACCCTCTATCCAACATGACTTAGTCCTCATATCTTATGAAATCACACATGTATGCATGTGAACTGTGGATTATAATCCATGAAAGTTACCAACAGTCCATGCAAGAGGATATTCATGTAGAGTAAAAGATTGTGAATTAAATTGGAAACCAACAAAATACCGCTCTTACAACTCTACTTGAAAACCGCGTCTTCATGATTGTGACATGATAAATACAATGAACTGCTCTTCTTTTTGGTATTTATAAACTTTATATTTTAAAAGGAAATTACTCGACTTGTGCTCTCTGTAAATCCACAAACCCCTGGTTTCGTACATGTGCACCGAGTTGCCAGTGGTTTTCCATTTCCACCAACACTAACTCAAACTCGGCCATGCTAATTCTTTGATCCTCAATAGCCATCGAGTTATTAATTGTATTGAAACTACTTTGTGCTGCCATGAAAAGTTTGGAATAGACAAGTATTCCAGAATGCAGCCATAACGAAATAATTTTACCAGCACCATTTGTGACACTGGTTCCGACAATTCCACTGGGTGTAGCTGTAATAGTCAATGTGGTTGCGATTCACACCACACTCAGACCAAAGGCTGTTGCCATGTCGATTCCACAAATAGCATGTTACACATTTTAAGTTTACCAGTTCGATCTTCCAAATTCACAATATCAGCTGGGTCAATGTCAGCAGCAATGTGGCTGGTAAACGAAGCCAAATCTGCCTTGGTGGAAAATCTGCTCAGATTTTCATCAATTCAACATCTGAGTAAATATTAGCATACATTTTGAATAATGTTAAGCAAACTTAAACGTAATTTCAATACACATTTGCTGGGATGGTGAATGTTCAAGTGCATGCAATTCGTTAACAACAACATGATCATATATTGGCCCATCTGACAATGATGGCTGTCAGTCTGGGCTATCACCATGGGTTAAATAATTAACAATTTTAGGAAGTGGTACAAGCCAATACAAGTCAAAATATAAAATATGTTTGGGTCTTAGTATGTATGTTACCCAGTGCATTCTAGGTCCCGTTGTCAAATCTAGGTTAACAATGCCATTTTGTGTTATTTGTGGAATCCCCGCATAAAGACACCTAAAAAATGTTTGATTTTACCACTGCTAACAGCACTGAAATCTCTGCGACAAAATATCCCACTAAACTTTTATATTTACTGGTACTGGTATATAAAGGAAAATCTTTCTCTAATTACAAATTCCATGAATAATTTTGTTTTAGTTTGTTTACTCTATCAGGATCATAAACTGTAATTGCTTCAACCCTGGATGTTACTTCATCAACATATGTTTCCTCAACAATGGTAACGTTACATGGTGTTTTTATTGACATATATCTTAGTGAATCTTTGTCGGAGTGCACAATAATACTCACTAACAGATCCACAAGGTCGGCAAGGCTGGTTATGTGATTTAATTCGGATGCCGCATTTAAGACACCTATACCAACATGTCATGCGAGCAAATGTAATTTACAATATACATAATGGCAAGTTCTGCTTAATAGTTAACATTTTCCAAGGCCAACACCTCTAGAGTCATTACATACCAATGCCACTGAACTTTATATATTTATTGGCTGGCAAGCTTTCTCACATACCCACATTGGCCTAGCCTGTGACTTGAACCCATGCAAATGTGACATGGCAGTGATCAGTAAAGGTGACCCCTTTAGACCAGTTAGGCACCCCCAGGTCTCCTAATTTGTTTTGGTTGGAATGATGGTGTACGTATTATCAGGTGTATGTGCTCCTCAGCATATACATACGGTCTTCAAAATACTCGCAGTGGACAGTATTTGATTGTATGGCCATTTCCTGTAAAATACACCACTGTGAAAGTAATTTGAAAACCTGTGGTAGTACATTTTACAAATATTTTTACACCAGTCTGCATCAACCAAGGATAAATGTCAAATATAATTGTGTGTCTTAACATAATTTTCTTTAATTCAGTATCTGATCAAATCACGGAGTGCTGATTAATATGATCACAATGTATTATACGAAAACATAAATGACCACCGCTTGTACAATTACATCTGATGTTCTTAAATCACTGCTTGTATACTGACACTATAGCTTTTATCTTTGCATATGAATCTCTTTCCACAAAACTTATAACACTGCATTATTTACTTACATTCTTCATCGTCAAAAAAAGTCTCATATTATTCATGTAAATGTGTTGTTCGTAATTCAATATATTAATGATAAAGACATCTTTCTCTAATTATTTCATTCTTGATGATCACAACTCTTAGGCTACTATATTCACTTAATGTTTTCAATGTAACCACTATCATCATCACTGCAGCTTTTTTTCATTTTTGGGTTCTCTAAATGTTAACTACTTCAGTTCTTTCCTGTACAATATCAAAGGACTTTCCAGGATTTTTTTCTTCTCCCAACTCATGTCTACCTGTATATCATTGCTACTCCAAGACAGTTTCTAAGTTTAATAAATTATCAATATGTCCAGGCTGTGTCTTTAACAAGTCTCTGACTAAACTTTATGATACATTTATGTGAAACAGTAATTTAATCTTTACCTGTAGCATTGTGCATAATTCACTGATCTGGTAAAATTAAACCACAATTTGATATGTCAATACATTCTTTCAAAATACTATAATATCAATCTTTGACTTTTATGCCATTTATATATAGTGCGGTAATTGTCTAATATAAAAATATCCTCTGCTGCAGTTTGTAGAAAATAGTTTGTAGAAAAAATACCTCTGCCACAGAAAACAAAATCATTGTAGTGGTGATCAATATTCCTATTTCTGCAGTTACACAAGAATTTGAACTATAGCCACAATCAATAATATATGCCTGATTGAAAACTTCAGCTTTGTGTGTAATGCAGAAGGGTCACTTTCTTAACCACACATGCATTAATGCATATCTGGGTCATAATGAAAAATTGCTTATACAAGTCATGAAAATCTTTTTGTCCATCTTCTTCTAGATAAGACATTGTCAGACCCTTTGCATGTGTATCTGGGCTCAACTGATCTACTTATTTTATTTGGTTCATGAGTCAATGACTGGTGGTAAGACTAATGAAACAAAGGAATACAACCTTCCGATTGGATTGATGAGAAAGAAAACATAACCAAGACTGAAAGAAAGAAATTTGAAAGAGCATGTCAATTTGTTTTCAATAAATTAAAAAAGCCTTTTCTTTTTTCAAAATTCACCATATTTAACAATAAAAATAAGCTTCTCTAACTCAAAACCATAAAACAAACATGCAATGTTTTAAACCTAAACATGTTTACAAGGTTGACAAGTCTGGTTGAAATTTGTGTGTCAAGATTAATATAGCAGTTGCCGAGGGACACAAAGTGATGCACGATGGACAAAAGACAATACCAAAACACAAAAAAGGTGTTAATAGCAAAAGCTCACTTGGCTTTACAGCCTAGTTAAGTAAAACAAGAGCTCTTTCAAACAATGATACTCCGCTGGCCTAAATGAATTTCCAGGAACCAAAGACTGTTTCTTTCTGTTAACTGATGGTGTGGAAACTATCTCTGATATTCTGGAGGAAAAAGACAATTTTCAAAATGGCCACCATGAGAACCATAATGGATGCAAGATTGGGGCCATTCTTTTATGTGAAGTTTTCTGGTGAAAACCCTATGTCAATATGACCATTCATTTAGGAAGAGTAGAGATACAATGTTTTTCAAGATAGTAGCTATCATACTGTCTGTGCAGATTGGCATCATTAAAGACCAACGTTAAGTCATAGGGCTTGAACTTAGTTAACAAGATCAAGTAAAACCAAACAAGCATTCAAGTCTTCAAAAATATAAATTTACTAAAATAAAATATAAAATCAATCAATGTGAGAGAATTAAAAATAACTTAAAATGTTATGATGGCTGCCATAGTGGCCATTGTGGATGTCACCTCCACAACGTTTCGATTTATGACCATTAAAAAGCCTTTTGGTGAAAACCAAATGTCTATATAGCTATCCATTCAGAAGAATGCAAAAAAAAAATCAAGATGGCTACAATGGTAGCCATGCTGATCGGAAGATTGGAACTATTGTCATTTACTTTCATATAGGCTTGATAATAAATCATCTGGTGCAAAACCACATGTCAATATGATTTTCCAATCATGAGATGACAGTAACAATATTTCTATGATGGCTGCCATAATGTTTGATCTGCACCACAAACAAAATAAACAAGTTGTTTGGTTGCTTTGACCAACTCTTGCTAAATATGACCTATTTTTACCAGTGATGAATGAAAATGTATATACATGTGATGATTAGTGTCATGATTTTTTTTAATACAGATAAATATGCATTAATGTTCAATAATATGTTGCTTTGACCAACTCTTGCTAATAACTGGTTCAGTTAATAAATATAAAACTAAAAATGTTTCATATTTCAACAGGCAGCAGTATCCAAGATCTCAGAAAATCAGCTTAATGTAAACAAAGAACATAATTAACCAAACCTGAAATGTAGGTCACAGTTCTACATTTTTTTGCAAATGGGTAAAACAAACTGTTAAAGTAAATAATCTAATCTCATGACTGTATAATAAAAATTGTAAGGAAATATTAACTAAAGGCATAGTGATATATGTAGTCATGGGAGGATGAGACCAGGTCTTTGTGACTAACTTTGTCAGTTGATTAATGTACAACAAGTCCTAGTAAAATTGTTTGTGTCACCACTGTCAAACAAGAGGTTGCGAGTTTCATCTATAAAACAAAAAATTTTGGTATCTTCAAACTTTCTTTTAAGCATCCATATCTTTTAACTTATTTATATACTTTTTCTTCAACTCCCATACCAGGTCAGGCAATTAACCAAGGTTTGAAAATAAATGTGGCCAGTCATACTGACCAATAGATGCCAGTAAATGCCCATATTGTTTCCTCAAACAATGCAGCTTAAAGACAGTACAACTTTCCAAACATTAAGAATAGGAGCAATTCGATCTCCACCTTAAGCATAATCTTCATTTCAGCTAATAATAAAAAAATTCAGTGTACAGTTGCTTAGTTATAATTTCTATAAAACTTTTTAAATGAACACAACACTATGATAAAACAGTTAAAAATTTTGAAGTATCTTATATAAAGCCTAATTTCATGTAAGACTAATAAAATGGTTACCAAGTGCAACGAATCTACTCAACTGTTTTCAAATATTTTGTTTGAAGAAATGAAAATATAATGTTCCTGGTCACATTATAAAACAGCAATGTTTTACCCTGCACACAAGAATTATGACATGGATGAAAATGCTTCAATGAGGGATCGTAGCCAGTTATCTTTCCAAAAGGTGGAGCCACAGAAAAACGTGGTCCCGATGTTTGGTCATCTTAGGACTTTATCATTCCTCAGAACAATCTATTATTGATCAGTCTAGATATATTATTTTAATTAACTCATTATAAGACAATAAAAAAGTAAAACAACTTTGGGAACAGTTTCGTATTTAAACCTTGATAAAAAGTTTTAAAACATGTTTGGTGAACAAATGTCAAATACATGGTCACGGAGACGTAAATAAGACTTGGTATAAATTTACAATAAATAAGCCTTTTGACAGAGCCAAGCAACAATATCACTGATGCCTAGCTTGCTTAACCTACTGATTAACTAATTTTTTCACATAGATAACTTAGGTCAGCCAATTCCCCTCCCCACCCCAGCTGGACTAATTGGTAATAAGCTTAATGTCCACATGTGAAATATCATACATGTAATGGGTCACTTAACAAATGGGGGGAGGGCCAGAATCAGCTAGCTGATTATTTCCCCCCACCCCCAACCAAATATTTTCTTATTATTAATGGGTTCTATCGTAATATACTTAAGGCCTACAAGTGAAATACCATGCATAGAATGGGTCACTTAACAAATGGGGGGGGGGCACATGTGAAATATAATACATGCAATAAGTTCATGTAACAAACTCATATAGGATTTATTTCAAATGAGCCATTACATTAAATTTAATACAGATTACAATTTCAGACTAATAGCCTTTCAAAAATCACCTACATGGAATAAAATACAGCTTTTAATTATTGTTCATACTTCTTAGTAGTAACCTAACACTATATTAAAATAGTCATTTGCAAGGTTTTGTTAATAAATTCCAGAATGAGTGAAAGGTTTGTGAACTCTTTTCCCTGATCGATAGAACAAAGGTGACGTATGATATTAAATAGATTTTTTTTTACTTCATCAGCACTTTAGTTGGGGAGAACTTCATCCTCAGACCATTTAAAAAAAATTATGTGGCTGCAATAATATATTTGTTCCCGCTGTCTGTTATTGGAAGAGGACAGACAATATTGATTCCAACTAAACTCAACACTTTTAATGGCACTGGTAAAGAATTCAGAGGAGGTACTGCTTGTATTGGCCTAGATTCAGTCTATTGTATTTATTGCAGTCACTGACATATTTTATTATATGTTGTTTCATCCCCATCCAGTAATACCCTTCCTGGCATTTCTCATATGTTTTGTCATTTCCACCATGTGTATTTACCTGTTAAAATAAAAATATAACAATTCAATTATATTTAAAAAGTACAAGAAAAGAATGTTTACAATTTATCATTATGTACTTTGTGTACCACAGAGAGAAAGAGGAGAGTAAGAGCAAGAGCAAGAGAGAAAGGAATTGAGATAGAAAAAGAAAGGAAGAGAGAGACAGAGGGAGATAGAATGACAGGAATAGCAGTATATGAGAGTTCTAGAGGCATATGGTGAAAGGAGAGAGAGAGAGAGAGGGAAAGTGAGAGAGGAAGACAGAAACAAAGAGATAGGAGAAGAAAGAGAGTGAGAGGAATAGACATAGAAGAAAAGTGAGAGACAGATAGAGGAGATAGAAGAAGACAGAGGAAGAAAGAGATAGAAGAAAGAGAGAGCGAGAGGAATAGACATAGAAGAAATGTGAGAGAGAGATAGAGGAGACAGAAAACAGGAAGAAAGAGAGTAGAGGAAGAGAAAGAAAGAGGAAGACAGACACAGAGGAAGTAGCAGAGAGAGAGAAAGGAAGGCAGGACAAGAGGGAGGAAGAAAGGGATTAAGAGGACAAGAGAGAAGACAAAGAGGAAGACTTAAGGAAGAGAGAGAGAGAAAAAAAAGACAGAATGGAAAAGAGAGACAAGAGAACATAAGACAGAGGGAGAAAAAGGAAGATAGAGAGAGAGGAAGAAAGAGATGAAGAATGAGAAGAAAACAAGAAATATGGAGATAGGAAGCAAGATGACAAAGAGGAAGAGTGAGAAAGACATAGGGGAGACAAGAGAGAGAGAGTTATTAAGATAGAGAAAAACAGAAGAAGACAGAGAGCAGAGACAGATTCCACTCCTGGAATAATGATGAATAATTGATTTTGATAGAGTATGGATGTATCAATATATTAAGTAGCTTAGCAAGTAGTGTTACATTGGGGGGGGGGGTGGACTACGGCCAATAGACCCAGGCTCTGTACATGTTATCCGAGTATCTTAGACTTTTGCATTAATATTATATTATGATTAATAATTTTTTAAAGTACTACTTACCAAAATAAAAGCTTGCTAGGACTGTTGATACTTCATTTCTTCTAAGAAGTCATCTTTATAAAGCATACCACTGCTTGCAGTAAAGCCTTTAACCACAATTCACTCTTTCTCTTACTGGGAGCTTTGATAGCTGCCATGTTTGCTGGGTAGGTGCCATCATTAGCATCCGATACTATATCAATGTATAACTTGTCATCCATGATTGTGAGTCAAGAAGTAAAATTACGGATATTCAACTTTATTTATACCAAGATTTTATGCCACTTGATGCTCTTATAAATGGGATTATAGACCAATATCCTGTAGGAACACTTGGAATTAACTCTGATAATTACAATGTATAGAACGGTTTGGTCTCACTAGAGCGCATCCCATTTGAGCGCCGCTCAGTGAGGCGCTGAAATTTTTTTCTTCTCATTAGGGCTAATCCCATTAGTGCGCCAAAAAATCTCACAAGAGTGCATTCACAATAGGGCGCGGAGAAAAAAATTAAGTTCAACAAGATTGAATTGCCATCACGTTTGATGTTATATATATATAATATAATATATGTGTACAAAAATGGCGGTTTCGTCACTATTAAAAAATAATTACTAGACAGAAACCAGAGAACCATCAATACACATAATTTTATACAACTATTATACCTTACACCGGTTTATTCTTTTTTGTCTGGTCAACAAACATCATCCGCTCATCTGGCGTCTACTTACAGCAATTCGTGACGAGCAGGCAAGTTCCGATGTTACACGACTGCAAGTCACTGCAGGACAAGAGGTGGTACGTCCAAACAAGAAATAGTTGGACATTGAAAAACGCATTCAGATACTAACGGTAATGTACAACGATGGGAGCATTGATGCTATTGAACTGATAACTGGTATTAGCCATATTCTGAATCAACTCATTTAAAATAATATAAAGTTACAGTTAACAAATGTGTTTTTCATTCTTAATCAACCCATTTAAAATAAATATAAAGTTACAGTTAACAAATGTGTTTTTCATTGTTTGCGCTCTAATGGGATGCGCCCTAATAAGATTAGCTCTAGTAGGACAAAAATATTTTTTGCGCTCTAGTGTGATAAGCTCTAATGGTTTGCACTCTAATGAGACGTTACCATATAGAACATATGACATTTCTGGTGGGTTTTGCAATAGACAAGTTTTGTGGCTGTATTTGTTTCCAAAATCTGATCACCCTTCCCTGATCCACTGAACCCCCAAAATGTCAGTTAGAACAATAACATTCACCTGTAATCATCACACCTGTGATACTTCTATTAAAAGTACATAAAGTAAGGAACACCTAGAATACTTACAACACTGGTTGCAAACTTCCTATTGTTTTCTTTTTAATTTGCAACTTCAATAAAATACAAAATTATTGTATACATGCTAATAAAAACTGACAAATTGGGACAATCATATTTCTTCCAAGTGAGACCTTACAAAAGTTATATTTCCTCATCTTATATTCTAATTATATATAAAATCAAAACAAAATAAGAAAAACATATAACCACCTCAATGGACATATATATTTTTGTTAATATGGAAGGTTGTAACATAAATATCTATTTTAATATGATTGGTTTTAAAAACTAATATATTCATGGGGGGGGGGGCAGAGATTTATTCTTATAAAAATTTTAAACTAAGTATCTGTTTTTATAAATTTAGTTTTGCTATTTAAATGTTCTACTGGTGTAATTGGCAGAGGGGATAATCACCTAGCCAATTCCTTCTGGTGGGGGGGGGGGGCGGGGTGCGCACTTTCAGCTGGAGGGGGGAAAGAATTTGCTAGCCTGACAAAACTTTCAGAGCTGGGTACATTTTACTACTATACCAGTCCTGTACTTTGAAGTTTTTGTGCAAATGCATAATTTCGACAAATGGATCAAGGTTTCTTTGAGGCAAATTATACAGCACCTTTTGTGAACAGATCAGACAGGTAGCTTACATCAGGGGCACAGTCTTGATTTAGAGGGAGCCTAGTCATTGTGCTATCAGGTTCTTTTTTTCTTTAAGCTCTACATGAATCCTAAATAAATGTTGTGTGAAAAGTAAAATCTGAGAAACTTGCAATGCAGTGTTCCATCATGGTACCAGAAGTTCTTCAATTAATGGCTACAAACACAGTCCACACTGCAATAGATATTTCTATAACTGTATGCCACAGTGTTGTCTAGTGAGTTTAAGCTGTTATAAACAGATAGATAACAAAACTTGTATGTATGTACTGTTAATCTACACTGACATGCTTAAACTTTGGGCACAGAATATTGCCAGTTACAAAATCATGCAAAAACAACTCAGAATTAATTTCATGGCCATAAACTGTTATTATCACAACTTTGCAAGGGATCTGACCCTCCTCCCCCTGGCAACAATATGTTAAACCTGCCTGTTTAAAAGAAACTCAGTATCCTTTAATTTATTTCCAATTTAATTAAAGAACCAATATGACAATTTGCAACTAGTGCAATATAGCTGCATTTTTTAAATATAAATTCATAATTATTAAAAGTATACAATTACTAGGTTCTATGCAAAGAAAAATGGCACTACATTATACCAGTATTGTACATCTCTTTTACACCCCAAACCCCCAGTCATAGCACTGACTGGTGTTATGACTCTATGGTCTTAATCTAAGTATCAGAATATAGTGAAAACCAACAAGTTTTTCATAAAATTCAATAGATAGTTTATTTCCCTAGAACACAAAGTGAAAGTTTAACAGGAACTTACACTACTGGGAATTACATTCCAAATAGTCCCAAAAATTCTAACTCAGTTCCAATGGGTATCAAGTATTTCAAATGAATTCCAGTAGTATTCCAAAAGAAATTCGATATTGAATGCACTGATGTGCCAGAAGTCAGGAATAGTGTGTATGTACTGATAGTCTCGATGTAACACAACAATATAATCCAAAATATCCTTGAATAAATTCACAATAATTCCAAGATAGTAATTTAGTCCTAAAATCAAAGAGCACTTTGTAATTACAATCAATAATTGAAATAAATAAATTAAATCTTCACAAAATATAATTGAACACAACTGACTCCACTAGACTGATGTTAAGATATGGAATGAATCATTCTGAAGTAAAACAAAATATATATATAACAAAAGCCAAGACACAATAACATAACCTGGATGAGGGTCAAAAGTTCATTTTCCCATTAAATTCACAATAATAATAATAATAATAATAATAATGAGGACTTTGTATAGCGCCTAATCTTTAGAAGCATTAAGCGCTTTACAACATTAGACAACACATATAAGATAAAAAAACATATATATTGATATGATTACAAACACAAACACCATGAAATTAGAAAACATTAAAAAACATGCTGAGAATATTTAAGGTAGGAAACATTATTAGGTCTTTAAGTTTGTTCTTGCAGAAGAAATAAGTGAGTTTTGAGAGCACTCTTGAATGGGATCACTGTGTCTTTGTGTCTAAGTTCAGTGGGCAATTCATTCCACATTTCTGGGCCCTGGTATGCGAAAGAACGCTGTCCATATGACTTTGTTTTCATAGTAGGAATAATGAGTATACGTCTGTCAGAAGAGGAACATTAGTATCTTCCTGGTGTGGAAACGTTGCACAGAGAACAAATTTTGTGTTTGATTCTGGATCAAATGGATAGCCAGTGTAGGGTACAGAGTAGCCGGGAGGTGTACTCTGATCGTGGTACTCTAAGTATGATCCGAGCAGCTGTGTTTTGAACTTTTTGAAGTTTTTGGAGTAGATATTGAGATGAACCAGACAGAATTGAGTTAAAATAGTCCAGTCTTGAAAGTACTAATGAACACACGAGTGTTTTAGTGGCATCAACTGAAAGATATCTGTGAATGGAGCTAATTCGTCTCAGCTCAAGATATGCAGCCTTGCAGATGTTCATGACATGTTGGTGCAATGTGAGAGTACTGACCAGAATAACACCTAGGTTTCGTACCGATTGTGTGAATTTAATGTTGGTGCTGCTGATATTTATTGTTTGAGGTAAAGGATGTGAATGAGAAAGTCTTTGTGTTGTAATCAGAATGGCCTCAGTTTTATCATCATTCATCTGCAGCTTGTTACATGTCATCCATGATTTCACATCAGAAATGCACCTCTCTACACCTTGGATGGTAGCATCAACTTCAGTTGGGTGGCTAGATTTGTATATTTGGGTTGTCATCAGCGTACAATTGGTGATACACTGGATGATGATCTACGACACTTGAGAGTGGCCGAGTGTATAGAATGAAGAGAACAGGTCCAAGAACAGACCCCAGTGGAACACCACAACATAGATCAGATGAGCTTGAGTGTATTCCATTTGCAGACAGAATTTGTGTCCTGTTGACCAAGTAGGACCTGAACCACAGTAAGGCTGTATCATGAATGTCAAATACATGCTGGAGACGGTGAAATAATATATCATGGTCATTGTATCAAATGCTGCAGACAAATCAAGGAGGGTGAGGACTGTAATCTTTCCGTTATCCAAAGCAGAGAGAATGTCATTAACTACTTTTAGAAGAGTAGTTTCAGTACTGTGGCAAGGGCGATATGCAGATTGTACATTGCTAAAAAGACTGTTTGAATTCAGATAAGATACAAGCTGGGATAGAACAACCTTTTCTAAGATTTTTGATATGAATGGGAGATTAGAAACTGATTAGTTCTTTAAATAGTTATGGTCAAGTGTTGGTTTCTTCAGCAGAGGCTTTACAATGGCTGTTTTGAAAAATGATAGGAATTCCCCAGATGAGAGAGAGGTATTATTAACATCAGTTAGTGAAGGCAATACTGGATATAAACACTCAAACAGCAGTGATGTTGAAATTAGATCAAGTTCACATGACTTTGGTGCACTCTTCATCAGGATTGTACGTACGAAATCCATAGAGACAGGTTCAAATGATGCTAATGGTTGCCGCTCAAATTCTGTATCCCAATTGTATGGTGACGAGTCATCTGAAACTGTGGTGTCAAGCTTATCTCTAATGGTTTGTACTTTGTCACGGAAGAAATTTGCAAACATGTCTGGAAGGTCGACTGGAGAGAAGGTAGTTGGAAGTGGTGTAGATTTGTTCCTTGACATTAGCTTGTTAGTAATCTTGGAGAGCTCTTTGCAGCTGGAACTTTCCATGATCTTAGTAGTGTAGTGGGCTGATTTCGCTGCATGGACTACATCTGTGACATTCTTCTTAGCAGCTTCATAGATCTGCTTATGAATAGTGAGTGGTGGAAAGCCAAAGCCTTTCAGCTTTACGGCGGTCTCTTTTAGCAGTGCGAAGCTGGTCCCTAACACTGCTATACCATGGAGAACACTTCTGAATTGATACTCTGCACTTGGTAGCTGGGGCATGTTTGTCGAACAATGAATGCTGGCAGTTATCGAGTTGTTCTGCTGTAGGAGGTAAGCAAGTTGTTAGGTTTGCTTGTATGTCATGCATTAGTTTGCAAGGTTGCTTCCAGAACATTCTTCATTTAAAAAAGAAACAGACCCTTAATTCAATATCTGTAAACATGTTTATCTCTAAGTGATAATTATCTTAATATATAAACTAAAATCGCAAACAAGACTTAGTAATGTAATATGTTGTTTACAACAGCAAAAACACAACAAACATTTCTGGCCAAATTTGAAAACTGTCAGTAGTTACTGCATCACCCAAAGTCTGCCAAGCCATTTTATTTGAAGCAAGAAGCCTCATTTTCCTTCACCAGACATCACGCTAGGCCTTTATTCCTACATCCTGAGTAGGAAAGATATTTTGCATACCTTGGTTTCAATTCCATATGATCCTGATATTATGCAAAATGTTTCATATGGCAATGTGACAGATGTCCCATGCTATATTTTGTAAATGTTTTCATGGAAACATCTGTAAATATGGCTGAAATTATACGACACTTTACTTTTTTCATTAGAAATGCAAAACCATTCTTAACTCCTTGAAAGGCAATATCTTGCTTCTGACAAACAATAAAGCATGGTGGGTAAGAATAATCCACTTGTTCATGTTCTGAGATACATGTTTTAAGTTTTGTTTTGTTATTACCAAATGAGTACTATACATGGTACACCAAACATCCATTCCCAAAATTATGAACATCATTCAGTGCATTCCCCAAGAATCAGTAGCAGCCCTCGTACCTCCATTATGGTGGGTGGCACCTCAAAAGTCGTTACCTACTATATTATCAAATACCTCATCTTTCACAACTCAAATGCAATCAAATGACAATATTGATCATGGAAATAAATGAAGTTTTCCATTTTTACACAGTCAACCCAATTTTCTTCATGGAGTAACCGTGCCCATTTGACTCCAATATCAAAACAGTTCTTTGTTTAAAGCATGAAATGCAAGCCAACACAATTTTGGACCAGAGTATGGGATGCAGATCTCAAGTTCAGAATGTGTCAAGACGGGTAATATATATTCTTTAAGTCAATGTGACCTTGGAGTTTGAGCTCAAAACCACAAAATCAATAGATGTATTCCTTGTCTAAAATATGAGTCATCCACAAACTTTGGTCAAATTAGGTTATAGAGTACTTAAAGTAATTTGTTGAAACTGTATTTGGGGATCTTTGCCCCCAAATCAATAGGTGTCTTTAGTCTGAAATGCATGACATCCACACTCTCTGGTTTATAGTAGGTAACAAAGAACAGAAGATATTGTCAGTAAACTATATTTCCCTAAATGGTCAGTGAACCTGACTACAAAATCAATGTAACAGTATGAATTTTGGAAGATGATTATTGTACCATAACTAAGTGGAAACTTGTTGCAGTCAAGGTGACATGTAACAATTAACTTTAGTGCATAGGCTTGGCCTGCAATAAATAACTGCCTGTGAAAGATGGGATACTCTGCCGTATGGGATAGGGCATGATTGATTTTTAATTAGGACCTGCTGGAATAATGGTTAGAGATATTGAAGAGGCGATATTAACGTGGGGTTAAGTGGCGGGAAACGCAACGTAGAGACAAACCACAGACAATTCTGTGCCATATGGATCGTGTGCGTGTGATTTGGAATTTTAATGTAGCTTTCACAATTTTAGCCATATTGCTACAATTCTGCAGTGTGGAAGTTTATAGTGATGTCTAGCACTATGGTATCATGCCGCAGACATGTAGCATGATGACCCACCCAGTCACATTATATTAGGCTGACCAGTCCTAACAGTAACCTCTTAATGCTAAGCGCCTAGCAATACAGCTGTTAGAAACATTTTTATAAGTCTTTGGTATGACTCTGCTGGGGTTCAATCCCTCAAACTCCTGCATCTGAGGCGGACAATATAACCACTAGGCCACTGGAGCAGTCTAGTGCCATTTGGAAACAAGTGTCTAAAATTGTTTTTTCCTGAAGAGTTATTAATAAAGGCGGACCAGAGAGAATCATTCTAAGTTAAATGAGGAGTGTGCTTCCATGACAAAATTAAATGTTTTAAATATTCTTCCCCAAACGTTTTGGCAGTCCAAGTTTTTCTGAGGAAGTGGATGCCCCACTCCAAGAAAACGAGCAAGTATGTTTTCTCATTAAAACATTGTCCATGGGATGGGTGTCTGGAAGTGAGGGACACGAAGACATTCAGTCATAGAAAAGAGAGAGTGTCTTGGAAAGCATAAGTGCAAAAAAGCTCTATATGTAAACCAGTGGGGAAAGAGAACAGACAACCAAGTTATGGCGGAAGACCCAAATGAGGCTGGAGAGAGAGAAAAGAGGAAAAGGAATACAGCGACTCTGACCTTTCACAAACACTGAATTTAGATGGAGACACAAACAGGTTATGCCGGCATGCTGAGCAGTGAGTCTTATTGTTAACTCGACTCTATGATCAAATTTGTTTTATCGGTATAACAGAACGGATAACTGCATTTCTTATAAATTTTGAAATTCTATTTCTAAGAGAAAGTATATCCAATGTCATGTTCAATTTCATATTGTTTATGTAATTGATTAAATTGTTATTTTTTAAATGGGGGGGGGGCTTGTGTTGTCCTATTATATATCACTACTCAGATCTCTGTTATTCCATCCATTAATTTCATATTTGACATTGTTATTTACTCAATATGGTCAATAACATTCAGTCAATCATCTCCTAGATAACAATAACCAACAAAGGTGCCATGTAACAAGTGGGGCATTCTCTCTCAGTCAATTAGTGTCTTTTTCATCTCTTATGTGGGCCATTTACATGGTTTGGTCAAAACAGTGAGTATGCATGTAGATAACCATCTTCAGTCTTTTAGTCCTAGTCACCCTGACTTTTGATACCTAAAATTAACCAGACTCTTCCCAAAGGCATGCTGATCAAATAGTTTGGTAACCACAGACAGTAGGGAGCCTAACTTATTCCTAACAAAATAAAGAACAAGCAGACTGACATCTGTAAAACAGGTGCACATATATTATTAAATGGTTGTTGTATAAAAACCGTAAGAAGAAACATTAAGGTTGCCATGCATTACTAGAAGGTACAGCTTACATGTATCTAGTCCAGAGGTCTCAAACTGATGGCCAATGATATTATTTCCTGCAGCCCGCAACGACATATGGAATTTGTTGTTGTTGTTATAGGGCTTAACGCCATTTTTCAACGCAAGATAGGCTATACATGGCAGCCAGTATAAATGGTGGAGGAAGAAACTGGAAAAACCCCAGAAAGAACCACCAACCCACGAGAAGCTACCAGCAAGCTTTCTCACATACCCACACTGGCCGAGCCTGGGACTCAAACCCACACAGACGGAGGTGAGATGGCTGAGATCCATAACAGTGAGCGTTTTAAACCATTCTGCCACTTTGGGCCCCATGGAATTTGTAAAATAATTAATAATGCAATGTTTTTTTTTTACAGTCAGCCAGTTAAATACAAATTGGATTGTTGCATCATTTATTTTTTTCCACCATTTCAACTAGCTACTATTTTTTCATATGAACCACTTTTGACATATCAAAATTTATTAATCTTTGAATTTCAATAAATGTCGAAACTCATTAATGTTTTAATTTAAATGATTAAACTATCCAAGTTATAATTATTCCAAACGTCTGACATAATGTAGTTTTAAGTTCAGCTATGGCAATTATAAAATTAAAATTGTAAAAACAGCTCACTGGTTGAGGTTTTTGTGCTCACATTTGTGATTCTAACAAATGAAAGGATGATGCCAATTAATGCAGTAATATACTGATTAAAAACACCCAACACTTAATTATCATGTAAAAAATTCCAATTGCAACTACAGTAGCTTATCACTGGGAAAATATTTCAATATAAATTAAGGAATAATCCCTCACTTTTTATTTGTGTTTTCAAAACAGGTGAATTGGAAGATCCAAACTGCACCTTCTCCTACTTGGATATCCAAAAGAAAAATTCATAGTGCAGCATGCATTTCAGTTGTTTTTTGATCTAAGTATTTTTTCTCTCTTGGTGGGAGTATACTATGCAAAAATAAGAGCAACTCCTGAGTAACATCTAATTTTCATGCACAAAATTCATTGTCATATTCCTGAAAATAACAACAACAACAATCTGCCAACTATAACAACAAATACTACTTTTACTACAATAAAAATAACAAGAGTCCCTAGAATGGATTGATGCTTTTCTGAGAAGAATTTCCAGGAATTTATTACAATACCATTTTTTTGGTAAAGACTAAGTAGACTGTTATGTATACTATATTCATTTTTTAATGATTATACACTGTTATGGGTCATTTTGTTGTTTTTGCGGGGTTTAATGCCATTTTTCAGCACACGACAGGCTATATATGGCCGCCAGTACCAATGGTGGAAGAAGAACCCGGGAAAAACCCGGAAAGAACCACCGACCCACGAGAAGCTATTGGCAAGCTTTCTCACATACCCACATTGGCTGAATCCGAGACTCGAACCGGCGCAGACAGAGGTGAGATGGCAGTGATCCATAACGGAGAGCGCTTTAGACCACTTGGGGCCCCGGGTCATTTTGTAAAGAACATATTAAATAGTAATTTTGTCCGTTATTGTGGGCTTTTACTTTAAGATAATGTAATTTTGTTTGTAAACATGTTAACATGGATGTGAATTCAGGACATTGGTATTCCCCTCTGAAAAACATGATCTACCTGCCCTTTTCTTAACAGCATGCTAATATTTATGTAACAGACATGACCTTTTTCTGTTCTTTTTTTAATACAAGATGACAAACCATTTCCCAGAAATGGTTTATTGCAACATAGCTCAAGAAAAAAGGTATATACATCATACATGTAATGTCGTTTAAATCAGAATTACTATTCCTATCTTAACATTTGTAGTGGAATTGGTCTTTTAGAAGTGTTCAATTAGTATGTGAGGAGATTTATTTATTTTAATTACCAGTAGTCATTGGAATTACAAAGTTTTCATTGACTTTAGGATAAAATCACTCTTTAAGGATTATTGTGAATTAATTCAAGGACATATTCTAGGTTACATCAATTTGAAACAGCAAGACCATTTGCAAATTCAAGACCATTCACATATCAGAACATGCAAGATTGGAATTTATTTGGAACACCATTGGAATTCATTTGGAACATTACACTTTTGGAAATGTGATAGAATTTATAGGACTATTTGGGATTTAATTCACAATACTGTTAAGTTCCTTTTATTTAAAGGAAATAAATTATCTGTTGAATTTTACAAAACTTGATGATTTTTTTATCTTTTCTTTTACTTAGTTGAAGACCATAGAGTTGTAACAAGACAACATGAAAAGTCTTTTAGTAAAATCCTGATGACAATATAACCATCAAATGCTGGGGGGGGGGGTAGTGACTGCAACATTTTCAAGACAGCCAATGTAACATCAATATTGGATCTACCAATGGCAACATTTGCACTTAAAAACAGCTAGGTATCATACGTCTACTGGTGAAAACCCTATGTTGATATAAGCATACATTTAGGAAGAGCAGAGATAACAACACTTTCAACATGGCCAGCATGGTGGTCATACTGTGAGTCAGTTTGCATTGTTTTCATTCAGGACTAACTAGACATCAGAAGAACTCTTCTGACAAATACCCATCTCAAAATGACTTTCCACTGAAGAGCAGAGCAAAAATTTCCAAATGACCATTTAGGTCATCAGTTCAGCACCATTGTCATTTATGACCAACTAGACATCACAACAAGTCTTTCAGTTAAAACACCATGCTGACATGACCATTAAATTTGTCACTGTAGTGGCCTGAGAGGCACCATTTTCATTAGACAGCTTAAGTTTTTAGTAAAATCCACATGTTAATAAGAAGTCCATTTAGCACAAGAAGTGATAACAAAGTTCTCGAAATGGCCATTATGATAGCCATATTGGATTTGTGAACAGCATCATTGTCACAAAACTATTTGCTATGGAGGAGTAATGATAAAAAGCTTTTAAGATCGATCAATGCTGTGACAGCTATAATGGAACTCAGATCAGCGCCATTTTCATTTAAGACCAACTAGACATCATGAGAAGTCTTTTAGTTAAAGCATCATATCACCATCCATTGAAAAGTAATGACAAGATTTTCAACTAGACGATACCTGTACGTTAAGACTTCTGGTGAAAACTCTGTTTTCATATTGGATGTCTGAGTAGCAGCGTCTTCATTTAGGACCAACTAGACCATGAGATGAATGTGTGTATAAGAAAAGGTTCACTGCCATCATCAATGTAGTTTAGGAGATTTGATAACAAATTAGCAGTAACAGACAAATGGATGGATAAAAAACGATGCATGATAGACAATCATATAACCTCTTCTGTTCTATGACAAGTAAAGCTGATCACAAGTTTTAATAGTGCCTAAAGTAGTGTAATCCATGCCTACCCACCCCCTATCACCCATTTGTATCTAAGCAAATCTAAACAAAAGTTTAGCAGTATAGAATTTTACCACCTGATCCACTGATTTTCACTGAAGTAAATTAAATCTCCCATTCACTACTGAAAACTGTCCTTTCTTTCTTATGATCTTTCTTCAGGCAATTTCCACTATCTGATTTGGAATCACCAATGTTTGATCATCAGTGACAGATCTAGATGGGGCTAGCTGGACAATTTCATGCTTGTTTTGAAGATGCAGTGTTCATTTTTCAGAATGATCATTCAACATTTGTTTAATTTGAAAATATGTGTCACACGTTACGAGTTGATAATGGAAATCACTGAAATATATAATACACGATATCAGTGGACTCCATCATGGCAGGCCAATCATGTGACTATGTCAGTGCAAATCCAAACACAAATGTCATGCACCAGAAGCATGGTCAAGCCAGGTACAACAGATACATGTAGTGACCAAATGAGCCAGTAATTATCCTGGATTATATTAATAATCACAAATATAAGAAAAGTTGTTGTTGTTGAAGGGTTTAATGCCATTTTTCAGCACACGATAGGTTATACATGGCAGCCAGTATTAATGGTGTTAAAGAACAGCTGAAGGATTTAATGCAATGGATTAAAAGTGTGTGTAATGATGCTTATAAAAGTGAAGTGAAAAACAAAAGTGCGTGCAATAAGTCCTTATATCATTAGGCATCTTAATCTCCTTATCTATTACAGTTATGATCTAACATCTAATAAGCAAAACAAATTTCATTTATCTACTCAAAGGAGGCCCACACTAAGCTTCAGAATCAAAGGGTCCATGGCGACACAGAACGATATATATATATATATATATATATATCCACGCCATGTCGGCCAATTCTGCGCAACGATACGTCATTTCTGTAAACATTGTATCACGTGCTATTTTGGTCAAAAATCCATTTTGTATCCAGAAAGAACAATCGTACATTAATTAACAAAGGTGATATTCATAAAGTGTACAAAAATATCTCACATTTAGACTCGAAATGCACATAAAAATGTGATTTCTAAATGGCAACGTGAAGACCCACTCCATGACCTTCTTGAACCTGTAACCCAGAAAAGATGGAAAAGTGTACCTTAAAACAAAACTATTTTAATCCAAGTTTCCAATTTTGCAAGACGTTGTCCCACACGTACAAAATCGTCTGCTACCCAACATCTCTACTTGCCGCTAGAACATAAATTGTCAACAAATTCCCCGGCATATAGTCTGTTTCTAAATTCTGTAGTAATTTTTCCCCATCAACAAGACGTTGTAATCACATTACATCCTATTCATTGTTGTTTCTCTTCCACGTAATAGCTTATTTTTCATAAAATGTTGAACTTTACTAACTTTCTTACAAGATTGGTTTAGTTTGCTTAATATCTCTTGCCATTTAATGGCAATTTTACGTTGAATTTTGTAAAACTAGCTATAAACCTGACCTAATTACTTGACTGAACTGCTGACAGAAACAGTCCAAAGTAATATATTTCATTTCTGTAGCTCGATGGATAAACATTACATCTTTTCAAAGCTATGCGCAGAATAGGCCGACATATCGCGAGTCAGGAAAACGGGGGTGGTATTCTCTGTGTCCAAAATTAATATTATTTTCAACAGAATATTCTGGTGACAATTGCATCTTTTAAAATGGTAAGCATTGCTGTATTTTATTTTTGTCAATCGCTCGAATTCGGTATGCGTTTTGCTTCAATATTGGAAATGAAACCCTTAGGTACGCAGAAAAGCCCGACAGCAGTGTATATATTGTGTTGGTTAAAAAAAAAGTTTAAAGGGAGATAAACTTGTACTGGGGGAGGGAATTATGTCTTGTCTTATTTTTAAGAGGTGGGAGGTGGGTGTTGTCCTGGGGGTATTTTATCTGTACCCGATATTCTTTATAGGTAATAGTCGTGCATGTCCTGACGGGGGAAAACGACGTTACTCCAAATAGTCAGTCATTTATAGGTAAACTACCCTACTGTAAGCAACGATACGAGACACACCTCACCCCGATAATGGTGTGGCATTCTGTAGTTTCTCCAGCACCTAAATTGCATGTAGATTAAATCAAAAGCCAATCTTTAATTTACAGTATGCACTATATCTAAGTCTAAGAATGATGCAAGTCACTGCGAGGTATTTTGGCCCAGTTTGCAAAGGGAGTTATTGACGGAATAAACAAGCAACAGTCACATTCAGTCAAATTGCATGATCAACCAACCTCTTCCATACTTTGGAATATTCTTTCTACTGGCTATACTGCTGGATCCCTGTTACGTCTACAAATCCCTGCATTACATTTGGAGTAATTACAATGCGCTTTCTGTAAAGCAACTACAAGCGCGCGATTATTTTTGAAAATATAGAGACGGCTTTTCCGGAAGCTGACTAGCCAATATATAAGCATGCGCATTACGCTCGAAGGTATCACTTCTAAGTTAAACCAAGAAGTGGGCAAAATATTTAGCTAATATGTGGGGCTATGGTATTTCATTATATATGCTAAAGGTGCGATATGCAAAACGATATATATAAAATTTAAACTTTAAATATCTAAGCATCCTTTTAAATAAAGTTGACTTAAAAATAAGTTTTAACCTTATTACTATGTCATTTATATATATATCAAGTGACCAATACAGTTTTATTTTCACAGAAACAGTTGAAAATCTAGTCTGATTTTTCGGCGACACGAGATAAATCCTTTAGGCGACCGCGGTCGCCTAAAGGTTGTTCGTATGTCTACCAAAGGTCGTATTTTGGCTTATATATATATATATATATATATATATATATATATATATATATATATATATATATATATATATATATATATATATATATATATATATATATATATAACGGATACATTTTCGCTATACCTTCCTGCCTGTGTCACTTAATAAACTTTCCGCAAAACGTGACCGGGTGTGCCATTCAGCAAAAACCTCACCGGGTGTGCCATTCAGCCGAATAAGAATATTTTAAATTCTTCTATGTGGACCAAGGGGCAAAAGGTTTATATTACTATTTATATTTTACATCCATTCAAATGATTCTTTTCATTTATCCAATCATTGACGATTATAACGATTTCCCTAAATATAAATCTTTTCTACCCCTTGGTAACATGATAGAAAATATGACAGTTACTAGGCTAGAAAAGTGGGTTACTGTGACCAGCGATAGTCGCAATAAAGGAAATTGTAAAATTTTGAGAGTGCACAAGGCTGCATTAAAAACCTTTATACAAAATTTGGAGCATGAACAGTGATTAGATCACTGTGAGCTACTTATGTTGGCGCCGAGTGGTAATCTTCAAGGTGAATATTAATGCATCAGTTTTCGAGAAATAAAGGAAACTGCAGAATTGTTGATGTGTACAGGACAAGGCGTAACACCAGCAAGAATAATAACAAACACGAAAGAAACACCACCAGTATAGTGACAATCTATGTCTAGTCTACATCTTGATGGAAATATCAAAAATGATAAAACTTTAACGCTAAAACTTACCAAAACAAGGCAGTGGAATGTGTCCATGTCGACTATGAGCCGAATGAATCTCCGTTTCCCATGCAGGCGAATATATGTTTAGTGAACGACTATCGTGTTTCGTAAATAAATAAAGGTTAGTGCAACTGTTGGACAATTGTTTGAAAACGTTTGTTTTAAATAATATGACAGGTTCACACTCTATTATGTGAAAGGTATACACAATAAAAATGATTTTGCCTACGACTTGGCTTTCTGAAATAAAAACACGTCAATTATATATTCACATCCATCTCCTAACAAACGTGCGGGAAATTTCCTACGTATGCAAACAAACATACGTGTGTTAATCCCGTCATGTGAAATTAAAGCAATATGCATACACACACACACACACACACACACACACACACACACACACACACACATACATACATACATACATACACACACACACATAAATTTAGCGCATCAAAATATATTCCGATATAGCCACATAAGAAAATAAGCATTACAAATATCAATAATGCCCGTTTTCTACATTAATTAAACATGGTACATAACAAAAAACGTGCAATTTCGTTAAGTGTGGGAAAGATAATTTTGGCTTTATGAGACCTTTGAAACCAAACTTAAACTAAATAATCTTCAGGAACCTTGTTGATTGTAACGGTATTTGTACACTTTCTACAGGATTTATATACATTATTAACAATACAAGTGATATCAAGTTTCAATAGCTTGTCGAAATGAAACAGTAAATTTCTTGGTTAGGAGGCACACATACTGTAATCTATTTTTTATTGCTTTGTTTGTTTGTTTGTTTGTTATGGTATTGTTATGTTGCTGATTTAACTTTTATATATAAAAATAATAGAGCTCTAATTGCAAATTATTTATTAAAATGTTCGAAGGAATCTCTCTCTCTCTCTCTCTCTCTCTCTCTCTCTCTCAGACAAACGTTAACAGCGGAAAGGGGAAATGGTGATAAAACATAAAATATGGTATAGTCGGTAGCAATATTACTTAAAGTATAATAATGACTTAGATCATTGTTAGTACTTTAAAATGTTTTAATTACCTCTTACTGGTGCGTCATTTCGCTTAATGTATATTCCCAACTCGTGTCTAAATATTCGCCGATAAGTGAATGCCAGCGCGTTCAGTGCTAAAAATGCTAACCAAGCATTTCCCGTAGTGTATAAGTATTCATTTAAACCATCTTACCGTCTTTCATTTTTAAACCATAAGTGTTTATTACATGTATTTAACCAATATTAATGAAACTTGAAGTTCGCAAAAGAAAAGCAACTTATCGATTTGGAACGATGATTATGGATAACTGGAATCAAGGTACAAAACTACATTTTATAGCAGACACACTGGGCAGGTATGTGAATTCATTAACTCCATTATACATAACTGCCGATAGTCATTCTTAGCTAAGTTGGAAATGGTAGTATGTGCATTTGTATGGTATATAAGTAAAACTATGAATAGGAGATGTGTTATATATTTGAAATACCACTCGTTGCATAAAGTTTTTCTTAAAAGGAAACTCGAGAAGCCTAAGTAGTCTTTAGAAAGGGTTTCTGACCCAAATCCCTATTTTGTACTTGGACGACATCATGAGTTTTATCCCCTCCCAGATTCCCCCCCCCCCCCGAGTTAGTCTAAAACAAATACGGAAACAACTTTATTGAGGCAATAGCGTCCATTTCTTTGTCCATTACCTAACTCGAGGACCTATCTAGGACAATTGTCGTTATACAAAATCGGGTTGCCTCAACAAAAAAAAAATCCGATTTATTACGACTACTGCGATTTTTATTTTATATTTTTACACAAAACTTTACAGTACCTAACATTCGCACAAAATTTTACTGTACATAACATTTACACAAAATTGTACACAATCACTGTCGAGATATTTTTAACGTCTCAGCATTTGCTATTATGTAACTATTATCGTCATGACAAAATAAATATAAATTAATCTTACCGCAGGTTCTAACATCTTGATAAAATTCCCATGTGAGACAATTGATTTATCGACATAACACTTTTTAGTTCGTCATTAGCTGTGATCTTTGTGTATTTGTCTTGTGAGATCGGATTGCAAAGATTATCAAAAGCATAAGAAAGCGAGTCCGTAACCCAAGCAATCTTACTAAAAATGATCTGAGTCCTCCTTGCGAACCAGATACAACTTTATCTTCCTTCTGCTTTTGAAATATGTACTGTATTTCTCACTGTCAAACATACTTTTCATATGCTTACCTCGGAAAAGAATTATTTTTATTTTTAACGTGGTATCTTCTACTGTAATATCTTCCATTAATTTTCATATTTTGCACAATATTTACTGAATATTATTTTTCGTATTTCACAACTCTGTTTGGTATCATATCAACGAGCAAATTATCTTTGACTCGCAGTTCCTGTATCAGATCTAACATAATAAACTGCTCACCTCTGAGATAAGCACAAAGCTGGTTCAAAGTTTTGTTGTAGGTAGCGTTTGTTATTTTACATAAGGTAGTTTTGTTCTCGTATTTTAGCTCGATCTGTTTGTTTATTGCTTATAATGCCACAGACATAATCAGTAGTCATGGCTTTGATGTTCCTACCGCTGATGCTATTACAATTGTTGTGAATACTATTGGAATGTAGTTTAACATGCCTATTATTCGACTGTATTATTTTCTGGCTCATCTGACGCAGTCAAGATTTTATGATAATGTTTGTTGTATTTGATCAGCTCGTCTATGTCTCTGTCAGAGAGTCCTAATGAGATAAGATTGAAATCAATAATTTCTTTTTCTTCATTATGAAACTGTATCAGTTATTATTTCAACTGACTTAGTGAAGGTATTTTCAGCAGCAGCCTTATCAACCAGAGCACTAAATTTACTGTTAGCAGGATCATACTCTTCATCTATAATAGATTCTTCAGTTGTAATATTGTCAAGCTCCTGATAAAATATGTCTCGTTCGACATCATCACATGATTTAATTTTATGCTCAATTTCTGATATTACGTTTAGTGCAGCATTAATGCGATATATGTCATATTTATCACCGCTGAGAGAGCCTATTAGAACTAGATTTGTTGCTGATATCAGGTTAGTATCAACAATATTATCTACCATTTCCAGCAACGTCTTACTATCATAATAGTCCGTGCCTAGCACACAAAATACTCGACGTTTAGCAAATGTCTTTGAGATTATGATTTTTTATAAACTTGTGTTTCCTTGTTTCAGCTAGTTTCTCAAGTTCAACATGAATATTATTTAGTCGCTCTTGCGCTGGTTTCTTATAACCATGATATTTCGTTTTTACAACGTTAGATTTGTCGTTCGTCAAAACATTTTCTTTATGTAACTCAAGCAACGTATTTATCAACAATGTTTCAACTTATAATCGTTGCTCCTCACTGTCACTGAAAGAACAGTATTTACTAATTATATTAAAGTCTCTGATCGCATATTTCAGTTGAGGGCCTCTCATTACTGCAACTCTGACAAAATTGTCATTGTTCTCATTTAAACCGGGCAAATGTAAAGTTGATTTTTTTCATTCGAGCAATTAAATTTACCGCTCTTGCTTCCTCAACACTTTCTGGGTCTACCTGATGAATATCAGCTATTTCGGTCCTCGTTTTCAGGTTTAGTATAAAATTATAAAACTCTTTTGCGACTCTGACTGATGGAGGGTAAGCAGACATTATATATTATAATCGTCAAGTATATATATCTGAAACATCGTTAAACGTGTGTAAGGACCCTACGTGTTGACAAAATAGATAAGGAAATACAAGTATTTGTTTTTGGTAACTTCATAATGAAGTGTAAATTGCTGATTCGTCGAGATATAAACGTTAGTCGCGCTATACAGCTAAGCCCATGCTATATCATCATTAGATCCTTATAATCGCCAATTATATTTTGGTCCGACATTAGCATTTGAAATTTCCATACTGGACAATGTACTTTAATCCAAAATTCAGATGTTTCTCCGTTTGTGGTCCACTGTAACCCGTCAGGGTAGGGATGTTAAAAACAAAGGTATAAACTGGATTAGTTTCCGAATAAAAACTTGATGCAGATGCAGTACACATCAGGCAATTATTAACAGCATCAGCGAGATGTGGAATGTGACCTACACTATTTTTCACTCGTTTTATCCTGCCACTACGCGCAGCAATAATACATACGTACAGTTTATTCTCAAGATCAGATGCAGATAAAAGTATATACGTAATGTAATCTTATTACCAACCATGTCGATCGCACCTGTAATTGTACCTAGGGATTTTTTGTAATAAGGGGCATCTGCAGCAGTGTGTGTGTGTGTGTGTGTGTGTGTGTGTGTGTGTGTGTGTGATTTGGATTTTTAACGTAGCTTTAACAATGTTTCAGTCATATTGCTACGATATCTGCAGTGTGGCAGTTTATAGTGATGTCCAGCACTTGGACAGCATGCCGCAGGCATGTAGCACGCTGTCCCACCCAGTCACATTATCCTGACACCAGGCTGACCAGTCCTAACACTAACCTCTTAATGCTGAGCGCCAAGCGAGGCAGCTGTTAGTACCAATTTTTAAAGTCTTTGGTATGACTCGGCCGAGGATCGAACCCACGAACTTCCGCATCCGAGGCGGACGCTCTAACCACTAGACCAACGGAGCGGTACTTGTAATTGTACTTGCTGCTGCTGCACGTATCTCAGCGTCAACATACAATTTATTTGTTACATCAAATGTGGCTACTGAATTATACGTCGTTGTTATTTTATTCGAGCTCATATCTAACGATCTGCTGCAAAATCGTTATTGGTCAACGTTGTATTATCAAGATGAGTATAAAATATTAATTTTCCGCCCATATCGATTGAGTTAGCAATAGTCCCATCAGTTAATGACAACTTGTTATTATCGATCGCGCTAAGCTGTGCATAACTTACTGCTTGTGTGTTTTTTATGTTAGAAGTAGGGTATTTGGTTTCCAGATTTACTATATTTTTTTACCCGCTCATGTTGATATTTCCCGTCATTTTTCCACCTCTTAGCTATGACTTACTATCATCGATCGTCCTAAGTTGGGCAAAACTTATAGCTTGTGTGTTATCTGCGTTGATACTTGGATATGTTGTTTTAAGTTCTAGCACTCGCTGACCTGACATACTTAAGTTACATGTCATTATATATCCGGGTATTTTGAGATAGTTTCTTAGATACGCGCCAGTTGAAGTTACTTATGTTTATTCTTCCGATGAGTATTTTATTAACGTTCCAAATTCTGTGTAATAGCTCATTCTTATTACTACCGCGAGATAAAATTTAACTTTGACCGCCTTATAGCATTTTGTATATACCTAGTACAGAAGAAGCATAATCAGCTTTGACACGGAGCGTTTAATCAAACATCAACATATACACAAACTACCTGATTACCTGATAGTAGGACGAACATGATCAGGTAAAACTAACCTGCTGACTAATATGCTACTTAACGACCTCTTCAACTACGATCGAGTTTATATCTACTCTACATATCCACAACAAGATAATAACGAAAAACTAAACAAATGAACTACGCGTTGCTGATGATTTATTTATCATAAAACAACAAGATCTAATTCCAGTTGCCTAGCTAGATTCTGTGGAGCACAACATAACTGTCTGTGATGACATACCGCTAAGTAACGCCGAGATGAATAAGCTAATATTTTACTTTTCACTGTCGCGCAACAGAAAATATAATGCAGTTTATCTAGCACAAGGTTTCTATAACGTCTATCGATTTATGAGGCGAAATACATGTTGTTTTGTATTATTTGCAGGACTCGACAACATTGACGTACAAAATATAGCGCGAGAGCAATGCGGAGATGTGTCAAAATATAAATTTACTGAGCTTTATCATAACGCTATTGGCCAAGGAATGCAAATTTTCTTTTTATTTGATAATCTAACACGAGATCGAATTCGTATGGTTAGATGTGGGGAAAAACACGTTTTTGGATGGTGAAAATGAATCTAACATTTACTTATAAAAATGGACGCGAAACGAATAGACGTTCTAAATAAATATGTTGCAACAAGAGGTTGAACAGAAACGTCGAGGACCACAGCAAACAGCAGCAGAAACTGCTAGACTTTTAAGACCAGTAAATGAAGCTGTACTTGGCAAACAAGCAAATATTTCAGATTCGTCGCCAGAAGATCGCAAAATATTATTGGAGAAGGGATTACTTGGTGTAGTTGAAGAAGGACAGAAGAAAAGTATTAAGCAAACAGGAGATCCAGCTGCACGACAAGTTGTGGTATTATAAAAATTGAAGATCAGGTTAAAGGTGTGAAGAATACATGGTTATGTAACAGGACACATTTAATAAATTGATAGGATAAACTAAATATCCAATATATATATTATCGAGTTAAGAGATTTTGAGGACACATTTTTGATGAGGATAAAATGACGATAATATATAAAACAAATGAGTAATGGCAAGATAGATAATCACCTTAAACAACTAAGAACTGTGAGAGAAAAAAATGAAGTGGCTTTTGATAAGCTCAATGAATCTACTAATTATGACGAAGTACGAAAATATTTTAATCAAACCGATAAGTTATTATTGTTGATCTTAATGAATAAAAAAGAAACTAGCGTATTGTCTAAAGATCTTTTTTTCTGAAGCTGAAACAGTTGATTGACTGATGATATTAATCTCATCAAAAGAAGCCAGAAATGTGAGCACATAAATCGACAAGGAAATTGTTGATATTTTAGATAATCTCAGACCAAACGGTTATCTAAAATCCGACAAATATTATATTTTACATAATGATTTTATCACGGCAAGTTAAGCACTTTGAGTTTTATCTGTCAGATAAAATAAGAATGATTTCAATGACACCACTACTTGACTCATTTTAGACTATGTCGGACAGTGCAAGCTTCTCTGTTATTTATGATCAACTAATCGATCTTGGCACAGGGGCGCAATATAAAATAGTTTTAGTTGCAGCAACTGCTTAGCATGCTATGGCAAATATAAAAACTAACATGAATGACGATTTCGCATTTCGATCGAGCCAGCCAGGCTTGGCTTGGATTTCTGTTAAGATATCACAATGAGTTTACAACATTATATATAAATAAAGCAATACAGTTATTGATTACAACTGGAGTTTGATCCGCATTAGACAATCTTGATCTCAATCCAATCTATAACACGCTCAGTGCCAAGATCACGTTGAAAAACAATTTTCTTGTTGATTTTATTTAGTACGGCCAACAGCATCGGGTTGTTGTTATGTTCGCTAGACAACAATACTGTTCTAGATAGCAAAGAACTTCAATTTCATACGAGGGCTAGTTACCAGTTGATAAAACAAAAATAAATTCGATTTTAGGAAACTGGTCGATTGCCAGTGGATCGTATTCAGCACGTGGTAGTCAAGGACACACTATTTTTTTTTCTCCTGATGTACCACGAGGTTCGCTGATTCAAGTAATTCCAAGATTGTAATTCATGCAAATCCAAATTCTACAATTACACTTGTTAGTAACGAAAGGAGTTTGTTAAGAAGCGCTAGTGCTAATCAAACTGTAGAAGATATTTCTATGCACTTGCCATTTGCAAGTACAATTCCTAACGTTGTGTCGTTTAGCGATGATTTACTCACAATCAGCAGGAACACATATGTTTTGGTATAAAGACACTGGCACTGGAGATAATAGATGTGAAAGCTACTGCACCTGTTTTCTGTGCTAACGATGACGGAACTTGTGCTAATATGTTACATTTGTAGAACCTCTCCATGTAAGACATGAAACAACTGCATCCGGTGATAATGCTGCTGATAACACTAGAAACGCACTAATACATTTTGTAATACTATTAAAACTAACCCACCAGCTAACACAGCTGCAATGCTAGCAAAAGCTCGGTACACTACTGTATTAACTCCAGATCCAGACACAATTACAATTATCTAAAGATAATTGCTTTGACAGATAGTTTACACCAGATTACAATGGTGCTGCCGCTTAGCACATTATTCGGATTTTGCAGAGACTATAATAAGGTATTTCGTGTTGTAAAACATACACTTATACTTGACCGACTGTCTGATGAAGTCTGATGCTACCGCTGATGATACGTTTGTAATTCCGTCTATAGATACATGGATAGAACTTGAGACAATATTAGCGGCTTATAGCAGAAACAACATACTTCGAACAGAACAAGATTGATTTATCAAATTGCAGCACCAAATACAACAGGTAACACAGCGGATAGCAATGGCGCAAGGCGAACAGTTACCAAGACATATATGTCTCGTCTTTCGGCGACAAAACCGACGTAATAATCAACTACAAAACATTTCAGTTTTTGATAACGCTAAAGTAAGGCGAATATTTGTCAGAATAAACTCTAAACAATACCCAAAACGAGAGATCGAATGTAATTGTACGACTGGTACTGACAGAAAAGTATCTCGCGCTTACATGTATCTGATGGAAGCTATACAAACGTATCAGGATGCTGATTTCAACTTTTAATCGAAGAGTTTGAAACTCTATATCCGATATTTCATTTTGACGTATCAAAAACATTCCACATGAGCTATTGGATCAACATCTGATATTGAAGTTATATGGACCCAAAGACAGATTCCAAATGATGTTCTTTATGCATATGCGCTAATTGTATCTGATAGATTCTAAACGATTTATTCTACAAAAGGTAGAATGACTGTTCAAGTGTAAACACTTGGTGTGAGCGGTATAACTGTATCATGCAAGATGTGGAATATATTGATTTTCTAGCACGAATGACTACCAGGTGTTAAGTGATTTGCATTTGAACTGCTCTTCACTTTACAGCAAGCGTGTATTGATTTTCTAGTAAGCGGCGGAGCGTATTCATATCTTAGCAAAAAGTAGAATGACTGTGTTTAAAATTGTATCAAACTAAAGGAAAATAAAATACGACGACATGACATATATTATACACGAGATAAGCTTATCGCCGGGACAAGTTAAACAATTGCCACAAGCTATTATGAAATGACAGTCTGTTTCGTTGAAGAAAGATTCGGACCAAGATCGCAGAGCGATCCACCGCCAACAAAACTGTGCTAAAACAGCGGCAAATCAATAAAATGTGACTTCAAAAACCTTTTATCTTAAGTTTATCAGCAGCACAGATAACCGCAATAGCTCGAAGTAGAGGAAAACAGGTAGGATTTATGGGACCTGCACTAGCTACTATTGCAATAAAGGTACTATCGAAATTATTGCCAGTACTAGGAACAATAGAAATAGCTGATGATTCAGGGGCTATAACCGGAGCAACAACAACAAAAGATGTGTCTGGCGATGGAATCAATTAAACTGTGTAAAATATGAAGCATTTCATTTTGATCTTGCAACAGTAACAAAAATTGCCTGAAACACGAAGTGCTCAGAAAAAAGAGGGGAAGAAAAAGACGAACCGCAAAACAGTCCAAATTGGATTCATATGACCGTTGCTAGCTGGAAAGCGGGAAGTTTACTTTCCAATCTGCTGGGGATAGGACGTGGGAGAGGACTAATGCTACCCGGTATACCAGGATGTAGTTCCACTAAACAACTTTGAAATTAATAATAAACTTAAAGATGTCAGCAGATGTATCATAGTATTTTCTAAAGATGAGTTATCACTTCAATCTGGAGAAGAAAGCTGCAAGCAACAAGTTGTGTAATAAATATTCAAAATTTTCAACGATGGATCTGGCATGCATTGGGTAGCGCTTTAGAACAACAACTACCTTGATTTGTTTCGGAACCACCGAGTCATGTGATCAAACAGTACTTGCTATCATCGAAATATACAAAAAAAATAAACTACTCATCTAACCAACTTCAGTCAGTTGGAACTGCAGCTTGTGGATATTATCGTGATATGTTTTTCAAGAAATGTCCCAGTATAAAAGGCGAAGGGAATTGTCTTGAATTTATATTACAATATACACCTAAACCAAGTTTAAAAAACGACAAAATTGCATTTTTATCTAACAAGCATATATAAAAATGACTTCGCATTGCTTCAAGCGTAGAAGTAAAACTTAAAATACAGACGAAACAATGGAAACAACTAAAAAATAACAGACTAATGCTAAAACGTATCTGTTCTATCTATGCAGAAGAAAAGATCATGTTTCTTAAACAGGCTAAACTCGGTGATTCTCTACCTGGAGGAATGCAAAGGATTCCTGCTGTTATTTTAGCCTATGATTAAATTATAATAAATATGAAAGCTGTTTGATGCAAATGTAAAGCTGATTACGATCTGTGCATAGAGCAGGATAAATTAATAACTTACTGGTAGTCTTGTAATCAGCGAGCAGTAATCGGCTTCTGCTTAGATATTCACAAGTTAATTGGCGATTTACCCAAACCCAGCAAAGGATGGCATTGCCACGTCATATGTATATGGATCTTGGAATCCGCTCGATAAACAACTTGATGAAAATGATAACCAGATTCCGGGAAAACCAGGCCGATGCAATTGCCATGCGTCATGACATATATTATGGTGACAACAATAAATCTAGTTACAATCGTATTATGCTCGACGAGCTTCGAGATATGAAACCAAACGGAATAAGAGAACGAATTGATCATAAGCTAGTAGAAGGTATCATTGGAGCAGATTGTAAACTCGGTCTTGGTGACACTGGAGTGCAAAGCACTCTTGCACATGAACTGCACAGACCTAAAAATGTTTACTCGGCGAAGGGTCCTCGCAAATGCAGTTGGTGACATTTGAGCAATATATCTTGCTGATATATCAACCATTTCAGAGTCCAACGAGAACAAAATATACCTGAAGAATGTAGTTGATATTTTTAATAAAGACGCGTTTAGTGTACATGTTGCAGATAAAACAGGAAAAACTATAACTAATGCGTTAAGAGATCTTATAATCAACACGACGTATGGAAATACGCAAGGAAAACCAAATGAGTAATTCGATCAGTTTCTGGAACAAAATAACATCATCAAGTATGTCACCGGAAATGAAGGGAAAGGCCTCACTGTCGCTAGAATAAATCATTTACTAAAAGAACAGATCTATAAATCAACTCGCACATAAAACACTAACATATATGTTGATGATCTGCCAAAGATTTATCGGATTACAATAACACTAAACAGAAAACACTTGGGATATCGCCCAACGATGATGTTGGTAATCCAGTACTGACGAACGAGAATATGAACCAAAGACACAATTTACAGTCACTGATCGTAGTAGAAATGCACTAGTGAACAAAATATTCTAAATAGGATTTACCTAAACATGGTCCGTGGAATATTTGTTGTAGATACAATTTTAACAACAATACCAGTAACTTACAAACGTAAAGAAGAATTTATAGGAAATACCTACGAACAGGACCTGCAGCAGATGGAACAGGATATATTCGTCATCGAGTGAGTAATAGCAAGAAAAGGTAAGCGAACTTTGGTCAAATAGATATGTTGTAGTAATATTTTTATTAGTTGGATACCAACCTGTGAAATCAAGAATGTTTAATCGCTAGATATTCGAATCAGTCATAGTAAACCTTTTCGTATTTTTAAAGGGCAGACTTACATTTCAGTGGCCGGTACAATGGTATATAATGTTATCTTCGCGTTGTTGATAGTGCGGACTGCTCGAACTCTCCCATCAGGTTAAAATTCTATACAAACAGAAAATCGAGTTTTACATTTATTTTTACGGTGTTAAACATCTAGCTGTCCACGCTTCATGAACGAATTTAACATCTCCCAGAATATTTGATGTTCAGAGATAGTAAAAATAAACTTTTTTTTAGCAAGATGATATTTTACATTGTACCGTGATTTGACTGAGACATAAACTTGTTCGTCTTGAGGTACTATAGCTGGTTCATATCGATGACAGGAAATAGATACATTTCTTGATCGAACTAGGTGTTATTCGAATTCTGATTCTTCTAATCTTGACTGCTAGCAGTATTGAGATTTTTCGAATCATGATGCAATTTACACTCGGAGTCCTTGCACTCAACAGTATTGACATGCTTCGCATCCTGATCTACATTAGAGTAAAGATCTGACAGTGGTTTCGCGAACAGCAATGTTGTTTGAGACATGCCTTATATATAAGACTTTAATTACTGTAATAAAATGACAAGTCAACTTGAGATGTCCATGGAAAACTTCATAAACAAATCTGTGAGAGAGATAGATAATATAACCGGTGTTAGTACCTCTGACCATAACCATACAATATCCTGTATTATTTATATTTCCAACAACGTTTTGTGTTTTAACATTTCTGATAATTCATCTGTTCTTGGTATCGTACAGGTAATAGACAGGATGACGTTGAAACTCGTCTTGCAATGACTAATTTGCGATGTTGTTCTCTGTTACCTGGTCACCAAATGTTCAGTAAGGTATTTGCTCGATTTTTATAGAATATTATGGCATTGTAATTGTAATAATATTTAATTACTAGCATCGGTTAGTATATATAATTACCTTTGTAGTGTTTCATTTACATACGTATTTGAGAAATGGGCTTGAGCTTACTTAAAGAATTATGTAGATTGTTAACTTATGTCAGAATTAATTTTGTAATTCGCTATTAATTTACTTCGTGGTAAACTCGTGCATTTATTAATGCGTTATGCTAGAATTTACATTTGCTTGAATCGTGAGTTTGGAAATGGTTGAATTAATATTTGTTGCTATGGACATATGTATATATCAGAGCATGGATATTTTAATATTTGTGTACTGTGTATGAGTTGTAATGTAAAGAAATGCGTCTTATTGTTGTGGTATTGTTTAGTATAACGGAATTATGAATATGTACTGATGTGACTCTATTTATTGATATATGTGTGATAAGCAATTGATACCGTGCTTTTATTAAGACGTTGTTTGACCATACCATAACGTATGAGTATTTCGATGTGAATGAATGCTTGAACGAAGAAACTGCATCGCCGTTATCTGATGATAGGTTGGGTACTATATGAGATGAGAGGGCTAAGGAAAAACATTGTACAGTTCTTGTGTTTTCACAGGAAGCTTTTCGGGGACAGAACTTCTGGTTCAGTTGAGTCTCGAGTCTATAAGACGGGAGGAGAAAGTGAGACTAGCAGAGCCGCGGAAGCCGACAAAGTCTAATCGGTGGATAGAAGGTGGAGGAGGAGGAAACGTAGTCTGGAGAAGAAAGTGGAGGAGGAGAAGAAGGGGTATAGAGGAGTCGAGGAGGAGGGAATGAATTTGGAGAAAATCGAGAGAAAGAGGAGAATAAAGTGGAATAAATAGGAGAGAAGAATACACAGATGAGTAGAATATAAGGAAAGGTGAAAATCTATCTCACACTACTAATCAAATGATACAATAAGCTGTTACAGGGTCGAGCGGAAACAGATTACTTGGGAAATTTGAATCATTTGACTATTGAATTGTTATTAAATTGTTATTCGTTGAATTTCACCCTTTTTTGTATGTTTAGCTGTTTAACCGTCGGCATTGCTGACTGGGGGCTTGCATCTTTACATATATCTTTCACTAATTTAATTTCCAGCCAAACTCTAGCCTGGGTGGGACTTCTACAATAGTTTAAATAAAATATTGAGAACACCCCACCCCAACCGCATAACAGAACCCTCACAACCACATATCTCACAACTTGTCAATTGTCTATCACGTCTGCATTGTTTCTTTTCATCAACGTTCCATACCGTCAGCTATTCACGCCGTAGAAAGTATACAACTATCCCCTAACACAGGGATGTATGTTAACTACACCACATTTAGCCAATCAATTCATGGTTTCAAGGCACATTTCGCCAGTACAACTGCATCATATTTACCACATGAACGGTATCTGCCAATCCATACTTGTTGATTCAATTGTGTAATTTACCGGTTTCCTACCGTAAATACTTCCACTGTAGTCACACCACCAATGTACACCACTAGATTTGAATAGGTGATAAGGTACTACAGGGACACTCATGCGGTTCTGACTTGAATTCACTAAACTTTAACCATAGCATCATGGAAACACACTAACATCTCACTCCGTGACCTTTCTTCCTAGCAACTGGCTAATTATTTCGGGCTAAGGAATATTTCTATTGCGCCGTATTCTAATAATCAGACAAGTAATCACAAAAATCTAGGAATTCCTTAAAACGGGAAGCTATAACCAACCGCGCGCACTAAATATTTATTACAATACATATATAGCCAGTGATCGAACGGTTATAGATAATTTACATCTCGACCTTTTTAAGTCTCTTTTACCTTTCTTTTTTCGTTTTATCAATACAACTCCAGATATTTTCCCTTCGGAATTTACCAGAATTTGTCTTTGATCAACCCTTTTAATGTTTCTGCCTACCAACATTTTGGAACCAACATCAGATGACAGCGGATTAATTAGCTGCTATTATGACATATGCGTTAACTTCTATTTGAACAAGAAACATCCGAAAGCTTTTATGTTACGACAATCACCATGCAATGCATGCATTCCACTGGCAAAAGATTGGTATTACCGGACGTTTACACTTTCGACTATGCACATTTTTTAAAACATTATTTTATATATTTCTGTTACAATCCCGTGGAAGAAATTCGAATTTGCATTATGCTGTACGCCTACCATAGCTAGTTCGCATAATATTTTACAATGTTCAGTGGTTTTGTATTGTTTAGCTACTCCAACAGCAATGACGCTTTGCATCTAAAATTGTTATAAAAAAGTCTCATCTATTATCACGGTATTGGAATCTGTAGATTTGGCTTCTATTATTTCAGGATTACCAGAAAACACGATACAGGATCCAATGCTATCATGATTGTGCTTTTAGATTTAAAGTATTTGAGTCCAATTTGTCTTAGAGATACATCCACTTGTACACGCAATACTCAATGGGCATTTCTTACGACAATTTTTTAGAGTGAGGAATTAAATCCTCAATTTCGAAAACAATTTCGAAATAATTTTCCAGTCATTGCAATACGTAGTTATTGATATATTATCGAAATACAGACTAGTTTCGAAAGTTGTTTCATGTTAGGCATGTAGGCTGTAACATTTGCATGCCATTTTTTAATAAAGTGCCTGCAGCTATGTATAAATGACAGATTATACAAGTACAAGAATACTTAATTCCTCGCACTTCACCGAGATCATTAAACATGAAATAGTGAAAGTGGTTATTATATTTGTACACTTTCCAAAGTCGTTAAATGGAGCAGGATTATCATTGGCACTGAAATGGTCGTCTCTTTCACTACATGTACAAGGAAAGGTCCAATCACACACCTAAATACTTTATTTCATCAAGTTTTGTTAACAATTTCATTAAAGTTAGCCAGATCATTCATAACATTTAAAAGCATTAATTTAATCTTGATCTTGCTAAATGCTTTTCTGAAAGTAGGAAAATACAGTGAAAGTTGGAATTCGTTGTTTCGAATTCCTTTTCATTCGTCCGTTGTTCGCCCTAGCTCTCTGCCATCTACGTCTTCGAGTACATATTCCAGCAGTTTGTCAGATCTGCAAATATAGTATTGAATATATATATATATATATATATATATATATATATATATATATATATATATATATATATATATATATATATATATATATATATATATATAAGAGAATGAATAATCATACACAAAAATGTATGGATCCTCAGTTCTATAATGTTTCAGTATATTTTTAAACAAATAATCACTCTTTACGTGATTATTCGTTCATGCCAATCGATAGTGCGCATGAAGAATGAATAATAATTAAAGTTACTGGATTAGATTAGATATGTTATATTAAGATATTGTATGTCATTTTAATAAAAGAGTTGATGTTGTGTGTGTGTGTGTGTGTATATATATATATATATATATATATATATATATATATATATATATATATATATATATATATATATATTGAGAGAGAGAGAGAGAGAGGGAGAGAAAGGGGCAGAAGATGATTTATCTCAAATTATATTCATGTTATCAGTTATGTGATTTTTAATGTCAGCTAGCTCTGTGTCGTTTCACATACTAGACGACAGCTTTAAACTAAAGCATTTTCGTGAGTAGTGTGCTATAACACAATTGTAATCTAAAGATAAGAAGTTGTTAAGATGTGTATGGTCATAAAGTTGTACTCTTGGCAATAACGAATGACGTCTTGCCTACGCGTGGTCATAAGGACTGAAATGTGTCCAAAGCTTTAAAATAAATTCCCAAGTCGATATGCATTTCCAGCTGCCACAATTTACAGGTCATAACATTCATTTTAAACTTTTGATGATTTCTTATAAATTTCGTATATAGTTCAGCTACATATTTACTTAAAATCAAATATATCCACACATCAAAATGGATTTTAGGCGAGTTATGTTGTGATTAACCTACATTGTTTAATGCATACTTAAACACTTGACAGTTTTACTACTTGTTGTTATTAACTTTTCTCAGCAAATGAAAGACGAGGATGCTGAACCCTTGTCATTAAATACATGTTCTAATATAATCTTAATGGGACAGCATGGTTATACAATATTCGTTTCAGCTATCAAATACCGAATAGAAAGGCATACTATAACTCAAAGGTACGCTAAGAAAAGAAAATAGAACCATAGATAGAATGAAAGAAACAAGTATATATATATATATATATATATATATATATATATATATATATATAAAGAATGCAAATTTATCATTAGATACATTTAACGTCTCGTACTTAAAGGGGACAAAAACCCCGACCTGCACAATTTTATTGTAAACAAAAGGATATTTAGTAGTTTGTGCATATAATCTATCCCGACTAAAAATAATTCTTTGCATCCATTGTATTTGCAAAGAACCTGCCCCGAATTTGTTAGCTCCCTTCCATACAAACAAGATGTGACGTCATTTGAGACGATTAACGTATAAGAGTTGTATTCAATTTGTGCAGCGAAGTGTCAAGTAGAAACAAGATGGTTCAATGCGCAGCTCTAAATTGCGCGAATAATAGCAGTTCTGGAACAATCCTCATTTATTTTACTCTTTTTTTTCTTTCTCCATCTTTGAAAAGTAAGAAATTATCTACCAAATGAAAGAACATTAAGGAAATGTTTGCGCTTTTTCATTCAATGTTTCCAACATCAATTTATTATGCACGTTTGATTTTGCATGTAACTGCATCGGATGAATATGCATTTTTCTTCCACACTTACGTTCAAGACTGTTTTCCACTCGTTGTATAATAAACCCTTCCTTCCCATTCTGCATTTATCTTGTTTGTGTAATGTAGATAATAGAAAAATAAATCACTTATAATTGAAAGCCTGTGTATAAACTCGTTAGATTTCTTATAACTATACACACCGGAACACCACGATACAATTTTTTTAAACAAATGTTACTGTTAACTTTCTTGATTGATAAATCTATTATAGTAACATTATTCAGTATTGTGGTAATTACTCTCAAACTCTGACCAGGCTGATTCGGTACAAAACGCTGACTGATTCGGCCCATATATCTGACTGATTCTCCAAACTTCCAAGCTGATTCGGACCATGTGAAATGCTATTCAGTTTAGCCCAGGATTTAAATGTGACATTTAAATTTGTTTTTAAAGATGATCTTCTCATTATGTCCCAAGTAAGTTGAGCAGTTCAAATATGTATTTAAAGTAACAAAATCCCGTTAGTACGCGTGATCATGGTATAGTTATAGAAAATAAAATAAAGTAATCATGTATATTGTGCATCAGCAATTTAATAGTGAGATATTTTTTAAACTTCTCGTTCAACTTTAAATAGTATGTTTTACTGAGAAATAACAAAATTACGAACACTGACAAAAAAGAAGGAATAATCTAAATGATGGGCGTAGTACATGATAGCTTTCAGAAACCGTCTGTGTATTAGCCATGATATTGAACTCAATAGTGACCGGATTTCCTGAGTAGGCGTCAGTGATGCTTTTTATCGAGTTCAAGTATCATTCGTCAATGGTTAGCAAATCTCAATGAAAAATCAGATTAAATTGTTCAGTTAGAGAGATGATAATATAACCCTTTGACGGCAAGAATTCAGTAGATTTCATGTATAAAACTGCAGATGTCACATCATGCTTACACCCGCTCTATTTTTCCAATTAAAATGCATTTAATGGTTAGAAGAGCAGAGCAAAATCGATAGATACCACTTCTTTTTCGTTAAGTACAGAAGCGGAGTTGATCAAATGGAAAAGTTCAAAAGTTGCATATTTTAAGTTTTAATAAATTGGACTTGAAGAAAAACAACAATAAATAAAGCTATAACAACCACGTGGCGACATCTCAGAATTACTATATATGATCCTTGGGGCGACTTCTCCAGGCGCAGTGGGGCGACTTCTCCGACCACCATGGGGCGACTTCTAATAACACCTGGGATGAGTTCTCCCAGGGCGAGTTCTCCATAATTCATTATCAACAATGCCAGTGTGTACAGTGTCTCAAATAACGTCACACCTGCCATTTTTACAGGTAGAGGGAAGCGCGTTGTTGTATTCAAGTCGGATCGGGAGAGATGATCGGTTTTTCATAAATTTCTTCGTAAGGAGTAAGAATAAAAGGTACAAATTTTCAGAAAATGAACCTTATACATATAGCAAATTATATATAAAGTTTGCGCGAATTTCAATTTGGCATGGTGGTCCCCTGCTATGAAATATGATACAATTTCCTCCAAATGATAATACACGTGAGGCAGTATTACATTTGGACCCCAATAATACTTCTTTGCAGACTGTTTACACGGCACAATTGTAACTGTAATTAATATATAGTTAATAGATTATGACAAAAACTAATGCCACACCGTATACATTTGTATGGTTTTAGTCCGTGCAGCTTCTGTCTTTAACTTCTTTTTACAAGGTTTATATTCAAACATGTAATAGTCCAGATCAAAAGTCGGCTTTGTTCTGTGTTTGTTATGTGTATATATATGTGACCAATATTTATTGAATATATGACGTTCTAAAAAATAATAATTCTTATTGTCTAAAAAAAAATTAAAAAGTGATCACGTGTCTTTTCTGTTTGTGGTCATCATAAAACGTGGCTGTGAATTTGAACTCTTCGTTATCTGAAATAGGATTGAAGGATGTTCTCTTGAATGTTTATTTCGATTCAATGTAGACTGTTCAATGAAGATTCAGTGAAGATTCAGTTCATTGCGATTGAAGACTGTTCTCTTGAATGGACTTTGCAATGCATACTTTACCTGATAAGTGAGTTAAATTTTACAATTTAACACCCTGTCACCTCCGCATAAATACAACATCAGTTCATTGTCCAGAAGAAAATAACGAAGAAACGGTCAGTGTAACTATATTCATTCTGATAATGCAAACGTTGTTGAAATATTTTCAGAATGTCTACCACCATTTTCTTTAAATGGGTAGAAATATGATAATAGCTTGTATCACCCATGACTTTGCTCTCATGTCACACGCACATACCCACACGTCACGTGAGTCTTAGCTAAAGTTGCCACTGCAAGAGGAAAGCCACGTGGGGTAAAAGGATGCAACCAATAGCAGTTATCAACAAAACTGATATTATCATGCTGCTGCAATACACTGGAAAACATTTATTCAATTCTCACTGACTGCAAATCCACTGCCTGTTCTGACTCAACGCGGCTCCGTATCCCTGCTCGGATTAGCCACTGGTTTTCCATTTCCGTCAACGCGGTGTCAAACGCAACCATATTCATTACTCTTTCTTCACAAGCCATCAAATACAGCTTAATAATTGTATTGGTACTGGTTTTTTCACTCCGCTAGATTATTTACTAGCGTCACCAGTCAAACCCATTACTATTGACATGGCTCCAACAACGATGCCGGTTGGTGTATATAAAATACTTAATGTAGTCGTGATTCCAGCCATACCTAGATCAACAGTGGCTGCCGAGGCGATTCTGCAGATAGCTTATCTGACCACTTACATGCGTTTGTATTTCACAAGCAGTTGTTTTTCAATTATGTCGGTAACATTGTTCTTCTATTAATGATCGCGAGTATAATTGTTCTATGGGCTCGCCTTGTACAAATGCAAGACACACATGCACCCTAACCATCTGCTCGTTTTACTGGTACAACTGCCATATGATCATAACAAATATATGCTTGGGGAATACTTATATCTGCAGCGATTGTGCGTTCTGGGAGCCAAGTACTGCGTTCATATTGAACCACATTGAGTGTACCCGTGGTTCGTGTCTAAAACGATCTTTCTTGTTTTCGCCCAAGACTTGTTACAAGGACCGTTGCGTCCATGCTGAATAATAATCTAGATTTTTGTATTCTTTGTTCAGTCATTGTTGGTTTAACATACTCAAGGGGAAATGCAACCAGGGAGGATTTGTCAGTGAATCCACTTCATCGTTGCGGTAACAATCCACGAATGTTTTACGCTTGGCTGTGCAATCAAGAACCAGGCAGTTTCACGTGTTAATGCCATCAAGCCAAGCTGGTCTCAAGTTGATACTGGTACACCAGGGTGGTCCCAACTGTCAATTTTCATCTGACCCGTTACAAGATTATATTTCAGTGTTTTCGATGGTTTTCACAACGCCACTTGTCAAAAGTGGAACAATATCACCATACATGTTAGTATCCAATGTCAGCTGGTCAAACACCCCGTCGGCAAATTCCGTAAGTTCATCTCCGCGGTCAAATTTATATAATGATGCATTAAATCTTAACACAAACACCAGCGACATTTTAGTGCACGACTGGGTACACGCTGCGTAATTTGACCTGATTTTCATCTCTGGCAATTAATGATAATGATGAGACTTATTTCAACAGTTTTATTACTTGGCCTGAAAAGAGTTACTAACTGAACCTCACCCTCGTGCTGATTTACCACCAATTCACAAGATTCTCGAAAATAAATCGACCATCTGCTAAGATTCCCTCGTCAGTTTTTTTTTTCATTTACTTCACTAATTAATATGTTTTGCATATACTCAGTGAGGTCACGTCTATGCTGTGCCGGAGGAACTACATAATTCATGAGGTTCCAGACCGCATAAAGGACACAAAACGGTCTTCTATGGAAAGTGAAGAGATTAGCACAGAAATCCACAATGTTCATGTTGACAGTTCAACTTTGCCAACAACGGCACCTACATCATACTAAAATGCATCGTTGTCAATGCCTTTTCCTTGTAACATATCGTAATGTTTGGCCTCAAAGATATCTTCTTGAGAACATCTCTGAAAAACCGTTAATATGTGACCGATGGAAATGGAACTGGGAGATCTCACTGAGCCTCCTTGAAGTTGTTGTCGATGCTGTAAAAAATCAATGTTTAAATGTTCGTTGCCGCCAATGAGTATAACCGCGCGAGCAACAAGGTAAGGTTGAAAAGAATCGTGATCAACAACAACTGTTAAATACAGCTTGTAACCTGCATTATTAGATAGGTCTGTGTGAAAGATCATTTTCCTGTCAGCTGATTTCGCTGTCAACGTTGTTTCATTTTCCTTTCAATAGGTGGTTTACCGTGCGCTGCTAAACAATACCATGCAATTGTTGACTTATCTGTCTTTGTGTCTTCAGGGTCATCGCTGTTGTTGTCATGTATAGGTTGCCCCTAAGTTTTCATGAAATTAAGGTATGATAAAAATGCAAAGGAAAGGAGTTTTCAGCTAGTGATAGAGTTCTGGCTCTCATGCCCATACCACAAAATCCTCTTCAGGCCAAGTATTATGGTCCTTCCACAAAATCAACGTTGCCTTGTAGATGTGCTAAAGGAGCATGTTGAGATACATATCCATGTTAATCATGCAAGTAATTTAGTTGTACCTTTCCCACTCTGTGATTGTTTAAGCTATGGAATGCAATCGAACTGTATTGACTTTGGGGTAACACATTTTCGACATTTAGAAATTATGAATAATCTGGACCAGAAACATTCGCATTCGCAGCAACAAGAAAAGAATGAACTAAAACAGTTATTACTTGAATATGAACATTTATTTCCAGATGTTCCGACAAGAACAAAGAATATCTACAATTACGTTGAAATTGTAAATTCCACACCTGTGAAACAACACCCCCACAGGATGAACCCTCTCAAACAGGAAGAAAACAACGATGACGTCATTATCTACAACTTCACCTGGACATATCATTTAGCAACAAGTCGGAAAGTTTTTGACATACTCTCTAATTCAAATTTTACCATTAATTTATCCAAACTTGAGTTTTCCCGTGCTTGCGTAACATTTCTAGGACATATGGTGGGACATCGACAAGTATAGATGCTAAGGTCAATGCTATCTCTGAATTCCCTGTGCCTATCAGTAAAAAGCAACTGATGCGATTTTGGGGCATGGCTGGGCATACAACAGTTTGTATTTTCTGCCAATATTCCCGAAAATCAAGGGCATTAAAAGATTTCATCAAACTCTAAAGATTATGATTCGGTCATATTGCCTTGATACAAGAAGATATTGGGATGACGGTGTTCATTTGCTATTGTTTAGCTGTTAGGTTTAAGCACTTTTGGTATACGCGTTGTACATTTTGTCCGTGGTCCTTTGGCGTTTTAAAAATGGAAACCTCCATCAGACGGAGTTTCAGAGATTAATGTTCTGGACTATGTCTCTGATTTCAAATATAAGCTGTCAGAGACTTGTGAAGTACAAGAACTAATCTGCACTTCACTCAGTCGAAAATGAAATTATGCTATTACCAAAATCACCTTTGGGTTAAATTGTTTAGTCCTTAAACAATTAAAGAGAAAGTAAATGATTTAAATTATATTGTTAACACTAAAGGAGGCGGAAAAAGGAAAGCTTGTCATATAAATATCCTGAAAAAGTATTTTGGAAGACGTATTCCAGCTAATCATTAAATTAATTTAGTTGTACCTACAAGACACGATGAGAATATAACTGACTGTAGTATATTTAGTTTAAACAACCTTCGGAATTCAGAAATATGAAACAATTTGGACCAGGCACTTTCACATCTATAACCACAAGTAAGACGTAATTAAGACAGCTATTAGATAAATATGATCACTTGTTTCCTCGTGTTCCAACACGATCAAATAAAATCGATCGTGACTTTGAAACTACAAATTCAACACATGTGAAACTAAATCGATACAGGATGAATTCATTAAACCGGAATATCTAAGAAAGGAGATTCATTATATTTTGGAGAATGGTTTTTATACAGCCAAGTAAAAGAGACTTGAATTCACTAGTGCCTAAACCAGCTGAGGCACTGCGTAATTTTCTCACCCATTCGGCAGAGAAATCTCGCTGTTTTGCTAACCTTACTTTTCTTATCTCCGCCTAGTCATCTCAGACCAGTCGTCGCAGTCAAGGTGTCTACGCGCTACGGACTACTTTATCAAGAGACGCAACCGTTGTTGTCTTATGCTTGGCTTGACGGAGTTATTTTCCGATGAAGCAAACGCTAAAACGTTGGGACATTCAACAAAATATATTTTGGAGGAGAGAAAAAAAAATAACTTACAAAAAGAAGATTTAGAAAGAAAACGATAAAGATAAGACTGAAAGAAATGGACTACAAGCTAGGAAACACCCTGATTCTTAATGGTAGGAGAGCAAAAAAAAACCGTAAATGTTTACCACCCACTGGGTACCTATTCCATGTATACAGTATGCTTTTTGGACGATGGAAGTCTCACAAATTAAGCTAAACATGAACTAGTAATTTCAGAAAATTCACCAAAGCATGAGTCAGAAGATCTTTCCTTCGTTTTTGATCACTGTGAAACAAATGAATTAATTATGTCTCTGAAACCTAACCAAATGTCATCGGAGAAAATAACTAAATCAGGAGTGGTCAAAGAGAGCAGATTTACATAAGTGGAGGAACAATTTGTAACAAATTTTATTTCAAAGAATGAAAATGTGAATACCAAACGCAAGACAGTGGGACATATAAAACTACTAGAAGAATATCTTGATAAAAACAATGAGACGCGTCCTTTCCATGAAGTGCCGGCACATGCCCTGAAAAGCATTCTCTCAAGATTTTTCCTTTCAATTCGTCATAATGATGGAAGTGAATATGAGCCGACAGCATTGAGAGGTAAAAAAGGGCCTACATGTTGACTGATAAAACACAAGTGAATTTAAAATATAATGTATGCGCACAGAAAATGATGCATAGCGCAACTGATATACTTTCAGTTTGTTAAAACAGAAATGAACTTTTGAATGAGTGCAAGAATGAATAATAATTACCCACACAATATTATGTAATGAGCAAGAATTATATTCATATTTTAAAAAGGTAAATTAATCCCGAACGTTGATGACAAAATATGGACGGGGGGGGGGGGTAAATGCTTTTTATAAATAATTATTTTTTATTATAGGTATGACGGGAAGTTTTGAACGATATCTGAAGCGAAACAGATAAAATTGCAGCTTGGTTTGTGGCCTGCAGTTTATCAATCAAGAGAGGCCCTAAAAAGTAAACAGAAAGATCTGAAGAGGAAAGGACAAGGAAATAAACCCCAAGCCATAACTGATGATGACATAAAAACCTGTATGAATATTTGCTTTTGGACCCCAGAACACCGTCAAGTTTACTGAACCTTTTATGGTTTAGTAAAATACTTGGCACTTTGGGATACGTGAAGGGGGGGGGGGGGAAGGGGGAAGCACAGAAGCATAAAGTAGGGAGACAAAACATTAAAGCAAGATTGCAAACTTAAACTAGAATATTTAAAGTTTAACAAGAGAAAGACGAAGACAAAGACAGGGAAGGACATAAATAACATCAGAAATGAAAATCCAAGGATGCACACTAACCCTCTATTTCGAGATAGATGTCCGGTAACTATCTACAAATGGTTTATGATTTTTGTAACCCTGACCATCCATTTTTCCTTGCCCCTGTAACTCACGTGCATGCACCTGGGCAAAATGAGCAATTGCTTTTACGTGCTAATGATAAAATGGCTGTGAAAGTAAACATGTCCGATTTGGCTTCGAGACGCATTACAAACTCAAGCGTGAGAAATATATATGTCAGAAACTAATAGAAAACAATGTTTCAGACACTAAGGTAATACACATCACTGGCCACAAGCATCCCAACTCTCTCAACAACTGCAGAAAACTTAGTAACAGTCAGAAATGTGTTATGTCAAACATGCTTTCTTCTAATTTTGTTTAAACATCTCCCTTATGCCCCAACTGAATAAAACATCTGCATGCTTTATTTGATGACAAATAATGCACTTACCAGCCAGAGGGGATCACTTATCTGTCCACACGTTATTACAAAATCAAATTTCTCTGTAACAGATCTTTCTACTACTAACAGCAACACTTGACATATTTCCAAGACAGAAAATATAAATTTTCCAATAAACCGTGAACTTGAAACATCATCACAAGGTTATCGGCTAGGGTGTATTTGGAGGGTCTTTCATAAAGGGTGGTAATTTTACAATCAATATTAATTACAACACAAGTATGTCACAGTTTCACCTCATCTAAAGAAAAGGAGAGTTATATACGATAGTGACACAGATCTCTAACTAACCGTGAATAACCCAAGCACGGACACTCATGCTAAATGTAACTTTTCTTTATAACAATTGCATATACACTACAATAGGGTTGTGGGCATATTATCGTTTCATTATTTACGATATAATTATTCTAAATTGGAACTGGTGAAAATGAAACATTTTCTTGTGATAAAAAGAAACTATTTATTGTTCGTTTCATATAAAATCCATATATTAAATATGATAATACCTCAATACTATGCAACGTTTTATGTTGTTATTTATCTTGGCTCACGCATAAAAACTGTACTTCGGATGGCACGGTCACGCCACAGTTCTCATTAGCATATTTGTAGTAATGCACCGCATGTCAACATGTGTGCGTGATCTATATTGCACAAGCGAGAAGCTCTTTAGCTCTTTTTACATTAAAGAAATTATTGGGTGAGAAAAAAAACTATAAAATCCCAGTCGCGAGGTTACATTATATGTCTCCTACGAGGCTTGCCGAGTGGAAAGACAAATAATGTAACCCCTTGACTGGGATTTCCTTGTCGCCGTCCGCACCCCACCATATATACTATATGTACTGATTATAGAGCAGTCGACATTGTCACCAAAACAGATTAATTTCAAATGCCAAAAATATATGACTGCATTGACTAAAATGGAAATGCTAAATATGTCATTACATTTGACCTGTTAGAAAGATTCTGCCTAATTCCACTCACGGAAAGAGCAAACTAAATGTTCGGCATTTGCAATTCCAGATAGACTTTATCAGTATAAAGTGATGCCCTTTGGTGTAAAAACAATTTTCCGTCAATAATCCAGCGTTTGATGAAAATAATAACATCAGGTCTAGATACTTTTGACGAGTAAATCGATCGCGCCATCATATATAACGATACCTGGAAAGATACTTTAAAAAGCATTCGGATATTCTTTGATGCAAATGTGACAATTAATGTAGTTAAAATTGAGTTTCACCGTGCTTGTGTTGCATTTAGGACCTATGTGAGACAACGTCAAAACAGACCTATCGAAGCTAACTTCAACGCTATTTCTGAATTCCCAGTGTCTTTTAGTAAAACGCAGCGTATGCAATATTTGGGTATGAATGTATTTTATATGGAATTGACTAAGAATATGACATCATTGCTGAACACTTGACACGTTTGTTGAGTAAAACAAGCTTTCTTTCATTGGTCTGACAAGTGTAAAGGAATCCTTTGGCAAATTCAAGGTCATACTTAAGAGTGGACTAGTTATTTCAATTCCAAATTTCAGTCAATCATTTTAAGCTGTTGATGCTAGTGATGTTGGGGCTGGTTAAATATTAACTCCGGAAAATAAAAATTATTATGGATTATCTTGTCTGCTATTTTCCTGCAACAAACGAAACAAGCACCAGATAAATTATTCCACAGTCGTTATGTTTTGAAGAAAAAAACTCCGTATTCTGAACACATTTTAAGACTTTCTCAGTGTTTGATTTAGATATCTGCATTTCATATTGTCTACAGTGGGAGGGTCGCACGATTAAATGAGGAGTTGCGAGTACAAAAAAGAGTTCGATGATTTCTCAACTTCTCAGTCCATCCTTCTTTAATAAATAATAGAGGTGGTTTGAACGGCAGCTCTCAGCATACGTTCGATGTATGATCCGCAGTATTGATATAAAACTTGATCTGCACTTAATAACATAGACACGCACATACAGTCAGTATGCTATTTTGTCAGAGGAAATTAAATTAAGTATTTTAGTGTCAACTATAGTACATAATTGAAGGGTGTAAATTTAATAATGGGAAAAGTAAATCCGTTTACAAGCCAATTGGTGTTTCTCAAAATACTTAGTACACTGTTTATTCCCCAACCAATAAACAGGTTATTTGGCTGTAAAATAAGTGGTGGTTCGATTGAGATTAACTAAAGGTTCTAGAATGGAGCAATCACATTGTAAAATTAGGTCATAAGCTGATTTGCATTGATCCCTTGTTCAGAGTTTATCTTATGTTTTAAATTGTTTGGAAGAGGTGAGACAGTTTTGAAAGTAATTATGCGCTGCTATGGAGATATTGAAAGATGAAATAAACAAAATGGTGTACTGTAATTATTAACAAAAAAAACATAATACCAAAAGCTAAAAGATCCGATTATTAAATGCTATCAGTTCACTTGTAGTCGTTGGCTTAAAGTTTTATGACTTTGTGGTTCGTGCAAGTGACGAATGTTAAGTACGACGGAAAAATTTAATTGGTTTCTAATCAAACCAAATTGACTCCTAAGGTAAAATAGAAACTCATTGCGTAATTAAAGCTAAACACTCTGTCTTGACGAGAACAGCACGGACTGTTATATAAAACATCTTCAGTACCTTTCACTAAACACCTAAAAAGTCATATTCATTTTCCAGAGAAGTCATCTAACTCTATTTTACCATGCTTTCCTGCAATGACGTAAAAATAATGCCTCATAATTGTGCCTTCACGAGAAGGTAGAGGGCTAATGTAAAGACGGGATAAATTTGTACTGGATGAGTTCTATCAAGATCATCTAGGGCTTAAGTCATGGCATAATTTATGAGCTATCTCATAATGTAAGAAGGATAAACGCACATTGCAATGGATTAGCTAACTCAAGAAGAAAAAAGAATGGATAAATTCGTGTTATGCTAGATTAGTTTTTTCAAGATTAAAGAAGGAAAAACTTGTTTAATAAAGGCGAGCAAACTACTTGTATATTAAGATCAAACCAAAAAATAAACCCGTGTATATTGCAGGATCTGTATCATAAAGGAAGGGATATATCCGTATCATACTTAATGATCTAACTTGCGAACTTCCTGACTTGAATTTCGATGAGATTGCATCGAGAAGCTTAGATGATTTTATGAATGTCAAATTTCCACGATTTTTAAGTTGCAGCGTTCAATACCGTTTCTTAATAATGCGATATATATCGGTCAACCACGAGTTAAATTCAAGTGCAAGCATCTGAACGGAATCCACTGAATGACTAGTTCAAGTGAAGATGTTGACGAATTTTGCTTTTAGACCCCAGAACACCGTCAAGTTGCGAAGATAACTCTTGTAGGTTATTCATTCGTCTGCTGAAATCATCTGTTTATCGACCGTAATTATTATCACAGATTTTGCATATCAGGAGAATTTTTGTTCGACAATTTAACATCTGACAGTTCGGAAAGCTAACGCCTGACGCTGAAATATCGGTACGGGTTGGTCTTAGGCATATGTTTGAATGATAGGCAGCGCTTGCGTTTGTAAGTGCGCGTGATGAATCTCTAATTTTGTCCAAAGTTGCACTGGCTCGTACCAGACAGTCCTAGATATTTCTGGGTCTTCAATGTGTAACCATGGGAACATTTGGAAGTATGACTTCTGAGAAATTTGGAAGATTCGATCGAGAGCCAATGTTGCAAGTTCGGGGTAAATGGAATTCTAAGATTATGTTTTTGGAGGACTTTCCTATTGACGAAGATAGTTTATAGCCTTGTCAATATATTTCCTTAAGTCTCTCTCGCTCTCTTTCATGTACATATTGAGCTCTCCGAGTCCCTTTTCAAGGTTGCCGGAGAATATGCATCTAATCCAACGCAACAGCAGTGAGGAAGGTTATTTTAATTACGTGCATTGGGGTGGCAGCTGTTAGAAGAAAATACCTGCGAAAATCAGCTGGTTTGCACAATACGTATTTTTCAATACACCCCTCGTCCTGTGCTTGAGGGTAGATTTGATTATCCAAGAAAACACTATACACGCTTGATAACTTTAAGTTGAAACTAATTGTAGGAATGAAGTCATTGGCTAATTCAAAGTAGCTTTTAAATTATCGCCTATTTTAATGCATTTAGATCATACGTCGTCTACGGATCTGTACCCGCTTAAAGGTATATGGGATACCTCACTGGTGAGCATGAAAATCGTGTCATAAGAAGATGCCACTGTTGTGCCCATTGCAGCTCCATTTATTTGTAAGAAGTGGTGGTTATTGAAAACAAAATTGCCAGACTTAACAATATGGGTTAAGAGCTTGGCCCTATATCAGTAGGAAGGACCAGGCAGGCCATTTCATGCATACTTTCAGGTTGATTTCTTCTTATTGTGGAATGACTGGAGTGTTGGTTTTTGTGGGTTTTTTGAAACTATTTAGTACTAAATTAGAATATGATGACAAGTTTTGTTCAGTGTTTAAATTAGAGTTCAGGTTATGGCACCAATTACCTTGGTAGCCACCCCCATACAAACTCGACTAATTTAATATCCACGGATACAAATTTGACTACGACTACATTCGTAGATAGCAAACACAATTGAATCCCCATTACCAATCTTTCCTTGAAAACAACATAGAAAGACAAGACTATTTGTAATTAATATCAAGATACAAATCGTAAATAAAATATCAGTTACCGTTGGCACAAACATGTACATTACATCCAACTTTATGTATAATGCATCTAGCTTTATGTACAATACATCTAACTTTATGTACAATACATCTTACTTTATGTATAATACATCAAGCTTTATGTACAATACAACTAGCGTTATGTACAACATCTAGCTTATGTACAATGCATCTAGCTTTATGTACAATACATCTAGCTTTATGTACAATAAAGGAACAGCATATAATAAATTCAAGGAAAGATTGGTAATGGGGATTCAATTGTGTTTGCTATCTACGAATGTAGTCGTTGTTAAATTTGTATCCGTGGATATTAAATTAGTCGAGTTTGTATGGGGGTGGCTACCAAGGCAATTGGTGCCATAACCTGTATAATAGCTTTATGTACAATACATCTAGCTTTATGTACAATACATCTAGCGCTATGTACAATACATCTAGCTTTATGTACAATACATCTAGAGTAGCTTCTCGAGGGTCGGTGGTTCTTTCCGGGGATTTCCCGGGTTCCTCCTCCACCATTAATACTGGCCGCCTTGTATAGCCTATCGTGTGCTGAAAAATGGCGTTAAACCCTACAACAACAACAACAACAATACATCTAGCGTTATGTACAATACATCTAGCTTATGTACAATACATCTAGCTTTATGTACAATACATCTAGCTTTATGTACCTTACATCTAGCTTATGTACAATACAACTAGCTTTATGTACAATAATACATCTAGCTTTATGTACAATACATCTAGATTTTCCTTCAAACTTTATCTAAGATTAACTTCTGTCGACTTCTTTATCATTCTCAATGAAAATGGACATATCTTTGTAAAATTATGTACAGCGGAATAATTAATGCTTATATAAGGGATGGGGTGGGGTATGTCACCATAAGAAAGAAACAAACATATCGACATAGAAAAACGTGTCTACTAGGATAATAAACAATTTTAAAATTAACGTTCGCTTATTGCACCGTAAGATTAAAAATGAATAATCTATTTTAATTGTTGTTCTTAAATATTGCCAGGAATATATTGCACTATATATTTATATTAAATGCTATGGATTTATTAATATGTAAGTGTAAGATGTTCTTCGTGCTTCTGTACGTACTTACACAAATATATAGCATGATGGGTGTTTGATAGCAGCCAATACCTAAACATTAAGGTCAAGATTAAAATTATAAGCAATAATAACGTGTATCTTAAAGGAATAAATTGTCAACTGTAAGTTTTGTTTTCCTAAGGTGAATTAGGGTTGATTACTTTATTGGGTAGAATATATAGTTCAATCTTTAAAGGAAAACATAGTATCAGGTAAAAAATGCAGACATATGATTTCTTTTTATTACACGAGTTGAACTGTAATCCATATTTCTAACCAGTTATGTTTCTCAATAACATTTTGTAATTTGTATCAAAATTGTGAACCACAAGATTAAGCGGCAGCACAATTTTCTATATTTGTTGCGGTCATCGAGCCGAAACAAATGTCTCTTAAAATTCAGTTTATAGCTCTGTGGAGCATTTTTAAAACTTCGAGAAAGCGCTTACGGGACTCGCGCAAACATAAGCCTGCGTAATACTCTAAGGGTATGCAACAATTGAACAATTAGTGAAAACAGTTAATATATGAAACATCTAATTATTTTTTAGAGTAATTAATTTGTATATTTCAAAATCTTAGAATAAGTTGGGGACCCGGATGGCCGAGGGGTTTAAGGCCTTTACGTATCGCCTCAGCCTAACCTCAGGTTTTGGCTCGGTAAAGGATGGTGTGCAAGAAAGCTAATCAAGAGCATTCTTTGCGTCGGGGATTTTTTCGGATTCTTCCATCACGAAGTATACTGGCTTCCGACATGTAGCGTGTGCTGGACAATGGCATTAAGCTCTACATAACGAAACTGAACATCACAACTTAGTATGGTGTTGCACTATGATCCCATTTATAGAGTACTAGTCCAATTCATTATGGATACGTTCATTTTCATAATGAATGACATGACAAAACCATTTGATTTTAAAATAATATGATAAATAACCTTTTGTTTGTTTTCCTTCAAATTATAAATGAGTTCTTGTCATTGACACTAACGAATATTTTTTTCGCTCAATGAGTTTAGAAACGTTGTGTATATATAACAAAATTCTAATCTTGCGATTTATTCAATTTGATCTTCTTTTCTAGTTGCATAACTAATTTGTTACTTCCTTTTTGTTTTCTACTGAAATATTTACAACTTGTCAATTATGTCATTTACTGTCATAATCTAATGCGAACTTTGCTATTTACTTGTTTAATGATGTAACTTCCTGTGAATGGAATGTTTGATTACGAGTTTCAGACTCCATTTACCACAAATGTTTGAACGCGGATTTGAGACTCTACTTATCACAAATGTCTGAACACTATTGTGCGATAACGTTATCCCAAATGTCTGAACGCTTGTTTGAAATTACTTTTATCACAAATTTTAAATATTAATTTGAGATTGTATTATCACAAATGTCTGAACACTATTGTGCGATAACGTTATCCCAAATGTCTGAACGCTTGTTTGAAATTACTTTCATCACAAATTTTAAATATTAATTTGAGATTGTATTATCACAAATGTCTGAACACTATTGTGCGATAACGTTATCCCAAATGTCTGAACGCTTGTTTGAAACTACTTTTATCACAAATTTTAAATATTAATTTGAGATTGTATTATCACAAATGTCTGAACACTAGTTTGAATTCTACTTAATACACATGTCTGAACATGAGCTGGAGAATACATTTATCATAAGTGTCTGAATACGAGTTTATCTTTATCTTAAATATATTTCCAATTTCCTGAAGAACAAAAGTAAAATTAGGTTGCTCAGATTTTGGAAAGTGTCATAAACGAGTGACGTTAGGGTCAAAGAAAGATTTTTATTAGATTGTGGAAAATTTGGAAAGACCATAAAAACATCATTCGAGTTTTACCAGTAATAGGCGAATCACCACGAAGAGTGTACCAAAATAAGAATATTTAGGAAATGGAAAATTATGACAATATGCAGTGCTCAATCAACTTGTGTATTTTATAGTGCATAAATATGTAGCTGCTCTTAGAAAGTTTGTTTTATGACTTTGACAAAACATATCTTCAGAACTGAACACACTGGATTGCTTGTGGATTGGAACGTGAAGTTTGCCTAAGGTGCTTTGAAAGAACTAAAATTTAAATGAGCAACTGAAACTGTTGCTTCCGGATATTCACACGTATATTATCTAAAGCTATCATAACAGATACAACCGGATAAGTCTATATACAGACTGCGATTTTCTTCAATGGCTGTTATCCAAAATGATTCTTTATTATATTAAAGACAGCTTATTATATTATGATATATTGTGTAACTGAATCGTAGCGTAGTTGTGAAATTATTATCAACGGATAAAGTTTGGCTTCATTTTCCACAAGGTTATTTTACCAAATATTGCAAACATTCCACTGTGGATTACACTAAAACAATGATTTCCTTATGACACACAAATGACACTTGTGCTACTGTTTTTTCATTTGTGTTTTGTTAGCAACTTTTAAATGTACATCAATGGCTCGCAAAAATTGTAGCTTTGGATAAATGCCGTAGTAAAGCAATCATTTAACTTGAAATTGAAGTGGGTTCTCAGTGAATCTTTCTTTTAACGAAACAATTTCATAAGAACAATAACGAAACAGTTACATCTCGGTAAAAATATGAACTGATACAAAATTATTTATAATTTTTTAAACGAAGAAACAACCAACACTAAAACATTTTACAACAAATCTAATACTTTTGGGGATTGCAGAACTGGATAAATACTGTCGTAACGTAAGATTGGGGCATGATCCAAATGGAATATTGTTTTTGTGTATCTTTTCACGTAATGAGGGTATTATTATTTTCTTTAGAATATGTAAAGATATACAAATCGGAAATCGAGATATAATTTGCAACTCGTATTCTCTGAAGCACTAACCACTCCCACCCCATTTTGTAACAGTGAGGGATGTTACTGTAAACAAGAAAGAAGCTCACCTACCTTCCTTCGACGATTTCCCTCAGTAAAATGGACAATACAAGCCGTAGATCCTCTTCTCTAATTTGGGAATTGTCGTGCAATTTTTCATGTGCTTGTTCTTGTAAAATGTCTTTATATTTTGTATCGCTTTGAAGGCTTTGAACTTGACTTGGATCATCTAGTAGAGCCATAATTTGGCCTGATATTGAGTTCAGTTCCACAGACGAAGATGGAATCACGCTCTGTTCTGACCTTTTACCAGCAAAATGAAAGCCGTTACATCTGCATACATTGCCACCTCTACCCATATTACATCTTGCGACGCAAAAATTTCTCACAAAGTTCCTTCTTTGGAGTATTTGTTTATTAAATGCATCTAAACCATAACCGGTACTCAAATAACTTATTACAATAATTGTAAGAAAAAGCAAATTTATGTTGTACTTGGCCATCTATATAATGGAATGGAAATTGAAGTTTTACTGTATCTTCAAATAATAGTCTGCCACAGCCTTGTTCCTTAGAAATTGAGTTTGATTTACTGCCAATGATTTGTAAGTGTTCGTACTGTTTTTTGCAGCTATCTAAATCCTCCCTGTCTGGACCATAAAGTCTTCGTTTAATGCTCACAAGACAAGTGGAAATTTATAAATGTGTATCTAATACGCTTTTCATTCGAAACTTCTTCCTTCCGCAACAGGTAGGCTTTTCTTCTCGCCGTTGGAAATTTTGTTAAAATCAAGAACTATCCCCAGTACTGATCGATATCTTACCTAGCTCAAAAGCTCTTCTCTGTGCAGGTAAGACTGGTGTTACCGGTTGTTTCCAATACTTAATAGTGATCCCAATCAACTGAAAGAGAAATCAAATGAAATTGTATCACTCAGCGGACCTGTTAAACACACATTGCAAAGACTACTGGCGACTTGCTATATAGCCATGAGATCATATTGAGAGGCGTCGCTAGTTTATTAATTAAAAGCCAATTCCCGTAGTCGACTAATTATTGATCCGCCCAGTGTGTATGGTTCTTGATTCCGGAATACACTATAACTCATAGTTTGTACTTCATAAGTTAGTTTGTCATGGGATGAGCCAATCAATTAAATTGATGACTAGCACATTAATATTAGTTTCTCTACACCCACTCAGTTTTCTAACTTTTTTTATGAAAAAACCTAAATTGTTCTATTCATCCAACATAGAAGAAAATTAATATTGTTATTAATAATTACTATGACGTCGTTGTATAAACCAAAATAGCCTCAACATTGTGAGTACAAAAAAACAAACACAAAAAGACGTTTAAACATGTTGAGATATATATATATATAACCGCTCACTCTAATTTGAATAATTGAATAATGTATATGTGAAAAGAATATTTGAATGAGTTGTGTTTGAGTTTTTCATTCAAGGAAATAAAAAATGCTTAAAGATGACATATAACATATGTTAAAAGTTAATAACTCGTGAATCCATTGAACAAATTTATGCGTAAACGAAAGATTTGAGTAACAAGTTCATTTGCAGCATAGGATGTCACTTACGCCAGGCCATTTTCTATTTTTCTTGTATTACGACTATTTGGCCTTAAAATAAGTAATATAAGTGCATAATTTAACAAATAATTAATTTCCCTGGAATGCATAGTGAAAATGAAAAACGAACATACGATAGTACGTATTAAATTCCAAATAATGCTAGAATTATTAACATGTCCTAATGAATAAACTTCTAATAACCTTTAGTGGTATTCCAAATAATGTCCAACGTTGAAGTTCTTGATATACCAATAGTGACCTGTAGTTTAGAATTTATTACTGTATCAATGGCCTGAATCGCAATGATGTACCAACATTATTTAGTTGATTCACAGTAATAAAATCTAAGGTTTCTTTGTTTTATGCCTGATGTCAGTATTGTATTTCTGCAACATCAAACTCATCTTAATAATCTCTGATTTTTGTTTTTCTTCTTGCCAATGAAAGCAAGGGTGTTGTATAACTGAATACAGTAAACGGTGAAGGAGCTGAACTAATATGCACTTCAAAGTGTTGCAAAGCCAGTATCAAAACCAAACTTTCTTTTTCAACTGTGGAATAATGTATCTGGTGCTTATCTAATGTCTTAGAAAAATAACACATTTCATGATCTACACCATTATTTTCGTCTTGAATCATTATTGCACCAACCCCAACATCACTTGCAACAACAGACATTTTAAATGATTGACTGAAATTTGGAGCTGAAAAAACCGGAGCACTCTTATGTATGGCCATTAACTTATCAAATGTCTAATGCCATTTTTTCAGCCCAATAAAACTTGGTTTTCTTGAGTAATAAATTGGTCAGAGGTTCAGCAGTTATGAAAACATCTGAGAAAAATTTGCGATAGTATCTAGTCATAGTAACAGTATGCGACAATTGGGGGTCAATGGGATTTCTAATTTTTAAAAACTCAAAATAATTTTGGGGTCATGACGGGAATTTAACAGGACTGACTTCATGGCACAGTACACTGAGAAAAGTGGCAATTGTGCTTACAAGTGGATGACCTCAGTGGTGCAGTGACGTAGTAACAGTGTTGATCTCAATACATGCTACACAAGGTAAGTATGGGAAATTCTATGTTACATGTGTTCACATAATTAACATGCGGGAGTCTAGATAAATCCAAAAGGGTTTATGGGGACAAACAAACATAATTGAACAAATGCTTAGGGCACAAAAACAAAACATATTTATTTGAAAAGTATCTTTTTTCGAAGCAAGGGAGTAACCCAAAAAAGGGTCGTTAGGGCTTGTTAACTAAAAGACAGTAAACATACGGAGTATTACATTGGTCTTCTTCACTTCCTTAACTTCATTTCACACAGGGACCTTAATAAAGATTCTCTTCAAAAAGCCTTGCCTACACATATGAATCCTTCTCTTTCAAATAGCCATACATGTAACCTTCGTGAGAGCCCAGGATGATTTCAAATACATTCCGTAGTCCGTTCTGGGCAATATCTAGAAAATTAGGGTGGACGACTTAACGTATGTTAACATCTTATGATGATAACAGGTGAATCCATGAGGTGAGCCTCTGGTATTTATTGTCAATGTTCGGATAGAAACAGATTGACATGTTTCACTAATCCAAATGAATGTTACAAAATTCAGGCAGAGCGCAGTATCTCTTCCATTCGGAAGAGAGCGTTAGATAAGGTCAAATACAGTATATAGTTTCACTAGGGTCCGTCCGCAGTGAATCAATGTGACATTGTTTAAGCATGGCGGAAACTAAGAAGATGCAGTGTGGTTGTCCTGCGGGGAATGCGAGCTGTGAGGGCATAGCAGGTGCCCTAACAACAACCATACCCCCAGAAGAGAATGCTTTTAATTCGAATTTAATCGATTTTCTCTCCTGTTCGCAAGAATTTAGACAGAGGCAGAAAGACAAATTAGTGACATTGTTACAACAGCAGAGAGACGCAAGGCATGCCATTGTCATTCAACAGCAACAGCAATTTGAGTAAAGAAGAAAACGAGAAGACGAAGAGAACAGAAAGTGCGAAGGATAGAAAAACGATGAGTCAAACGTTGTCGGTGCTACTAGACATTTTGGCAGAGTTAAGGTATCTGAGACAAATGTGTCAGACATTTTTAACACGTTCCAAGAGAAAAAAATCTTTTCCGGGTCAAAACGTCCAACCAAGTCATCACTACCTCAACACTGAGTACCCTGCGATACGAGCATCAGCAGCGATCACTACCATATCATCGAAATTAGCCGCTAAACAAGCATGCCTTGGTCGCGGAAGGGTGCAAAGTAGTTAAACTTTCATCGTGTCAAGCCATGAGGTTTTTTTAAAAAAAAACACCCAAAGGTCCTCTTCAGGGCCACCAACCTGTCCTCAAAACGGAGATTACTCAAAGATTACCAAGTCAAGTAAAACTTAAATTTTTCCCATGATGTCTGAATGATGCACGTGTGTGTGTGCGTGTGTGTATTTCCTTATTATTAAAATAAATACCAAAAGATATTTACGTTTCCTTTCTGATAGATTCTCTCTTTCTTTAAAAAAATATAATGAACATTTCATAACAGACCATTAAAGTCTATTTGTACTCTTTACACATGGCTTGTTTTGACGTGGTGCACATTATCTAGCTGAATGTCCTTTCTGCTGACAGATTTGGCAAGAATCTTGACAAGTATCTCGAAAGAAAGAGGAGTAGTCGGTCGTCTTCTCTGAAGTAAACTTTCATATGATGCCCCACAAGGACCTAAAAAGAAGCTCAGTCTGTATTGGCCATTTGACATTTGACTGCTTAAGGTTTAATGAATGAGCTGACTAACTTATGTATAGATCCTGCTGCATCTAATGCCTAGTTAAATGAAACTTTGCGGTCATAATGAAAAGATCGCACTATTATAACCAGAAAGAAGAACGTAAGAGGCCACGCCTCTCACACAAGCTGAAGCCTTGACTCAAATCCATTTTAGCGATTACGAAGACTACATGAGTGTACCTGAATCAACACCTTCCACGTCTTCCCCAACACCATGAGATGATACTCCAACGAAAGTCAGCTAGTATCACTCAAAAATCATTATTACAGTGTACCCTCAAGTGGTGCGCAGAACTCTGGTGTTTTGTGGCCAATTTACCTAGATGAAAAATATAGTCACAGGATTTATCGGATACGAATAATTTGGAGAGAGAAATGTGACCAAAGGTTTTGTAGTATAGACCAACACATTCATTGCGTAGAGAAATGTCGGGGTTGTTTAGCTTGACAACCCAGTCTTGGTTGACTTTCTAGGGAACCTTTGTCAGTCTTACGTGTTAACATCAACATCTCATGACATAATGGTTACATAAGAAAAGTGCTTGCCAACTCCTGAAATTGTGCTCTACTCGTGGATATGTCATACGCGCCAAGTTCACCTTGGTATAGGAAAGAAACGATGTCATATTTGGCATCAAATCGTGGTCTTGGAACATAATTACTACATTCAAAAATGCTAATCTTTTTTCATTGTCCCCACTGTAGTAAGATTCCAGAAGGATATGACAAATCTTTCGAGGACCCAACACTCTTCTCGTTTTCGCCTGATGCATCTTACACCCTATCGACGACACATGGCGTCCAGAGGGCACTGAACGTTACGGAGGCTGCCATCGTTCTGCTAGGGTGCTGGCGCACACTTTTTCTTGATACGAGGGACAGTTTCTTATGAAATACTGGTTAGAACAATGCACCAAATGCTCCAAAATCACCATGATTAGAGCCAAGCTCATCTACATGAGTGTTTGACAAGTACAGTTTAAACATCCTTGAGTTATTTGACCTTGCCATTGAGTCGAATTCCTAAAACGTTTGGAATGAAAAAAATGGCTCAAAGGATATTTTCTTCATCTTTTCAATACCAAAGTCAACCAACACATAGTCCTGCCTCATTTGCCAGGCTCGCACTATTACGACCTCGAAAATATTCACACAAAACAAAGAGAAGCTTTATACGCATGGTACCGATCTCACGCTTTGGACTACATCGACTTTCAGGACGAACTGTTAAAGGTTTTTGATCAGACATTGAGATATTATGACGTTAATGTGGAAAATATTGACAACTGTTTATGGAGCACGGAGGGACCGATCAATGAAGGAGGCCAACGTGAGCTAATTATTGTACCACAACCGATTTATGCCCGAGAAAAAAACTGTAGCGGCTGTCATACGCCCTCAAATTTCGGAGTTCATCAAACGTCAATACTCGACCAAACCTGGTTAAATTACTTGTTTGAAAAGGAAAGCAAATTAATAAAATAGGGGAACGAAATGGTGGAGGCTAAAAGTCCATTTGAAAATATTCGTTGGACTTAAAAGATTCTACTATCGTCTACGAATTTAATATATGCTTATTTTACTGACCCCTTCTTGTTATCCTCAGTATTACACGACAAAAAGAATTCTTAGACTGCACCAAGGAAGACTTGTACTAGAAAAAGTACAAACGACGTCTGAAGTTAGAGCACTAAGGATACCAAGTGGTTGAAATGTGTGAATTCGACTAAAATCGGCGTTTGAAAAGCGATCCCCGGTTTGTGCACGCCGTGGAAAGTTAAAATGTGGTGGACCCTCTGGACCCACGCGACAGTTTATATGGAGAAAAAACGAATGTCACATGCATACCGTACAAAGCGGTCAAGGAGAAATGAGAAGAAATGAAATACATTAACGTGTGTTTGCTGTATCCTTGGGTATGCAGATATTGTCACTTTCCAACAGGATACCCAGAAATGGTGAGAGAACTCATCGACATGAATCACATTCACCAAAAGGAAGGCTTGAGAAAATGCAGTCTTGCATCACACCAACTTGTACTATCCCCTCTTACCCTATATTTTCCAAGGAAGTTTCTTTTGTATGGTACCTGTGCCGAAACCTATAAGCACGATCAGCTGTATCACCACATTCAGGAAGACATATGCATTGATGAGCTTGGAGCTGATTCGTGAAGTGTATGTGGGATACCAAGTATTAGAAGTGTATTAAATCTACGACTTTCCCAATACAGAAAGTACCAAAGGGATGATGACCCCAGAAAGGCATTCTATCGGGCTACAATGATGCTATTTTGGAAACTCAAACAAGAAGCCAGCGGCTATCCATCCTGGTATAAAAAGACAAATTCAAACAGGAGTACCGTTCCGACGAAGGTATCACTTTAGACCACGAAGGAAGACGCTCGTTGCAAAAGTCCTGTGGAATAACTTGTGGAGAAAAATATCACAACCGAAATTTTTATTCAAGACGGATTACTTGGCAGATCACTTCCATTACTGCTACCTAATTTGAGACAAACGAAAGTATACTAAACACGTGGACGTTGTTATCAAAGATTTGATCCTAGGAAATTACGAAGAAGAACGTAACGACTGTGCATGGTGTAGAGACTAAAATAGCATTCAATCGTGTACCTAGAACTTCTAGTACAGCACACAATTATCAATAGTATTGTACAAGAAGTTGTTTGTATTCCACTTGAATCGTTTTGCTTTCCGTTCAGCAATACATTTAAACATTTGGCTTTTATATATTTTGTGTTCCATATCAAGTTTTGACTTTTGAACATTGAGTAAACGTGTATGAAAAGTGTTTAAAAAAAGAAGAAGAAAAAGTGCGATTTATGTTATTAACACCTTTGATACGGCTAGAAATTCCTCTTCTAACTCTACTCTCAAAGTCATTAAGAAACGTTAGATCATTCAACTTGGAGGCAATTCATCTTCGCAATCCCTTTAACAATTAATTGCTCGACCCAGTGGTTCAGACAAAACCGAATTTGTTAATCGTTTGATCCATTATAAATGCCGCTATTATAAATGCCCTATCGCTTCGTGTTGTGTTACAAGAATGGCGTTTGGCTTACAGCCTCTTTCAAGAAAGTCAAGGGGAACCAATCGTCTTTGTGGAAGGCATTCCTTGTGTCCGACGCGAGTCAAAAACACATGGTCATCTTCAATGAAATATTAAAAGACGAAGAAGAAATTAAACTTTGATTTACATGCAAACGGCTTTATCGTAATGCCTGTATCATTTACATTACTAATAAGTTGTTTTAACGAACTAAATCATATCGTACCATCAATGCTCATTACTTGGTCTTATTTAAATGACCCTGTACAAGTGTTATCCCAACAGTTAGGAACTCCTTAGATTATTTATGCACTCAAACACCTCACGCGTATTTACTCGTCGATTTAAAACAGCACACCCGATTATTAATGATTTTGTACCGATCGGTTTCCCGACTTGTGCCAAGAAGAAGGTCCTTAATTTACACGTCCCCATCTTCATGAGTAAAACTAAAAGCCTGTCACTTCATTTCTGTCTCACAGATCGTTAACATGACTCTTTTAATTCTTATCGTCCAGCCAAATGATCTCGTGTCTCGCACGGCATCAGTCGATACAAAAATCTAAGAGTGTGTGCTCAAGTACTGGAAGCCAGTCCCAAATAAGTTTTATGATGTTTTATACTGGCAGCGCGTCAATTACTTCAAGGCATCATTTACATCACTCATCAAACCAAACACATTTTTGAGAAACACAAAGTAGCCTTGTCACAATCGGCAGATCCGAGAATGTATTTTCAAAATAGAATCAAATAACTTTAAAACTTGGAGGCAGTGGCTCTTTAGAAGTTGTCATCATTCTATTCCTCTTAAGATGGGATCGTAATGTCACTGCAGCCACCCGCAAGGGAAATGCCTTTCCCCAAAGAGGTTCCAAGAAGAAAATACGGTGGAGAAATGATCAAGTGGCATCTCTAGCAAAAGAAAATCCCCAAGAAAAAGAAAAGTCCCAAAAGAAGAATTCTACCAGAAAGTTAGACCCGGACGCAACAATACTCGCCCAAACTGCGACCCTCATTGACCGTTGCTCTAGCCTTTTCGATTTTGCCGTTGCTCGTGATACGGACCAACCCGATTGATCACTCGTCTTCCCAATTTAATGAAAAAATGGAAACACGTTTCTAAGGGAACTTCTTCAGTGGCAGCGACCTATTCTTTAGCCGCACCGATAACCGCTAAAACTGTACCCTCCTTTAAGATCAAATTCAAAGAGAGATAAGGAGTATTACAAATTTTACTGGATTCATCCAAACAAGAACTGGCATAATTCATAGTGTTGCAAACAACTCAACGTCGAGTGAAACCCATCATAAAGAAGATACGACGTACCAATATAATTGGAGACACAGTATAAAAAGGACATGTGCCAGGCAATTCTTTTTACGGCTTTTGTTCCTGAAGGAAAAATAAAAGTTACCCAAAAGAAGTGCACACCACCAACACTCCCCAGCCAATAAAGGGAAAACAAAAATACTGCCTCCTCGTGTAGGACTTGTCGGGATTATCGAAATCCTATTACCCATGTGAGAAAGAAATAATAGATACGGTGTGTAAATGTTGTTTGAACCGCTTGAAAGGATTTGTACCTTTGTTCAAGCATCAGAACATCGGAACGGTTATCGTCAAATGGTCAAAACGGAAATACTCATTAGTCAAAGGAAAATGATGTTGGTGCAATGCAAAGGACTTTTACTTATGCCGATAGTACCCTTGTTCAAAGGAATAGCTACTCCATTTTGTCTGGGGGACTTACTGGACAAATCTTAGCAAGTACCAAGAAATACGAGGGAAGAAGGAGACTCAAAGGACTCCATTTCTGGATAGACCACATACGTGTACTTTGGAATCTCATGGAAGGACAAAACATGACTTTAGTTCAAAACAAACGGGTAATGAAATTTCATCGTTGGCAAGAACAACGAACCACTCATTTACTTCTCAATCCTAATCTCACCCAAATGTCACAGTTACAGCAAGAATTACAATCGCTGATAGATTGCACCGACTCGTCAGAAAAGGAAACATTTTAACGTTACGGTCAAGTGGTGAAACGTTTGCAACTCTCTCACTAGAAAGCTTTAGATGAAACAGCTAAACCGATTCTTGAAAGATTTAAAGGCTATGTTGAAAAGCCACCACCCCTCGTAACCAAGAGAGACACAGCAACACAGATGCAAGAAGAAGACGACGCATGAGAAGTCTTTCTAACGCTGTTGGCACCCATCCTTAGCAAGAATGCAACATCCTTGGTGCCACTTTCTAGCACTCCTCAAGGAGAAGAACTCAAAGTATGGGTTACAAAAATGATGTCGACCCATTCTTCCACAGAACTCAAAAAGAAAGAAGAAGAAAAAAAAGAAGTGAAAAAGAAAAGCAAGAAAAGGTGATCCACAACTGTAGGGATGTTTCCCGTTGCATATAAAGATGTGCGCTCACCAGTCTATTATCGCTGACGCCTCAAGCAGTAACATGCATTTAAAGTCAACGAAGCCCAAGCTCATCTGCTTCGTGTCAGGCAAAACCTGGAGAACATAAGGGTGATAAAATGGTGCAACACCGCAAACAAATGGTCTTTAGAGCAGAAATGAAGAAGGGTTAATAAGAGTGTGCAGAGATGTATAGGCTGCAGAAACATCTGAGACAGCAGCGACAACAGCGGACGCAATAGATGTTTTATGGATTGTAGAGTAAACGCAAAGGTGTTATCATGCTCCTTTCGCTGAAGCAGGCCTTATCACGTGGGAAAGCTGCCAAAATAAGGCAGATCTTTTAATGGCAAGCCAGATATCTAGGAATGAGATTGATCAAATATATATTTGTGTGTGTGTGTCTTTGTCTTTTTTCCCCTAATAAAAATTCATCTACCTACTCTGGTCTGCTTGGATGTGAAAATTTAGTGACGTGTCTATAAATTCCTCCTAACTTTGTTTGTTTGATAGTGTGTGTTTGGTATATTTGGTGAATGTCTGTACTTTTTGTTGCAGTATAGTGTGTCTGTATATAACAAGTGGAGAGAGAGTTTCTTTTAGGTCTGAGTAATGCATGTTTAATGTTAAAGTTTTGTATGTGTGATGTGTATTGTAGTTTACGTAAGTGTTGTTTCCTTCACGCCCGTGCTTAAGTCATATCAATTATAGTTTTGGAAATTCTGGCTACTCATTGTTGATAGGTCAACATTCAAAGAACGAGTAGATTACAGAAACGTTTGGAACGCCAGATGCACCTAGAGTATGCTCGTCACCTCTGGGAATAGCTAGCCATGTAAGCAATACACGAAGCAGGTACTCTATAGACCGTACAGAAAAAGAGGAGCAAGACACGAAAAATGTGGCACTTCTCCATATGATTACATGCGAAATCAAGCCTATGGCGATGAAACCATAACAACTCAGCAAAGAGTAGAGATTGTAAAATATAACCACTTTTAGTCGGTTCTATGAAATCATTCACCAGCAAATACTGAATTTTTTTAACATTTCTGTTTGAGAAGATTTTATTTATTAGAATTGATTGAAGATCTCGTGATAAGTTTTATTGACCCCTCAATGACCAGCCAATCGAGTTTCATGTGCTAGACTAAGAATTCCCTGTCTACACAAGTTATGATAGCCCACTGACCACTCGCACCGCGGGTACTTGAGCTGGTCCCCATTTTCATATACGGAATAACAAAATAACATACACATACTACAATGGGTTCATTTCGTGAATAACACATCTGAAACAAACATGATATCTCTTCGACGACAAGTGAATCCATACCTTTTGATTAAATCAATGCTAGAAGCAAAAGTGACCTTATAAAACTCTTGACCAGTGCCTGTGTCAGCTAAAGGAATATTCTCCTGCTAAACGTCATTCATTACCATAGCACTAGTAGATGCACAAGCTAGGCATAAATCCGAGATTTTTTTTTCAATATGATCGGCCTTCTGTTTCAAACAATGCTTGTCAATTATTATTGGATTAACCACAACCTTAGCTACAGACGGGTAATTGCCTAGTAATACATGAATACCCTCTATAGGCAAAGGGTCACTGTCACGGGTACTGAGACTACGTCTGATGATAATTTACACGATGTAGAGGAACATTAACAAAGCCGCACTCTCCTCGCTGAATAAGAACACTTTCATTAGAAGACTATTTCCCAGAAAAAGACAAAAGTACCTGATCATAAAAGACTGACAAGCTTTTGTGTCTCTTAAATGTTATTACGGATAGGTTTGGCAGAATCACTAATATGTGATACTGACAGGAAAATGTGGATGTCACGAACTTTGCCAATAGGTGCACTTTGTAAAAGTAGAGCATAAATTTTACTTTAGTATTTAAAATTTTCAAAATGAGGATAATATTTATCTACTTCGTTTTTTAAAATGGGGTACTATCTAATGGTCAGAGTGCATCTAAACCTGAGCGTGTGTGCAAAGGAGTGGGGGTGGGGTGTTTTCCACTTAATATAAATCGATATATATTTTCTTACTTTTCTCTTTGCATTTGAATTTATAGTAGCCTATCCTTTCTTTCCACTCTCTGCAATTGCAATTCAATTTCTTCTTTATTTAGCCGTATTTGTCTCTCTCCTCTTTTTGCAATTGCATTTGTTTTTCTTCTGTCTGTAACTCCACATTTTTTAACTAGATTTCATTGGTATCTTTTAAATTCAACTTGAAGTTGACTTACTAATCAAATCCAATGCACCTTTATCCAAATAAATTGTTTCTACCAAGTACTGGACCAAAATAGTTTTTATTTCTTGTTTCGTTAAAGACGCCTACGCCTCCGAAAGATCATATTGTCAGGAAAGCTGGAGTAATTCTTCCTTTATCAAGGACTCTAACTTTTCATGGGGCGGATTTAAAATAAAAAATTTCTCTTCAAACGACATTGTGAAAATGTGTTTGCTTTGATATAGATTTCTCAAATATGTCAAATATACTTGAGACTTAGAAAAGTCCGAAACAAAGGAATTTAACATTCGAAAGCAAAGTTTTCAGAAGTACTTTAGAGAAATTCGTAGTGTTGGTTTAATATTATGATCATTATTAATAGAAGTAAACATAATTATCTTTGTCTGAGTCAAGGACATTATGCTCACCATGTTCTTGATTATAATTTTAGTAACCGACGTTGTTTAATGTTGGCTTGGACTGTTCTGGGAATGAACTTTTTTCACTGGTTTTAATTGTTTGCTTGTTTCCAGTTGTGTGGAATTTAATGCCATTTTTCAGCACATCACACACTGTCTATGGCAGCCAAATACTTGATATAGGAAGAACACGGGAAGAACCACACACTTACGGGAAGCTACTGGCAAGTTTTCTCATACACCCTTGGTGGTCAAACCTCGACTCGAACCTTGGCGGAGATAGGTGGGACGTGAATTATTTGTACAGGCGAGGACCTTAGACCACTCTGGCACCAGGGGCCACAGTTTCGGACTCGCAATCCAAGGGTCGTTGTTTGGATTGCAGCCTTGGCCAATTCGAGTCGTCTTCCAGCGCGTGTTCTTGTGAAAGTTAAATAGATGTATTGCTTTGAAAGGACCATAAAAATCAACAGTGATTTGTCTAGAGAGTGTTATCCAAATTAGGATAAGACAATGTTAACATGATTACCAAAGTAGAAGATCTGTTCATGAGCATAAGCACACAAGAGGGTCGAGTTAGTGTTGTAATAATGCTGCATAAACTGTACACTGTCTTACTGCCCCATCACAAGATTCATCACCGTTGTAACTTTAGGTGTCAACCAGTGGAAATATTAACTTGAACGCGATTTTAATGAATCTTGAATCTTCATTACCTCCAAAAGTGTTAGAAACAAATCCCAGATTTTTTTATGTGCCACGTTCTTTCATGTTACGAAATACGGTCATTACACGTTTGCTTTAAGTAGGTATACTAAAGTAAACCGAGATAACTAAAAAGGAACGGATGGCTCGACTGACAAAGTTAATTATCTTCACTTGCAAAAGAACGATGTCATGCTATGTGGATGTGGCAATATACTGGCTTTAAAGTTTCCATTACATGATTCATTATGGCTCTTGATGACAACTCTTTGCATAATCAAGTTTGGATTTTGATTGTGAATTTAAGTGTTGATTCCTTAATGGTGCAATCTTTATGAATAAAGACAAGGACAGCAGTCTCCATTTTTGGTTCCATATAGTAGAGTAATACATGTAGATAACTCTCTCTCTCAATGGGTGTTTCCTTCACATTTTTCTTGCGATACGAATCGTTTCTTGGTCATAGAAATGAGTCTGTTTTGGTGACGTTGGTCACTTTTCTGTAGTCAGTGCACATACGGACATAATCATCTGGTTCGGCACAAGAAAACACGGCGAATTCCAGTTTCTTTTGCTTTGTCCAATAAAGTCCAACAAATATTCAGCGTCATTTTTCAAACATTCCTGCCGAAGAAAATTCATCCTGAAAGGTTTCTGTCTTAAGACTTGGAATCAACAATTACTATGATAATAGATTTTGTTCGAGGTGTAACATCTTCGGAATAAGTGCTCATATTCACATATTAGCTGCTTTAAATCATTCTTTTCCTGTGGTTGTAGCTGTGAAAGCCTATTGTCCAAATTCTTTACTATCTGATTATTTCTAAGGCTGGTTGAACCAAAGTCGTAACATTATGGTTGTACATCACTATTTAATTGTCAATGGGTCGAACAGGAGTAACTAAATTTACAGAATGGTAAAGCTATCTTAACATATTTATATGACTGATTACGGTGTATTTTCTGCTTCCAACTCCCAAAATTTAAACCACTTTCTTTTGAACTTTGTAGGGACTATAATATCTAACCTGAAGAGGAATTTGAAATATTGGCAAGCGAGACAGATCTTTATCATCAAATCGGGGTAGAAGGATATAGTCAACGACACTGGATTCTACAAATGAAAACTCATTATGAAACAAATTTATGGATGAACTCAATTATAAGGGTGAACAAGTTACTATTTTTGTATATGAAAATTTGGCCATAATGCAATCTATATTAATGATATGCTTACACATTTGGGATCTAATACTGATTGTGATAGTTTGAAAGCCAAATGTGGTTTCAATGTGGTTTCAACGGGAATTTCGTTAGTTTTCAAGCTATAATTTAACGTATAAAGTTCTTAGGATAAGAGTTATCGTTAGAAGTAAAGATATTTACTGACCATTTATCTCTTTCCGTTTGCACATTGTATTTAAAAAGAATAAAGGGATTACAGACCTTAACAAATCACGTTTGAAAACGGATGTTAACCCAAATAGTACACATACATGGAATTAAATTTTAAATTTGAATATGGATGTGTAGCGTAACATATATGCTATAAAAAATTGCGATAACAATAAACTCAAAATTACAATGGTTTCAATTTCGTGCTACGCACACAATTTTATCAATGATTTCACTTTTGTACAGAATAAAATTGTTCGATACCGATCAATGTACTTTTTCGTAGAAAAATTCCAGGAAAAAATCCTGCATTTATTTTAGGAATGTAAATTTTAAACATTTACATTATATATATATATATATATATATATATATATATATATATATATATATATATATATATATATATATATATATATATATATTGTGCATGTGCAGAGTCTGTGAAATTAGGAGTTAAAAGTACAGATGGAATATATAAGCAACCTTTGGATTTTTGTCTTCTAGAAGAAGATAAATAAATATATATATATATATATATATATATATATATATATATATATATATATATATATATATATATATATATATATATATATGTGTATGTTTGTCTCTGTGTGTGTGTGTGTGTGTGAGACAGACAGATAGACAGATAGACAGAGACAGAGACAGAGAGAGGAACGAGGAAAACTTCAGACCATGCTGTTAAGGAACAACTTGTATCATTGCAATACCATATTACTCATTTCTTATGTTCTATTTAACAGTGATTATAGCAGAGAAATATTGAAAATGAAATCCTTACTAAGATATTTATTACAAGAAAAGCAATAATAATAATAATAATAATAATAATATAAATTAATAATAACATTACAAAGAATATGCATCTAGCGTTTATTCGAAATAAATATGTACTTTTTGAGCAAAGAAAGTAGCAAATGTGAATTTTCAAAAATTTCGAAATATTAGGATAGATTTTATTATTTATATAGGTATTCAAACCTTGCGCAAGACAAATTTTCGCATGTAATTCCAGACTTATTTTGATTCTCAGTTCATAATTTTAAATGTCTATATTTCAATAAGGATTTCAATATCTCGCAACACATTCATTCATGAAAGGAAATTAATGCCCCAGTTTGTTTAAGATAGATCATTTATTTTGTCTTTAAATTGGTTAGACATACCAATTAAGTTACATTATTAACATTATTAACAGCCTAGTCTTGATTCTTCAAGAAATAAAGAGAACAAAAACGCAATGACCAAAACAGTGAACTGAAATTAAAATGAGGAGGTCGCGGGTTCTTCTAGTCGTACCAAAGACTTACAAAAATGATACTAACTGCTGCCTCGCTAGGCGCTTAGCAAGAAGAGGTTAGTGTTAGGACTGGTCAGCCTGGTGTCAGGATAATGTGAATGGGTGGGACATCATGCTACATGTCTGCGGTGTGATGCCCCAGTGCTAGACATCAATATAAACTATCACACTGCAGACATCATAGAGATATCACTGAAAACTTGTTAAAACTACGTTAAAAATCTAAATCACACACACACACACACACACACACACACACAACGGAAGAACGAAAGAAAGATAAAATGAAAATATGTTTTGTTATAAAAAAGAGATATTAAATGAAAGTTACAGTAAATGCATCGTTCTGTCTATGTATAGAAGAATCAAGGCAAAGGAAAGGGTTGTTCTTGTGTCAAATACACGTGTCGTGGGAGTAATATTCCTTATTCGGCCTTGTTTTCAGATTGACCAAAATCAAGATCCTTCATGTTTATGCTCTTTCCTGTCTTCCAGTCACTCTGAACATTGATCTTAATTGTATTAACATCTTTGATTTAATAAACTTAAGTACAGAGACACGCGTTTCATTGAGGAATGCAATATTAAAACTACTACACCTGTAGGGCATGCATGTAATAAAATTCAATATGGAAAGGCCAGATATTATCGTCTTTTCAACGTAATCGTATCAAAAATTGATTAATCTTTTCGCTATGCTAAACAGAGTTTCAAACGCCTCTCAGAATGGAAGCTTTAGACAAATTCTGGATAATTGATATTTTCGCCTAAATTAATTAGAATCGGACCAATCTTCCCTCTGTCGAATTAAAAGAAATTATAGTCCATAAATATAGAACAAACGAAGCTCCAAGCCAGGAAATTGGTTGCGACAGTAGCTAATAATTCTCTATTCCATTTAGGTTATCTTTATAACTGTTGCTTTTTCATAGGCAGAATAAGAAGATCGTAATAACAAGGAAATACGCTCTGTTAGATATCGCACAATGAGAGCATTTGATTTGGATTTTACACGCAGCTATAATCATTTTGGTCATATCGCTACGATATTGGCAGTTTGGCAGTTTATAGTGATATTTAGCTTTCTACATCACGCCGCAGACATGTGACATCCTGTCCCACCCAGTCATCCTGACACCAGGCCGACCAGACACAGGTGCTAGTACCATTTTTATAAGTTGTTGGCATGACTCAGACGATCACTTGACACTTGGATCCCCATATATTTAAACATAATATTACTGACGCTCAAGAAGACATAAACTAGATCATGTGTGATATAAGGTTAAAAAAAATTATACAAATTTTTGCCTGGTAATTATCTTATTTGCATGATCTACTATATGGAAAGCAGATAAGAAGAATAATTGATATTTAAATTTCCAAAACCTGAAAACCAAGTTTGTATATCATGCTTTTAAAGATTTCACCGTGTAACAAATTTTATATTTGTTGTTGTTCCTGGGTAGTAAGTGTTATTTCCTAAATGCTTATGCCTCAAAAGTATAGAAACTTTTCTGTTGTGACCAGGACAGTGATATTTTCAAATTTACCTTTTTTCCAGAACATTACAGATAGATTATGTGCTGAGTAAACTTGGAGTAACTTCCAGAACTTTCTAAAACTTTCCATTAATATAAATAGTAGTATGAACACAATGACCTTAAGACCACCAGTTCAGTTTAGTTCCAGCTGCCTAAGTGAATACATATCTGATTTTTTCTGAAACGGCATCAACAGACTGCAAGCATCAGGCAGATGTATTTTGCCATGTCTGCGGCCAATTTATCAAGACAAGAGCGAAAAAGTACTCCGTGGAAGCATCTACTAAGATGTGTGAGGCCTACAAGGCATATTTTGGCATGCCTGTCGAGGATCAAGACAAACCCTGGGCATCTTATTTCACCTGCGAGCACTGCAAAAAATTCTGTAAAGTAAGATGGACAACTGTTGCTCGGAATTTTATGTGATATATAATTTGTTGAAATTTTTTAAATTGTACAAGTTTTTAATTTTAAAATGTTTAACAATTTTCAATGTTCTTGAAAAAATATATCATATATGAAAAATGTCACGAGCATCTCTTACACATTAGTCATGGGTGAAAAAAATCTGTTTTTGTAGGATGGTTGTAGGAGAACCCACTGAGCACTCAAGCAGCTGCTACTTCTGCATGGTGAACCCTTCCAAACGTTGTACTAGCAATATTTTAGTCCGTTTTCATATGACCATTGTCACCCTATTTTTGATATTTTCACATTTAAGTTGGGGTGTCGGGTCAGAATCCATTCCCTATCGAAAAATTGGAATTCGCTGCCACCATTTGGTGTCGGCATGGGGTGGCCAATTACTAGCCGGCCCAGCAAACTTGCACGACCTTTCATCGAGCTATACCTGCATGGAATCGATAGGAATATTGTTTATTTTCTCACAAATCGTTAGCATAACATTCGTCATGTCTTTAATCCGCTGACAGACGAGACGGAAGTACGTCGTTGCTGAAATTTTACCTGGATCTGGCCATTTGCATTCCGAGTCACATGACTATACAAATTTCGCAACCTACATGTCAATGACAAGGTGGAACTAACCGAATATTTTTATTTTGAGTAACATAAGTGTGCACAAAATTAAATTTGTAATATTAGCTTATATCTAGCAATCCTTCTCTCTCGTACCTTTCGACTAAAACAACGTTTTTTTCTCTCCGGGGCCAATAGAGAACACACACACAAACAAACCAAGTAGCACGTATCCACAATAAATACGAACATTTTATCAAAACGAAGCAAAATTATCGAAATTATTAAAGAGGTAAAAAAATAAAGACAAGGAATTGAAGTAGGTGAAGTCTGAGCGCCATCAAAACAATTACTTACAATATCGATAAACAGCATTGTTCCATGTTTAAGATATTATTGAACAATGATAGGAAAATCATCCACGTTTCTAAAATGTTGGAACTAGCTGCAAAGAAACATTCTAAGAAAAGAATACCAAAAAATAAACATTCATAATCAGATCACTTTTCATGAATTGAATCCTAAGTTAGATTCTCTTTGTGACTGAATAAAATATTAAAAATAAACATTCTTTGAAAGCCGAGATTGCAACGATGGGAATTCAGATATTTAAGCAGCAAATAAAACGTACCTTTTTTTCTGCGATGATATCTGGGTGTAGATAACTTAAGGACTTTTAGGGTACAGCACCCTAGTAATTCATTGCAACAACGCCCATCATTCAATTTGTTTATTTGTATTTTCATTTAGGTCAGCTATCAGTGGCTAAACAGATTGGAGATTGGTGACATGCGACTGCGTTAGTCGTTTGCATTTGGTCTAATTCTTTCAAATTAATACTTATGTTATAGTCTTTGGCGAATCTATGCAGCTACTTCAATTACTTTCGTGAGCTTATCGATATACAGCTACATCATTTTTTAACAAAATAACTTGCGAATTAGGAAACGAATCTCACTGGAACAACCAAATTGCTAAAGATTCGAAATCTAACTTTAAAACGAAAATCTAAAGTTTTGATCTTCAAAGCAATAGCCCTGGTTCATAAGCGTTTGATTTAACAGTTTTTCAGTGTCGCTATTAATTAGTGTCATAGTATTATTACTACTACTACTACTACTACCACCACTACTATTACCACTACTACTACTACTACAGACTTTACAGCACTTTTTATTGTAAAACTTTGGTTTTAGTAGTTTATATTATATCTGTGATGCAGAGACCAGAGACGAATAATATATATATATATATATATATATATATATATATATATATATATATATATATATATATATATATATATATACTAAGCGGTACAGAGCTATGGTGCTTGAAGCTTGCTTCCTAACTTTTTCACCTGATAAGAATATACTGGGTCTCATTATAGACATGTTGGTCATTCTTATATCGGTTTTTTACTTACCTTTGTATTTTGTCATTTCCATTAAATTGGACAACGTGACTTCACTGAGCCAAATAGTAAATATGTATTGTCTATGGGATTCATTCCTTTTGTGTCAGTGACTGTTCTTCTTTTGTTTATTTAAGATATATTTCTCTGCTGATGAAAACCTAGTTAAGGTCAGACACAGGAAAAATTTGTACGTTATTGTATCATTTCCAGCTAAAAATTCGAAGAAAATAAAATTCATTTGACTAAAGACGTTACTTCAATTACTATTCTGTCCCACAGAAAAGCAAAGACGTCATTTGATCATTATTCTGTACACTCATCCGCTCTCAAGTGACATAGATCACCATCCAGTGTCTCACTAATTGTACGCTGATGACAACCCAAATATACAAATCTAGCCACCCAAATGAAGTTGATGCTACCATCCAAGTATGAGAGGTGCATTTCTGATGTGAAATCATAGATGACATGTAACAAGCTGCAGATGAATGATGATAAAATTGAGGCCATTCTGGTCACAACACAAAGACTTTCTCATACATATCACTTACCTCAAACAATAAATATCAGCAACACCAACATTAAATTCACACAATCAGTACGAAACCTAGGTGTTACTCTGGACAGTACTCTCACACTGCACCAACATGCAAGGCTGCATATCTTGAGCTGAGACGCATCAGCTCCATTCGCAAATATCTTTCAGTTGATGCCACTAAAACACTTGTGTGTTCATTAGTACTTTCCGACTGGACTATTGTAACTCAGTTCTGTCTGGTTCATCTCAATATCTACTCCAGAAACTTCAAAAAGTTCAAAACACAGCTGCTCCGATCATACGTAGAGTACCACAATCAGAGCACACCTCCCCGCTGCTCTGTACCCTACACTGGCTATCCATTCGATCTAGAATCAAACACAAAATTTGCTATGTTTCACTGTCGGACTCTAGTCCAACATACCTATTCGACCTTACCCATGTGTACACACCAGCAAGATACTTACGCTCCTCTTCTGACAATCGTATACTCATTATTCCCACTATGAAAACAAAGTCATATGGACAGCGTTCTTTTACCTACCAGGGCCCAGCAACGTGGAATGAATTGCCCACTGAACTTAGACACAAAAACACAGTGATCACATTCAAGTGTGCTCTCAAAACTCACTTATTTCGACTGAAGGAACAAACTTAAAGACCTAATAATGTTTCCTACCCTAAATATTCTCAGCATGTTTTATTCTATGTTTTCTAATTTCAAGGTGTTTTTTTATCTTATAGGTGTTGTTTAATGTTGTAAAGCGCTTACAGCTCCTAAAGATTAGGCGTTATACAAAGTCCTCATTATTATTATCATTATTATTATTATTATTATTATTGGCACAAATTATGTTGCCCCTGTCGTTGAATGCATCAGACACCGTTTTGTATATTACAAGTTGTGAATATATGTGAGCAAATTAAAAAAATACTTATAACAATTTGGAGTATTTCACGAATTAAAAAAGTAAAATATATAAGATGATTATGAAAGATTACATAAAATGCCAAGTTGTAAGGGCTTTATTATCCGACAAGAATACATTTATAAAATAATTCATAACATTTACCACAAACAGAAAACTTACAAATCAAGGTAAGGACATCAATGAGGTCACATCATTCTCGTGTCAGGCTCTTTTAACAATTAAGACTGAATACACATTTTAACACATTTTATATTCGAAACTTAGAAGAAAGTCCGATCGTCATATCAGGGCTTTTGTAAATTGTAATAAAAAAATACGTAATACAATTGCTTTGTTTTGTTTTAACTTAGTGTATGGGTTACCTGATAAACTTTTTCTTGCACTAAACGGTTCTTACTAGCGAGCGAGTCAATCACCTGCGCAAGTCTAGCTTTAGGCCAATTGTTTCCCCGATCTCCTATGATCCCAGTAAATAAGTCGTTGTCAAATAAAGGGTTTCTAAATGCGCAAATATTACAGAAAGGTGTCTCAAATTGTCTAATAACCACACATCACGAAACTCTAAATTCACACTTGCCCGCTTTTTCTTGTTTCACATTTGTAATCCTTTCGAAACCGAAAAAAAATATACTTCGGTTCAACCACCAAAACTCGCAACACCAACATCAGGTGCAAATATATATACATATATATATATATCCTAGATTTCCATATGTTAAAAAACTAGAGATGATCACTTTTGCGAAATGTTCCTTTGCTACCAAAACCTCTCGGGAATACAGTACATAATCATTTCTTATACCGTCACTAACCCCGGATAATTGAATAAATAGTTATGGTGGAACGTAGCTATACAAATAGCTAATCTATAGTTTTCGTACTGTATATTGTTGGAGGTGCTCAAATGATGCTCTCGGATCATATTACTAGATACAGAACTAATCCTGAAAGCGTATGTTTGTTTACTTGTTTGTTTTGTTTATTGTTGTGTATATTAAGTAATATTTCAATAAATCCTGTCAATCAATGAAATGAAATAGCAGGAGAAAGGAAACCAAATTTCCGGATCAGAGTCAAGTACCCGAGATTTACTTATTTGTCCATCGACACAAAGTAACATTTAAATGCTTAAACCATGTCAATTATGTTCTTGATCAGTAAACAGAAACGCAAAAAAGTAATGACTCTAATGTATTAATATAGTTGTATCCTCTTAATCGGTGTTGCTGATCATACTAGCTATTTTCGATCTGTAACAATAAAACAAATTTGCCTACCCTATATAAATCTAGGATATTTTGGAATCATAAAAATATCATACTCTTGAGGACAGTGTTCATTGATAAATATGATATACCGAGAGATATATGTTTTTGTAACAGTATGCGATACGACCGTAACATCGTTAAAGCAACGTTACAAATCCAACTCACACACAACAGTATGCAGTCATTGCCTGTATAGAACCGCCTTTATTTCTTTATAATTCAGACATGATGTTTTAGTGTGCTTTACACGTTATAATATTAATTAGCCACAACTAAACTGGTTCCATATATCTGAAGTCGTTGAGACAGCGAAACATATGGACACCCATGGGGCGAAAAGGGATTGTAAATGCATCACTAAAACTGTACATATTACCCCAACAGGGAAATAAGTATCAGTGCATGGCAATATGTAATTTGCAATCCATTCTTATGGGACTTAACTAAATGATAGCATATACTGAATGTTACTTAACGACTAGGAAGTAATGAATCATGGAATGAAAGCTTTAAAAAATGTTCGGAAGAATCCTCGTGTGTACTACTTGTGAATCTGAAATTCAATCTGTATATGATAACGCTATACTTAATTTAATCTAACTTTTCATTCACACGTGCTTACAGGTTACTTTTATGCAATTTCTATTAATTCTACGATTGTCATTTGTTTCATCTTCCTGCATTACATTCGATATTCGATTACTTTTATCTCTTTTTAACCGTTTGCGCTCTTTGTAGTTGACAATTTGATTTCATAAATAATTATCCTGTAGAATCCATGGATAGCACTTTCAGTTCTGCTTGTTATGTTTGGTGTATATTTGCAATTCTCTCTCTCTCTCTCTCTCTCTCTCTCTCTCTCTCTCTATATATATATATATATATATATATATATATATATATATATATATATATATATATATATATATTGTACAGGAGAAAATTATGCATGAATATAAGAGATCTGTTGCATTTTTGGAGACGAAAGAAAGAAAGTAATTTATTGTATCCTTGTCAGATATGCAATTGGTAGCATTCCAATTTTACTGAGGGTAAATTTCGGCATGTATCTCATCATGTCAATGATATAAAGTTTCATTACCGACACTTTGTTGCTGCTACACAAACTTAATATATTTTTAGTCACTATGATATTATAATTTGAAACTATAACATTGTGTTATTTTAACATACTTCGCGTCCATTTCTTTGAATGATTTTTGCGGTTTTATGAATTTTAAGATAAACAGATATTAAAATATGATCAGGTGGAATGAAATTTATGTAACCCAAAATAGTTTTCATCATTTGCTCTTAGAAACAAAAATTGGAATTCATCTTGTGTTCCTTTCAGAAATTTCATTTAAATGAACATTGTTGTATGAATCTCCACGAGTAAGCTGTTTTTTGCACCTTGAATGGCTACATGATTGTAGTATTTAAACATCTGTATGAGTTGAAGTGTAAATATGAACTGTCCTAACCATTCTGCGATATGATATTGTCTGTTTTCTTGTTTTATTTTTGTCACTTGTTTACAGTTTCATTTTCTATTGCAGAAGCGACAACAGGTACTACCACTTATTTTCCAGCTCTAAAGGGTAACTACGAGCTTACTTTTGCTATATCAAGGCCATTGATAACATTACATTTCCATGCGTGTAATGAGAACAGAATCTTGTGATGTAACCATTTATGTCCTGTCTATATGATATGTATTAAACTGAAATGAATAACACGTTTTGGTGATTTCTGGAATGTTCTCGTTTATCGTTAAAACAAAACAAACGGTATAAGCAAATGTTGAAAACAATGCCTTCGAAATTTCTGAATTTTATGCAAACTTTTGTACAAATTTTGCCTATCTTAGCTAGAAATTAAAGATAAATGGTAGTTTCAAAAACAGCTAATTCCATACCTTGTTAAGGGACGACAAAGCTATTACTGGAAAAGCCAAGGACGAGTTGAAAGAATACTAAACAATTCGTTGGATCTCTGACAAATAAAGTTAGTTAAGGTAGAAATTCTACTTGATCGGCGACACAAAATTTACAAAGCATGTAAAAAGTGCCGTCCCTTGTGAAAGCGGGCTAAAATATCTCAAAAGCATCAGTATGTAATTCTAATAATGCACTTCACAATAGGAACTACCAAGATCTCACATCGTTCTATCGAAAATATTGAATAATGGAATTTACGTCATGTTAAGTTGACATGGGCTTGGTATGCATGATCTCGATAGAAATGTATCATTGATGAAGCATACACGGTCTCCAAGTCTGTTTACATTATCCAGGTAGTATAGGAAAGTTGAACTAATACAATTCATAAATAATAAATGGGTCTATAGCTGTTATCAATACATGAATAAAGTCATGGTATCACTGTTGCCAAAACGAATCGTATGATTTCCCAAGACATCCATAAATGCCAAGGGCTATCCACATAAAGATGAAACTTGTCCATGTAACGGCATCGCACTAGTGAAACATGTAAAATGAAAGCATACGATATTTCCAATTATAAACATTAATTATATGATTATTATTTAGATGGAGATTGAAAATACGTATTATATTGCGATGCAAATATATTGAAGACAGATTCAGAGGCGAATATGAATTAATAATTTAATCTTCGTAATGAATAAGTCAAATTAGCATTAACAAATATAAATTGATCATAAGAGAATAAGCGGCAATATTGCTACACGTGACTCTGTGTGTGTGTGTGTGTGTGTGTGTGTGTGTGTGTGTGTTCCACGTTATATTCAATGATGCCTTTGAAATTCAGGTAACCGCTGAGGCCATTTAAAAACTGAACTACAAATTGGGCCATTACACCAATAAGAAATTCAACTAACCGAAGATAGTTTTTACCACTCACAGTCAATTAAATTATATGTGGAGTTTTTACTTCTTTATATTGTACATCCTTGTACCTCTTAATCGTTTCTATGACAGTTATCTTTATAAACTTCACCGTTGTTATAGTTTTCCATGAGCATTAAGTAGAACTGTTCACTGATCATGCATGCTACAGGTTGTGTTCGATATATCGTGGAATCAACAAAGCTCCCTCCCTCTATTGCCTTCTGATCGATACGTCGTATTCTGGTAGGCTTTTTTGTCGTTGTTGTTCTATTGTTGTTAAAGCCATTTCTCAGCGCAAGACAGGCTACGCCTGTCGAATAGCATAACTGGTGGATGAAGAAGTTGGGGAAAACCCGGCGTGAATCACCGACGGGCTGAAAGCTACTTGCAAGCTTTCTCTTGTGAAATGGACCACATAGAATGGGCGAGAATGTAAAAGGCAATTGATTATTAGAAGCAATAACCGTAAAACTTGACATATAAATTTGACTGGATCAAATAGTGACGTTTAGCAGAAAGAACAAATATGACTATTTGAAGATGTTATTAATATTGAATAAATAATTCAACATATAGGCAAGATTTGAACAAGTAATATGGTGCCTGAGAAATTCTCGAGTCATAAACCGAACGGTGATCCAAAAGTGGATGGGGCATTATTAGTTTAACAGGTGTAATTTGTCATCTTGCTAAACTAATGATGCCATGGAAACCCGATTTTTGGTTACTCAGTCATGTTGTGTTTGGCAACGTAGAATAACATACAAACAACTTGATTAACAACTTACTGATGAACTTAGGTGATCAATGTGTGAATCGCTTGGATATTTCTCAAGCTGCACTTGGCAATCGATATTTGTCCAACCCACAATTGAAGTGAATCAACATGTGATGGGTAGTCTCAAGCGGTATTCATATAAGCATGGTAGTGCCTTTTGGGTTTCTCTAACATTGGTTAAAATAAATCAGTGATGAAAACAAATACTTTCTCTGCTGGTACCTGAGAAACTGAACTCTTCAGATTTAACTGCAAAAGTGTAAATTGTGGTTCTAAAGTTTCGGGAAGTCACTTTTTGGGGATTTCGATGGATTTAAGTCATGTTGGCTCAGGTCACTTTTTTCTTCAATTTATCTGGCTCATACTTTCGCTACAAATTTCTTGAAGATTGTTTAACGACAGTTAGTCGTTGCCCACTTTATGTCTGGTTTCTCTTTGGAAAGGTTTGATCTTTTCGTGTTAATTCAAATTTTGATTGGACTAAGGTACACTTCCCAATATACAGAGTGGCCTCTTGATCTAAGAGAATACACTCACTGAGTTTCGATATGTGAGTGTGGAAGAATCTCACCAGATCATATTTCTGATCAGAGATTTACAGAGAGTCATTCAAAAATACACCACCGCTCCGGTGGTCTAGTGGTTAGAACGTCCGCCTCGGATGCGGGAGGTCGTGGGATGGATCCCCGGCCGAGTCATACCAAAGAGTTACTAAAATGTTACTAACAGCTTCCTCGCTTGGCGCTCAGCATTAAGAGGTTAGTGTTAGGACTGGTCGGCCTAGTGTCAGGATAATGTGACTGGGTGGGGACATCATGCTACATGTCTGCGGCATTATGCCCCAGTGCTAGACATCACTATAAACTGTCACACTGCAGACAATGTAGCGATATAACTGCAAAATTAAGACACACACACACACACACACACACACACCTCCAGCAAGACTTCGGACTACTCCTTGTAAGATACTTGTCAAGAAACCGACTGTGTCTGTCAGGAGAGATGGCATATGGCTCATAAATGTCCACAACGTCAAAGAATAAGAACCACTAAGACAGGAACAAAAAAGAGACAAAAGTAAAGATTCCAATTATCAATGTCAAGAAAAGGGTAAACGATCTTCAACGTGTCCGAAAAAGGGAATAAGGAAAACAAGCGTTCACAATCAGAAATAATAGCTACTGAATAAGAATTAATATAAATTAAAAAATTCAAAATGGTGAGACAAGCAGAAGAAACTGAGGTACAAGAACCCACACAAGTGGAAAAAATTGTACAAATGAAAGACATTAACAACATGTAATTGTGTGATGTCATTTGAATATTCATTGTGATATTTAGATATTGGTGTAGGATAGGATATTTCCCCAAGGTGGTCAGATATTTCCGTCAGGGAATAATGGAGCATATTTGCAATTGATGTAACTATGAAACAGCAAAACGAGTAAAAAGCCCAAGAATTATTCCCTAGTTTAAGACAGTCCAAAACGTCCAATGAAACATTCTCTACCATAAGACAGTACGTACAAAGTTATGTTTACTCTGATACTGCTTCATTTAAAAAGTAATTGTGTTGAAATTAAAGTTTCTCTTTATTTTAGTTAAATATTATGAAGGGAATTAGGAGTGTTTCTTATTTTATGTGCATTATGCTTGAATGAGAAGGTCAGAATAGCCTTGATTCAGGATAAAAGTCACGTGTGAGGTAGGTCAGAGCTATCAGCACCAATGTTTTGGACTGGAAATCATGGATCTGAGTTTCGTATGATTTTGCAAACACTGAGTAATGGATCTTTTCTGAGAGTCGTGGGTGTCTCTGAAAAACCAGTTGGAGGTTTTTGAAAAGCTCACAGACTTTTCAACATTAGCTACAATTGTCTTAAAATTATTAAACTTTTTCCAGGTTCAAATCCTACTTCTGATGATGTTGGCGTCTTATTAGGGATAGTGAATGTCTACTTTTATTTGTTTGGCTAAGGAATGTTATACATTTCTCTCCGTGAAAATACTTTACAACAAACTGACCATTTTTTTCTCTCTTTTTTTTCTTCTCACTGCTCCAAGTTTTCCTCTTCTCATCTTCGGTTTTTCTTTTCGTCTTGATTTTTACGTTGTTGAACAAACGTTTCTTCATCTTCTTTCCGACATTACAATATATCTCTGATTCGTATTTGTGTTTTTTGTTTTCTTTCTAAAGAAACATGTGAAAGTGGTACTACCCGCAAACATACTTGTGAAGAAGATAAGCCATATCAAATTCATTCATTCTGTTCTGCAATATAAAATGTGTGCATTATAGGCAAGCCCCCAAATGCATTGTCTTATTTCAGATGTTGGTATTATCATCAGCAATGCTACACCTTAGGAACGATCGAAGTGTTTATTTATATATAAATGAAATGAATGTGACTTTGCGTGTCCTCTGTATTCTTGCTTGATATAGAAGACCTGCCCTGACAGAGTTATGTTTGTCTGATTGGTGAAGCTTTCCATAACGTCTTGATATGGTCCAAGATTATATAGAGAGGTGTTTTGGCCCTCAACTCCTCTCAAAACAACCCGACAAGATGCATATAAAAATGGAGTTATCGACTATTATTTCGAGTATGTTGTTTGATAAAGACTTTCTGGTATATGTTTTATATCCAGCTTTAAGGAAGAAGGAAATTAATATGCAGTGACAATGATACCCTTAAAAGAATATCAACGAAGTGACCTAATGTAAGAAGAAGCTTGCGAAGAAGAACTGTAAAGCGGTGCCACTTTTGGTAACACTATTTTCTTAACCGACCCCAACGGCTCTTTTCTGGGCTATCCAAATTTCTTTGAATATAGATATGTTAATCAAATTATAACCAGTATATCTGTTTTATGTTTTTGTATATAAGCGTGTGTATGTCTGTTCAAAACGAATCGAAACTTAAAATCCCCTTAACCCTCTTGAATGTGGTAGCAAATGTGAGAGTACAACCAGTATCCAGCACTGGGTAACATGTGTGTTGTGAATGACGATCTTATATCACGTGTTTAGGCTCGAATAAACAGTAACACAAGAAAGAGTGAAAACAACGAGCTTTGAAAAATATAACAATTTATTTCCCTGGAATATTCTGTAAAACTGAAAAAATATGAACTTACGGTATTAAGAATCAAATCCAAAAATAATCCAAGAATAATCCTCGAATAAAATTTCTGAAGTCCTAATAAACAAATGTTCTAATGATTTCAAATTCTAGTCCCGACGAAGAATCTAAGATGGAAGACGATGAAGTATGCTGTAATCTGTAGTGTTGAAGTCTATAGTTCCTCGTAAAAAAAAAAGAAATATCATTCCGGTTTTGGAAATCTGAATCAATTTTTATGAAAGCTGTCCTTGTTCAACAATTTCATATGAGCACACGTATTTTCCAGGAAAATAAAGAGTTATTCCTTTTGAATGCAAGTAATTTTGAAATAACTCCAAACAGTGTAAGAGCCCAGCTACTGAGAATATCTCTGCAAAACAAAGGTTATATCGTATTCTAAAACGCCAAAGGAGGTCACGTGATCATGTTCCAGAACTTCGTCGAAATTATTTACTTGTTAAATACACGTACACCCAATGTGGCCCTCACAAAACCAATCATTTTACTCAAAGAAATAAAAAAATTAAAAATTGTTCACATCTTAAACACGTAGTCCCATTATGACATCGACAATAACCAATCATTTTAAAATAAAATAAAACTTATTTACGTGGTTGTTACTAATTTTGAGTCAAAGTCAGGATCTAGGACAACATCTGGTGTTTACAAAACGAACAGTCAATGTCAAACCATTTTCTGGAAAAGGCATCATCTCCAGTGAATAAATTTACCTACAATATCATGTAATGAAAAATAAATAATATTTAAAACTGACAAGCAAACAATTAAATTGAAATAAATCTATATTAAATCAGACATAATTAAATCAAATATACATAAGAACGAGAATATAGAAAAAAACAGACTCAACTTAAATCTCCTCGAGAGTGACATTCTCACAAAATAAAGATTACAGAAATTATACTCAAACATCTCACAAAAAGATTTATATTTCTTCTAAAACTTTTATTTATTTGCTTAGCATATACCTTAACAAAAACAACTAGCGTATCAACAGTACTGAAAGCTCTCAATACTTGCAATTATATTAGTGAATACATAGATTCATGTTTAATTTAATTTGTTGACAGAATCAAAATATTTGCAAAAATACAAAATTACACCTAAGAATAGATTACTTTATTTAGTTTAAAATAAACTCGTAAATGTTATTTCAAAAGTGTAAGTTTGCTACCAGAGTCGAAGAATAGTCAAACCTTTATCCAAATGAAATTATGAAAATTATTTTTCAAAACTGTCGTATATTGAAAGTGTGGACTTAAGCACTAAGGTGAAATGAACAACAATTTTCAATAACGTGGGTCCGCGCAATCTGCCAACTGTGGCTGGTTTAAAAAATCGCAGCAATAAAACAGTCGTCTTTTTCTTCTACTAGCTCTACATATTTTAAAATGCAGTATGGTCATTAACCTACCGACTTTATCTTTAAATATTTATCAATACCTAAGAAATGTTTAGTGGTCACGTTTATCTTTCGCATTTTTTGTATCCCACCCTTGCGACCTCTCACGGTAATATCAAAGCTGTTTCGAATAAAATGGTAGTTGATTGTCAAATACGATAGCTAGTTTCATTTAGGTAAAACAGACGTATAAATACAGAGAAGCCAGCCTTTAATGCTCGACCTCCCAGGTTAAAGCCCATATGCCACCGTGTCAATAAATCTCAACATTCTTTGAATCTAACTAATGTTTGCAAGAAGGATTTTAATTTTTTAAATATCTGGTTTCAAACGTTCTTTGAAATAATCAAGATATTCGGTATAAATAACCTTCAAATAATTCCTGTAAGAATTAACAGGCTTCATCTCTTTATTCAGTCGCCGAAATTCTGATCTTTTTCGGGATTGCTGCAAAATGAGTCACTTCATATATTCGACAAATTCCGCTAGTGACTAATCTAATAACAGCAACATTCGCATATGGCGAACAAATCGATTCGAGAGAGGGGGCAGAGAGGTATTCCCAATTTTTTTAAAAGTATACAATTTATTTATATTTGAAATAAAGTAATCTTGAATCTTATCACATAAGGATCTCCTAACGTATCTGACATAGTGTGGTGTAGGATTCTTCTGTATAAAACAGTTACACTATAAAAATTTCGTGTTCCAGCTTTCGACTGAAATCTGTTGATCTACGGATGTCGTCGATCAGCATCGAATTGACTTGTAATCATGTAAAAAAAACGCCCGGTGTTCTCAGTTTGAAGGACAAATTACATGGTTCATAATGTGCTGAAACGTCGAGACTATCTAATTTTAAAGGCACCCAACCAACGCTGTTTAGTACCAATATCTTTCAAGAATTTTTTAGGTGATGTTTCAAATACGACATTTTCATGGAAATGTATATGAATTTTAACTTGGCCTTGAAGTTCGGAACAATAAAAAACATAGTATAACTCTTTTGAAGCTGTAAACGCCGAATTGTTCACGTTCACCATCTGATCAATCGGAAAGCATTGAAAGTCAGGTTGACAAATAAAATAACATGTATTTTCCAATAAACAACGTCATCCGGACGATATATTCCAAACATGGTCTGCTACCATCAGTTTGATAGAAATGCAGTTCTACTCCTGTATGTGTAAAAGTTGGTGTAAATTCAGTTCTTAGATTGTCAGTAAATCCCTCTGGTTTAGAAGACACTTGAAGGAAACTCATATATCCATGTAACTGACATGACGAAACCGCTCCACATTAGAGATTTACAAGCGAATATAGGAGGAACCTATTTCTCTTGAAATGCCATTGTTATATAATACATATCATCGGATTCATATACCTCAACTAAATTCCGGTTACACTACCATTAAGGATTCATTTGTTAAAAAACATCGTAAGATATTCCTGAATCCGTCCAGGACGAATATGACTGCATTAATATAAATTATTTTCAGTAGCCATTTTCTACATTACTAGCGCTGAGACTTTGTATGGTCGTACCATATAACCTGCGCGCCAAGACTGTTTTCACAATAATAACCCAGGCTTTCATGGAGGGAATAAAAATGCGTCAATTACTGAGTGAACTTCGGCTTCAGTTTCCAAAATGATGCACTTTTGTTCCTAATCGAAGTCCATCAAATTTAACCCTAACTTAAAACACACAAATTGATTTGATCTAAGGTCGTTACAGACATCGATATATCAGAACATCAAGATTTTTTCCAGACTCTATGATCTTGACCGTATGCGAACTTAATCTATTTCCTGTTGGAAATTAACCCATATTACAGAAACTAAATACCGTGGCCGCTCAGTGAGAAAAAAGAATTAAGCACCTGACTGGGATCGCTCTAGCTGAATGTGCAGGGTTTTAATTAATTCGCTAGAATAATTATCTAATCAAGCGAAGTACAGTATTGATCGGGGAATTTATCGGTATATATATATATATATATATATATATATATATATATATATATATATATATATATATATATATATATATATATATATATATATATATATATATATGCGTGCGCGCGCGTGTGTGTGTGTGTGTTGTGGAGTTTTTTTCTCTCATCACAGCTTTATAACTATCTAACTGTCAGCTGCGATGAATATCCCCCGCTCGCTATGTATGTATGTAGGTAGGTAGGTAGGTAGGTAGATAGATAGATAGATAGATAGATAGATAGGTAGATAGATAGACATTGTTATGTATTCATTTTTTAAAATTTCATTACATGTTATTGTAAGGTAACATTCTATGATGGACTTAACCTTGTCCAAAACTGAGTTCACTTCTACTTGACCTGCTTGACCTTTTTGTTTTCATTTTATGCAGACAACTAATAATAGCGTCATTATTCTCTATTCTCTATTCGTATTAACTTAATCTCATGTTTTGTATTCGGGTACACAAGAAGGAGTAAATATGTTGATTTGGGTTTTGTAGTTTTCTATGTGAATTTAACAGGTTATTCTGTTGTAAATAAACAAGGCTCATTTGATATTCTAGAAAGTTATTTTCCGTGAGGTAATTTTTTTCACAATAGAGAACTATATAATCTTAAGAATGTGAAGGAAATCAACTCCGCAATGTAATGTTTAGTTTGTTTCGATCCCCGCTCATCGCTAGCACCTTCAGGTTGTCTTATGTTGTGACCAGTTTGGGCTTAATTTTCTTTTGTTCTGTTGACACATCAGTACTCCATAAGCTATAACAGTCACGTCATCAGCTTCAGTTTTGGATCCCGTCGAGATTTGTATTGAGTTTTATTAAGGACTTTAAATTACTAGGACTTGTGTCTGTTCTAATTATTAGATTTTTGGGATTTAATTGGAAGTACCGTGAGTGTTTTCTCATTTTCACTGTGTAGTCTAGGGAAATAAATTCCTTCTTAAATTAAAAAAAAATACTTGTTGTTTTTTACTCTGTACTGTAGTTTAAAAGCATAAATTCGTAACTATATATATATATATATATATATATATATATATATATATATATATATATATATATATATATATATATATATATGTATCTTCTACAAGAGTAACAGTGTCACAAGTTGTAATTTAGAGAAGTCTTTTGGCAACTCATTACTGACTCAGTACCATTCTTGAGGCATAGTGGTTAGAGCATTAGCCTCGGACTCAGGAGGTAGCGGGCTCGAATCCCGGCCATGTCATACAAAGGACTTCTAAAAATGGTAAAACTGGCGCTCAGCATTAAGAGGTTAGTGTTAGGACTGGTCGGCATGGTGTCAGGATAGTGTGAATGGGTGGAAGAACATTTTACATGTCTGCGGCATGATACCCTAATGCTAGACATTATAAACTGCTCCACTGTAGACATCGTGGCGATATGACTGAAAACGTGTTAAAGCTACGTTAAAAATCTAAATCACACACACACACACACTCTCTCTCTCTCTCTCTCTCTCTCTCTCTCTCACACACACACACACACACACACACACACACACACACAAACACACACGCGCGCGCCCGCACACACGCACACACTGACTCCGTAAAGTGCAAAGTAACTAACAGGCTTATTAGCTGCTATGGATATTCACCGTGAATTCAATTTTAAAGGTCTCAGCGCAACGTATCCATCATTTTTTCGTGCAGTGAAAGGTTTCTTTCAGATCTCGCTTGGGAAATACAGTACCCATTTTATAATTGTTATTTACTTGAAACTTATTTTATAAAAGAAAATCACAGTTGACAAAGACCTGTATGAAATTATTTGCTTAATCAAGATATACTTAGTTTGTAATTTACCTGAATTCAGGAAAAAATATCTTCATATTTTAATTGCTGAAAATAAATTTGAAACAAGATTCAACAGCCGTTATTGATTTTCGCGTAATAAGAACTTTATATTTCAAAGTTATTATAATACTGTATATGTTCCAGGGGCAGTATACGTAATGGAGACGCTTGCTGTCAAAGTCCGCCTCGGATGCGGGAGGTCGTGGGTTCGATACCCGACTGAGTCATACCAAAGACTTACAAAAATGATACTAATAGCTGCCTCGCTTGGCGCTCGGCATTAAGAGGTTAGTGTTAGGACTGGTCGGCCTGGTGTCAGGATAATATGACTGGGTGGGACATCATGCTACTTGTCTGTGGCATGATGCCCCAGTGCTAGACATCACTAGAAACTGTCACACTGCAGACATCGTAACGATATGACTGAAAAATTGTTAAAGTTACGTTAAAAATCCAAATCACACACACACACATTGTTGCCAAAGGAACGTCCACAAGTACCCTAAACGTATCAGTTGATGGCTGATCAAAATGTGAGTATTTACATTATGAAAATAGATTAGGTCCGAGTACGATCAGTCTAGGATACTCTTCTTTAGATTCGTCGCATAGCGTTTACTCTGCAGTCGTATTGTGTTCGCAGTTCTTCGTATTTTCCGGTTCTCATACAGCCGTTATTGATTATCACTTTGTTGCTACACGAATACGTAAACAAGACCAGAAACACAGGAAAAGAAGTTGTCCTTTGAAGTCTATAAAAAAAATTTTCGCTTTCCAGGTTTACAGCACATTAATGACTGATTTCAGCTAATATCGATGCAATCTATCTTTTTGCAGGATTCATATTTGTTTAGCATAAAAAAAAACATAAGAGAGAATATGACACATATTGACACGAGCACGTTTAAAGGGAAACTATAAAATATCCTATCATACTGGATATTACAAAACATACTAGTGAGTTTTACAAAACATCCACGTGGGTATGGACTCTCGTTTGCTTTTAGAATTTCAAAAACACACTACCATTCCAATTTTAGTAATGGGAAATCAAGAACAACTTAAACTCTGATTTTTCCAAGCGGGTGAAAGTATATAATTTATATACACATACATGTATTTTGTTATTTAATAGAACTAAATGAAAAATAAACCTACACACAGACCTCCAAAACTTGCAAGACATGTCTAACATGTCTATAGGAAACACTGTCTTGTTTGGAAATACTGGTGTTGTTGCTGATGGGTTCAATGCCATTTCTTAGCGCAATTAAAGAACCCTGGAAAACCCCTGTTAAAACCACCAACACACGGCAAGCTACTGCCTAACTTCCTCACATACATACATTGGCCAAACCCGAGACTCGAATACATGGGGACAGGTGTGAGATGGCAGTGATCGATAAAGGCGAGCGCTATAGATCACTAGAACACAGGTCCCCCTTTTTGTAAATGTAACATATTAGTCCTTTTCCAAAACAAAATTTCACGATTCTTCAAAAGCCATGAATAAGTAGTGATTTGAAGCAGCAGGGAGAGTGAAAGGACCAATTTTGGAGCAATTCTTCCTTGAAAATAAAGCTTCATACGAAGAAAAATGAACATACAAGGTAAATAACGTCAAACAGAAGCCTCGAACCGACCGCGATATTCTCTAATTGGGTTAGCTCATTTTGTTACTTTATCTTTGTCGCTCGTGTTTTGAAATGTGTATGGTTTTTTTTTTACCCACCTGGACACTCGTTGTTGGTCGCACCCTCCCAGATGCTGTAGTGTGGGCGTAATAATATCATTATTAATGTAAAATAATAATGTATGATTGTACGCCAATAATGGAATCTCGTACAGCTAGACTAACTCGAGAGCAGCTAGAGTCAATGAAAATATATTCCAGTCCATGATTCTGTCACAATAAATACAGGTGCGTAATGAGTCTCTGGCGGAATTACAGAAGGCGCAGAAAACAGTTATTTAAACCAATTCTCGACCCAACCAAGAAAATCCTTATAGCAATTGAGGCGGCTCAAAAATCAAAAAGCTCTTGAGACATTACCTGTTTATATTGTTGGCCGTCTTCCACTAACCCTGCAACCTCATCAACCACCACCTGAAGTTCAAGTACAACCTCTGCCAAGAGTCAGAATTAACATTACAGATAAATTCACGCTGAAGGTAATACTGCATTCAAAGACCCAAACCAATTATTTAATATTGCCGCGTTTTGTTATCGTGATAGAGATAAGTATGTAAAACCCAAATATGTTAAAACTCTAAAAGCTGCCGATTGAATTAGGGATATATATCGCATCCCTAGTGAAACTACGCAAATCAGATTCGAGCAAGATATTCATAGTTGTGACCTCTTTAACAATGAAGTATATGAGAATACTGAACAAGTAAAGCAAGAAAGGATACTAAAAGAAAAAATAATGAAGCAGCAATTTGAACAAGCAAAAGCAGAAAGGAAATCAGCCTCAAAAGCGTGGAAGAAAAACAGATAAAACAACAAGTGAGGACGAAGGAGCAACTTGAAGTGGTATTGTTACTTTATCTTTGTCGCTCGTGCTTTGAAGTGGTCTTATTACTATATATCCCAATAATATCCTACCTATGTTGAATGGTTAGAAATTCTGATTGGCGGAAGATGAGCCGGTAATAATTCCCCAGAAATAATTATGAAGCAGCCGATATTTGTCAACGATTATTTACAAGCGGTTTCGTGGATAGTAATGGTTATCGGTTTCTTATTGATGAAATCATTCATGATTATCACAGTGATTAAGGGTATTTAATTAGATAGTGACAATAAAATAAGATGATCATATATAATGCTCAACGTGTACCTGTAATGGTCAGGGTGATACATTCGCGATTACCAACAAAGCGATCTTCGGTGATGGACTTCAGGGTCTATTTAGAAGTATAGCCCCAAAAGCAATACCGATTGCAAAACAATTATCAATGAAAGCTTTTGACGTTGTTCGTGATGAAGATATTGGTGTGCAGGTGATGATGCTAGTAAAGTATTATCAGCAACCAAGGTCAGACTAGCACGAGTAATACTACGAAAACCACAGCCAGCAAAATTACTAGGCACTGAAGTGATGTCTTCAAATGTCAGTAAAATAATAAATCAAGCTGCAAATAAAAACATTAAATAATCGCCTATCTGATCCAACATTTGACATGGAAGCGCCAGTTCTCAAAGATGAATCAGTGCGTGATTGTCAATATTATTCTTCTGAAGCACGAGAACCAACCAACCAATGAGGACGAATCGAACTACAAGTTTAGGATTCATGGTAGACGTGTAAAAACAGATGGTAATCCTTATGGTGATGCGCTGCGTGGATTTGTTAATAACGGAATTATAACATTTTTTAACATTGCACGATATATTATTGATGGTATGAACATTGAGGTTTGTCATAATGATGTTGTTGTTGCTACGATGATATTGGGGTTATCATGATTGTTCATGGTCTGCTGGTCCGTTAGTGATGGCATACCTCATACTTTTCGGCACCCCAAATAGGTTACTGCTGTGACGGACGACGCTGATATTGAAAATTTATTCTTTGTAAATGCAAATTTTAGTCTAGGATTCGTAGCGCGTAGAAATCCAATTGATGCTCAGAGAAAATTTAGTTGTACAATATCACTATCACATGTCTTTGGTTTCTGCAGACATTTTAGAAAGATAAACATCGGGGAAAAACATACAGTTTTTCTCGTTTTAAAATCCACGGACGACGATGCTATCCGGCAAGATAAAGGAGTTGATAATCCTGTAGCCTTAGCATTTCATGAAAATATGACACTTACAAAACTTTCGTTTTGGATGCCAGTAATGACACCATCACTTGCTGAAGAATAATGACTGGTCTCTTTTATGGACAGCTGCGTCAAATCAACGTTGTCATGGTTGACAATGACTACAGACTCAATCACGAGTACAACCGTCGGCACAGTTGCATGGCAGATTGCATCAGAGCAGGGAGTTTCAGCACCGCAACATGTATTTATAGCTTTTCAAGATATCCAACGACGGGATTCTTAAATACGAAATCATATGGTATTTGACTTACTTGGGAGTTAGTACAGGTTCTTTGAGGATAAATGGAAAACAAGAACCGTCTGAAGAAGTGTTGCTGAATTTTTCGAAACAATCACGTTGCACGTGCTTATCATCGTTTGATGACATTCATGGGGCATGATCAGAATATGGATTGTGATTTGAAAATATCACAGCGGGATTTCTCTACGCTGTATCGGATAGCAGTGAAAGGGGTCTGTTTACGGACACTGGAAATCCCAGTCAAAGAGGTCTTGGCCACGATTACGGACAAGGTTTACAGACCCCCCCCCCCCCCCGGCACGTTTACGGACAATGGGAATTTAACATGTGGAATATTGGGGCTACAATGTTCCAAGGGGCTGACTTCAATCGGTTCAAAGAGTGGGGAACAAATCAAGAACGTTTTTCGGGACATATACCTATATAACACATAGAACATACATAGATTGACGAACATCAATCTATCACACAAACATCTATACAAACGAAAAACAATTGTTTAGGCAAGAAAGCAAATCTTTTCGAGGTATATAAGTGGCCCTGAAAAGGGCCTTTGTTTTTATTTTGTTAACATCATTTCGTTAACATAGAGGGCTACGCAGTTGTCTTCTTCTATTCCTCAAACTTTTTCTGACTTCTGGACCGTAGATGAGGTCTCTCTTCAAACAGCCTTGTCACTCCACATAGATTCGTCTTTTCCGAACGCTCGTATCGGTGATCCGGATGATTGTCCATGATGATCTAAAATACATGAGTACGGACGGAACAGCATCGACGATACAAGGGTAGATGATTCTACATTAGTCCACACACTGTGACGAGAACAGGTGAAGGGAATGAAAGTGAACCGCTGTTATTTGTAGTGGAAGAGCGGATCGAAATGGATTGAGTTTATCACCAATCCCAATATGCGTTAGAAATTTCAGAGAGCAGAAACTAAAGGAACCACTCTGTTACTTGTCTGGGATACTAGCACTGAGGGAGAAAACGTAATTGTGGGACAAGACACTTATGTCTAGCCAGAAGGAAAAAAGTAGAAACAGGGCACGTGCGCAGAGAATGACTAGTACTCCTATTACAACTACAGCTACCCAGACCCAAAATCAGCAGGAAAAGAAAAAGAAACGAAAAGATCTAGCGACGCAAATGGAAATGACCACCACAGATGCTACCACTATCATTGAGATACCGCTAGATATGGAAAGAGAAGAGCACTCAGAAGATATAGCAGCAGAAGAAAAAGAAACAGTGGAAAAAGAAATGATTGGCGAGTACAAGATAGTTACGGTAGAGGAACAAGCAGAAAATCTAGGCATGCATATAACTCTAAGTGACCTCAAAAAACCCAATAACTTTATAAGCTCTGTAAAGTATATGCCATGGCGGTCAACTGGAAAGAAGAAGAACCCTACCCCCACCAGTGGCTGTTCGCACACCAGATACTGTCACAGTACTACGCAGCGGACTATGAAGAAACCTCATTCACTGTTATGGTGGACTACGCCAAAGCAATGGCTGAAAGGCATGGGTTCGAGGCAATACCCCCAAAGATGTACGAGGAGCAATATACAGCAGCTCATTCTGACTTACACCGATTTGTGTTAATAATTTAGAAAACATATTTCTAGTAGGAAAATTAAGAACTTATTGATTTGGCTAATTGCACAGGTGGATTACACAATAATGATGTTAGGGAATGTCTAATAAAATAACTGGACTTAAATTTGACTATTCCCAGTTTATTCCCCCCTTGCCCGCTCGGACATTGTGTTGCGTTCCAAAGTTATACAGGCGGTGATAGGAACAATTTCCACCCGCCAGAATTAGTGTCCCAGTGTGACGTCCTAGTCACCAGCCAATCGCGACTGACATTGCATATTGCTTTGGTTGACACCCCACTGCTAGGTAAACCAGAATTTATTGAAGAACATGAGTGCGTGGATCCAATTTCACTCATGTAAGCCCTACATTCAGCCGTTAGAGTCCAATTTTTGGACTCACGGCTGAGGAGAATTAGCAGTGCACATTGTGCACATAAATGCCTGGGGGATGAGGCTCTAATTCCTTCACCCAGGATCAATTATCAGACTGCTGTGCAGCCATAAATCCGTGGTAAATGTGCATCAGTACGAAAACCACGATAATCCAACTTACTTACTAGCTGTCCATCCATTATTGACTCATCCTCCTATGAATATGTGTTCAAGACTAGCCATGTTAAACGAAGCTTACGTGAATTTACATCAGGTCAAGCAAAGCCTGATACCCAAGCCTGAAGAGATAGAGAATGTCAGAATGTTGAAAGTGACCGAAGACCTGATAGATGAGCTCTTCAGAGAGGAAATCAAGAAAGAGAAACAATAATGGACGGAGAAGTACAGACTTCAGAAGCAGAGAGAGCAGCAGCAGCAACAGCAGGAACCAGACAGAGTATTTGTCGACTGCCGTGTAGACACGAAAGAGTGTTCCGTCTCTTTCCGAAGAAGCAGACCTTATCTTGTGGGAAAGCCTTTTGGCAGACGGGAATGCAATCATAGACGATAAAAGATTGCCATAACTCCCTGTCCAGAAAAACATCCCTACCCCAAAACCCCGAAATATACACTAGTTCATTTGCCAATGGTATGTTAATAAGTTAAAAATAGGAGTGTTTCTATAAGCACTTAGTTTGTTTGACTTTGTTAGAAGTGTCTATAAGCACTTCGTTTCCGTAGCTTGTCAAAATATAGTCTGTATGTGTTTGTGTTTGTAGCTAGTGTTTGTAAGTAAAAAGTGAATGAGTGTTTCTTTCAGGTCAGCGCGTTCCATGTTTTTTGCGATAATATGGGTCTTGTAAGATTTGGTAACAGGGAATGTTTTCCTTCAAGTCCGCGCTTGACAAATATAAAAGGTGTGCTCGTCAGTCTGGCTACCCATCGTTGATTAATCAAACTATGCAAAAATGAGCAGTAGACTCACCAAGTTTCTGGAACTTCAGGTGCACATGGAATACGCCCGGCTCCTGCTGAATGATATGGCTATGGAGACAATCCTGGAAAGTGGCAAGGTTGAAGAAGAAGAGGAGGAGAAGACAAAGAAAGAAAAGAAAGAAATGATCCTACCTCACCTCATGCTGAGACCATTGTATGAGGTAAAACCGATGGTCAGTACACCTGCACAGACAGTACCAGCACCACAGCCACGTCAACTACAGCCACAACCTCTGCCACCAGTACCAAGAGCCGTGATCCACCAGACTGAAAACTGTGAGAAGGAGTTGCGAGAGCAACATCATACGAACGTGTGCCATAGGAGTAAGCCTTCACTATTCCATAGACGGAAAGTTGGGTTGCTGAGGCCAATCAAGCCGCCTCTGGACTCCCAACCACAACTGTGAATTAGGACAATGACTGGAGTAGGCGATGCGTGTGTGGGGCTTGGTCGGTGAAATGTCTTCACTAACAGATGAATCAGAAGTTAAAAAAACCAAAAACAAACAGCCAGTTTCAGGGCTAACCAGATCTGTACAAAAGAGAGGCTGATCAATTGACAATTTGTATGAATGTGGAGTAGTGTGATTATAAACACTCACTTTTATACTGGTTTGGTGGTGTGTGTGTGTGTGTGTGTCTGATTGTGTGGGCGTACGTTTGTGTGGATTGTAGAGTTTGTGTTTGCATGAACCCGTGTACATTTGTGTGATAGTAGTGTGTGTGGTTTTATGCTTTGGCGTATGTTTGTATAAATAGCAGAGTGTGTGTGGCTTTTTCCCTCTTTCAGTGTGTGGATAGTATATTTTGGGGCTTGTGGATAGTACATAATTGTTTTGTTTTCTTCTCCCCTTATGTGGATAGTAGATATGGGGTTTGCATGAATTAGAGTACGTTGTGTGGATAGTAGATATTGTGGTTGTTTTCCTCTTATCGTGTGTGCATAGCATATTTATGATTGTTTGTTTCCTCTTCCAGTGTGTGAATTGTATATTTTCTGGTCTGTGGATAGTATATAATTGTTCTTTCTTCTTTCCATATTTGGATAGTAGATTTGGGGTTTTTATGAGTATGAATAAGTTGTGCGGATAGTAAATAATATGTGAAGTCAGTGTAAGGGATGTTTTCCTTCATGTCCAGTCTTGACAAATATAAAGTCAAGCGTCAGTCTTTCGCGCCATTCCACACATAATAAACCAAGATGGCAACAAACCAACTTGACAAAATGAAACAAAAAAAATTGCAGTAAGCTGTGGATACCGTGAGCTTAACAGAAGTGTTACCAGACAGATTAGACAATGGTGGGTATAGTCATCACATTTTGAAAATGAAAAAGGACTAAGTAAAAAGGTGAAAGGAAAACTGAGAGAAATGATTAAAGACGAAAAAGACGGGGCAAAAATATATGCAAGACAAAGAGAGGATTAGAGCATGGAATGGTAAGATTGAAAAAGAAGATATTAACAGAGAAAAACGAAGAGATAGTAGAGAAGGAAGAAGAGTAGCTGAATAAAAAGGAGAAAAAGAAGAAGACAAGGATTGTAGGGCAGAAAATAAGAAACTGTCGGAGGAATAGAAGAAATTAGAAGAACAAGATCAAAACCAAAGTCCCTTTTCAAGGCTTGCTTTCTTACCTAAAATCTTTTTAGTCGGTTGTACAGTTGTTTGTGTGATAGATTGATGTTCATCATTCTATGTATGTATGTTGTATCTTGTGTGTGATATATATGTATATATCCCGCCAAATGTTCTAGATTTTCCCCCGGTCGTGTGTTGTATGTGTTGTATATGTCTATGTCCCGCCAAACTTTCTAGGTTTTTTCACGGTTGTATGTTGTGTTATATATGTCTATGTCCCGCCAAACGTTCTAGGATTTTCCTGCTCTTTTGTCCGATTGAGGTCAGCCCCTTGCAACATTGTTACCAATCTTAAACCAGAGTGGCCGAGTGGTCTAAAGCGCTCACCATTCCGAATCAAGACTCGGCTAGCGTGGGTACGTGGGAAAGCCTGCCAGTAGCTTCTCGTGGGTCGGTGGTTCTTCCCTGAGTTTTCCAGGGTTCTTCCTCCACCATTTAATCTGGCCGCCATGTATAACCTATCTTGTGCTGGAAAATGGCGTTAAACCCTAGAACAACAACAACAACAACCAATCTTAAATACCTTGACCTCACATTACATGTTCCATTCCTATTGTCCCTATGCAACAACTTCACTTTCCTTTATCTATAAACAGCCAAAATATTCCCCATGTTAAATTCCCATTGTCCGTAAACGTGTCCAGGGTGTCTGAAAATCTTGTCCATAATCGTGCCCACGATCTTTTTGACTGGGATTTCCCTTGACCGTAAACATTCACGAATTTGGATCTGCTGCTTCTCGCTGAAACGTCTAGATTTGTACAGACAGTCAGTCGTTGATATACATTTTCGAGCTTGAGTAAGTGCACTACCAGCCGTTATTTCTAATTATAGAGACCGTTCCGGTGGCCTAGTGTTTAGAGCGTCCGCCTCGGAAGCAGGCGGCAGTGTAGTCGAAACTGCGGTCGAGTCATACCAAAGACTTACAAAAATTTTACTAACCGCTGCCTCGTTAGGCGCTCTGCATTAAGAGGTTATTGTTAGGGCTGGTCGGCCTGGTGTCAGGATAATGTGACTGGGTGGGACATCATGCTACATGCCTGCGACGTGATGCCCCATCCTAGACATCACTATAAACTGCCACATTGCAGACATCGTAGCTATATGACTGAAACATTGTTAAAGCTACGTTAAAAATCACACACACACACACACACACACACACACATTATAGAGCAATTGTTTTCATACTCTCAGACAAAACAATGTTACTTCAAGGTGTTGGTGGACGAATGAGAATCATTCATACCCCACTTAAAGCATGTAAAGTGTTCCAAACATGTAACTGAATCGCTCATGGTGGACGAGTGAGAGTCATTCATACCCCACTAGAAAGCATGTAAAGTTTTCCAAACATGTAATTAAATCGCTCATTTTATCATAATATTATATCATCACGTTAGTGGCAGTCTGAGTCATGTTCAGATTAAAAAACTACAATCAATATCAAAAGATAACTGTGGAATAAAAATATCGCAAGAAAGAACAAGCGCAGGTGGTCCAAATAAATTATGATTGACAGAACGTCAACTCAAACACTTCATAAAGCCAAATATGTAGTAATGACGGGTGGTATATTTCCACATCTTGCAGCTATACCAGCCGCAGCCCCAGCTGTTGTAAAAGCAGCTGCACTTGGTGCTGTTGGAACTGCTGCTAGGATGGCACTAAAGCAACAGGTCACAGAATAAAGATTTCCAAATTAAAGGGAAAGGGTTTAAGACTACCAGGAACTCGTGTTACTAATCAGGTCTGATACTTCACGGAACACTATGCTAATTCTTCCTATGTCCAATTTTGATTTACTTGATGCTGCTAAAAATTAAACATACAAAATTTCAGAGGTGTTTTTATACGTGAGCAATTACCAAAACAAACGAACCATGTTGAAACTGGTATCATTAATCTCGATGGAAGTTCTGGTCCAGGTACTCATTGGGTTGTATATACGATCCACGTGGAGTTGTTTAGTTTGATTATTATGGGTTGGTTCCACCAAAAGAAGATTTAAAATATGTCAGCAGAGTGCAAAGCAATCATTTTCTAAACACTCCCCTCTGCTATTCAACATTACCTACGCAGACAATAACCGATCCCCCCCATATGTTTTAGTTAAGTAATTGGTGTACTCGGCGCTCTGTCATCATCAACAATACCACCTCATAAAGTTGCGCACGAGTATAGAAGTAGACGGTATTGCCATCCACCGTCGTTTTAAACGGATCTTAAAGTATAATGTAGATATTTACGGAAGATCTTCTCTTAGTCTTTTAAGTTTTTAATTTAAATATGTAAGTAAGATCATATATCTTCATGTTCGTAGAGGATTTTGTAAAATATCTTTCTGAGTCAAAGTTGACGTTTTATAATTAATTATATCTTGATTTCATCCAAGGGATATTGTATAATGTATCAACATGTAAGGGTTTTTGTTTATGACAAAGAGATACTCGAGAGTGCCGTCAGAACAATGTTAACACTTTCACATACAGACAAATTTAGTGTTAATATTAGTTTTGATGAATAAGGCGATGTAGAGTATTTGTTTTAACGCAAGAGCATTTAAATGAGCTGCACCGAGAACATATTATTAGGATTGTGTGAATAGAGATTATATTCTGATTTATGCACATTCTTGCATTGAATTTGTTCAGCTTAAAAAAAGTAAAAAATCTGATCCTCTTGATTTTGTCGAGGAACAAACAGATATTATAATCTGAAGCAGAATTAGTATTACAGGCTTTATTATAATGTGATATCGCTTTCATATTCACTATCCAGTACCTTTTCACTTTCTTTAGCTGTTACTGACAGTGCTTTCACAATCACTACGGTCACTGATGACAGCGCTTTTACTTTCACGTTCACCTGTAACAGTCATTTGCAGACATCATCTTATTCAATTGTCTTACTTGTGTATTCACTATCGTTTTTTTTTTTGTATACGTGAAGTTTTCAATTGTAAGTGAGAAAGAAACGAATTTTTCAACTTCTGTATATTTGACGTTCGCCAAGGTATGGAAAACAAGTTAATGAATCGATAGGCTGCTGGTAATTTATATCCATTTTCTAATTTTTGTTGTTTTAGTGATTCAAAACATAATATTTTTTTCCAGGAATAAGTTCATCAATTAATTTTATAGCATCATGTTTTAATTTTCGAATTGCAGAAATAATATCAATAATATGTTTAGAATTCATTATATAATAAATCTATACAATTAAAATAAAAATCTATTTGAAATAAAATTATTTTCACACACAACCCCCATGTAAACTTCTAGATGTCAAACAACATTCTAGCGAGTTCAGAGGTCATATGTATAATCTTAATGCCATGGACGGCAGAACTCCTATGTGAACTCCTAGATTGCCAAACGATATTCTAGCAAGTACAGAGGGCATATCTATAATCTTAATTTTAAGGACACACACACACACACACACACACACACACACACACACACACATGTGATTCCGTAGATTGATAAAACAACATTCTAGCAAGTTTGATATATATATATATATATATATATATATATATATATATATATATATATATATATATATATATATATATATAATCTCAGATCTAAGGACGGTTCAACCACCCTGTGAACCCATAGTATATCAAACGCCATTCTAGCAAGTTCAGAGGGCGATACGAATTATTTACAGTATATACAATCTTAGTTCTAAACATAGAACAATACATATTGTAGCATATTTACGGTATATTCAATCTTAGTTCTATGGACGGTACAATCCATATAGCAGCATAATAACATTGAATACAATCTTAGTTCTAACGACAGCAGAGTACATATAGTAGCATATTTACGGCATTATATACAATCTTAGTTCTAAGGACCGCACAATGTATAATCTTATCTAACTTAATTCTAATGACGGCACAACACTAACTTATTATATAGCTTAACTCTATTGACGGTACAATGCATATACGGGGGGGGGGGTCCTTCTATACGTTCAACAGATTTCTGCACACTCCCCATAATAAACCTGGTGACATGGTGGGAAGGTGTACTTTTTCTCTGTTGAAGTTTGATCATGAGACTACAGCCCCGTCTATTAGTGAAAAATAGCTATTATCGCCCACCATCGACAAATTTTTCAGTCACGGGATTAGAACGCCAGACTTCGAGCATGAAATTCCCACATGCTAGCACTGCACCACGACCAACCTTGCTGATATATTTTTCAGAAATTATTATTATTACCTATGCTTGATTGCCTCAGATCATTATACTTGTTTGGATGAAAAAGTTGACCCAGTGGAGAATAAAATCATTGCGTTCTACTCTGTGCAGTTACTAGACCTATGACAAGAATAGCTTTACCGAATGATGCTGATCAGGAAATGTTTGTTTTATCTGACACATTTAATGGCCGTTCCTTTGATGAGGTCGTTGTTGCTCCTAGTATTGATCAATGAAGAAGCACAGTAATCCTCTTTTTACTAACCTTTCGGTCTATTTTAATGAGGGTGACAAAAGACACTCATTGTTCAACAGGAACATGATCCGGAGATATATTACCTGTTTCAGATGTCTATAAGCTAAACTGAAACCACACGAGTCCTAGTTTATTGGTTTGCTAAAAATGGGGTCTTCATGAGCAAACTGAAACCATCCGGGGTACTCGATAGTGATGATTAATCAGAGAGCTAACAATTATTTTGTCTGAAGTCACATCGACAGGAAATTCTTAGTCTAGCCCATGAAGATCCCTTGGCTGGTCAGTTAGGAGTCAGTAAGACTTGCCATAAGATCTTGACGTATTATTTTGGCCAAAATTGGTGAGTCATGTTTTAAATACTGTAGATCTCGTCAAACGTATCAAATGGAAGGAAAAGGTCAATCAGTAGATACTTAGCGCTCACCTGCAAGCTACTCTTTCATTTGAGTAACTATTTAGGAGAATAATGGTCGACTGTTTCGGTCCTGCACCAAAGAACAATTCAGGGAACCAATACGTGTTGACTATAATATATGCGTCAACAAAACGTCTATGGGCAGTTCTTTTATGAAATATCAAATTGTAAACCATTATTAAAACTTTGTTAATTGGTTTACACTTTTTGGCTTTCCCAAATATATCAAGTTTATTCAAGGTTAAAATTGCATGTCTTGAATGTTCCAACAATTTAGGCATTCAACAATTTAAATCTTTTGCCTATCACTCAGGGGCTTTAAAAAGATTTTATCATACTTTGAAGAATATGATTCAGTCAGATGGCTTTGATACAGGAAAATATCGGGATGAAGTTATTCATCTGCTCTGGTTTGTGTTTAGGGAATCTTTTGAAGAATCGTTAGGTTATAGTCCATTTGAACTAGGTTTTGGACATACTGTCAGAGGACTATTAAAGTTATTAAACATGAAACTTCTTTCCCATGAAGATTTCAGTAAAAAATCTCATTGACTATTCCTCTCTGTTCAAACGCCTGTGAAGTAGCAAGAACCTATCTTCACTCTACTTATTTGAAAACAAAATGAGGTATGACAAAAGTACAAAAGAAATGAGCTATTCCGCCCGGCGATATAGTTTTGTCTCTCTTGGTTATACTTCGATGTCCTCTTCGGGCTAAATTATATGGTCCTTATAGAATTGAAAAGAAATTAGACGACTTTAAATTACATTATTAACACTCCTGGGGAGCGGAAACATCAACAAAGTTGTCCATAAATATGTTAAAAGAATATTTTGGTAGAGATAGCCAAGTTAATCATTCAATAAATTTAGTTTGAAACGCAGGATGCAAACATTGGGTTGTGACTGTAATGACTTTGGTTAAACCAATCTTCGGAAGTCAGTACTAGTAAACAATCTGGAGCAGAAACTTTTGTATCTATAGCCACACGAAAAGAGTGAACTGAACATATAATATTTGAATACGAACGCTTACTTCCAGATGTTCCAACACGAACAAAAATAATCTACCATGAGGTTGAAATTGTAGATTCTGTACCAGTTAAACAGTATCCTTACAGGATGAATACCCTCGAGCAGGAATGTTTGAGAAAAAGAAATTCATTACTTGCTGGATAATGATTTCATAGAAACAAGTAAAAGTGACTGGAGTTCACCGTGACTTCTTATGGCGAAAACATATGATCATTTCTGTACTTGTACTGACTATAAAAAAGTAAACAGTGTCGTCAAAACAAACCCATTTCCAATATCAAGAAGAACTGACAGTAATCTCGATATTGGAAATGCAAAGTATGTTACGAAATGTGACCTTTCCAATTGATCATGGCAAAGAAATTTCAGAATTTGCAACTCCAGATGGACTTGATCAGTAAAGAGTGATGCTGTTCGGTATGAAAATTTATCCGTCAACAATAACGATTAATGATAACAGCTTGTCTAGATGACTGAGACGCTTTCACCGATGACGTCATGATCTACAACGGTACATGTATATAGATCAATTGGAATCCATTCTGAGAGTATGTGGTATCAAGTGATGTAGGGGTTAGTGTAGTATTGATTTAAGAAGATAAAAACGGTGTCGATCATCCAAAGTGCTATTTGGCTAAAATTTTGAAAAAGTACTAGACAAATTGTTCGACAATCAAGAAGAAATGCTCAGCCTTGATATTGACTTTACAACACTTCCATTTGTTCAGGTTCTCCTCCGATTATTATATTCAGTGATAACAACTCCCTATTTTGATAAAGAAAATGAAAACACAACGATTTTGTTGAGGTAGAGTTTGATGTTGCAGCAATAAAATATAGACATTAGGCACATCAAGGGAAAATATGATATGATTGCACACGCACTTTCACTTATATATATATTTTATTCAATTCACAAGAAATCATCTTATGTCATTTTTAATCATTATACTATCTTGTGTATGGTTGACTAATATATAAAAGAAAGTTTTACTGTATAAATCATTTTTTATCTTTATGAGGGGAGTAGGTATGTATATTTAATTTGTATTGTCTGCTTGACCTTTGTCTGTTATTGAAGGTAGATGCCTACCTTACAGATCAACAAGATTATGTATTCCTATTTTGATATCGGTCTTTATATGATTACTTTTTGTTGTGTTCAAATATAATTTTATTGAAATTATTTATTTAAAATATTCATTGGCATTGCAAAGCGCCCACTGACATGTTTGACTAAATCATTATTTTGTGCTTATTGTGAATTAATTCAAAGATATTCTGGATAATATTATTGTAACACAGCAAGACTGTTGGTACATCGGCACATTCAATAATATTGACACATCAGCATATTCAAAACTTGGAAATGTATTTCTAAGATAATATTAAACTTTCTTTTCATTTACCAACTCACTAATCACTAACATTTTGGAGCTTCATTCACTAGCATAAGGGCAGAAAATGTTCTGTGCATAATAGTTACAGAGCATTGTCTATCTTTTGACTTTATTAATCTTTTGTCTTGTGCAAAGATTAAGGAAGTAAAATATTTGTTCGACGTGACCGAAGGATAAAAAGCCCGACTCTAAACGAAGTACAAAAAAATGATGTCAATTTTTTACGGTTTTGTATTGTGCACTTGGTTATTATTCGATTAATACAAGAGTAGATATTTGTTACTGTCGTATGTGTCAACATTGAATATATATAGTTTTCTGTGATGGATTTTTTAATTCTAATTTACATTAAATTATTTCTCTAAGTTTTTCAGACGAATGGGCTTACGTTTTGCATGTACATTCTGGCGGAATAATAAAGACAAATCTGAAACTATGACTGGCTGAGTATATCAATTAGGCTATTTTCACATAAGTGATTGTATTTTAATAATTATTCCATGTACTTTTCAGTGATTGTGGTATATCAATGATGCTCTTTCCCCATTAATGAATGTGGTTTATCAGTTATATCATTTTCATACGGGTGATAGTTGCATATCAATTATGTCATTTTCTCATCAATGACACTGGTATATCAGTTATGACATGTTGACATCAATGAATATTAATTATGCCTGACATATCTATTTAGTTTTTAGTATTGCTCTGTTCTCCGTTCTGCCTGTAGTTAGCGTTAATTGTATAGGTAGCAATCTAATTTGAATAAAGTTTTGATTGATCACATCAAGCTGCTAAACTTCCAAACCCCAATGAAAGGCTTTATTTCCGAAACAATTTACATTTCTTGACGAAACTGACAAAATTAAAAGCAAACCCCATTACCGGTTGTAGATTTCACTATACGTTATTAAGTCAATGTTAATTTTATTGCTCCCACCAAAGTGAAGCATATATTTTAACGCCACAAGGTGCTCTAGTAGTATTAGACACAAGTATTAAAACGTATTTCAACATGACAAAGTGTAGCCTTCTGTGGCATTTTTGAAAGTCCTCAAACTATCTTTGCTGTTACAAGCTGAATTTGTTCAAGTTTTGAAAATCTACCAATGACCATCCTTGCCAGACTGCACTGGCATGTTTCTACAGTTTTACACAGGTAAAAAACAGCTCGGCGTCGTGTGTTAAAAATTCCTCGGGGAATGATGTTAATTATAATATGGTGCCCGTCAGTGGTACAGATGCAACGTGCAGCCGAATCGATTTCACCGAGGAATAAATAGCGATGTATTATTTCCAGTGGCACCGATAATGAAAAAATACACTCGAAATGCACTCTAAATCTTGTTTACACATTTCAAAGGTTTTTTACATGACATATATCCTTGTCGTTTTAGTCAAATTCAGCTTCATTCACTTACATTTCCTGCAGTCTAGAAGGTTCAAAACTCGCGTTTTGTCAATATCGCTGCTGTTGAACTTTTTGATATTTTCTTAATAAGAAAAAATTCCACGTCGATAAATCACTTACGTTTTTCTTATTAATAAACCCTACAAACATTATACTTGATAGTTGTTATTATGATACTTCTCCGTTTATTTGTAACGCCCCTTCTTGTAAGTGGTGTGGGTTGATTGGTGGATTGTACCTTCTTTCAAGGTGTCCACTTTATTCGGTTCCTGTTATCTAGGAAATGATCACTCTCGGTGTTATTGCCCGGATCGAGTAAACTTATAGGTATAATAAATAGAGATCTGAGCAGATATATAGAACAGAACAACTCGAACGCCCGGAAATAGAAAATCAAACTTTAATCAGTTACATAAACAATAATACAATACATTAGGAATATACACTTCTTTTTGGAATAAATCTTTCGCCGAATTCAAAACACAAAACATATTTATAAAAATAGCTGATCTGTTTTACTGATATAATTATTCATCATACGATCGAGTGAACAATCGAAGTCGTTGCCTTGTACAATTGCATAACCTGCTTATCTCTGGTTCACTCCAATTTCACTGCAGCTGTTCTGTCCTTTCGACCTTTTCTTTTCCTACCTTTTCCTTTTTCTCTCCACCCTTCCTACTGTTTCGCCTCCCTTCGGCCCTCAAACTTTGTGTGGGTAGGTGGATATGTAAGCATGTAGATACGTCATATGCTTGGATACGTAAGTGCGTACGTACATCTGAGGATACTTCTGGGAATACGTCTGAAGAGCTATTTCCCCCCTTTTTCTAAACGTTTATCGCTTCTACCGCGAAAAATTGTGTCCGTAGACCTTCCAGACATCCGGTCCCTTGTATAAATGTTTTACGAGATTTCTTCCAAATTAACTCTAGGAGTCCCCTGTATCTTTACTCTTGCAGCAAAGCATATATTAATTAGATTTTTCGATGGGGGAATATTTACAGCTAGGAAATTTTGTGTGTGAAACACACCCTTATTTAGCATAACCAATCAGGATGAAATATATTTACCGCCTTTTTCTCTAGGCGCCAAAAATTGGGGTCAACTTGACCTTCCAGGTTTTCGACGTACGGTTTCTGTACAAGTTTCAGTGTCGACAGATCCACTATGAAATCGAAGTTAGGTCTCTCCCTTATTGTCTGTCTCGCGGTTAAGTAAACGAATGCTTAATTTAAAAATCCCTTCCACTACCGACCAGGTATTTCGAATCACTGCAGTATAGCGAATTAACAAGCGCTTGTCCACATAATTCGAATTAGTTGTTCTCTGGCCCAAACTAATGTGCTTTTCGTAGATCGGCAGAAATTTGCCCCATCACAACATGATATTGTAATATAACATTGTATGCTGGACTTGACTTTGTACAAAAACGAGTTCATTTCTGCTTATTTTTTATTTTATTAATTATAAACAACTTATATATAGCTAAATTATTCTTTATGTGTATGGGTTTAAAATCAGTGTTATTATTAATAGAAGAAGTAAATATAATTATTTCAGTCAAGGTTTCGTAAATTCCTAAGTAAATGTTACAGTTCATTGTTTTCATTTTGTAAACACCAGGATCGTTCTATGTGATTTTTTAAAAATTAGGTCGTGTCTTTTTTTTTTAGAAAATGCAACGTGTGAACTGGGGTTAAGTAGAGAGCTGTATATATTGTAACTGAGAGGATTTTATTATTCATTATTTAACATCTAGCCCTTTCATTTTGTATTACATAGTGTCCAGTTGGGATGAACTTTCTTTCTTCAAATAATTGAATTCAAGTGATTATTTTCTGAGGAAATACAATAGTGATCTAATATAGTTCTTGGATAGAGATATTCACTGCAATTTACAGTATATTCAATCCTGGAATTATATTACTGTGATTCAACTAAGACCAGAAACACATCGGTTTTTGGATTTATTCTGGACTTGTACTGAATTTTATTTTGGAGTTTAAATTATTGGGACGTGTGTCTGTAATTATTCGATTGTTTTGGGATTTAATTCGCCATATCTTTAGTTCTTTGTTTGTCTGATTTTCAGTTTCTATTTTATCGACCTAAATTAATTCTTAAATTTATTCGCTAAGTGGTCTTTCCAGCTGTCTTTGTAGATGAGGACATCATCGATGTAAGCATTACAATTATCTAAACCAGATGTAACCATGTTCATTAAACGTTGAAAAGTGCTAAGCGAACTTTTCATCCCAAACGACATCAGTTTATATTAACAAAGTCCATATGGAGTCACGAGTGCCGAAATTTTCATTACCCTTTTCTTCAGTGGAATATGTCAAAATCCATTCAAACGGTCAATATTGGTGGACTACTTTGAATTTCCAATACCAAGTTAGTCATCGATTATTGGCAATGGAAATGAATCTGTTTTAAGCAAATTGTTCACCTATCGATAGTACGTGAACATATGTAAAGTATTATCTGGTTTCGGAACAAGTATACATGGTGAACTCCATCAACTTTTACTCGGTTTTATGAAATTAGTTTCCAGCAAATACTGAAATTCTTTTTTCAAGCATTCCTTTTTGAGAGGGTTCATCATCACGGTTGTTGTTTCACAGGTGTCGAATTTACAATTTCAACGTCACGGTAAATTTTATTTGTTCTTCTAGAAACATCTGGAAATAAGTGCTCATTTTCAAGTAATAACAGTTTTAGTTCATTCTTTTCTTGTTGCTGCAAATGTGAATGTTTCTGGTCCATATTATTAATAATTTTCAGTGTGTGGGGCAGGTAAAGCTTTATTAATTACATGATTAACCTGGCTATCTTTACCAACATACTCCTTCAACATATTTATATGACTTTTGTATTCGCCTCCAATGAGTATTTATGACATAATTTAAATCATTTAGTTTATTTTCAACTGTGTAAAGACTATAATAATTGACCAAAAGAGGAATTTGTGGTAAGGGCAACAGAGCCAGTACTCAATCACCAGGCTGAAAACTACTTTCCTTTGTATTTTTATCATACCTTAATTTCATCTTTGACTGAGTACAGTTCAGGTTGGTTCTCGCAACCTCAAAAGTGGACAACTTATGCTTTAAATTTGAAACATAATCGAGAACCCTAATTTCTGTATCTTCATTAGAAAGAAGTTTCTCTTTTAATAACTTCAATGGTCCTTTCACAGTATGTCCAAAACCTATTTTAAATGGAATGAATTCTAAAGATTCCTGACCTGATCCCATAACAGCAAACAATTGTAAATGAACGCCTTCGTCCCAGTCTTTAACGGTATTAAAACAATATGACCTAATCATGTTTTCCAAAGTTTGATGAAATCTTTCTAAAGCTCCGTTGCTCTCAGGGTGATAGGCAGAATACTTGAATCGTTGGATGCCTGACTCGTGCATAACTTGCTGGAGTATTCCAGATATAAAATTTGACCCTCGATCAGATTGGACAGATTGAGTAAACAGCCTTAACAAAGCTTTTACTATTGTTTTAGTTTTAATATTCCTCAAAGGAATTGCCTCTGGGAATCTTGTTGACGCAATATTATGGTCAACAAGTATATGTTACCTGGCTTGGTTTTAGGTAAGAGACCAACACAATCTATCATTATTCTTCTAAATGGTTCATTAATATGCAGAAATAGGTTCAAAATGAGTCTTATGTATCTTCTGATTGTGTTTTTCTACCATTTGACAAGTGTGACATTATCTGGAGTATTTACAAACATCAATTTTAATTTCTCGACAATAAAAGTGTTCAAGATCTTGTGTTAGGTCTTATTGATCACTAAATGACCAGCCAAATGGGGGTTCATAGGCCAGATTAAGAATTTACTGTCTGTACGATTTTGGAACTACAACTTGATAATTCACTGACCCCAGCAGGTATATCAGGTGGTCTCCATTTTCTCATAAGAATCCTATTTTAACTAAATAACAAACGGGTACTTATGTGGCTACAGTTTCAATGACATTTCTTTGAAACAAACATGGGATTTCATGATCTTGTCCCTATTCGACGACAAATGATTGTCGTTTGTTACCCTGATTAGGGTAAAGAGAATGAGTAATTGAAAGATGATCACTGTGATCAATACACTTTGACTGATCCAAGCGAGAAGTAAAAGTTATCTCATCAAACGACTGACCAATGCATGTGTCAGCTAACGGAATATGTTCCTAATCAGCATCATTCTCAAGAGTTTTCTTTGTCATAGCTCTAGCAACTGCACAAGCTGGATATAAATAAGGGAAGTCTTAGGTAAAGACGACACCGTTCCGACTGTCAAGGGTCCTGAGAGACTGTCTGATGACAAATTTACACAACGGAGAGAAACATTCACAAAGCCGCACTACTGAATTAGAACAATTTGATTAGAAGAAGACTTCTCAGAAAACGGCAAAGTACCTGATAATACAGTACCCTGGGAAGCTCCTATGACCTTCAAAATTTTAATAAGGATAGGATTGGCCGAATCACCAATGAGCAATATAGAACCCTTCGTCATGAATGGGTCATAAATCTCCATAATAAATTCAGACTGGGGTTCGTTAAGACCCAACAAATGTATAGCCTGCAATTCATGACCGTTTACCTTGACCTCTTGGAAAGAAAAGCATTTGGTATAGCTCTGTCTTGATTATGTTGCTTATATGTTTAGTTTGTAGGAATCAGAGCTGACGTGTCCTTTATTCTTGCAATTATTACACATAGGAAAAGAAAAGGACTTATGATCAGTCTCGTCAGAAACTTGATTTCAAATGTTGTGCCAGATTGAAAATTGGAATGGCTCGTATTGTTTGAAATACATTTTTACCAGAAGACGGATGAGTAGAAAACTTACTGACTAAAGAAACTGTATAAGTTAAGGAATACTCGTAATCATTACGAGCAGCATTTTCTTAAGTTTCCACCTTATGTTCATCAAGGTAATTCTTAATGTCACTATGGACGCAATTCTTGAACTCTTCAACTAATATCGGTTGTCTGAGATTTTCGTAATCTTGATAAACGTTCTTGGCTAAGCACCACCTCTCATATAACCGCTTTTTTCTCTTTCAAATTTGATACGAGTTTGTTCAGCTTCTATTTTATAGTTCCTAATTTTGTATCGATAAGCCTCAGGGACTAATTCATAACCCTTTAAGATGCATTCCTTAACCAGATCATAGTCAGCACTTTGCTATACTGACACGGAAGCATAGATGTCTCAGGCTTTGCCAAAAATTCACTATGTAATATTTGAGTCCAATGCGCTCTTGGCCATTTCGAATTTTCAGAACTCTTTTCAAAATGAGGAAAATATTGATCTTCTTCTTACTCTCTGAAAGGGGGTACTAACCTGATATTCGTCGTAACATCAAAACTTGAATTTGAGTGGAAAGTGGAGGATTGCATTTCTGAAACTGCATTTGTCTCTTTCTCTCTCTCTTCTTTCTACAACTGCATGTTCCTCTTTACTTCCTCTTTTTCTAACTGCATCTGTCTTTCTTGAAGGTCAACCTTTTTAACTGAATTTCATTTTTGTTTTTTAATTTCAATTCTATAACTTGTAAGGTAGAGTCAGATGGAGACTGACTAATAAAATTCAAAGGACGTATATTTTCCAACAAATATTGAACCATTTTATTTTAATTTCTTGCTTCGCTAAAGAAGTTTTTGCCTCAGAACGATCATATTTTCTGGCAAATCACCCTTTTTCAAGGAGTCAAACTGTTCCTGGGTAGGAAAGCAAATTAGGATCACTTCCCCCCCCCCCCCCCCCCCCCCCCCCCCCCCCTTTGATAAATTGTAAAAGCTTGTTGGTTTCCTGGGATTCAGAAAATTCCAAAAACAAAGTGAATCATAATTTGAAACAACAAGCTTTGTAAAATTTAACAATTGGTTTATTTCTCAAGAATACAACGTGAAAATGAGACAAAGGTTACCTTATCCAGAGAAATACAGATGGAATTCTCTGACGATAAGTGAACGAAAGTTTGGGATAACACAACGTTGGTCTCAATTGCATACACTGTGTTCATTGATGCTCATCGTTTTTACTTATTGTTGCATTTATTCGTTTTAAATTTATGCTTCCATTCTTTTTAGTTCAGAAATAATCCTACATGTTATATGACTGAGGTATTTAAGAATGTCTCCTAGATAACGATAATAAAAAAGCCACAAGTAGGGGAGAAGATCTCATACATGTCTTCACCACCCCTTGAAAAAGGTATAATAAAAACTCATCACCAGCACCTTGAGTTGATCTGGATGCTTGCATTATGTCTCTTGTCATAACGTACGGACATTGGATTAAGCTTGATCATCCAGTACTCTGGAGATCCGATGGATCCGGACAGCTGCTCAGATCCATTACGTTTGTCATGTATCTATGGAACTGTTGCTCAGGATGGATACATATAAGATATGTTTACCTGAGAATTAATTACACCTATGTTAAACTTACGCCTTAGTGGAGTAATTTAGTTGTGTTCATTTGAGAAGATTTAATCTATTTATTTATTTATATTATTCATTGGAATTTCAAGGTGCTCATAAACGTTTGACTATGTAGCTGTTTTGGAATTATTCTGAATTTATTTAAAGACATTGGATTGTATCATTCTAAAACATCAAGACTGTTAACTCATCGAACTGTTCCAGAATATGTTCACATCAGCACAACAGATTAGACTTCATTAAAAGCACCACTGGAACTCATTTAGAAATCTCGATACTTTGGACTTGTGATAGAAATTTCAGGACTATCTAGAATTTCATTCACCATGTCGTAAGTTCTTTGTAATGTTTGACTTTGTGTTCAACAAAAGAAATCGTTTGCTGACCTTTGCAAAAATTGTTGGTTTTCACTCTTTTTGATTACTTAGACCATGTAGTTGTAACAATATATGTGTGGTGTAAGATTGTTAACAGCAAAAGGTATCCATTAGAAGAGGAGATTTCTAGTCTCCATCCTTGTACCTAAACCAGTTTGATTATGTGATAGTTTCTTCGTCCGTTTATTATGAGGTGATTGACTTTTGACTGAGGTAATCCTTATCATAATAGTGTGAATTAGGATTTAAACTGTTGTAATAAATTAAAAGAGAGAGAGAGAGAGAGAGAGAGAGATTATTTAGCCACTGAAATAATGTATTGGCGTTTATTAAAATGCAAAGTTAGACAGACTCTGTGAGTCATGTCAAAATTCAAGGCACGGTTAGAAATGCCCCACCTTTAGAGAAAAATTAACCCCATGTTAAATTCGCTAGAGACATTCTATAAGGTAAATCATCTAAAATACCAAACATAGCTAAATGCAATTTAAGATTAAGAGTTTCAAAAATACGGCGTGTGGAATTTTATCTTTAAAGGAGCATATTTAAGTGGATGAACTTACAATTTGTCGATTAAAATAATCTTAGATTCGGATTTGATTATTAACTCTGAGGATAAAACTGACAAACAGTTACAACATAAAGGTAAGACCTTTAAAACGCAGATTTAACAGAAATAAATGTTGTTACAATATTAACTGAGACGTTTTCAACACTCGTGCACATGGAAGGAGAGGTATATTATACATTTTAAATTCTTGCGACTTTTTAAGAAGAAAACTGAACAATATTGCAATATTTTTGCTATTTCTTAAAACAATATATGCTTAAATTATCAATTTTAGTTCGATGCATCAATACTTTCTTGTATTACATGAAAAAGAGCTTAAATATACTGACAATTAATGAATTTTCTGTTTAAAATTGAACGTATTTAATTACACTTAGTCTGTGCCATTTGCCTAAAATTTGCATGGAGTCCGAGTGTCTTCTTAGTAAGTTCAATGTAAGAAAATGGTCACTTATTGGTCCAAACCCTATGTTCCATTTGAGACGTAAGTACAAAATATGCTTGTCTGTAAGTACAGATTAAATCCGTTCACATTTCCCATACGACATTCATAAAGCTTCAAAGCTAAAGAGTAAAGTCATATTTGCAGTGTATCCCGGCCGATGACACAACTGCGCTGTATTTGTATTTATTTAGATCTAGCCCTGGTTACTCACGTGACGAATCTTTCATAAAACGGCAAATGCCTTATTCATGTATTTAAAACTGTACATTAAAATAGGCTATGCGTAGCGGCCAGTATAAATGGTGGAGGAAGAACCGGGTAAAACCGTGGGAAGAACCACCGACCCAAGAGAAGCTACTGGCTTGTGTTACAAAACCCTAAGCTCTATACATGTTAAAATTTCCATGAGTAAGATTTACTAATAAGATGTAAAGCTGTAGACGAAGATGACAACTTGATCAGAGAAATGGATTCTACATCACCGTGTCATGCTGTTTAAGTATGGGTTAAATATTACGATTGAGTATTTATGGGGTGAGGTACCTCGTGCATACATTTGCGAGTGATATACTGGTTCTACATTTTATAAATGTTAAAATGAAATAATTTTTTAAAATATATTTTAACATTCATAAAATGTAGAACCAGTATATCATTATAGTCACCATTTAGTGAAATATCACCTAGCAGCAGAGAGGGTGAACAGACCACTTAGGGGAATGGTCACCCTTGTGTTTGACCAAAAAAAAATAGTGACCCTTCATAGAGGTCAATTACCACGTCTACGATTATTGTTTGTCCCAAACAGAATTGTAGACGCCCCTCTCTGCTGCTATCAATATTGGGAATCATCATCTGAATCATGGGAATCTTCATCTGTTTCATCTTCATCTGAATCTTCGGAATTTGTTCTATGTTTCAAGTAATATTCAAGTTCTGATGGTGGTTTTTCTATTTTTGGATTTATGTTCTTTCTTTTTCTGTAATAGTTCATCAAACTTCTGTATCGATCTCCACCGCAATTTTTACAAATCTGATATAATCCTCTAACGCCGTTGTTACATCCAACACATCTTCGTGGACCAGCATGAGGATTTTTCTTTATAAGATAATTATGTTTCTTGCAATATTCTCCACGGCATTTTTTATTACAATTGTTAGTGGTTCCTTGACGCAGCCACGCACAGTTGTTCATTATATTAATGATATCTATTTAATTAAATTTAATTTTATCATCACCCCTCTCTGCTGCTCCCCCTGTTACCCAAATATTTTATCAATACCCACACGATATCTTGTTCTTGGATCATGTAAATTTATTGTTATAAATCCATGCGGGGTAGCTTGCGCTCGTGAGAAGAAATTTTTGAATTTAATTATATCCATGTCACCACCACACCAAGTTTGATGAATATTTCGCAACGTGTGTGTGTCTACGCCATTAAACACAACTAAAATGTTGCAGTTGTCTCTGATCACCTTCGGAATTTGTGTATATCGTTGAGTAACATAGATCACATCTGTATTTTTGTGTCTCCCTCGGGAAAATATTCTGGCTGGATTTGATTGTTTATCTAGCATCACATCGTCGTATACAACTAAATTATTAATAAATCCGTCTATGGAATCTACGGATGGTGCTTCATCAATATCGGTTATAAACTCTATAACATCATTATCCTCATCCAGTAATCGCGCGTTTTCATTGAAATCTTTAAGTACATCATAACATCGCTGATCATCAACGGATGGTGCTACTAAATACAACTTATCCCATTTCAACCATCTCATTATCAGATTAAGTAATAATTGCGTCTTACCCGATCCAGATGGTCCTATGATAATCATTCTGATGGAATTCGGTAGCGCAGGATGATGCTTAACTGGCTCTCGCTGCCGAGTTGCTGAGAAATCAATTATATCCATATATATTATAACATGAATTTATATTGTTTACGCTGTAGAGTTAAAACTCCAACTACTGATTTAGCCACGGTTATAACAAAAAACAAAAAAATAGCATACGGTGGAAAATGTTCTATATGCGGTAGAAAGAAATTTTCATTTTTACCTAATAAGCGCGGTGGTGATATTGCTAATTTGATGTCAAAGTTTCCAGGTGCTCCATGGGCTAAATACAGTGGGGAAAAACATCTACCAGGATATAATTATTGCGGTCCTGGTACTCGACTCGATATCAGGCTCGATGATCAAGATCAACCAAAACCAGGCGAGGAACCAATAAACGCTATTGATCGAGCTTGTCATGCTCATGATGTAGCTTATAAAAGTCAAAATCTACAAGATAGGCATATTGCAGATGTAAAATTAATTCATTCATTAAATTCTATAAAAAATAAAAATATTAGAGAATCATTAGCTAATTGGTTAGTAAGATCCTCGATGAAAGGTAAATTAGCGATTGGGGCTGGTAATTAATAATGGAATCAATTTATTATTCACCGAGAGGATACTGGAGAGGCAAAGCAGCAATTGGTAAACTCGCTGATGCAGCGGCGGTTAAACATTCTACTGCTAAAACGTGGTTGTCCAGGCAGGCAATATGGCAAATTTATCTACCACGTCCTAAACAAATTCAGTACTCGTATTTCGATGTCAGTGTTCCTAATGAAGTTCTTCAAGCTAATATTCTGTTTTTACCGCATGATACTGTGCGTGGAAAAACGTACAAATACGCGCTAACCGTAGTTGATGTTGCAAGTAGATATAAAGAAGCAGAGCCGCTATCAGCGAAAACATCATCTGAAGTAGCCGATGCGTTTGAACGAATTTATCAACGAGGACTCGGACCACAAGGTGGTGGACCACAAGGTGGTCTGCGATGGCCACAGCTACTACAGGTTGATCCTGGTAAGGAATTTCTTGGTCCAGTATCATCGCTGATGAAACAACATAATACCAAAATACGACGAGGTCATACTGCAATTCATCGTGATCAAGCAATTGTTGAGCGATTTAATCGAACACTTGCTGAGCGGTTATTTGGATATCAATACGCGAGGGAATTTATTCAGGATAAAAGATCTCGCGAATGGGTGGCAAGATTACCAGGCGTGATAGCTGCATTAAATAATGAGATCACACGAACAACCAACATGAAACCCATTAGCGCGGTCACAAAAAAAAAATATACCAACACAACGGAAAGATGCTGGAAAACAAAAAATATTAGGTGATGTCACAGTCAGATATTTATATGAGCCTGGTGAACTTGAAGGTGGTAAAGCGAGAGCAACTGATCCTATTTGGAGTGTTACCACACACAAAATATCTACCGTGACAAGATCCACTGGAAGAAATGTAGGCGTTTCCAGACCTGCAATCTACAGATTAGATTCGGCCGCTCCTCAACGTGGATTTACACGTGAACAACTACAAATAATTCCCGCGGATACACAACTACCACCGCGATCACTCCGGTGATTTCGATCACTTAACTAGCACTAGCGCCTCTACGTCGATTACACTCAAGACAGGTTAACATGGTATTTTCTCGTGTATGACCGCGACTATTATCTTTTCTATCTACGGTAAATTGTCTTGAATCATTACTCGAATACCGCCATAACATTATACAATTACAACTGGTGCAATGATTGTTCTGCTGCTGTTTTAACTCAATAATAAATTCAACATCAAGATCAAAGTCACGTTTATTTTTTTTGTCAGATTGTTTGTATCCGATTAATTTTTTTCTTATTATATCATCATCGATGATGTTAAATTTATCAACGATTTCAGGAATTATGATTCTACGTAATTGAGATATATTTCTGACCCTCGATACCGCCAAATAAACTAAATTTGACCACTCGATGCGATCGTCTACAATCCAGACTCGTGTATCAGAAATAGTTAATCCCTGAGACGAGTGGATCGTCATAGCGTATCCCAACACCCATGGAGATTTGTCAGCGCGTAATGCATCTTCGACCACACTGATATCAACGGCGACAATAACATTTAATACGAGATTCTGTTTCCTTGACTCTGTCAAGGGTCCTGGAATATCAACATTAATATTCTGTTTTTGTGTATCTGATGGTCTATAACATAACGGAACGGGTAATTCTGAATATTGTTCTTTATGTAGTTGAAATAACTGCTGTTGTAAAGCGTCTCTGATTATTTTTCTACTTGCTACGATCAAATCGGTGGGTCTCCATGAGTTCAAAAAATCACTCATTGATGTCTCTGAGATTACTCCACGTATTATTTCACACTGAATTTTGTTTGATTGTAATCTGATTAATTTTTTAAACTCCTTCAAATTTGCATCAAGAGCTCTATGATCATCATCTATTTCTTCATAATAATCAACGAAATTTTTTAACCAGTCATGTGGAGATGGTCCAACAAAAGGCGGCGGTTGACCATGATCGCCACACATTATTATGGCGGTATTTTTCGTCAACAACCAATCAAGAAACATTTTTAATGTATCCAATGACACCGTGCATATCTCATCCCAAATAATTATTTTAGGTATATATTTTTCTCCCATCCGTTCAGGAGTCCATGTATCCCCGCGCCATCGGAAGAAACTATGATACGTGCACGATTGTACTTGCCGCTGTTTCATCTCACGTGCAAGTCTATGTGTGGGTGTCAGCACGATTATATCTGAATTTCTAAAAACATTAATCGTTCGAGTTGTTTTGCCGCATCCACCAGGTCCATTGAGATATACCGTCTTATATCTGGTTATTGGATCACTCAACGATGGTGCCTTCGACATTTCTGATATTTTATTACCCTCACGATAAAAATCTCTCACTGGAACATCTGCTGATTCTGTGTAATTGTGTAATAGTTCCTTTTTTATTCTCCACGAACCCCATCGTTCATCATTACTTGTAAATTTCATAACAGGTTCTAAATATTTACTTGAAATATAAAACGAATCTGTTGCGACTCTGACTGCGGTCTCAGGAAATCTATTAATCATCGATAATAAATTTATAGAAACATAAGCCAACATGGAAGATCTTAGATGAGTATATTGTGGGGATACGTCATTTATGTAACTAACGATCGTACCTAATTTTGTTCCGTCGGATAAATAAACACTCTCTCGATTTACAAACGTATTTTTCGCCGTTGTATCAGCGATTATAAAATCGTACTCGGCATCATCTAGAATTAATCGTGCGTGATGTCTTTTATAATCATATGCACCACCTTGAGTAAATTTACCTATAATTTTTCTACCGAGATCTTTTGCGGTTTTGAGTTTATTAGGAATATCATCTTCGGAAATATCCTTAAACTCGCTGATAACTTCAGAATCTGACATGGGCAACCAAACTTTGGTCTGTGCATGATATGATATAATTGCCTCACTGACCACCAACGATGTCAGTATCATACAATCTAGCATATATCGTAACAAAACTATAGGTGCCCAACGTTTTTCACAAAAATGTCTGCCAAACCAAACATAACAAATCTTGTGAAGATTTTCGTTAAACTCGAATGATTCAATACAGGCGAATCCAGTCAGATCAAAATCAGGTAATGGTCCATTAATTGCCACTCGCGTCATCTCGTTTGTTGGGTGGCCAAATCTTTCAAAGTACACAGAACAATCTCCGTATCCCAGAAAACTTCCTGGATAACATGCAACCATATCAACCGAAATAACATCATTGTAATTGTATTTGGTATTCCATAATCCGCCATGTCCATATTCGACGCAACTTGCGCGTACGTCCTCGAGTAAATCAAATCGTGTTGGTTTCCATGAATTTCGTTCTCTGGCGAAATGAGCCGCAACAGATGGAACGGTAAAGCAATTAGTTAGTAATTTGTCAGTATTTTCCGCGTGCTTGCACTGTAAAAACGTCGCAAGATTTTTCATCTCGTCATGGAGGGATTCTGTGCGATATATTTCACCGTTCGGTTTGACAAACTGATCAAATTCACCCTCCTCATTACTTTTAAATAACCATACCGATACAGGATCGGTTTTACTTATTTCGTTGATAAAATCAAACATACTATCTGCCCCAGAATTATCTGGGGAGTAAAATCTAACAGTTCGATCACGTGGAAATATTGTTACCGCGTTAGTCCATGCGTGCGCGTTATGATCGATAATATTTATTGGAGCTCCCTTCGATTTATATTTCGATTGGTACAGTACTTCTCCCGTTATTGTCGCTACGGATATTGGAAATTTTAATATTTTTCCTAACTCAGCAACATCTTTTATTGTAGCACCGGTATCCTTAACTGAATCAGCCCACGAGTTTATTTTTTCACGCCTTAAATCAGTTAATCCATTTCCACGCATCGCGTTTGTAAAGTGTTCTATTACTCGTTCGGCTACACAATTTAACCTTGAAAATTTCATCGGCGCTAGTTTATCAACGTTGGGTTTTTTATTTATCTCATAGATTCCATAAATAACCGCTGTTACAGGATACGCTCGTTCATAATACGGTTTGTCAATACCAGTCAATAGACCCGGTCTGGAATTTTTACTTAATATGATAGTTTTATTATTGCCAAGGACAGGATCATATTTGTCACGGATAATCCAACTACCTGTTTCTGTTAATACAATAAATTTTACTCTGAAGAAATATTTTTGATTGCCCTCGTATTCAGCGATGTAGCTAATGATAGTTGCCGCTCGCTTGTCGTTCATTGTGGCGTCCGTGACTTTGTCGACACTGACTTTGCCAGCTTTCTTGACTACGTCAGTGCGTATAATCTTGAACGTTGACCATGTATGAGATGCACCATCCGTGTAAAATTCCTTCTTGGCGTCGTGAATTTTCGAGATCAAACCTTTATTTTTCGGATCAACCAGATCTCGTACTGGCAAGTCAGAAGATAATCTGTCAAGGTTGAATTTATACTTAACAGGCCTAGTTTGGGATAATCTCTCAAACTCGTTCATATAATTAAAACAAATATTTAAATAAAGAAAATTTTATATATATATATATACAATGTCCCAATGTAGATGGTTGATGATCGGCTCAGTAAATCGATGCAACAAATCCTGTAGAAAGGAATTTTGTTGGATGCACTCACAAAACATACGACGAGGAAGTCTAGGACCAATACCATGTCTACGGTGTGGTATTGGAGTGCGAGGAAAGACAGAATTATGTGGAAAGTGTGGCGGGAAACGGTTCAGAGAACTTAAAAGATATTATGACAAAAAAAATAATAGCGGTGAAAACGCTATAAAATCCGTGAGGGATTATATATCAAGATTTCAGACAAACAATGATTTAAACATATAATATTATTATAATGGAGCAAAATATATTTGTCCCACATCCTGTCATAACAAACTATGAATCAAATATTAATGGTATCATCAGACACTGCAAGTTAAAGAGACAAGTTGGTTATATTACTAATGCTGGTTATCTAATGTTCACATGCGGGGGGGGAAAAGAAACATTATCTATGTCATAGATTTACGTATGAATGTTTCTTCGGAGTGATCAATGACGGTCTTGTTATTGATCATATTGACGGGGACACTCAAAACAATAATTTATCCAATTTACAAGCTATCTCTCACAGCGAGAATAATACACGTGGAAATACAGGAAGATGTAAGACAATCGGAAAGAGGGCGGTAATTTCCTCAAACATAGAAACTGGCAAAGAAATTATGTTTCGTTCAATATCTTCCGCTGCGAAATATTTTGATATTCACCCGCATTCAGTACAAAAAGTAGCAGAAAATATGTATAAAACCACTTTCTCGAAAAAATATAAGCAGAAAATTATCTTTAAGTATCAATAACTATCATCACCACATTATTAACTATCATCACACATTATTAACTATCATCACCACATTGAATTAATTTTTTTAATTTATGTCACAGTAGGTCCTCCATACACTACTGAATTTTTGATTATATAAGGGGAGATTACTTTGTAATATATAGTTTTCTTCGTAGATTTTTGTTTTTTTATGATCGTAATTAGTCAGTTTAACTAATTACATCGTAATTAATTACTCGTAGAAGTATTATTTATGTTTTTTAAATATTTCCCCATCATACAACACATGATAATGTTATTGATCCGTAGGAAGCTGTGTGCGGAACAGAAACCGTTGTCATGGTAATCGACCTGCAGTTGTGTGTTCACTGAACTTACATTCTGGAAAGTTCTTTGACTGGTGCATTAATGCCACTGTTATTATTGATTCTCAGTCTACTTAGGAAAACCGCTACAAATACAGAAACTGTTGTTTATTGATTCTCAGTCTGCTTAGGAAACCCGCTGTTATGAATACAGAAACTATTATTCAGAAACTGTTATAAATACAGAAACTGTTATTATTCAGAAACCGCTACAAATACAGAAACTGTTATTATTCAGAAACTATTATTCAGAAATTGTTATAAATACAGAAACTGTTACTATTCAGAAACTGTTATAAATACAGAAACTGTTACTATTCAGAAACCGCTACAAATACAGAAACCGCTACAAATACAGAAACCGCTACAAATACAGAAACTGTTACTATTCAGAAACCGCTACAAATACAGAAACTGTTAAATACAGAAACTGTTATGATTCAGAAACCGCTGTTTAGTGTAAATATTGGTTCCTTAGCTATATAGCTAGCTATATATTAACTTCCGAAACATATGTTCGTAACAATGTTTGATAGCTCGATCAGTATGGTATTGGACTGTGACGCTCGCGGTCCAGGATCGAATCCCCATGGCTGACAATTTGTCGGTGGAGTACGCATAATTGCGATTTTTATAATAGTGGGGGGAACCGCAAGAACCCCCCCGCTCAGCAAATTCCCAACCACAATATTGACTTGTGGTTGATACCTATTTTTCGTATCACCTACTGGATTAATTATTATGGGTGGGTTTTTGCTGAGCGTACCTTAATTAAGTTATATGTTTGTGCTGTCCCTGAAACATCCCGACGAACTCGAAGGGGTTCTGGGATATTTTTTTTTATTTTAAAGATTCATATATTATAAAATGAACCATGAAAATATCAATGATGTAATTGTCGCTATTAAAAAATTGAAAAAAGATGGAATTAATATATCTGATGAACTTAATCCTGAAAAAATAGTTTCTGACTTTGAGATTTTACAAGAACGTAAAACCATGGGGACACACACACTATCATCTGAATACAGGCTCATGAAACGGATTCAATCGGCAATGTTTCAGTCGCTAGCTACCGTAGAAGATGATCATGTGAAGGAGTTCGTTCCTCTTTCTACCGCCGTAGAAAGAATTAAGTCGTTATTATCCCACGAGTATGAGGCAAAGAAAACGATTAGTACTCGCATAAGACTATTAAGAAAAATAATGTCAGAAGGTAACTTCGTTACTGGTGAAACGATCCAAAGTAGTAATTTTGAAGATGACTGAGATCTTTGATCAGAAATATTATTTCTGAATTTGATGGGTTAGTAATTTGTTTTTTTTTTACTGAAATTTAACAAATTTGTACAAATTTCTTAATTTTGACTACCATTTACCCCATCAAAAACATAAAATTGTACAAATTTCTTAATTTGACTACCATTTACCCCATCAAAAACATAAAATTGTACAAATTTCTTAATTTGACTACCATTTACCCCATCAAAAACATAAAATTGTACAAATTTCTTAATTTTACAAATTATTTATTTCTGAATTAATTTATTTATTTACTGAATTAATTTATTTTTTTTTTACTAAAATCAAGAAAAATGCACGAATTACTTGATTCTGACGGGGTATTTGGTAGTCAAAATCAAAGAAAAATGCACGAATTACTTGATTTCTGACGGGGTAGTTGGTAGTCAAAATCAGGAAAATTGAGCAATTTCGTTGTATTTTAGTAAAAAAAAAATAAAAATCTCAGTAAAAATAATATTATTAATAAATAAAATTAATTTATAATAAATAAAATTTATTAGGAACAATTTGACAAGGTTAGAACTTTCTTATTTCTGACGGGGTAGTTGGTAGTCAAAATCAAGTAGTTCGTGCATTTTTATGTTTCTGAGGGGGTAGTTGGTAGTCAAAATCAAGTAATTCGTGCATTTTTATGCTTCTGAGGGGGTAGTTGGTAGTCAAAATCAAGTAATTTGTACAATTTCAGTAAAAATCAGGAAAATTAATAAATCCTATTTTTTTTGTGATAGAAATTTTAATTTTACTTTCATCGACTAGCTTTTTTAGTTGCCTAGGCCGATTAATTTGTACCAAACACAAATTTGTGCCAGTAATAATAAAATATTTTTTTAAGTTGATCGAATTTGATTCTGATCTCTGTTACAAATGTTCTTCTAACTGTTAAGAAATCCTCGCGTGTAAAAACCCTCCATTACATGAAGATCTACGACAAAAGTCCTTAGACAGAAATCCTTATGACGGAAGTCTTAGGACAGAAATCCTTAAGACAAAAGTCTTAGGACAGAAATCCTTAAGATTTCACATACAGATTTATTACAAGCTCTTCTTCACGTATGTCAATCAAGCGATTAAGGTGGTCTGTGAGCTTAAAATTGATTCGTGTTAACATATTATTGTGACACCGCAAATACACGGGATTAGTTGGTTCTTGCACGATTAAACTTCCAGGGGGACCTTGTGGTGTGAACGTGTACAGGATGTATCCTTGTTGAGCTTGATTTGATCTTCCGAGATCTATTTGATAGCTGCCATCGACTACGTCACAAACCAGATTGACCGCGACCGTCGGTGTTATATTAACGATTCCCGGAGATATGTGTCTTCCGCCGCCATGTGGATCATTATCATATCTGAGAACAACTGCTAATGGTGCTAGTTTTCTCCATGCATCGAGTATTTTAGGAAAAAAGTCATCAATGACATCACTGACAGATTTTCTTAATTTATCGGGATTATAATCAGGAAACTTAAACGTTACAATGTCAGCTTCGGGTATTTTGTACTTGGCTGCGAAGGACTTTTTATAATCGCTTGATGACTTAAGAACCATATCTCTAATTCTGTTATAGATAACTTCAGAAGAATTAACTATATAATTTAAAACTTCTATGTACCTAATAATATTATCGCGCGCAGATGTTGAATCAAATAAATACTCTTGAAAACTATCACGTAAATTATTTACTTGTATTTCATGGTCTAAGTTTATTGAAGCAAATATAGAATCAATATTCAAAGCAATAACACGTTCATTAAGATTATACAAAAGAGCTCTAGGATCATATACAGGTGTTCCCCCCCCCTCCATCCTGGTTTTACTTCTATGTAATCTAGCCATTCTGAATTCATTTTAATATCATGACGAAGACTGGTCTTTGACGTAAAATCACCCCTCGTTGGTTCTGGTGGTCCTTCATACACCCTGGGAATTTCAGGCCATCCTAGCACGGATCTGATTGAAGATTTATAAATATCAACGGCATAATCAGGCGAGTTTATTTCAATCGTCGAGGACAACGTCGGCTCATGAACGTTAATTGATATTTTTGATTCTTTTCCCGTTATTGATTTTATTCTACGCGCAAATTCCTCACTGATCTCTTCAATCTCATAACTGCCAGTTGGTATTCCAACAACAACCCAGTCAGGTGTTTCATCGGGTTTGTTCTTGTTAGTAAATACGAGCGAATTATTTGCTGGTGTACCATTAAATGATTTTGATCTGATATTTGGCCAGCTGTAATATACTCGTAATTGTGCTAGTGCTATTTCTTTTACTGGAATTGCAGTAGGAAAATTAATACTAAATTCAGGATTAGTTGAACTTACCGAGATCATCGTTATCTTTAGCGGAGTTGTGTTGGTCACGATCTGCTGGAGTAATTCTGTCATTATTGATACTTGTATCTTTAATACCTTCATCGTATATTTTGGTTATCATTGAAAATTCGAAATCAGATATAATTCCATCACTGAGACTCGCTGATAACAACGAGGATAATTTCGAGTATGCTACCGTCGTTGTGTGTAATTTTATTTTGTAATCGGATAATTTTTCGTTCGTACAAGTACATATTTTTTTTGTGATGATACCAAGCACACCTGCAATAGTTGTTGCTGCTGAAATACAGATAGTTACAGCTACTGGTGCCATCGTTGTCAACGCTGATAATATTACACCGGTTCCAGCAACAACAGCGGATACTGAATAAACAATCACATCAACGATAACCAATCGTCGTCGATATTTTTTTACTTTTACTGTATATTGATCGACTTGATCTTTTAGCGCCGCCTGCCATTCACGCGCTTGATTGTATCTGTATTGTGCACCGTCCATATATATTTTTATGCAGTAACCAATTGAGGTGTTTCAGCTACAAATTCCAAACACCACCAGAAGGATGTTGCGGTTAATTTCTTATCAGCTGCTTCCAGAATAAATATTTCCTCGGCTCCGATATTTAATATAACAGATACAACCCCGGAAAACCTGTCGGTGGAATGACGCCATGGAAACGTTGTAAATATTTCAAATTTTGCAGCACTAAACACAGACAGTCTGTACACGCCAGTGACTGTTGCGGTATATTTGATAGTATTATTTTGCTGCGACCATGTTGCAAATCCCGATGATACCGTGCATACGATGTTTGTAATATGCCCGGGAGTTATTCCAGCTGGAATTTTAATCAAATTTGTTTTGTTGACAATCTCAGGAATTCCCGCTACGATGTCTTGCTGTTTTTGTTTGATCGTGTCTAGGTCAGTTTTGATATCAACGAGTTTTATATCAGCGACCAACGGATTACCAAAAAAATCTTCTGCGGTTTCATTAATTTTTCTAAAATTTCTGCGAAGATTTGTGAACGCGTTTACGTGAACATCATATTCGGCCCGTAGCGTGGATAGTTTTCCATTCACGTCGTCGACGTATAGTTTGTTTGCGACGTCGTTGTCAGATTTTGGAGCTGTTACAGCTACTATTTTGTTCCCGTTCATGCTAAGTTCACCTGTCATCGTGTCACCGGTGTTTCTCACGCGATTAGCAACACTTTTTGCAATTTCATCTCTGATGGTTTTAAGTGACATACTTGAATCTCTGATTCTACCACCGTCAGTAAACACGGGAATATTATCTGCAACTGCACCGAGTACTCGCCGGACTATATCATTCCATTTGATATTGCTGGTTTTTAGTTTACCATATCGATCCTGAAAAATAACAACTTCATCTGGGTCAACTCCAGCCAGGTTCATAATATCAGCGAGGTCATCTTTAGTCGCATACTTTGACAGATCAACGTCGGATTTTATTTTCTTACTAGTAGAAGATCTTCCGTAGATGTCAACCATTATAATAAGATCCGTTGTTTAAAATGCTTTACGCGCAACAAATCGGTTGCTTGTATAATCGTGCACGACTTTATGTGGCGGCCTGGATGATTTTGATATAGCATCGAGTACATTAATTACTTCACGGCCGCATATTGGCGGATCTGTCATTGTTTGTGTGGGTAGCGTTGAATACCAAACTTTGGAACCTCTAGTTGTTGCGTGAAGTGGTGCGACATACTTGATAAATTCAACAGGTGGAGCTAACCCGTACGAATCAAAATAAACAATTCCACGCGGATCAACCGCGTATGATACCCAATGAGTACCGGGTCCGGAACGTTTGTCAAGATTAATAATACCTGTTTCTAGTTTGTTTGGTTGTTTCGGTAATTGATCTCGCATAAAAACACCTCTAAAGGCAGATATTTTTAATTTTTTAGCAGCATCAAGTAAATCAAAATTTGATGATGGAACGTCTAACGAAATGACCCTGGAAGCCTTAGGCCTCTCCCCCAACGAGATCCTGGCAATCTTAGACCGCGTCCCTTTTTTTTTGTTATATCGTCCACCAGCACCTAACGCAACTGCTTTTGCTACGGCTGGAGCAGCCGCAGCTAGTAATGCCGGAATGGCGGCGAGAAATGGGAATATTCCACCCGTTTTAACCATGTCTTTGATGGCGCTCGGGGAGAGATGGAATTGAACTCCAGTTTTTGATTCTAGGGCTTTATTGAAATGTTTAATCTGATTATTTGTCAACGATAATTTGTTTGGACCACCACCAATCTGATCTCGTTTTAGTGATATTTTAGTTCCGCATTTGTTGGCGGTTTTTGATTGAAGCTTTTTTACCTGACCAGGAGTCAGAGTAACATTAACATGACCATACGACATTTTTATATAAAATATATTTTTCTAAATAACACGATTAAATATTTTCCACCGGTGCATCAACGACCCTCATTCGACCACTGCCACCTTCAAGTAACATGGCCTTGTCGCTAAGTATGACCGCGATCGCTCTGTAAAAGGCACCAGCACCTGGCGGGGCAGTAACATGAGCTCGAAAGTGTATATCAACAACAGATTGTTTGGATAAATCAAGATGTTCTAGTGAAAAATAATAAATCGGATATAGACCTGTAAAATCTAGTTGTGATATTTGCAACCCGGTATCTATATTTTGATCACGTCCCATGAATGACATTAAACGATGATATGCGCGCTACATGATTTTGTGCATAATTTAGTTGTATATCCTCGGATGGTTCTTGATGTCCATTTATCCGTAAGGAAACTTCATTAACTCCAAGGTTATCAAATATCATATGTGATTGTTCTTGATCATTTATCCGGTTAATATTTTGCAATGCAATAAAAATATGTCGTGGTGCAGAAACACCCTGTTGTGATGCTATATGCCATGTAAATAAACCATTAATATTGCTTTGAGCAGCATCTGTGGTTACTGTTAACCATGATAGCAATGATTTACCGCCTTGATCCATAAAAGATAGTAATTTTTGTTCCTCAGTAATAGATGGAGTCATTACTGGCATCCACAATGAAAGTTTTGATATATTTACTTTACCAGCATCAGCAACACCAACACCTCGCCAGATTGCATCATTATCATCACCTTTTCTTACGAGCACAATTGTGTGTTTAGCTCCAAAGATGACTTTTCTAACATTTCTGCAAAATCCAAAGATGTGAGAAAATGGAATTGCACACGAAAAATTTCTATCATCTCCCGACAGCGCTGATCGGCGTGCTGCAAACCCTAAGTTGTAAGTCGGGGCAATATCTTTTATGATTTCAAATTCAGCAGCTGGTCTAGCTTCACGATCGGGGTTGGCAGCTTCTGCCTGTGGATCAACTGCAGTAGCCCTTGGAGTGAGTACCTTGGTATACTGATTATGGTTAGCGTTGTCGGTGATATCTTTAGCGAACATCATTGTTGGACCAGCTGATCTTGTAAAGTCGTCAGAATATCTGGCTAGACCAATTATTGTTGTAGCAACATCAACATCCTTCTGAATTGATTCAATATTTTTTCCATCAATCATGTATGTGGCGCTATCAAACAGTGCCATAATTCCGTTGTTGACAAAACCAACACGCAAATTAGCAGCATATGCCGTATCAGCTGCAACATTCGTCACAAGTTTACCTTCTACTTCAATAAACGCCTCAGCGGGCAAGAAATATCTACTTGTATCATGAACCTGTAATTCGATTCTCCCCCGCTGATTTGGTAGTCTTGCGTCATAAGAATAAAATTGATAATCACGTACCGACTCGTACTTAAGGACAGGTGCCTCCATATCAAATGCTGGGTCTGATTCGCGCCTGAACATTTTTATTATAGTTACCATTTTTCCAAATGATGATCATCGTCGACGAAGACCGCTTCCTGCTATTAAATTTGCTGTTATATTTTTTTCTGCTTCTTCAGATATCGCCGCTAGTTTTTGATTTGCAGCCTGATTTATTATTTTACTTACGTCCGCGGGCATCACCTCAGTACTTGCCAGTTTCACCGGTGGTTGTTGTTTTCGTCGCAATAATCGTGATAATCTTTCTTTGATCGCCGAGAACGCCTTACTAGCAACATTGACAATTGCACCAGGAGCTTTATCACGAACAATATCAATAGCCTTCATCGATAATTGTTTTGCCACAGGTGCTACTTTTGGAGCTATCCTCGTGAATAATCCCCGAATGACATCACCAAGTCCATTTCCGTAAATAACACTATAGATTGGTAATCGTGAGTTTACCGCTCTAACCTGTGTGGGTTTACGATGATTATCATGCACAATCATCTTATTTTATTTACCATTTATCTAACAACTAGTCATCAACGAGCTCATCAATAAGTTCTCGGTAAACGCCAATATCCATGATACCACCTTGAAATAGTCGCCGACAAATATCAGCTGCTTCATTGGTTATTTCTGGTGAATTATTTCCAGCTCGTTTTCCTCCTATGAGAACTTCTAACCGTGATACGTCATTGATGATATTATCAGGACATAAACCACGTCCTGTTTTAGGTTCATCTTGAGGTGTTTTAAATACTGGTGGTTGCATTACCGGAGTAAGTACTTCAGTGGTGGCCGGGAGTGATCCAGGTGGTGAACCTGTCGGTGTAAATGTTACATCCGATGCAGAAATTTTACGTAAAGGTGGAAGAATTTTCTTCGAGGGGAGTAATTTAATTAGCTCTTTAGTCCTTTTAATTTCCGACTTCAACCTTTGCTGTGGCGAAGAAGATTGCTGTTGTTCTATTTGTTGCAGAGGTGGAGGAAGCTGATACTGGGAGAACTCTCCTTGTCCTAGTTGTTCCCGTCTCCCTCTAAGTCTATTTACTTCTTCATTAAGTCTTTTAAATTCTGGACCTCTAGCCTGGTTTTTATTGTAATATACGCGATATATCCATTTAATGAAATCATCATCAGTTGTTTTTCCATAACAGGGTTTTAAAAAATTAGATTTATTAGATATATTTTTTGATATCATCTCAGGTAATTTCTCTCTTTCAGTGTTTCTAATTTCCTCAACAACTCCTTCGTTAAATCTTGCAATTAATTTTAAGCTCTCTCCTCCTGATTTGGATTTAGATGCAAGTTTTTTTCTCACATCGGCGACTTCAGTACGAAGTTCTCCAATACCTTCAAGTATTTCCTCACCAACAGGTGGAGGCTGAGCTGCGGCTATGTCAGTTGGAAGGTCTCGTAAAATCTTCTTTGCCTGTTTAGTTCTTCTTGCTATTTTTTCTGATACCGGAAGAAGATCTTCTTTGATGACAGTTGTAACTTGTTCAGTAGCTGCAGTGACGGGTTTAAATAGTTTTTTAGTTCCTTCTTCAAACTGAACTTTTGCTTCTTGCTGCGCTTGTAGATTTTTTCTAAATGAGTCTTTGACAGGAAGAAATTTTTTAATTGCTTCTAATCGTTCTCGAGCTGTTCTTGCAGTATGAGATTCTGGATGTACCATTTTATTATAACATAATAATTTTAATTAAATTATTATGTTATAATAAAATGGTACATCCAGAAACAAAAGATCAGCAAAAGAGGAATACAGAAGTTTGATGAACTATTACAGAAACAAAAGATCAGCAAAAGAGGAATACAGAAGTTTGATGAACTATTACAGAAAAAGAAAGAACATAAATCCAAAAATAGAAAAACCACCATCAGAACTTGAATATTACTTGAAACATGGAACAAATTCCGAAGATTCAGATGAAGATGAAACAGATGAAGATTCCCATGATTCAGATGATGATTCCCAATATTGATAGCAGCAGAGAGGGGCGTCTACAATTCTGTTTGGGACAAACAATAATCGTAGACGTGGTAATTGACCTCTATGAAGGGTCACTATTCTTTTTTGGTCAAACACAAGGGTGACCATTCCCCTAAGTGGTCTGTTCACCCTCTCTGCTGCTCACCTGAAGAGAGGGAGGAGATATTTCCATACAATCAGAATAAATGATAATGTAAGAGTACTGAAAACGAAATAAGCACTGTGGTTTACTAAAATGAAAATAATAACACCGTTCACCGAAACACAGAGACTTACTTGAAATAGTTTTAAGATTATTATGAATGAAACCTATTCATTCTCTTACTGATTGATACATTCATACTGCATTGAACATTTCTGTCATTTTTGGAAAGGCTCCGACAATGGTGCTGCATCATAATTCTTTGGTTGCTTGTTTTTATTATGCTTTACACATTAATCGAGAAGTGACTCCTCCTGCCTGTCCGGGATGTGGAATAGACCTGATGTTCATTACTCTATGTTGTAACATGCGACTATCGGAGAAAGGACTTGCAGTGGCGCCGTACAATTTTGCGACCGACAGTATAGGTTTGATCCTATCATCCTTGGACACCTGCTGTGGTGTATCCTTCAGCAAAGCAATTTACTCCGGTTGCCTCGACAAAATGTAACCAGCTTAGTGTGTCGTAGAAAAAGACGCCAATTGAAACTTTTCGATAAGTGATACATAGTAGTTTTCGGATCATACTGAGAGCTTTATAATGGGAATTAACTCCAACATCTAACTGTAACAATTCGAAATTTCTTTTGTGGGAGTTGCCTCCTGTTGATCATAAATGGGATGCTTCTTTGATTTACCGTCTGGTTACTAATATTTACATTTACTGCTACCTTGGGGGTCCTTAAACGATATTTTGACAATGTATCGCCATCAAATCAGCTTTTCAAACAACGTCATTGTTGTCACACATTACCCGATGGTTTTCTCTATCCACCAGTCACTCCACCCGTCAGTCTGTCCGCTGCCACGTCTCCTATGTTACTGGGAGGACAGTCGGTGTTAATGAAGATGTCTTACCCTGCAAGAAATTGAATAATTGAATGTCATGGACGAGTAATCAGCTTCTCAACAGTGGCATATATAGCTGTAAACTGGTTATTGGAAAAAAAAAAACGGCTCTATGGTATATTTAAAAAGGGTATTAACTCTCGATTACTTCTTAAATTAGTAGGGACTAGCTCAATAAAAACATCTGCGAAGCTATTTGCTCAATATGAATAAATCTGAACACCTTGACTGACACATACATTCTTCATTGACGTTGATATGATGGCCCCAATTCTATATCCTTTAGGAATGATCATTGTTATGTATATTTGATGTCTATTATCTGTTGACTGCTATTTTTGTATTTGGATTTATCCAAAACCAAGGTGATGGTGTACTAGATCAGTAAGATTTATTTTGTAAACAACATAATACATAGATTCAAGACATTTTTTATTATAATATTTTGATACGTCAAAAGACTTAGCACATCACCACACTCCATGCCATTGGCACACAAGCACGTTCGAAACTACAACACATTCAATTGCGTTATTGTTTTTGGAATCCCGTTGGAATTCAATTGGAACTTGATGCGTCTGGATTTGTGATATAACTTTGCGGACTATTTGGGATTTATCTCGCCATAATGTAAGTTATTTTAAGTTTTCACTTTTATTCAAAATTATTTGTTGACTTGCATAAGCCTTGTTGGTTATCGCTCTTTCCTGTTGCTTAGTTTAAGACCATATAACAGTAACACCTTGCAAAAAAAATTGCAGGATTATAAATAATGTCAATATTCAGAGTTTTGACATTATGATTGCCTTGTGAGTGGGAGTTTGATTTTCCGGTGATTTAGTAAGTTTGAAGTTATATTATTGTATATTAATTCAGTGTTGTATATATACCATTCCGCCTTGTTTTTTTTTGTAAAATTATTCCAAACTTGCTAAGTAAACAAATGAATACATTTATTCGATTACTGATTTTCTTTCCAATGTTGGTTCATTCGAATAAATATATTAAGTTTACAAAGAGAAATTTCCAACGACTTGTATTTTTATAGTTTGTGCTAAACATTTATTGCAAATACTATTCTTTATCAACCTGTATGAAATTTCTGCCAAAAGATGCCAACCCGAATCATTGCTCAGTTGTCTCAATAATTATTGTAGCTTTTTATATTTGCCACTGTTTTAAAGATAGCAATTATTTACGATGATACTGCAAATCACTAAATACAGGACCCATAATTTAAATGTTTCGGTCTAGATACCAGTCATCACAAAAAATAGTTTGTAGAGACAGAGGTGTGGATAAAGAACAAATTAAAGTAAAATCTGTATTGGGAGAACACGGGTTTTAAAGTTCATCTGTCATCTAAGAATTGATTTTTGTGCGCCAAGAGATTTTGTACATAGAGTTTTAGGAAACAGTATACGTTACATATCGTTTTAAGTAAATATAAACTTTATATAACGTTTTAGCCAAGGTATATACCGTATTTAGTGTTTTGAGCTAAGACACACTTTATATAGCGTTTTGAGCCAAAATACACTTTATTTAGCATTTGGAGCCAAGATACACTTTATATCGCGTTTTGAGCCAATATACACTTTATATAGCGTTTTCAGCCAAGATACTCTTTATATAGAGTTTTGAGCCAATATACACTTTATATAGAGTTTTCAGCCAATATACACTTTATAAAGCCTTTTGAGCCAAGATACAGTTTATATAGCAATTTCATCGCTTACTAGAGATGTCTCTGTTGGGCGAGTTGCTGGGAGAATTTGGAGACTCTCAGTACAAACTTTTGAAAAGATATTATACTGAGAAACCACCCTAAAGGTCTTGAAGGTAGACTGTCTCATTCTTTAGAACTTTGGTCTCATTTTGTGCAGGACAAGTGGCATCTGACATTGTTTAGGTCTGGAATACTCATCTTACACGAAAAAGGGAAGGGACCTTATATACCTACCATACCCAACTCTCCGATATCACAACACCAATCCTTCAGTATGTAATTATTCAGTCAACCCTTTCTAACTAAAACACATGACGGAAATAGAAATAAAAAAGCTTCAGATTTAGAAAGAGATGTGCGAGACAAATGCACTTAGCAAAAAAGAAGAGAGATGAACTACAGATATTACCAAAAGAAAGAGAATTGCAGCTCCAAGAAGCTAAATAAGACAGAAAAAGAGAAATAGAAGAAAGGGAAGTACACAAGCAGAGAGAAAGGAAGAAAAGGAATTAATATAATTTAAACTATGTATATGCTTTTCATTAACAAAGCCATTCAATATGTATGTGATCCACATTTTCCTGAAGTTAGCAACTATTACTCCGACAGTATGCGAGCAGAACATCAAGAAGCTTGGTTCTTCGGTCGCTTTATATTTCAAGAATTTCAAGAACATATATTGATCTTCTGACATCGAAAAGAATTTTTCTGCACTTCTAGAGGAATATCTACGTCAAACCTGAAAGGGCCGAACCATCGAATAATCTGTCATGTAATTTTGTTAGGGGTCAAATATATATAAAAAAAATTTGGGAAAGGCCACAAGCAAGTCAAATCCAGATTGGAATCATCGCAAGTGCGCAAAGTGAGAACGTTGACTGCAGCACCCGATGCAAAAGCACTCCGGGATTGTTTCTACAATGTTGAAGCAACATTCACCAATGTCTCCAACCCGATTGCTTTCTCCATCGAATATTGTAAACCAACATTGACATATTGTAAACCAACATTGACACAACTGACAACAAGGATACACTTAGTCGGGTCAGAGCTATTGCGCAAAGGAGATCATCAGATGTCAAAGGCTCTGGTGTAATCGGTGTGTTTTTTTATGAGAGGGGTGCCAAATCGCTTGAAACCACCATCGTCGGCGATTTAATCATTACACAGGCAGAGGCTTTTTTTTATAACTGCATGACCATTGTGACAGTAATAAAGAATAACTGGCTAGAAGTGTGATGATGAGACAGGACAATTGTGCCTGTCGTACAATTAAAATACGCGATTATATTATTGATAGAAGAGCTATTACAGACTCTCAGCCTTAACGTCCTAAAAAGAATAATCGAAGAAGAATAACAGCTGCGAGATGAAGTTACTAAGAGAACCACGTTGATCTTTAAATAAAATCGCGCGTGTCTGGTCTCAGAAAGTGTCGGTCTTTGTGTGACTGGCACCACGACAACATCCACCACTGTAGGCACACCAATCGGTATTGATGTCGAAGCTATATCGATAGTAATCAGTGTCTCTAGTGGCGCGAGCAAATTAATATCGATGCAGCAGCATTCCCGAGTACGCGTCTATTCCGTCACAGAGCAGTCTCAATACGATCAGCCAATAGAGGATAAAAAGAATCAGTGCGGCCGAATTTCAAAATACGGGGGGGGGGAGGGAGGGATGGAAATCTCAGACAACTCCGAACACAAATAAGAAACCGTGCGCATATATATATATATATATATATATATATATATATATATATATATATATATATATATATATATATATACGCTGAGCAAATCTGCAGTCAGTCGCACGGTTTCTTACAGTGTGACCCTGCAATACCACGCTCCGTTATAACACGAATTCGGATATAACACGGTCGTGATGTGGCTACAGAAATGTCATATACATGTATTTTTCTTGTACACGGAAAAAATTCTTTATAAAAAGTACGAAGAAAAAAAAACGTTAAAAGTGTATTATCATTTTGGGCAAGAGATCGCGTATGAATAATACAATATGATCGTGGCGTGGCTCCTGAAATTTTATATGTATTCTGGGATCGCATAGATCTTCGCTAATGTCGCAAACTTGGATTTTGTTCGTAATTGGTGGTCAAATATACCATATAGTGATCTTTGTTTATTGGCGACATTTCTGGCTGTTTAAACTTTTTGGGTTCTCTACATAAAGTAAACTATATATGCCTTCTGTTTTCACTAGAGGTGTATTTCTTATTTAATATACATCGATTTAAGATGGTAACTGTGCACGTATTTTATCGCCTGCATGTATCACGTACCCCCCTGAAATTGTTTTGGGGTACATACATCATTTTTTCAGCTAAATGACTTAGTTGCTCATAACACGGTTGGGTCTATAACACGGTAGGGTTCTATGGCTCCAAATTACCGTGATAAAGCGGGGATAATGAAGGTTAGAGGCGAGGAATGGGGCAAACCACCCATTTCGTACAACTCACCATTGTGATTCCGGACCCATCAGATCTAAAACTAATGTCTTAATGTTGAGAACCTAGAGATGTAGCTGTAAGTAACATTTTATAAGTATCAACAAGAAAAGGATAAAGACTCGTGTATTGGAGTTTTTCAGACCACGTCAATCAATTTATTTTAGAAATTGAAACACAAGCTAGTTGTTTCCCTTCTTAGTGTCAGGCTCCCGAAGTGGATATGAAAGAACTGGAGCAATCCCTGAAATAAAGATGATCATTTGCTAAACGATTTGTTTAGTTTTGCCAATTGTACAACAAAAGCTACGGCTTCAAGTACAGAGACTAAATGGGGACCACCGCATGCCAAATGTAAAGTGAAAGGACTGACACTAAGTTAACGTTACCGTACGGATACAGTTCTAAAAGGTTCTAAAATAGAAAGATTATTTCGAGAAAAGACATTCACCAAGACTGAAAATTCAACATTGCAACAGTGTGATGGCCCCAAAGCATGCTACATGTTCAAAGAATACAGTTGCCTTGTGGTCTTGCTTGGCTATTGTGATTTTGGCCATTTGTTGAAACAGTCAAAGAATGATCCAAACGAATGAATGGATTACCCACTCATAAATATTTAGCCATTACATGATATGTTAAATTGGAACGAAAAAACCAAGTTCAGTTGGGGTGTAACGATCAGTAAAACATAATTATTCGGCTATTGAGAAACATACCAATGATTTCCGTGCTATACCTACCTATGTTTGGTCTTTCCATCAAGCGCTACAGTGCGTGTACCGTTTTCCAGTATAAAAATGTTTCATGAAAGGTCATTGTGATTTGAGATGCTGACCAAGAATGAAGAGGTAAACACAGCAAACGTGTGACGGACACTTTGCGGATTAAACGTTCACTGAACTTGAATGTGATGATGTGCCTTGCGAAGAGAGCTATGCCGTAGCATGGAACATAAGCTACACAGCATGATGTTTCCGCTCTAAGATGCTGTTTGAGATTCTCTCTATGAATCTCATCCATGAACAAACTCAAAAACAACGCTGGATATCACTGCAACAACGTCTTCGGGAATTACAAGCAAAGGAGAATGCATTTGTCTCAAAGCTTTGATTGGCTAATGTAATTTTGATAAGATAATGAACATGTTTAAATGAAAATGACCTAAATATACGAAAGGTCACATATATTTAACAAGAGCAAGATATGATTAGTTTGGAAAAGGACATAGTCTACACGGTTTCAGTTGTGGTGTGGTGTGGTGAAACGTCACGAATGAGAATATATATGTATGGTCTTCAGTTGGTCTCCCCGATGTCACTACCTTCTTTTGACCCGTTCAAATATGATCCTCGAGTCAGACATTTTAGAAGCGGAGATGATTCATAATTTACATTGGGAGCTCGCCTTTACATGGATTTATCAACATTCAAGCGTAATGCAAACTGAGAATCATTATTAAAAATATTGCAATTTCTTAGTATTAAAAGACGGATCATGACAGGCACAAAACTTTGCTCGAAAAGAAAGTTCTCTGGTATAAGTGTTACGCCCTATACCATGAAACAAGGCTAAATACGTAGTGGATTACCCAGTACTTTTAAAATAACAGTTCAAAACCATAGAGTTCCATAGACATTTGTATGGCGTGGTGTTAGGTACTACGCGTGTTTGATTTCATTTACCAGCAGATTCTTTATGGCACATTTGCGAACAGTATATGCAAAAACATGGCCACCAAAGGATTATCTTTACACAAAAAATGTATGTCATTACAAGTGCTGCAAATAGTGATGAAAACAAGTTGTGTACCTCCAAGAAGTAAATATATAGCAACGAATAGAAGACTGTACGTGAATGGAAACAAGATAATGTTGATGATGCCATGTACATTGCGTGGAACGTTGCTTGACGTGTTAAACATTAAAAGTGTATAATAATTTTTGTTGTGTGTGTCGAAAATTCAGAACTGTAAAAACAATTGTCCTAGCTACATCCTTTGTTCTCAAAAGGACTGACGATAAAAGTTTTTGTGTCAAGCTTGTGATCGAACTTGTTCGATCATCTTCCATAACGTATCGCGTGCAGATCCAAAGATGCTTTATTGTATCGATTGCTTGATGTATACACATAATGAGAGAGAGAGAGAGAGAGAGAGAGAGAGAGAGAGAGAGAGATTTTATGGGTGTTGTTCTATTACACAGATCTAACGTATGTACAAAGCGTCGAATTTTATTACTTCTGAAACCTGTTACTTTTCTCACAAGCGATTTATACGTTTCGAATCGATATAGGTTTCTTTTAATTCATACAAAATTCGAAATTATGACAAGAAGAAATTTTTGCTGTTCATTTCTTTCTTCAAGTTTGTCTGAAAAAATCTGTATTACAACATATAACAGACTTGTGAAACTAAGTTGTTGGTGCCATGAGTACGTTTGACACATGTAACATGTCTAATGTCACATGTTGCAAAGATGCATAGATGAACTTTTAAAACATTTGTTAGAATGAGTCACAGCATGATGAATGCACACTTGTGTGTTTGTTTGAAAGTCAAATTACATATAAATTATGAACATGGTATTACGAGTCTAGGCTCTTACAAAACATAAGAGAAAAGAGTGAAACAAAAAGCTTTGTAAAATGTAACAATAATTTATTTCCCTTGAATATCAAAAGAAAAATGAGAAGAAAGAACTTAAGGTTTTACGAATCAAAGCCAAAAATAATCCAAGAATTAAAAAATAGAAGTCCTAGTAATGAAATGTCCTGAATAAAAATTGAAGCAATTCATCTTTTTTCAAAAGATTTAACTCTTCTACGGTAGGATTTGAAAGAAAGATCTCCACTTTTGATGATATTGTAGATAAACCTGTTCATTTCTCTCAAGATTTCATATATGTAAAATAATACTTGGGATTTTAAAAATTCTAAAACTAGGGGAATTTAAATGTCAAAAATAAAGTTTTCTAAAATATCCTAGCCAACATTCGTATATCCAACAAACAAGCCCCCATTTGTTTGTTACGAGTCTAGGCTCTTAAGAAAGTAACAGAAAAGAGTGAAGACAACAAGCATGTAAAATGTAAAATGTAACAAAAATGTTTTCCCCAAAATATTAAGTGAAAATGAGAAAAAAGAACCTACGCTTTTACGAATCAAATCCAAAATAATCCAAGAATTAAAAAAGAACTCCTAGTAATAAAATGTCCTGAATGAAAATGAGTTCGAATCCCAATGAAATCCAAAATGGACGACGATGACGTCTTTTGTAACCTGCAAAGTGCTGCAGTGTCAATATTTTCTTGTTTAATCACAGAAAATATTATTCCAGTTTTTGAATTCTGTAGAAACTTCGATAAATATCTATATCCAAGAATTAATTTAGAGCACTATTATTTCTAGAGAAAACAATCACTTCAATAATTTGAATAAAATAAAATATCAGGCTCAAACTGGACACAACAAAAACAACTTGACGTCTCAAGTGTTAAGGCACAAATGACAATTCTTTCTCAATACATCAGTATTAGGTCTAACTAACACGCAAAACAGATTCCAGGATTGGGGTCAACCTTCAAGAAATGGAAGTTTGTTACATGATAAATAGCACGTAATCCAGGTATGGCCACGACTTAACTTAAATTTTCTTACTCTGAGAAATAATTTTAAAAATATTAAAAGGTTGTTTGGTAAAATTGTCACTGATTCTGACTGAAAGTCAGAAACTAGATACAGTGTGTTTCTTATTAGGTGTTTACTAATGAAAATTAAAAAAGGTCAGGTCAAACAGAAGTGAACCTAATTCTAAACAATGTCAAGGCCAGTAAACAATATTACATTTCATAAGCATGTAAAGGATTACAAAAATCAAAACTAACAAATAAACAATTAAATTAAATCAAATATACATAAAACTCCCCCCCCCCCAAAAAATAAAAAATGAAAAATGATTTATATAATAATATACATGTGGTTTATAAAAAAAATAACATAAGAAGAAATCTTATGAGTGATTCAAAGTTTACTTGAAATAATATATTTATGCACACGTGAAATCGCATCTGCTAATACATTATCTTTTCTCTTGCTGCCTGGTGTCAGTATTTCATTCATGTAACAACATACTCAACCTTAACATTCTTTGATTTTTGTTTTCATCTTACCGATGAAAGTAAAGAGATTGTGATCCTAAACTCAATAATCGAAGGAGTTGAACTAATGTAAACGTCAAAGTTTTTTTAATGCCAACGAAATACTCTTTCTCGATTGTAGAATAATTTCTTTGGTGCTTATTTGTTTTCTTAGAAAATTAACGCACTAGATGATCAACACCATTTTTATCTTCTTGAATCAATAATGCTCCAACCCCAACATCACTTTCATCAATTGACTGTTTAAGTGATTGATTGAAAGTTGGAGCTGTAAGAACTGGTGCGCTCTTAAGTATTGCTTTTATATTATCAAAAGCCTCCAGACATTTTTCAATCCAATGAAACGTGGTTTTCTTGCTCAATAAATTTTCCAGGCGTTCAGCAAGTATAGAAAAATTGAACCAAAATTGCCCATAGTATCCAGCCATACCTAAAAATCACATCAGTTGCATTTTACTGATAGGCACATGGAATCCAGAGATAGCCATGACCTTATTATCTATAGGTTTAACTTGTCCATGTCCTACAATATGACCTAGAAATGTTATACAAACACGTAAAAACTCACTTTTGGATAAATTAGTTGTCAAACTTGTATCAGTGAGTCTGTCAAAGAATTTCCGAATTGTCGCTAAATGATCTGTATAGGTGTCGTTGTACATGATGACATCATCTATGTAAGCATCGCAATTATCTAGACCAGAGAAAATCATATTAACTAGACGTTGAAATGTAGTTGGTGAACATTTCATCCCCAACGGGGAGCACCGAGTGGCCGAATGATCTATAGCGCTCTCCGTTACAGATCACCGCCTATGTCTGCGTGGGTTCGAGTCTTGGATTCGGCCAATGTTGGTATGTGAGAAAGCTTGCCAGCAGCTTCTCGTGGGTCGGTGTTTTTTCCGGGGTTTACCTGGCTTCTTCCTCCACCAATAATCCTGGCCACCATGTATAGCCTATCGTGTGCTGGAAAATGGCGTTAAACCCTACAACAACAACAACAACAACGACAGCAACAACATCCCCAATGACTTCACTTTATCTTGATAAAGTCCATCTGGATTCACGAATGCCGAAATTTCATTTGCTCACTCCGTTAGTGGAATTTGCCAAAATCCTTTCAGAAGGTCAGATCATATCAATGCTGTCATCGATTCCTGGTGATAAAAATGAAGCTGTTTTCCCACCTTCCTATAATCAGTGCACATACGGAAAGCTTTATCTGGTTTCGTATCTAATATACATGGTGAACTCTTTTACTTTTACTAGGCTCTATGAAATAATTCTCCAGCAAAAACTAAAATGTTTTGTAACGTATTCCTGTTTGAGAGGGTTCATCCTATATGGTTGTACAGGTTTTGAATTTACAATTTCAACGTCATGGTAATTATTTTTTGTTCTTATATGAACAGCTAAAAGTAAGTGCTTGTATTCATGTAATAACTGCTTACGTTTATCCTTTCTTGTTTAAAATGTGAAAGGTTCTGGTCCAGATTATTCATAATTTCTTAATTCCGAAGTCACTCCGAAAGAAGTATAGAGTCCGATTACACTCCTGCGATTAAATCCTCACAGGTACTAAAGTAATTGCATGATTAAACTGGCTATCCCTCTCAACATGCTCCTTTACCATATTTATGTGGCAAAGCTGATTTTTGTTTTCGCTTCATAGGAGTATTTATGATATAATTTAGGTCATTTACTTTCTTGTCAACTGCGAAAGGACTATAATACTTGGCCTGAAGAGGATTTGTTGGTATGGCCAAGAGAGGCAGCACATTATCAACAGGTTGAAAACTAGTTTTCGTTGCATAATTATCATACCTTACTTACCCTATTGACTGAGTAAAGTGCAGATTAGTTCTTGCAACGTCACAAACTTTGACAACCTATACTTAAAATTGGAAACATAATCAAGAAGATTGATTTCAGAATCTTCAGTAGAAAGAAGTCTTTCTTTTAACAACTTGAATTATCCACGCACAGTACGTCCAAATCTAGTTCAAAGGGATTGAATCATAAACATTCTTGAACTAATTGATTAAGAACAAACAAAAGAAAATGAATGATTTCATCCAATATTTGCCTGTATCGAAACAATATGACCGCATCATATTTTTCAACGTTTGTTGAAATTTTTCTAAAAGCCCCTTGGCTTTCATGGTGATGAGCAAAAGATTTCAACTGCTGGATGCCTAATACGTGCATTTCTAACCCATGCGACAGAGAAATATAGCTGTTTTGCTAACCTTACTTTTCTTATCTCTGTCTAGTCATCTCAGACCAGTCGTCGCAGTCAAGGTGTCCATGCGCTCAGAATTACTTTTTTTTGTCTTCTGCTCTTCCTGACGTGGTTGTACTCAAATCAAACAACAACAACAACTGCAACAAATTTATAACAAAATATAGTAACTTAAGGTAAATCCATTTTTGAGAACACGCCATAAAAAAACAATTCTCGAGAGGCAAAGACACAAACGAAAACGATGTCGAACTTTTTGATATTATGCTATTTCGTTCCACAGAGCATGGTCAGTTTTATCTATAAGCAGGCCTAGCTCAATACATTTTCAGGTCAGCGTCATTAAATGTAGCTAAAGTTACCTGACTAGTTTTATATACTTTGTGTGAAACAAATTATATACTGTTAGCTACATTTAATGACGCTGGCCTGAAAAATGACTGCGCTATAGATAGGATAAAATTCTCAATGCTGCATGAAATGAACTATGACAGAAAACATTGATCTATGCACATAGACTATAAACCTAAACACTTCATAGCCTCCCAACACTCTTAACAACTAATGAAAACTTAGTAACAGCCATATATGTGTTATATATAACATGCTTTATTCTAATTTTGTTAAGCATCGCCATTGTGCTCCGGTTGAATCAAAAATATAACTACACTATTTAATGACAAATAATGCACTTACCAGCCAGAAAGAATCACTTATCCGTCAACACATTAATCCATCAGTAAATTTCACTGTAGCACTAGCCAAATGTCCAGGACAGAAAAATACATGTTCAAAAAGTCCGTGAACGTGAAAGTTTAGCACATGGTTATCCGCTTGAGTCCGTGTTTGGAGGGTCTATTATAAGCGGGGGTAATTTTACAATCAATATTAAGAACAACACAAGTATGTCACACACAGTTTCACCTCCTCTAAAGAAAACCATAGTTATATACGATAGTGACACAGATCTCTAATTTTCCATGAATAATCTAAAGAAAGATGTTACTCTTCGTTACAAATTGCACTAAGTATAACTACAGTAGAGCTGAGTAGTCAATAGAAATATAACTTTTCAAAATTGGAACTGATGAAAATAAAACAGTTTCTTGTAACAAATATTAATTATTTATTGTCAATTTCATATAACATCCATATATTAAATGTGATAATACCGCATTATTATGCGACGTTGTATGTTGTTATTTTTCTTTGCTCTCGCGTATAAACTGTGTACTTCGGACACAACGGTCACACCACAGCCCTCATTAACATATTTATATTCATGCTCCGCATGTAAACATTGGATGTGAACACTAATGAAGAATTCTTTTTACTTTAAAGGAAAATATTGGCTGAGAAAAATAATCTACGTTGGGGATTTGGACCGAGAAAATGAAAGCCCAGTCGCGGGTTTATATTATATGTCTCCCCACGAGGCTTGTGCGAGTGGGGAGACATATAATATAAACCCGTAACTGGGATTTCCTTGTCTCGGTCCAGACCCCAACATAGAATCTGTATATTTTGCTGGAAAATTCCAGATATCAAATTTGATCAGATAGAACAGATTTGTGAAAGCTAAATCGAGTAAAACAAAACTTTATCAAAGCTTTTACTCTTGTTTTTGTTGCCTCTGGAAACCTTGCTGACCTACACATTATGGTCAACAAGTAATGGTTATCTGACGTAGTCTTAGGCAAAGGACCAATACATCTTATCATTATTCGGCTAAATAGTGCGTACAATGCAGTAATATGTTGCAGATAAGACTTAGGTGTCTTCTGAGTGTTTTTATTAATACCATTTTACAGGTATGACAAGATCTGCAGTATTTAAAAACATCATGTTTGATTTTTGGTCAAAAGAAGTGATCCCAAGATCTGGTGAAAAGTCTTATTGATGTCTAAATGACCAGACAAAGAAGTTTCATGGGTCCGATTAAGCTTTTCCTGTCTGTATGATTTTGGAACTAGAATTTTAGAGTTCACTGACGACTCGTCACTAGTAGATATCTCTGGTGGTCTTCATTTTCTCATAAGAATCCCATTTTTGACAAAATAACAGATAAGTACTTCAGTGGCATCAGTTTCACTTATGGCCCTTTGAAAAAACAGAAGATCTCTTGATCTTTTTCCTGTTCAATGACAAGTGATTGTAGACCGCTCCAGTGGCCTGGTGGTTAAAGCGTCCGCCTCAGATACGGAAAGTCGGAGGTTCGATCCCCCGCCGAGTCATACCAAAGACTTAAAAAATGGTACTAACAGCTTCCAAAGTCTTCCTCAAGTAAATGTTGGTGTCACATATTCGTTCGTGAACGTAACGGGGTAAATTTGTCGGTGAATTGCGGCTTTGTTGGAAACAATCCTGAATGTTTTCGCACCTGGTGGTGCAGTCAACCGTTTGGCGTTTCCAAATAGGATTACTTTGAGTTGGCATCGAGTTTGCAATAGTACATAAGGGTGGCCGAAATGGTCAATTTCTTTTTTACCCTTAAAAGACTATTTGAATGTATACGATTGTATCGTAAACACCACTCTGTAGCAGATATTAGCCAAGAACAGAATTACTGTCCATTATATCATCCACTGTCAATCTGCAAATTCTGTAAACGCATCACATCGATCACAATCCTTCACTTATGCAAATCGGACTTCTTAACAGAAATACCAAGAAAGGTTATGTGTCCTCTTGAAACAATGATGGGTCCTTCAGGGTGAATTTCATCTCCGGCGACCAACGACACAGATATATTGTTTTTATTAACAAAATTAGCTAACATCGTCGTTAATACTGGGCGTTATAGATGGCTCACCCATATATACCTTATTTATCATTATATTCAGTGCGCCCCACTTACCACTAAAAACCGACGAAGATGAATACATATGATTCAAACTGTAATATAAGGATTTATGTGAATCAAAGATATCCCCGAGAGCAGCGAAAATAAATCGGACATTTACTTTTCTTCCAATCTTTTCTTCCTTTCCTTCTCTAGTCAAATACGCTTCCAAACGATCCTCTTTAAGGTATTATTAGCAACTTTGTGAACTTTGTATCCATGTCCTGTTTCGCAGAAGCTTCAGCTACAAAAATAATAATTTCTAAACAGACATTCTTGAGACCCCGATTCAACTGAACGATAATATCTTGAATTTCCACGTTTGATGTTTGCAGTTTACCTGTTTGATCTTCCCAAGCTTACTAGGGTCAACATTAATAACAACCCAGCTGGTAAACTCAGTGAAATCCGCTTTAGTGGCATACCTACTCAGAACCACATCAGCACAGCTTCGTCGGGCTGAATAATGTCAGTGAATGTTAATAGCCATTTTGAATCATGTAAGCGTACTTTCATGTTAAATTAATAGTGTTTCCTGAATTAGCGTTGATGAGGCTTTGCTTTCGTCCAGTTCATTTAACGCTTTAACAACAAGATGACATTAGGCCAATTTTGTAACGGCTGAGTAGAACTGTTGTCATCCACCATGGAAGATAGTGTCCTTCATTAACTAATTAACAACTTAACAGATGGTACTAATCTATAAGAGTTGAAATATAAACGATGCCGAAGTGTCACCACGTATGTAACCTAATGAGTACCATGTCGTGTCGTCAAATACAGGTTAACAATACAGGTTGGTTAAACGTGTGCATGGCACTATCGATGCAAGTTCGTTTCGCATAAAGACACTATGAAAATGATTGCCTGACGTTGTCATCGCGAGTAAATAAAACAGGTTATCGGCGTGGCCTTTTGCATATTATCGGGTAATAAAATACGTCCTTCTGCATGTTGCTAAGGCTGAACTTAACTCCATGATAGGGCGTTGTCATTTCACGATGTAATAGGTGTAAATATGAATTTGAGAAACTCTTCTATGGACGCATCATGAACCCTCACTCGGCAGGAGCGCCCACATAAATTGTGGGTCTGATTGCATTTTTTTAATTGGCCTCATTAATAATTTTGACCAACTGCGAATTGGCATGCTTCCTGTTGATTGTAGCGTAACCGATTTGATTGTGCTTGATTATTTGTTGTAAAGCATCAACTGAACATTTAAAAAAATGCTATTTAGATTAATAAATTAATACATGGTTTACCAATTCAATTTAACTATTAGAAACCCCAAAAATCTACTGAATTATCCAGCAACGTAAGACATGTATTGCTTAGAAGTTCACCAACCTTACAGCAACGCTCTAAATGTCCATATGGTAACAGGCGAGTTCTACTTTATTAGTATTTCTTCTTATGGCGTTTAATACAAGGTATATTATATTTACAACCACAAAGAATCTCTCTTAAGGAACCAAATCATCATTAAGCAACGTTGGTGTTAGTTGGTTGGGTAGGGTAACCCAAGAGATCTTTGGAGCAGCACAGATGACTAATAACCTATTCTCTCCATCTTACCCTGTTATCTATTGCCCTTTGGAGACCTCATGCCTGTCCACTCTTCAATGTTGTCTTCCCACCTCCTTATACGTCTGTCTTGCTCTTTTTGCACACTCGCACTGTGTCTTGCAAGATTGTTTTGCCAGTCCAGAACATCTTGATACATGACCGTACCACGTCACTTTGCGTTTTTCACAGTGGTCAAAAGGTCTTCATATGGTCCGATGGCTCGTTGAATCCTGGTGTGGACCTCTTTGTTAGTTACTTGGTCAATTAATGAATTGTCCAACTTCTTGCGGTTGCATCTCATTTCTAAGGTTTGAATCCTCTTTTGTGGCTCTGATGTGAGCGTTCATGTTTCTCAAAAAGTCATAAAAATGGACATGATGATCGACAGCATCAGCTTTATTTTAGAACCAGGAGCAATGTAGGTAAATTTCCATATTGGTCTCAGGTGTGATGATTAATCTGACATACTTGAAATTTATGATTGTTTTAAGCTTCTGTCTACGATGCTTTTGGTGTTGCTTGTCATCAATTGCTTTTCGGCGCTAATTTCCATACCGTATGATGTGGAGGCAGTGGCGAAGCGCTCCAACCAATTGAGTCAGTTCTTTTTCAACTACTGCTAACTCATCATTATCATCTGTGAAGCGAAGGTTGTGATTTTTCTTTCTATGATGCTGACAGTGCCCTTGTGATCTTGCAAGGTATCCTCCATGATACTTTTCAAGAAGTGTGTAGGTTACTGTATTCATCGTTTTCTAAGTCCATATGTTGCTTTGTGGCAGATCATAATACATATTTCTTAACATGGCAAGTTGCAAACACTCTCTGTTTTCAATACATTTGTGTATAAAAGAAACTTTTAGAAACATCTTCCTCCCATTATGTCGCTGTGTAGACATACCTTTAGCAAATCATATAAGGAATATCCTATTATTTGATATCAAACAACCAATTCGATACAATAAAGTGCACGTGATCTCAATGATAGCCGATTACGGATAAATATTTGGCCAGACTTGACTTTTCTTGGAGAGTAAACTCTCAAAACTATTCTGTGCTATTGTTTACGTTACTGTAACGCCTTTGATACGTACGTATAATCATTTCATATAGCAATAAGAGCACAATATAATTAAAATTAGAATTACTAATGTATTGTGCGTGTTCTATATTAACACATTAGTTTACTGATGGGAAAATTGTAACAACTTATATGCATTTATTAGTGCACTCAAACTATGAAAACAGTTGTCTTCTGCAATACAAATCAAGTTATTATTTTATTATTTAGTTATACGGCATTAGTAACTAGGCACTTATTCATCTAGACAAATAGTGCCAAATCGAAAGATCGGTTGTTACCACAGGTGAAATTGTTTCTTCACAATTTAACAAATATCTTTGTCTTTACAGGTCAGTTTTATTATTCAGCAGACGAAGTATGAATCATACTATGTCTAAGGAAATAAGATCCACTGTTAGAAACGGTTAACAAAGGTACCATAAATTGTACCTAGTCAAATTCTTGTCCAGACAATATGCACTGTTGGTAGTGTAATATGCATGCCTTCTATGAATACAGTTAAAAAGGAGATCACATGTCTTTATTAGTTTCTTTGCCTTTTGGTTTTGCTCAGAATTTTAAAAACCAGCATTTAAGTCGTTTACGCTGTACCCGCCTTTCATTTTGTTTAGATCTGTCTACAACCAAATTCATATTTTGCATTGCTATATATTTCTTCAGTAATATTCTAATTGGGCCTTCCGTACATTATTGTCGCGTTAGCCCGTTGTTCGTGTATATCATTTTGTTAAGTATATATGACGTTTTGCACGTATTTTCTTTTTCATTTTGGTTTTGTAGTTAACAACGATTCTCCTAAAGTGCATATTTTAACTCCTAACGAGTTAAGCCTTTTGAAACTCGTTATCTTTAACAAAAACCCTCAAATTCCTCAAATGCGTATTTATTAGCAATTATCACATTCCAGAAATATATCTTTCAAAAGTTTTCCTCACCTTTAATACTGCCCCTTATTCACTCTTCATTCATCTCTAATAATGGTGGTATCGTCTACAGTACAGAGACGTTACTTTGGCATATCCCTCATTTAATAATATATGCTTTCATCAGGTTCCCAATTGTTAAGCGATTAGTCATATCATTTTCTTTTCGCAAATGCATAATTTTACCGTTACTTAATTTGGCCTACAAAATATTATAATTTCATAAGTGTAATATTTTCTGTCGATTAGAAACCGCATCTGACTGTAGAAAGAAAACTCATATATTTTCTTTTCAGTTTATAAACGACTCGATTACACAATTTAATTAACTGTTTTGATATCTCCTTTATAATGATTCCCCTCATAATATTGTCATGTATTTTATTATTGTAACATTTTCACCGAATTCAGTTTAGGTTTATGGCAGGAACGTAATATACAGATCCTTTCATGTAATAGTTTCCGTATACACTTCAATTATAATCTTGTCTATTGAACTAAGATTAATATTTTGGTACAATTATCTTTTAAAAAATCATAAATAATCTTATATTTTCAATGTGTTCAAAATGCTTGCACATTCGTGTCTTTCGTGTGTCTGATAAACCCATACAACACCATCTGCTTCGTCTGATTAACATCCCTTAAAATAACTGTGCTAAGCATGTCGTTTTCTTATTTTACCTCTTCATCCGAACACTACTTAGAGAAAATAATATAATACTCTCGAAATGTTGTATATCAACCGCTGATTTATAGATGCCTGCACGTGAACTCTGTCGGCCTGCCACTTACCATTCACGTGACGAAACTAAATTATAATGCAGCGTGTTTGTCAGTCTGTGTGTGAGTGTGTGTATGTACGTATGTGACTGAGATTTAACGTAGCTTCAAACAATTCAGGCATATCCTTAAGATGTCTGCAATGTGGTACTTTATAGTTGTGTCTAGCACTGGGGCATCATGCCGTATGCATACGGCATCATGTCCCATCCAGTCACATTATCCTGACACCAAGTTGACCAGTCCTAACACTAACCCCTTAATGCTGAGAGTTCAGAGATTCCGTTGCTATAACCATTTATATAAGTCTTTGATATGACCCGGCCGGGTTCGAACTGTATCTCATTTTCATGGTGTCTCGTTTTTTTGTGTTTTTTTGTGGGTTTTTTTGTTCCTATATGTGTATGTGAAATTGTTTTTATGGTAATAAATATTGTTCTTTCTCACGCATTTTGAACAAACTCAGAATAATTGAAAAGCCCTCGACACTAATAACATCCGATCATATAACACAAAAAGTATAGACGCTTCGATTATTAAGTTAAGACACTAACTGCAAAGAAGATTCCTTATGTTTATGTTTTACAGTTTCCTGTATTTCAAAGTGTCTTCTCCAAATCTACAAATTTAAACTGCACCTTTATCAAAGGCTCGTTCACATATTTAATTACATGATTAAATATCTTTTTCATTCCTTTCTTAATATTGTCATGTATTTTATTATTTGTCGGTATATGTTTTGTAGACCAGTAGAATTTAGGTGTGCCACGTGAATGGTCAGTTGCAGGCCGGTAGAGTTCTCATGTACCCCCACCCACTTAAGTCCCTAAGATTCGCTATGTTTAACAGATATACAAATGGCCAGGCGAACAAGAGAAAAGCAAACCAGACAACTCAATAAATTCAACAATGTTAACTATATGATCCCATATTTAACGGACACTAGGTCAGCGAACAGGGAAATAAAAGAAAAATATGATATTATTTTTGCACCTATCTTCACACGATGTATGTGATGTAGAATTGTAAAAATTTTAACGCTAACATGAACGATTTTGAGCGGCAAAATCAGGTAGAGTAAAAGTATATAGCAAGTAATACTTTTTAAAAAACCAATTATTAATTAATATACCCTTTAAACGGGCAAGCGACATTGACAATAACATTGTCAAAACGCTGCCTCCGCATATGCAATGTTTTTTTTCTTTGAATGCGGTGTCATTATGGACATGCTTTCCTTCCACACCGAATACAGTCTGCTCGTGTGAATGATTTTCCGCAGCAAGCCTCGCTGACAAACTCACCACTTTATTGTTTTATCTTCGATAGCCATCGTGTAAAGTTTACTAATCGTGCTAACACGACTTTGTGCCTCTGCGAGACGTTCCGATTAAACATGTATTCGTGACTGCTATTGCAATGAACTTATATTACTGGAGCAAACCCGAGACACTGGTTGATATAGCTTCGACAATTGGTATAACTATGATTTACGTGGTTAGAATTCTAGCAACATCAAGACCCGTGCTTCTTTCTGTGGTCCAACAACAGCGTAAATATCCATCCACACGTGTTTGTATTTTACAAGCAGTTCGGTTCTGTTGTTGATTTCATCTCGCAGTTGTTTTTCTGCTTGGAATAATTTTTCACATCGGTGAAATTGAGCGTATGTTATAGCTTTTCTGTTTAGAATGTATAATTGCTCAACAGACTCTCCCACTTCAGGTCAAAAACGCATACGCACTTCTAACCAAAAAAAAAACTTTTTTACTGGTATAACTGACATAAATAATAGAAAATTTGTTTCCAAGTGTATTTTATTTCCCGGCTAGTGTGCGTTCTTTGGCATGATATTCATGTAAAATTATACTGATTACCTTCAATAATAATTCCTGAAACAACCGGTCTTATTTTCGCCCAAAACCTATTCTACTGACAATTGCGTCCTGGTTAAATAGCAGTCGAGATTTTTCTCTCCTCGGTTGAGTCGCTGTTAGTGTAACATAGGTAATTGGTGAATGCAACGGCGGAGGATTTGTCGACGAAGTCAACCTCATCTTTACTTAGTCTTTTCGAACATGGTGGTGCAGTCAGGCACTTAGCGTTTTCACATGCCAATCCAATGATTCCAAACTGGCTTCGATTTGGTATTGGTACATCAGCTTGGTCCGAACGATTGATTTGTATTTTGTGTACCCTGACCAACGTTGTATTTGAGCGTATAAACCTTTCTATTATTGTTTCCATCGGCGCGGCCATATTCGTACTGCTTTACCTCTGTGGTTTGCCCGAAAGACGTTTATTTCCTACATGTTAATTCTGAATATCAGCGATTATCTTACGTAGTCATGTCAACCGAAAAGCTTATGTGTATAGATAAGTGATGATTTATAGCAAAACGGATAAAAGTAATCCCAGATTACAAACGGTTTAGCATGATCAGTAAGTTAATAAAATATAATCCCTGAGCAATGCCGATTAAGTCTTTTTCCCAGTTGTTCCCATTTTAGTTGACCAGATCGATTCCTGTCCTTATATTTGAAACATGATCAATTGCTTTAAAAAAGCAATCGAATTACTGAACGATCATAAGAGCTGTTTTGGGGAAGAAAACAAAACGATGACATATTATATCTGTGAATGCTTTTCCATTAGAAATAGGAAAGACATTTATAAATATAATAAATTAACTAAAACAAACTTGAAGTACCTAGGAAATTTAGATTTATAAAAGAACTGATATGCAAATATAGGGATCAAGAAAAATTATGGGAAATATATTTAAACCAAACATATTAGAGTTGAAACAGCAAAGAAAATAAAAATTTAAGTAGAAGAAGAAATAACCTACGTTAATTGGGATAGAGTGTGGAGGCATTTGGCCAACATCGAATCCCCTAGAATCCAGAGTAGGATATTCAAATACCTCCACAACGCGTGGTTAACGGGAGAAGTCACTGTAAGAAGGAAAATGATAAGAACAATAGTAAAATGCCCAATGTGCAAAACAGCGAATTTTACGAAATACCACGCAAACACGCAGTGTGAAATAAGGAAAAACGACAGAATTAAATTAATTATGGAAATTTGTATATAAAAAAGAGAAATATCAAAGGAAACAAATTTTATATTTGGATGGAAATTTTGACAAAAATACAATAATTAAGATAACCGATTATATTATAAAAACAATGATGGTCTGTGAACAGGTAATAGCAATTAAGAAATAGCAAACATAGGCCATCATAAACCACAAACCATAGAAATAAATAATTTATTTGAAATTCAAAGTTAAAAGTCAATTTTGCTCCCCCCCCCCCAAAAAAAAAATGTTATATCTGCGAATGCGAAATGCCGAATAGTTTTGAAACAAACTCCAGATATTACAATCATTAGTCGGTTACGGTCTTTCGGATAAAGTGCACATAACAACTTAAACCTGTGACTGATGCAGTTTTAGCTGAGCTGACAAGAAAACACTTTAAAGTATTTAAAAATACCCCCACCCCACCCCTTGAATTACTGTTCAACTAACATTGTGGTGCAATGAAAGAGAGAGAGGAGATGAGTGACTTACTTACCCGACTGTAGGACTGAAGGTCAAAAGACGGAAAGTCACAATTCTAATTTTTACTTTTATGAAACAGATGTAGGATTGTCACAGTTATTTTTATAGGAGTTATGAAAAAGAGGTCAACAAGTCACGATATGACATGTAATTTTTTTATAATCTTCTTACTGCACGAATTAGGACCTGGATTTATTGGTCCTATTATTATAGTACTCGTACAATAATGTCTTTTTACCTGGTAAATTCTTGTCTAAAACCACCTCTTCCTGCGTACTTTTTGTGTGGGCACCAGACAGATGCCCCCCACCATTTCAAAAAAATATAAAAAGTATTTTATGTTTGTATGTTTCCCCCTCAGATATGTTGTATGTTTTATTTAAAAAGAATTTTATTATAAAAAATGTCAGTTTTAATTTTTTTTATAGTGTTACCTATATGATTGTTCGTCCAAGCCTGGTTTTATTCACCTTGCTCGGAGTCCCTTCCCTGGAAATATTTTTGACCTTTGCTAGAGGTCCCCTAAGTCTCAGTGTTTGCTACTTGTGTTAGTGCTATATTGTGTGTATGCTATATTTTCTGTATATTTGAGACAGCAAGTATAAGTCAGGATTTTTCCCCAGATGTGTTCTTTCAATTCTTTGGATTTAGAATCCATTAGAATATATTTTTATATTATTTATCCGTTAATTTATTTTCAATTTAGAATTTCTGTTGTTTTATTCGGGTGTTAATCTGTGTCGTTCCTCGTAATAGGTTCTTTAAATATTTAGGTAGGCTGTGCTCGATTCAAGGTCCATATTTCTTACTTACATTGCTAAGGTTTTTGTTCAGGTATATGTCTTAGCGTTTGATTACTTCGTAAGTAAGATGTTTGGCTTGCTTATTCACATACTACTATAGTCTGACTCTACATCCCCGTTTGTTTGAACCCCACTACCGATTTCAGAAACGGGAAAGTTTAATGGGACAAAAAGTGCACAGAACTAAGTCAATTGAATAATTGATTTATAATTTCTAACCTGACTGTGACGAGAATGACACTATTGCTGGCATCCCCTGCAACATTTCATGCTTAACGTGCTTTCAATACTAACACGGCGCCATATTGCGTACACTATAGGCTAGTTTATTTCCATCAGACAACATAACGTAGTTCATCCTGTTCGGCAACTGCTGAATAATTGCGTAAATTACATAACGTTGAGAGTTTGGAATTATATCCCTCTGCATATATGAACAAAGAAATTAAACCGCTTGTTAAATCCACACGAAGAGCAAATTTGTAGTTGTCATTATTTTCCTTTGCTTGATTCGACATTGTAAATATCGGAAGCAGACGACTTATATATGTACATCTGTAGTCATGATTCACCCCTTTGCTTAAAATGGATTTGTCCAGAAACTGGAAATGGATCCGGGCATGTCCGTCTATTACACTGAAAACTTGAGTTAAGCATGAAACGCGCATAAGATGATGGTGTTGGCCACTCTACTCAGTCAGGTTAGAAACTAAAAATCAGTGAATGAATTGACTAAATTCCTTGCACTTTTTATCACATTGAAGGTTTACATTATTTAAATCGGTAGGGGGGTACAAACAAACTGGTTTGTATTATCAGACTATAGTTAAGGTATTTTTAGAACTGCTAGTGTGAAAAATATTCTACAGTCTGACTTTATATCCCCGTTTGTTTGTACCCCCCTACCGATTTCAAAAACGAGAACATTTAATGTGATAAAAAGTGCACAGAACTAAGTCAATTGAATCATTGATTTATAATTTCTAATCTGACTGACCAGAATGGCACTAATGCTGCCATCCCCTGCAACATTTCATGCTTAACGGACTTCCCATACTAACAAGGCGCCATATTGCGTACACTATAGGCTAGTTTATTTCCTTCAGACTTCATGATGACGTAGTTCATCCTGTTCGGCAACTGCTGAATAATTGCGTAAATTACATAACGTTGAGAGTCTGGAATTATATCCCTCTGCATACATAAACATAGAAATTAAACTGCTTGTTAAATTCACATGAAAAGCAAATTTGTAGTTGTCATTATTCTCTTTTGCTTGATTCGACATTGTAAATATCGGAAGCAGACGACTTATGTATGTACATCTCTAGTCGTGATACACCCCTTTGCTGAAAATGGACTTGTCCAGAAATGGATCCGAGCATGTCCATCTATTACACTGAAAACTTCGTTAAGCATGACACGTGCATAAGATGAGGTGTTAGGAACACTCTACGCAGAGTCAGGTTAGAAACTATAAATCAATGAATGAATTGACTAAGTTCTTGCACTTCTTATCACATTAAAGGTTTCCATTATTTAAATCGGTAGCGAGATACAAACAAACTGGTTTGTATTATCAGACTATAGAAAGTATTTTATTAGTTATATTCATTTGATAAGTGTTGACGCGTTTGTACCCCAAGATAGTAGTTTGTTTACTAAAGTGTTTATGATTAACTTCATTTTGATTACACTTGATATAGGGTGAAAAGGTCGTATAATTTCATGTTTATGTCATTGCTATTTTCTTTTTAGAAAGACATTTACTTCTTTTAAAGGGGCCGAGTGGTCTAAAGTGCTCTCCGTTATGGGTCGCTGCCATCTCACCTCTGTCTGCGTGGCTTCGAGTCTAGGATTCGGCTAACGTGGGTATGTGAGAAAGCTTGCCAGTAGCTTCTCATGGGTCGGTGGTTCTTCCCGGGATTTTCCCGGGTTCTTTCTCCACCATTAATACTGGCTGCCACGCATAGCCTATCGTGTGCTGAAATATGGCGTTAAACCCCACAACAGCAGCAACTTTTTTTAAATAGTTGATATTCATTTCATATTTTACATAGCTGCTGCATACTTGCTAGAGTGTCGAGGATCATTTTCATTAGTAGTATATGGGGTGAGATTAGCGACAATGGGAATTAGCGTTAAAAACACCCCCTGGGTAAGATTAGCGACAATGGAAATTTAACATTAACCACCCTGGGACACTCTAGGGACAATGGAAATTTAACATGGGCAAAAAAAGACATCCACTCTGGGCACAAGGGAATTTAACATTGGAGAAAGGAAATATCCATTCTAGGGACAAAGGCATTCGAACAATGGAAAAAAATATCGATTCTAGGGACAAAGGCAATTGAACATGGGATTTTTTTTTTTAAAATTAAAAAAAATAAAAAATAAAAATAAAAATAAAAAATAAAAAAGGGGTAGGCAATGGAAAGTCAGTCTCTTTTCGAGAAATGTGGCTGGCCCTGAAAAGGGCCTTTGGGTTTCTTCTTCTTCTAATTTCTTCTATTTCTCCACCAACTTCTTATTTTCTCTCCTACACTCTTTCTCTTCTTTTCTTTCTTTTTCTCTTCTTTCTGCTTCTCCTCCTCTTCTTTCTTCCTCTTCTCATTTTCTTCTTCCTTTTCAATTTTCTCGTTCCATACTCTCATCCTTATCCTTTCCTCTTCATCCTCCTTCTCCTCCTTTATTTCTTTCATCACAGCACTTATCATTTCCTTTACTTTTCTTAAGTTGTTAATCTCCATCTTCACTCTATGTGGGCTATAAGAATAGTGATCCTCGTTTAACCTCACTAACATTTGCTCCATCATACCTAAATTGTCCAGGACGTCTTGCAATGTTTTCATTTTATCGAGCTGGTTCGAAGCCATCTTCTGTTTTTTATTCTTTGTAGAATGGTTTGAACGACGAATACCGTGGGTTCTTATAGTGAAAGCGCGGACGTGAAGGAAAACATCCCCCTACTTTCTCATTTCATATAATATACTATCCACATAAGTGAAGCAACATTTAACAAACCCCAAATGTACTATTTACTCACGCAAATCATTAAAACGAAACCCATAATCTACTATTCACACAATCGTACGTGAGCAGTTACAAAACCCAAACTATACTCTCCACATACGCTAAGAAACAATAAACAAATCCATAATCTACTATCCACACAATCGTACGTGAGCGGTTACAAAACCCAAACTATACTCTCCACATACGCTAAGAAACAATAAACAAATCCATAATCTACTATCCACACAATCGTACGTGAGCGGTTACAAAACCCAAACTATACTCTCCACATACGCTAAGAAACAATAAACAAATCCATAATCTACTATCCACACAATCGTACGTGAGCGGTTACAAAACCCAAACTATACTCTCCACATACGCTAAGAAACAATAAACAAATCCATAATCTGCTATTCACACAAACGTACGTGAGCACTTACAAACACAAACACACAAACACAAACACACAAACACATACACTCACACTATGAAAAAGAGTCAGTGTTTATATTCACACTACTCTACCTACACACATTGGCAAATCGATTGTTATTTCTTTTCTAGAGTATTGGGTAGCCCTGAAAAGGGCTGTTGGTTTTTAACTCCAGATGCACCTATCTAATGCTGGCACCTTCCTGGCCTGGCGCCACCCACACATCTTCTTCCCCAGTCTCTTTTCACTCTTTTTTGGGGAAGAGCAGAGGCGGGATATGTGGCTTCAGAATCCCAATTTTCTGTCTCTGGGATTCTGAAATTTCTTCTCTCCTTTTCCTCCTCTTCTTTTTTTCTTCTTTCCTCCTCCTCTCTCATCCTTCCCTCTTCGACAATGGCCTCCGCGGCCAGTTCGTTCAACAGGCGCCTGGCATATTCCAGGTGCATCTGGAGTTCTAGAAGCTTTACAATTCTGGTATTCATTCTCTTCATCAATCAACAAGGCTAGCTAGACTGCCCAGCGAGTTTCAATTTATACTGAAAGCGCGGACGTGATGGAAAATATCCCCCTAAAAACATAAAATTGATCTTACCTAGATCATGACCAAAACAACGCGCGGACCTAAAAGAAACACTCACTCACTTTTTTATACTACCCATTACTATTCTAAAAAAATTTCATTAATCACTTCAATATACTATCCACATACGCAAAGCAATCCACTCAAACCCCCAAATCTACTCTCCCCACACCTCAAATAGTCAAAAACATGATCGTAATCTACTATCCACACCAACGTACGTGAGCACTTACAAACACACAATCCTATACACAAACACATACCCTCTCACTATAAAAAAGAGTTAGTGTTTATATTCACACTACTCTACCTACACACATTGGCAAATCGATTGTTATTTCTTTTCTAGAGTATTGGGGTAGCCCTGAAAAGGGCTGGTTTTTTTTGTTTTTTTTTGTTTTTTTGTTTGCTATGGCAATCTTTTAGTTTCTAAGAATGCGACGTCCTCTGAGGATAGACTTTCTGACGATAGGTCTGCTTCTTCGGAAAGAGAAGAAGAACTCTTTGGTGTCGATACGACAATCGACAAAGCCTCTCTCAGGTTCAGGTTCCTGCTACTGCTGCTGCTGCTGTTGTTGTTGTTGCTGGTGCTGCTGTCTCTGAAGTCTGTACTTCTCTGTCCATTCTTCTTTCTCCCTGTTCACTTCTTCTCTGAAGAGCTCTTCTATTAGGTCTTCAGTGACTTTTAGCATTCTCACATTCTCTATCTCTTCTGGCTTCGGTATCAGACTGTGTCTGACCCTGTGCAAATTCACGTAGGCTTCGTTTAGCTTAGCTAATTTGGAGCACATATTCGTAGGAGGATGAGTCGACAATGGATGGTTAGACTGGAAACTGCCCCGGTTCTTAAAGTCAAAGCGCGGACGTGAAGGAAAACATCCCTCCACGGTTTTTTTCGAGCCGCAACGTTCAATGAGTGTCATGAGAGGGATAGTAAGAAGTCAAAGAGCATAAATCAACATTCTTATAGCCAAACAAACCACAAAGGCATTTTTTTTTCAAAACACAACATTTTTTATTCAAAAATCACTTAACACTAACCAACAACTCTAACATATTTTAACAATAATCCAACCATATAACATCAAACATTTTTTTTAAAAAATGACAAACATTTTTTCAATTCACACTCTGCTTTAAACATGGCTGACAACGTTGTGAATGAAATTGTGATTTCCACTGTTGGAAGTCATTAGGCCATTGATGGACACTACGTTTCCTAGCTTGAGACAAAAGATAAGCATACTGGTCACAAAACCATCGATCTACTTTCACATCGTTTCTTGAAGAAGAACGAAGATCAAAATGAGTCACTAAATGTTCTAAGGAATAGCCCAGGCTGCGATGATGCAGAAAATACACACAGTACTGTCCACACACCAAGGAATCTGTGCCTTGTAATTTCACATTATTGAATCGGGTGGTCTGAGCATTTCTTCTCATAAAGTCAATGATATCGTCGTCCAAAGGGGGCAATCCGTACGAATCGAAATATTCCACACATCCTTCTTGAGGAAAGTAGACGGCTACCCAGTGGGTTCCTGGGAGATGACTGTCGTCTGTGTTGATCACGTAAGCTAGATGGTCTTGACGTTTGCGATGAGGGAGTTCATCTTTAGCACAGACGACAGGATTCCAAGAAGCCGTATACGAACTGTGGTTCAAAAGGTAATAAAGTTCCCAGGTATCCATTGATTTGTGTGTTTTCTTCTTCACAGGTAATAATAAGGGATTAATTCGATCCTGACTTTTGCTTGAAAATGTCTGACAAATAACCGTTTCTTCGCTTCGTCTCCTCACTCTGATTCAGGAGAGCTTCGATACGATCGATCTCTTGAGTGGTTAATGGTGGACAAAAATGTTCACACAAGTCTTTATACCACTGGTGCAACACGACTTCGTCCGAGATGAGACTCCAAGCTTCGTCCAGATACTCGTCCAATTTTTCTTCTTGACTCAGCATCAGGCATTTATCGTGTTGAATTTGACTGGGATGATCGTTTTGACATCCGTAGCAATTTTTCTTGATCAATTCCGTCATTTTTTCGACCAAGTGTTTGGCAAAACAGGAGACTAAAAAATGGGCTTCTTGTTCTGGCCATCTTGACTTCATCATGATAACTTCTTCTTTCACAGTCTCCTCACATTCCATGTCTAAAGTTTCTCCACTAGGTAAAGAGGGATAACAGCCTTCCATGGTTTCTAATAATCTAGAATGACTTCTCTCAAACTGTTGATTTCTATCGTATTATCGATTTCTGCATACAGGATGACGTTCACCGTTTCATCAGGGACTCGGTTTGCAAACTGAATTTCCACACGAATCTGACCGGATTTTATAGGGTGGAAATGTCCCTCTCGCTGCCTTGGTCTGGAGTGAAATCAAAAGCCCACAAAGCATAGCCTCCTGCATAATCCTCGTACGTAATGCCGTGACTGGTGTTGGTTCCTAACTGACCGGTGGCTTCGTACAAGGACAAGTACGACCTCAAGTAATTCTTCTTGGTAAAGTCAGGTTCGAAAGGTCGGGTACACAAGGTTTTGCCATCGCGACTGACTTCGATCTTGGACACGCCAAAGTGTTGAAAGTAGAAAGGATTTTTATCGGCAGCTCCGTTGAAGGCTGTATTCTCGACGATACCAACGATCAAACGTTTGGGTAACTGTCCTTGGTACAGATGATCTTCGATCATGGATCGTTGCCCCTTGGGAATGGTGAAGGTTTTCACTTCCAAGCGTCGTATCGGATACTTGGAGGTCGTTCTGCTCAACGTCTGACTGATGTCGTTTCCCACTTTAGGTAACACTTCCACGCGTCGTACGTAGAGCCTGGCTTCCTCGATGACAGTTTTGCAAGCACTAGTACCTATCAAATGGAAAGCGGCACTACTACGATTCAGTCTCAGGCGAACATTCACCCCGTTCAGCAAATATTTCTCTTGCAACCACATGTCCAAATGCAAACGATCCATCAGTTCTAAACTCTGTCCGTCTTTGATTTTGTCTCTTCGTTCTAGAAATCCATCATTTTTTGGTTTAGTTTTATCCTTTGTATCAGTTTCGAATGTTTCAAATTCGCCCGCATCGTCAGCTTCCCATACCACACAGGCATTGAGATGAGTGTTCTTGGCGTCTATTCCGTACGTCAAGAGATTTTCCAGGTACGCTCGATAAGGGTAAGTATCCATGCTGCTACTGACTAGTTTGTTATTCAAGTACATGTCCACTCCACTGAACAAGGAATGCATGAAATTGTTGACGGGAGCTATTACCTCATCGCCATCTAGGGGCGAATTATCCTCATCGACAACTTTGACTTTCAGGTACAAGTAACTGCTATTCAGATCGATGTAATCTTCGGGCTGTCCTTTGATTTCAAACTCGATGGGAGCTGAGGCTGTCAAATAGGAGACGGGGTGAAATTCCACCCACTGGGATTCTTGCATGGTCATCATGGTGGGGGGCATGGCAAACAGATCCAGTTCCGACTTGGAACAAGCGCAAGATTCTCGGTGCATCATTTTTCTGTGTCTCAATACTTTAATAACCGAAAACGTCTAAGTCTCGAACAGTTCTTCTTTTCTTTGCTTTCTAGCTTTAGACGTGTGAAGTCTGGTGAAAGGGTGTTTTCTTCGTCGTCTCTTTCTGCCTTGTCCTTGCTGTGGCGTCAGGGAAGTAGGAATGCCTGACTCGGTAGCGTGCAGGGCATTTATAGGTGTTTCTCGTCGGCCCAGAAGGTCTTTACCCGTTTGCAGCAAGACATTTTTGCCTGCCCTCATGAAAGCTTCTTTAGGGTTTTGTTTGTCGATGATGACATTTTGGAGAAATTCTTTGCCTTGTGTCAGTGCGGCATCTTTCAAGGTGTGCAATCCGCGTGTCACCATCGGTTTCAAGACTGGGGCCACCGAACGAAAGGCCGATTTCAACATATCTCCTAAACCGTGTCCTCGCTGTCGAGCAACCCCTCGGTACACTGGATACATGACTTACGAATCGTGAGAGAACCGTTTTCGAAAATGGAGTTTCACCGTGACTTTTCCTTTGGTGAATGGAATATTTTGTCCCAAATCTCCTTTTATAGCAATGTTGACCGTGTCCAAATAAGACTTACTGACAGGCAAATAGTGAGGATGTACAAATTCGCGGTGGACGTGATAAGTGTTTCCACCTTCCTCGTCAGCGCTCGTGGCAGAATCCACTTTGAAAGGAATGACACGCAGTAACGGTACGGAGGTGTGTCCCACCACGTTGTACTCCACCACATCGGAGTACACAAACATCAAATTCAGTCCTTGGTTCAGTTCTACCGGGGCACGAAATAACTTGCTAAAAGACTCGTTGTCGTAAACGACTGGCAATTCGTTTTTCTTGAGCATGGCCATTCTCATGTCCATGTCTCCGCCCAACATGTCAAACAATTCAGGACAAAATAAAATGGACACGATTTTACTCCCGTCAAATTTCGTCAAGAAGCGACGAGCTGCTTTGTGGTATTCCATGGTGACACTTTTTTTGACACTTTCCAAAGCTTTCAGAAACACGACATTAAACCTGGAGGCTATGGTGCTCACCAAATGTTGACCACTAAAATAATAGCCTGGGGGAATGAACAAGTGATAGGTGGTGTACTTTTGATCTTTTGTGCCAGGGGTTTTCTTGTCATATTTGCCATGGGTATCCAAGTACTGTTGCAATTGTTCGTCATAAACTTCCACATCAAAAAAGTTTTGATTGGGAAGGACATTGAGGACTTGGGTCGGGTGAATCATTTCTACTAAAGCCACTTCCCAATGGGCTTCGTGATCTAAGGGGATGGCCTGAGGTAATTTGGCCGTGTAACAGCACAACTTGTTGATGGGAAACACCTCCATGGAACTGTCACTAGGTAAGGTTAAGTAAAATTGGTTTTGGTGACTCATAATTCCAGAGTTCTGTGGCTGTCCGAGGGGTTACTGGACGTCAGAGGCGTGTCTCCGCTCAAAATGGGGTTCTGATTGTGGTTGTTATTGGAGTGGTGACTGACACTGGCACTGGACACAAGGTTCCCGTGGTTCCCGTTCTAGGAGAATTTCAGGGAGGGATTGGGAAGCAGGTAACCGAAGCAACTGCTCAATAAAATGGTCCACAATTGTTTGTCTCCTTGTTGCAAACTCAGATTGGCGATGGCTGCCCCGATGACACAATACACCACGAAGATTTGGCAGAAAAAGACGATTTGCGTTTTAGGCACACGTTCTCCGCACCACATCCACAAGGGTTGTTTTTGTAAATCTTGCACAGAAGAACTAGGTGAAGGAGTGGTCGACGTAGCTGCGTCTGTGTGAAAGGGCATGATGGTCACTTCTTTTTATAGTCGATGACTTGCGAAGCGTCGATCCAAGAATCAAAACTGGGTGGATATCCTTTCCAACGTACTTTGACTTCTTTGACACGTCGTTTGCCCACTTTACGGGTTCTGCGTTCGAGAATGCTTTCGATGTCGTACACGTCGTCTTCTTTTTTGGTGACACGTTGTAACTCGGGCAAATTAAACGTTCCTTTGAGCACTTCTCCGTTCATGTCTTCCAATTTATAGACGGCAGGATGACGGCCATGCACTCGTCCAGTGACGCGAAACAATTCGGTCGTCCAGTTAGGTAAGTAACCTTTGTCGAAAGTGCGTTTGGTTTTGCCAATGCGCACCCAATCTCCTACGGTCAACTCTCCACTTTTCTTGGGGACAGCCCTCGTCGGGGACGTACCAAACAGGCGCTCAAACAGCAGCACTTCGTTGTCGGGAGTCACTTCTTGCGGGGCACGTCCGATGCTTCGATGGTAAGATTGGTTGTACGCTTGCACCAGGTGCGGTAAGATGTCGATGTACTTCAGAGTGTGGTGATGCGTAAAATATTTCCACATGCGTTCTTTCAAAGTGCGTTGAAAACGTTCCACGATGCTAGCTTTGGTTTCGGGATTCTCGGTGGTAAAAAAATGAATGTCACGTTTCTTTAATTCTTTTTGGAAAGCTTGGTTCAGAAATTCGGTGCCTTTGTCCGTTTGCCATCGAAGAGGGTGACGACCGCTTTGTTTCAACACTCGTTGCAGGGCTCGCACTAACTCGTTGCTGGATTTGGAAGTCAAGGGCACGACCCAGGCAAATTTGGAAAAGACGTCGATGACACAAAACAAATATTTGTAGCCACGATTGTAGCTGGCCAAATGAGAGACATCGGCTAAATCGGCTTGCCATTGATGATCGATGCCTTCCACTCGGGTGCGACTTCTGGAAAACTTGCGTCGAATGGGTTTGTGTAAAGTGTAGGTAGCTTGTTCTTGTAACCATCGTTGCACTTGAGGTAAACGGAGACTTTTCAGTCGCATTTTGGAAGCACGATACAATTTTTGAACTCCTGCGTAACCTGCAGGATGCGAGGGATCGTAGTAAATGCTGGCTAAGACTTTTTCCATTTTTTTTGTGTTTGTGTGTTAATAAGACACCCACTCTTGGAGGATGCTACTCTTTTTCTCTTGGGGTATTTTCTTGGATTGCAATGCTTTGCGTGTGCGACCGGCAATAGGTGTCGAAGAGGAGGATGTCTGAGCGGGGGATATCGGTTCTTGTTTCACTTCTGTCTTCACTTCTGTCTTCACTTTCTTTTTCTCTTGTGATGAAGAAGGGGTGGCCATCATCTTTTTAATCCATCCAATTCTGGAGGTAGGTGGTGTTGTTAACTTGCGTACTTTTTCTGGTGGAGTTTGAACCCTTCTTCTTCTTCTTCTTCTTCTACTTCTCCTTTTTCTGTCTTGGTCACTGGTAGTGGTGGTACTGGTACTGGTGATGGTGCTGGACTTTTCATCAAGGTCTTAAAATCTTTCAGAGTGGGTAGAGCTGTTTCGTCTAAAGCTTTCTGGTGAAAGAGTTGCAGTCGTTGCAAGAGTTGACCGTACTTTTGCGATTTTTCTGTTTCGGACAAATCTTGGCGATCCATCAAGGACTGCAATTCGTGTTGTAACTGGGACATCTCGTTCAAATGGGGATTGGGAGGTAAATGCGGGGTGCGTTGTTCTTGCCAACGATGGTATTCCATCCATCGTTTGTAAGGTACTAAAGCTAGTTTTCGTCCTTCCATGGGGTTGTCAGGGGTCGATTCTGAGATCTTGGGACTTCCGAGGGCCTTTTTATCTTGCTCCCACCAGTTCTCCCAACATGGTTCCCAAGACTCCTTTCAGTAAGGGACCTAACAAGAGGGGTAAAATGCCTCCACGTTGGACCAACATCTTCTTCTTTTGACGAATGGGAATTTTCTTTTGAACCATTTGGCGAACAACGTGACGATGTTTGCCTAAGCATTGTTTCTGGTGTTTGGACAAAGGGATCGTGCCTTTCAAGACGTTCAAACAGCATTCGCACACGGTATCGATGACCTCTTTGGAGGCCGATTGAATGAGTTTTTTTCGTAGAGGTGGAGAAGCTTTGGACAGGACAGATAACATGTCCCCATGGTTGACTAAACGAGGAGGCAGTCCTTTTCTTTTCTTTCCTTGGGGTTGTTTAGAAGAGGGATGTTTTCTGGAGGGTGACATCTTTGAGTCTTCAGGAGCACCAAAAAACACTGATACCCCCGACTTGGTCACAGGCCTTTTTTATACTGGAACGCGTCGCCACTGATTGTCTTTACGTCGTATCAGTTTGAGGACAGGCATGACACGTCGTGCAGGGGTACGCAATGGACTAAATCGAGCCAGTTCTTGCATGAACAAATCCAGCAAACTTTGTAACATGCCCGATCTTTCTTGAACGGAGAAGTTCTTGGTGTGATCAACGTCTCCAAGTACTCTTCAGTTCTTGGTGTCATCAACGGAGAAGTGGATGAACGTGAGGCTGCCGGAGACGCAGTCACCGTCGTGGCAGGTCGTGGTTTGCGAGTGTAAAGTTGCGTCCTGGCCGAAGTGCCTCTCTTGCGACTAGTTTTCTTCTGTGGACTTTTCTTTTTCTGGGGGCTTCTTTTCTTTTTCCGGGGTGGCGTCTGGTAAGAGGAGGGTCCCGCCACTGGAGAAGTTCTCCTTGGGGACCTGGTCTTTTTCTTCTTCTTGGAGCTTCGTTTGACTTTTTCTTGGGGAGAAGTTTGGGGGCATTAGGATCCCATCTTAAGAGAGAGCGAATGATGACTCCTCCTAGAGTACCTCTCCCTCCAGGTTTCAAAATGATTTGTTTTTGGTTTGAGTGTCGATGCGGGGATCGGCCAGTTGGGTCAAAGCGACTTTGTTTCGATCAAAAAAGCGTTTGGTTTGATGAGGAATCTGAATGATTCCTTGGAGTAATTGACGTGCCGTCACCGTGAACCATCGTAAGACTTCCTTGAGACTAGCTTCTAAGACACGAGCTCGTGTTTGTGGATTTTTTTCTCGACTGATGCCATACAAGGCACGAATCAATTTGACGTCATGTTCAAAATGTGTGTGAGACAGACGAAAAGGGTCTGAGGTTTTTATAGATTTCTTTTGTGGAGTGAAATTAAGTCGAGGACGGAGACATGTACAGGACAGGCCTTCCGTCTTGGCACCAGTGGTGAAACAAGTGGGTACGAAATCACAAATCCTCGGGGGTCGTAGGTTTCAAATCGACGAGTAGATAGGCGTGTGGAGTTTGAGTGGCATCGTCGTACGCCTGAGTCAGCCAAGGTGTCCCTAACTGTTTGGCTAAGACTTGCACTTGCGATTTATCTCGAGGGCTTTTAAACAAGACCACGTAATGCGCATTGAGACTGATGGTGCGATGGGCTTTACTTTGTTGAAACAAATTTTGGGTGATGTAAACGACACTGGCATTACGGTGATGCCCTTTGCGCGTGAACCACAGTTTAACTTCTTCTTCGTCTTCTCCTAACATGTCGTCAAAAATGACCAAATGGGTTTGATGGGAGTCAGAGACGATGCCTTCGTCTTCTTTAGAATGCCTTCCACAAACACGATGGAATCGCCTTGACTTTCTCTCAAGAGGCTGTACGCCGATTGCCACTCTTTGTAACACCACACGATCCGCTGAGGTGGTCGATCGATCAAATGATGTTTATGTTCGATCAAACGTTTGACGAATTCGGTTTTGCCTGAACCGCTAGGTCCGGCAATGAGCATGTTAAAGGGATGGCGAAGATACAAAGCCTCCCAACTGGCACGATCTAAGTGTTCGTCGATGACTTTGACAGTGGAGGAAGAGGGAGCAGAGACAGCAGAGGTAGCCATAGTGTCAGGAATGTCACTTGTGACACGAAAACAGACAAGACGAGAGTTTATATACTTTTTTCAGGACACGTTTCTTGAATGTTTTAAACATGAATACGAAAGACAAAAAATACATAAAAGCCAAAGGCTTAAGTACAACGATAAAAGGCACATGATAACCATCAACGTGGAATAAACACAAGTGTCTGTACAACATGTTTTGGGTAATGTTCTGACCAGTTCTATAGGGGGTAAGGTCACACAAGTGTCCTCCTGAAAGGGTCTTTCAGGGATGTCCACGACAGTCCTGTCCTGGTTGACGGGTTCTTCTGGTACTGCCACTAACACAGGTTGAAAAGTCGCAAGGCTCACAATCGCATTCCACTTCAGAAGCCCTACACTTGAATTGTGCCTTTCTAAACTTGTTTTGTGTTTCTCTGAAAGTATTCATCTTGTTCACTTGGTCTTGGTAGTCACAATGAACTATCGATCTTGCCTAGGGTTCCTTTTTATATACAGACCAATATCGATGTGACCGTACGGCAACGTAAAGTGATTGGGAAGTCTCACTCGCTTCTGGTACACGATTTGATAGACTTTTTCCAAGGGTCGACTGACGATGTGGTGAGTGGGTAAACGTACAATCTTGTTCGGTTGATGAGTGGTCACTTTAAAGTGTCCATCCTCTCCCGATTGCAAGGCTTCTTTCAATACCCCAAAGTTCACCACTCGACTGGTACGATAATTCAGAGTCAATCCTTTCACTTTACACGTCGTGTGCACTTCTCCTTGTGGGTCCCGGTATTCGTAGCCGTAATTTTTGGGACCGCCACTGACGAAACTTAGAATCTTGTCTCCTTCGATGTCAGGGTGCTGTTGACTCGGGTGATGGATGTAAATGCAACTGTCCGTGTCAAAGTAGAGGACGCGTTCCCCTAACAGTTCTAAAGCTTCGTACAATTTTAAGCGAGCATGAGCTGTCACGTAAGCCGCAATGATGACATTTCCAAAGGGGTCGTCTTGTACAAAGTCCAGATCTTCTTCGTAATTGACCAAGATCAAATCCTCGCGAACGACGTCCACGTGTTTCATGTATTTGGTTTTGTCGTGAATCATCTGGAAGTAGCGGGAAAGTTCTGTCAAATATTCCATCTTGGGTAAACACGGTCGTTGTGCCATTTTACCCCACAAGCAATTTAACATCACTTTGGCAAATGATCGCCTGCCTTCGTTTTTCTCGATGTGGTCTAAAGAGATGCCTTCTTGTTCATAGTATTTCTGTTTGAATTTTATTTGGTCTTCAGGAGTGTGACACCAGGACGGATAGCCACTGGCTTCTTGCTTCAGTTTCAAAAAGGCATCCACGTAGTCGGCGAAAATGCCTTTCTGCGTGGGGTCACCCTTGTGGTATTGTTGTGTCTTGGGAAAGTGGCAAATTTCGTACACTTCTAACAGTTGGTATCCCATGTCCAGAGCTTTGAACAATTCTACGCTGACCCAGGTTCCCGTCAAGGCCCGTTCTTCCTGGGTGTGCTGACAAGGTTGGTCTTGGTTGCACGTTTCGGCACAAGTACGGCACAAAGGAAACATCAGTTTGCCTTGGCAATGGTGAGGTAAGATGGGATGGTATAGGTTCGTGGGAGGCAAAACTTTACACTTGATCAAGATTTCGTATTGTCGAATGTTTTTCAGGTCGATGTGTTCCGTGAACAATTGCGGGTGCCCTGCAGGAAAGTGACAATATTTGCACACGTAAGGATACAGCGAACACACGTCCAAGTATTTGATTTCTTCTCCTTTCTCTTCGTCGGCTTGGTACAGCAAACAGGTGGCATTGGTCCTTCCTCCGTACAAACTATCCCTCGGGTTCAGGGGGTCCATCAGCTTGTAACTTTCCACGAGGCGTTTAAACTCAGGATCGGTTTTCATACGGTGATCGTACTCGTGTTCCCACATTTCCATCACTTGGTATCCTTCCTGTTCTAACTTTAGGCGTCGCTGACAAGTGTCCTGGTACAAGTCTTCCATGGTTCGTTGTAAAAACTGATTTTAGTGCTACGGTCAGAGTAACAGACGGGACATCCGTGAAATAAGCAACCGTTAAACTCGTACACGATCTTCGGGTTTTCTAAGTCCCAGCCATCGACCGAATACGTTCCGATGGTCTTTTCACCCCCTCCGTTGCGGGCATGCTGAATCCATTTGTCTTCCTTGTCGCACAAGTAATGTAACCAACGTAGGGCTTTGACCGAGTATTGACGTTTGACATACTGGGTTGTTTGAGGACTGATGACATCCACGGTGTTTTCAGGCATGAATCGTTGTCGATACACTAAGGAACACGCTTTGGCAATGGTGCAAGCTTCCTTCAAAGGATCGACCCCTCCGTGTTCCATGAACAGTTCTCGAAATTTTCCACAGCAACGCCGTAAAATGTCCACGTTGGAACGACAATACTTTAACATTTCTTCCTGAAAGTCGAAAGGGTCGGAGGCGTGAGCCTGGTACCAAGCGTAGAAAGCTTCTCGTTGTTCGGTACGCATGTTGTCGGGGTCGTAATAGTGAGCCTCAGGCAAATGGGGTAGAACGGCGTGTTGATTGGCTTCCGTACTGAAAAAGTGTGGAAAGTATCCTTTAGCCATTTCTGTCATTCCAAACGTTTTAGGCATTCGACTCAAAGGCATGGCCAAATAGCTCATCGAATCTTTAAACTGCACTTGTCCCACTTGCATGAAAATGATTTTGCCTCCGTTCAAAGTGACTTTAGGACGTTCGATGCCTTGTTCCGTATAATACCTCAAAAGAAACTGTCCATCGTATCCGGAGAAATTGTGAGCCATCACTGTGGCATGACGATGACAATCTCCGTAACGTTCGATGTCATCTTGGCTCCACGTCTTGTCGATGGGGTCTAAGACCCATTGGGCAAAATCGGCTAACGTGTTCGGTCCTCGAAAGATTTTTTCCCGTCCTCCAGGAATCTTGCTGCGGTGAGGGCAATGACTGAAGATAGGTTCTTGAATGCACTTCTCGCACGCTCGATGAGCCACGCAGAAATTAGGAACGTGAATGCCAGTCTCTTGCATGCATTCGAAATCGAAAAAGATACAATTGCCTTTCTTCTTGTGTCCATCCTCTTTCTCTGGTGGGGGTTGGTATTTTTGCACGTAGCATTGATGTTCCAAGTCCACGATGTGGTGACAAATGTGACATTTTTTTTTCCTGAACATACGTGTGTCTTGGCACTGTTGGTACGTGGGCCTTGTCCACACGTAGGGCACAATCTGAGGAGTTGACAAGCACATTTCTGCTGTGAACCTTGCGTCTTCAGATGTTGTTGGTAACAGGCAGGGCTGACAAACGTGCGCAGACAAGCAGGACAATGTACTCTTTCTTGTCCTTCGCTCAGACAGGGTTGAGAGGCCAAACATCCTGAGCATTTCCATCCGCAATGTTTGTGTTGCTCTCGATTGTTATAGCCATAGTCACATTTCTCACAGTAATAACTGTATCCTAGGAATCCGGTGATAGTGGTAATGGTATCGAAATGGTCATCGTGATAATAGACATGAATGTATTTTCCGTCCTTAAAGTTTTGACCTCGAAACAACAGAGGTCCGCGCATTTCTTGAGGGTGCACTTTCAAGGTGTAGCGTGGAACTAGGACATCTTGCAATTTTCGCATCTCAGGAATGCCACAGGGTGTGTCTTTGGACAGTCCGGCTTGTTGTAACAGGAGTTCTGCTTCGTTTCGTTGTTTGGCTCGGTCGGATCGTTGAATAGTTTCCCAGGCTCTTTTCCATTCTACCGTGTCGTTCTTGTTGGCATAGGTTCGTCCCACCACGATGGCTCGGGCTAAACACATCTGGTCTTGAGAATTATGAATTTGGACGAGACTCTTTTTGGTGTTGCGAAGGTCGTTCACCAATAACACCTTAGTGCGTTGTCCGGTCGCTTGAGGAGGAGAGACGTGGGCCATTTTCAGTGTGACTTTTCCATTGGTGATGTCAAACTGATCATTAGATTGTTGTACGTGTTGAATCTTGTCCATGACTTTGGAAGGGGTTAGTTCTGCGGGTCTGCTAAACTCGATCCAAACAGGGGATTTCAAGCTGTCGTGATCTATGGATAGTGTCAAGCGATCGTCTTCTTTGGGTTGACATTGTCGCTTGAGTGCGGTTAGCAAAGAATCCCAGATCTCGGTGATAAGCCCTTCTGCTTTCTCCAATGGTACGTCGGACTTGAAATCTTTAAACTTCACTGTGTAGGTGTAAGCCGTGGTTCTAAATTTTCTAGAGGAGCGCTTTTCCGTCTCTCGAATGGAATAGTACTTTTCAGGGTTGACTAAGGGTGGTGAACTTTGTTTAGAGGGTTCAGATTCTGGTTCACTCATGTCCTCTTCAAAATCACTGGCATGAATTTGTGCCAAGACTTCAGCTCTGGTACGAGGCGATAGATCACGTTTCTGCCTCTTACTTTCTTCTTCTTTCTTCTCGAATGAATAGGATCGTTTCATCTTGAGTGCAAAACGTCAAATGACTCAAGTTTAAACACCATAGACTAATTTATAGTCCTGGCAAACCAGCGTATATAAAAGGGTGTGTGTCTTGTCCTTTCACTATTCATTTCACTCTCAAACCGAGCACAACGATGGAAGAGACTAGCCAAATCGAACGTTTCATCAGAGCTTTGCGAGGGGTCATTAGAAAATTCTCTTCAGACCAGCCGACGGACTACTCTCCTTCCTTTCGAGATAAAAGTCAAGATACTTGCTATATCTGTCAGAAGAAAGGGCATTGGTCTTGAGAGTGTCCAGAAGAGGAGGAAAAAACTGTGACGGTGAAGAAATTGAAAAAAAAAGAGAGAGAGTGAAAAAAAGAAACAGAAGTGAATGTATAAAGTGTTCTGTTGTGAATTGTGAATTGGATTGTAACTATGGAGAAAAGAATACATTAATTATATAAGGTAAGTGTCTTTGAGTTTTGATTTTAAATAAGAAGCTACACTCATGCACTCATACACAGACACGTACTACAAGGGTAAAATGGGTTTTTTTTTGTTGTTGATTTTTGAGTTATTGGCAAATTGAAAGGCTATTTCTTTTCGAGAGACGTGGGTGGCCCTGAAAAGGGCCTTTCTTTGGTGTAGGGGGTGAGTTTAAGCAATCAACTTTAACTGCCTTAAGCCTTTGCCACGGCCGAGGCCTACTTCTGATGATGATGATTGGGTTGAAATCACTAAGGGTGGTACGGCAGGCTTAGTCACAGGGTTGGCGTGTTTAGCTCGGGAAGGTCGTATTCTCTTCGGTCGTGATAAAGAAGTCTGATACATTTGTTTCAGACTTCTTAAAATGTCCAACAGTACCGTGGCCGTTTGATTTTCACCCTCTTGTTTCTTTGCTGCTACTTCTTCTTGTTGTTGTATTTTTCTTACCTCTTCTTGTTGCTGTTGCTGTAGGAGAAAAGCTTGTTCCGCTTCCTTTTGTCGTTGTATAAATTTCTCCAATTCTTCTTTCTGTCTCTGTCTAAAATTCTCCACTTGCGGTAATGAAGAATGAGACGAAGGTTCCGAAACAAATTCTTGCGAGGTAAGAAAATCCACAAAATCCCAATGTACCTCTTCTGAAAGTAAGTCCGGGTTCCCTTGGGCGGTCTCCACTGCTGGTGCACCCCAGTGAATCGTTTTCTGAGTTTCCGTCATGTTGAATCACTGTCGCATAGATTGACTGCACACAGGTGCTAGCGAATCTATATAGACCACGTGACGTCACAGACTGCTCTCTTCGGATTGGATGCGGGCTGACTGAATTTTGTCACGCGTGTTTGGATTGGTCAATGAACTCAATCCGTTTCAATCCTTCCTCTCCCTATAAATAAGCGCAGTTCAGCGCAATCACTCACCTGTTCTCGGAGCCTCAAGATGTGGACCGACGTTCAATCTTCCACCCTTGTGTCAACAATGATGTTCAGGACGGACATACCCATGTATGTCCGGTCCAAGTGGACTGTTGTCGATAGGACAGATACTAGTCTATGGATGAGAAGAGTTTACATAGAAAGACAAGGACGCCTCAAGAGGGTACTTGTGTATGGACCTGCAGTTAGAAGGAGTTTAAGAAGAAGAAGATGTGACAGATGCCGTCTATGTTAATATTAACATAAAACCAAAGGCCCTTTTCAGGGCCACCCACATTTCTCGAAAAGAGAATGACTTTCCATTGCCTACCCCTTTTTTATTTTTTATTTTTTTTAATTTTTAAAAAAAATCCCATGTTCAATTGCCTTTGTCCCTAGAATGGATATTATTTTTTTTTTCTCCCATTGTTCAACTGCCTTTGTCCCTAGAATCGATATTTTTTTTCCATCGAATGCCTTTGTCCCTATAATGGATATTTCCTTTCTCCAATGTTAAATTCCCTTGTCCCCAGAGTGGATGTCTTTTTTTGCCCATGTTAAATTTCCATTGTCCCTAGAGTGTCCCAGGGTGGTTAATGTTAAATTTCCATTGTCGCTAATCTTACCCAGGGGGTGTTTTTAATGCTAATTCCCATTGTCGCTAATCTCACCCCATATACTACTTTCATTGCATGTGATTCAAATTTGAAGCAACTCTGTGGTATTCTGAATCTTCCCAACTTATTCCTGTTGTGTATTCCTGGTGCAAAATTGGTTGCAGATATCACCAATTTTAAATCCAAATTGTTAGACGTTGTCCGAGCCCAAAAACCTGACCTGCTGATTCTTTACATAGGTTCCAGTGATGTTGGAAAAGATGTGAACATATTTACAAGGCATTTTTACTTGTCAATTTTACTTTAAAAACATTTGTAATTGTTTGTGCCCAATATTTGCAGCAGAACTATTATAAATTTGTATTGTATATTTAATTTATTATATTGATCTTACAGAGTAGAACTGGCTAGGGATGAATTCCAAATAATCTCTCAAATTAGAATAAGACCATCATAATTTTCAAGAATATTTTTGCATGTTTAGCATTTATATTGTCTAGTCGTCCTACAGTCTAAGACATGGACCCTAATTGTTATGTTTTGGGGTCGAGGTCTTACTGTCGAATTAATGGTGCTTGTGTAGCATGTTTTGGTGTCACCTAGCATCATAAATATCTCATTTTTACAGCCCATATCAACACTTTTCTGCAAATTAAAGTCATAATGTTTTAGCGAGATTGTTCTTACTCTGATGCTCTTTTTCTAATAAATTCAAATTCTCTCAAAATCATGTGGACCTGTTTTCAAGTTATGTTGGCCTACATTTCATTTGCCTTGAATGTGATTTATGCTGGTTATGCCGTAATTGGATTAAGTTGAAGTATGTTTCTTTAGCAAAATGAATAAAAACATAAAAATATTGAAGAAAGTGTTTCAATACTTCATTTCGTTCAAGATTCTTGTCATCCTTTTAACCGATTTTGGTATTCTCGGCTTCCAACAAGCTACGTTTATGAACTAACAACCCACCAAATACCACAAATAAACAGGCTTAACATCAGGAGGAGGGTAACATTAATTAGGTAATATATACATGACTTTATGAGAAACTTTGTACCATTGCATACGATTTTGACATTGCTACAACAAAATTTAATAGTGTGCATTGTTCCTAAATCTTGCCATATGATGTCAAAATGGGATTCCCTGTGGATTCCCTATAGTTCCTTATTTCAAACAGTAGCTTTTTTTTATTTTCCGAAGTATAACATCATAGGAGTCTTTTGAACTTTTAAATGTTAAATGAAGACTTAATAAGTATGGGTTCCTATTTAGAATATATTATAATATTATAAATTAAGAATTTTTTATTTAACATTTAAAATTGTATTTTTTATATTGTTTTATACTTTCTAATTTTTTAATTCAAATTTAAAATTGTATTTTTTATACTTTTTTAATTTAAAAAGAAACTTTAAAAATATTAAATGATATTTATATCTTGTGATAGGATTTTACTTTTATTTTTATTTCATTTCCCAAAAAATATTGCTGATTTAGAAATTTAAGTTCTATGTAGTTTTTAATCAAATGGTTTTAGGTTCCTATTTAATATTATTTTGATTGGGGATTTGGTGACGTTATTATTATATTTTTTTTAATTATTTTTTTTTTAAATTTTAAAATTTGAATTGGATCCTGTGGGTTTGAAGGTTCCATGTACGGGTCCAGGGATGAGTTGGAGGCTCTGGCCTGCTCACTGGCAGTATCACACCCCTAGTGGGTAGCTAACCAGTGCTCCTCCTCCAATCGCCCTTTACCTCCATATTCTCCCTCCCCTCCAGGTACCAGTTTTTTATTAACATGTTTCATTGTTATCTACTTATTACAATTCCCACAGGCCATCATTATTCCTATACTATAATCTTTAATTTTATAGAATGTGGTTTTATCGAAATTTCCGTCTAAAAATAAAAAATACTGTCTCTTTTATATATCCCCTTTTTACATATTTCCCCAATTAATTTTATTCTATCTTCTTTTTTCTTATCACATTGTGTCATAGTATGGTACTTACTAAAGAGGGCATTTTTACACAGTGGACATTTTGGCGATACTCTGATCATGTGCCGTTTCACTGCCACCTCTCCTGTCAACCCTGCATTGTGCATGTATTTGAAGCAGAGGCTTTGAAATTTTAGAGATCCTAGTTTATTCCAGTGCCCCCAGGCCCTTTCCCAGTTAACTCCTAAATTTTCTTGTTCTATTTTGCTCTTGTTTTTTTTTTTTTTTTTGTTTTTTTTTGGGGGGGGTGTTGTTGTCTCTTCTCTAATCCATTGGTATGTATCATTCTCTTCTTTTTCCCCTAACTCAGTTTTATCACGATATTTAATTAATAATTCCTTAATAAGTCTAAATTTCAATGGTATTTCACGTTTCTAATTTTTTTTTAATTATTTTGGTATATCTCTTTCCTGTTTCTCATGGTAAAACCGTACCAATATATGTATATCCCTTCCCACGGTAGGTTGGGTTCACATTTAAGTCTTTTAAACCTATTTAAAATATTAGCATGCTTAATTAAAATGGGATTAGATAGTGCTAATCCCCCATCTTTCCCTCGTCCTATATAAAGTTTCTTTATTTATGTTGTGTGTTTTATAATCCCATACAAAATTAATAATATCATTGTCTATTTTGTTTAATGTGGCGTTTTCTATTTCTGAAAATTTTAAAATATAATTTATATTAGAATACATGTATGTTTTGGCCACCTGGGCCCGTTCCATAATACATAGCGGCGTTAGTGCCCAGATATTCACATTTTCTTGTATTTTCTTTTTCATATTTTTACAATTTTCCTGTTCGTCTCTTCTCCCAAAGTAGACTCCCAGTGCTTTAACTCGTTCTTTAATGGGGGGGGGGGTTAGTCCGGGGTGGTTGCCCCACCAGTTCAATATATTTAGAATGTCTGTTTTATCGAGATTGATTTTAGACCCTGTGGCTTTTCCAAATTTTTCAAATTCTTTTTCCAGATGTTTAAAGGAGGTTGGGTCTTTAATAAAGTTAGTACAATAATCTGCATGTTGTAGCATCTTGATTTCATCTTTTATATTTGGAACTTTTATACCTTCAATTTTACTGTTAAGTCTTATTCTTATAATTAGGATCTCAATCGCTATTACGTATGCTAGCATAGATACTGGGCATCCTTGCCTCACTGATCTTTGTATGTCAAATTTTCCCGTGTTCGCCCCATTTACCTGTACTCTTGAGGTTATTTTGTTGTACAGGATTTTAGTACAGTTTTGAAAATTTCTCCAAATCCAAATTTTTCCAAGACTTTTGGCATATATTGTGTTCTAATCTGTCAAATGCTTTTTCCTGGTCAAAATATACCATAGCACCTTTTAGCCCACATTATTGTATGTACTCTATAATTGTTTTTATACTTAAAATATTATTTTGTATACCGCTCCCCTTGACCCCACATGTTTGGTTTATGTTTATAATTCTATCCATTCTCTTTGTTATTTTTTCTGCTAAAATGTTACTTAGTATTTTATAGTCAGTATTTAGGAGGGAGATGGGTCTCCAATTTTTTAGATCTTCCCTATCTCCCTTCCCTTTATATATAAGTGTTATGATCCCTTCTCTCATGCTTTCCGTCATAGTATCATTTTTCAAATGAATATTATTGTATAAACCTTCCAGAATGGGCAACAACTCGCCGCGAAATTTCATATAAAAATCCGCGATGAATCCATCTCTACCTGGGGATTTTCCTTTGGTCATATTATTTATGCTATTTACAATTTCTTCGCTTGAGATGAAATCATCACACAAGTTCTTGTGTTCTGATGATATCATCTCACAATCTATCCCTTGTAAATAATCCTCTATTATATTGGTATTAATTTGTTGTGAAGTATATAAATTAATGTAAAACTCTTCGATGTATTTTAAAATTTCCGTCCTAACAGTTACCCCATTTCCCTCATTATTTTTAAGAATTTCAACATATTTTTGACCACCCTCCTTAACTCCTCTCTTTTGTACAATCCCTAAGCTTTTTTATATATAGCAGTGAATTTTCCAGCCCTTATTTCCCTCCCTTTGTTTTTTTCTTCTAAAATCTTGTTTAATATATCTTTTAAAATTCGTTCTCTTTCAATTGTATTTACTTTTCCTAACGACCTAATAATCGCGTCTTTTTCCAGTTTTTTTCCTTCCTAAGTTTTTAGTATGCAATGGCTTTTTCTAAAAAGTAGTTTTTAGTTTATCCCATTCAATTAGAATATGTGTGTTCCCATTTTCTATAAAGTTTTTAATTTCTAGTCTAATTTCTTCAGTGAAAACTTTCTCCTCCAGAATTTTGTTTTATTTCCAGTTCCCTTTGCCCCATTTGTGTTTATTTCTTAAAGTTATTTCTAGATATATTAAATTGTGATCTGAAATTTTTAAGTCATTGATGCCTGCTTCTTTATATATATCTTTTTCAACATTAGTACAATACAATTTATCCAATCTGCTCCCTTTATTTATTTTGTAATTATATGCATATTCTCTCCTTAGTAAAAAATTTTTTTTATATGTCTACCATTTTATGTTTTATTGTTTTATTTTAAAAAAGAATTCGAACTCTGGTTTAAACCTTATGTCGTTGGTGGTTAATTTCCCTACTCTATCTATATTCCCCCCCCCCCCAATTAAAATCTCCCCTTAAAATTAAATTTTCCATGGTGTATTTTTCCATGTATTTAGATAAGTTTTCCAAATTTTGTTGTCTGAAGTATTTATTCGCTGGCATATATACATTTAAAAAGTGAACTTCTTCCATTACAATGTGAATCAATCTCCCTTTAAAAAAATCCCCGTCTTTTTCCCTTTTCCAATTCACCCCCCTTTTATTTTTTATGAAAGTTGCTACCCCTCCTCTTAATCTTCTCCCTTAAAATCATTTAAAATCAAAACTCCATCCATTTTATCCTCGTACAATGCTTTTAACTCGCTGGTGAAACCATTACGTGTTTCTTGTATAAACAAGATATCATTGTTGGTTTCATTGCATAGTTTTGTTAATTTTTCTTTGTTGATCCCATTTGCATTTATAGATGAAACGCGGAAGTTTTTTCCTTCCATTTTTCGTTTTCCTAGGGGCCCCGAGTGGCCGAGTGGTCTAAAGCGCTTTCCGTTACGGATCACTGCCATCTCACCTCTGTCTGCGTGCGTTCGAGTCTCGGATTCGGCCAATGTTGGTATGTGAGAAAGCTTGCCAGTAGCTTCTCGTGGGTCGGTGGTTCTTCCCGGGGGTTTTCCCCGGGTTCTTCCTCCACCATTGATACTGGCCGCCATGTATAGTCTATCGTGTGCTGAAAAATGGCGTTAAACCCTACAACAACAACAATTTTCGTTTTCCTTCCAGGTTGCCGCATTTCGGTTATGCATGGTCATTTTTAACTTAGTTTCACACTGAATATGTCTTTTTTTTATTTACTTAATTTGTATTGTTTATTTGAAGGGGCCCTGAATCCCCCCCCCCCATTCTTAGATGTTGAAGTAGTTTCTTCTGATGTATTGTCTTCTGTCTTATCAATGCTTGTTTGGTCTTTGGTGTTTTCCGTGTCCATTTCCGTTCCGTTGTCGTTTTCCGTTAATTGCGATTCCGTTTCGTTTCCTGTAATGTTGTCATTTTCGCTATTGTCATTGTCTCTGTCGCTGTCTTCGTTGTCATTTCCCTGTCTCAGCTTTCTTTTTTTTTTTTTTCTTTTTTTGTCCCTATCGACTTGTCCTGTTTAATTTCATATATAGTTACAGGGCTGTCTCGTTCTGTGCCGCTACTGCCCCTTGAAGGGGGTTTGGATGTTCAATGTTTTATTCGGGCTTAGTATTTTCTCCCACTCCGGGATTAGAGTTTCCCTTTTTCCGTTAGGTCTATTTCTGGGAGTGACATTAGCTCAATGTTTGTTGTGGTTTCGGCTATGTCTCCTCGTTTCTTATTTCAATGAATAGCATCCCTATTTGTGTGTCGACGTCTATTTCTGTTTTTTGTTGGGTTTTGGGGGGGAGTGGGGGGTCCGCTATTTTACTAGCATAGGTTGTTGTTGTTTTTGTCATTGGTGCCTGCTGTTATGTGCACATTCTATGCTGTTTGTTGGCATGTGGGGCACTTTCTAAGGTTTTCACACCCTCTGTACCAGCTTTTTAACCTAAATCCCATTACGTAGCAAAAGGTTGGGATGTTAGGGGCATCTTCTTTGGCCACAGTGACGATACGGGCGCCTGTTTTTACATTGCCAATACCCCAGACTGTGGCCATTTTGGATTTCACTACCTTTGTTTTGAGTTTTATCTCAATCTTGTTCGTCAGTTCTATTGTTTCAATTTCCATAGGGAGGCCTGAGATCGAAACATCAATCGTTTTTGCCTCTAACTCTCTGGTCAGGGGCGCAGTTTTGTAGATACTGACGTTGTTCCCTTTAATCTCCATTTGATTATCTCTAAAAGAGGTGTGTCGAATTCCTTAGGGTACTGAACATATTTGTTGTAGCCTGCATTTTGCAGGCCATCTATTTGTTCAATGTCTACCCCTAAGATTTTGAGGGCGGTCAGGATTTCAGACTGCCTTGGCGCGCCCGACGTATTGCCAAAATCTAAGGTTTGACACCCCAGGGGATGGAATGCTAGAAGCACTCGGTCTTCTATCTTGGTCTTGAAATATGTGCTTAATTTCGTCCCCTCCCCCCCCCCCCCCGTTGCATATTAAATTGCATGTTGTTTCCATATTTCAGCGATAAACACTGTTTAATGCCTTTGCTATTGAAGGGTCTCACACTACTATTAGTCCACAAATTTACTAATTACTGTATAACTGCTAAAGAATAAAGGCAGTGAGCAATACTGTGAGTTGTATTCAGTGTATACTGCCCCCGCATAGGAATTCACAAATATTTGAAAATCTAATTAGGTTCAATGAATAATGATGGAAATTAAAAATTAAGGTTTAATATGAGTAACAAATGAATAACAAAAATACAAAAAGGTGATGTTGTATCTAGTGCAATTATTATAGGTTACTGCATTTGTATGGGAAAATAGTTTTCGGAATGAATATTGCACGAACGTGTGAGTGCAGTATATCCTTCCGACAAAACGAGTTCATATTTTCCCATACAAATGCAGTAACCTTTTTATTATATGCTCATTTTTTTTTATTCTACCTAAGGTTTAATTATATAAACAAAATACACTATAAGAAACAACGTAAATGAATGAATGCCGTATTCCAAACTAAATACACAAGCGCAGATTTGACATTACAAAATGACATCATTATTAATGCGCACATAGCTCCGACCAGATAAATTCGAACTTAGTCGCGCGGTCGACATAACTTTCGAAAGAAAATGGCGTGTCTAGTTAAAATTGAAATTTGCAGTCATATTGTGAATGAATGCGCATTGCAACGACTTTTCCATTTGATCTGGAGTGAATATATTTTGGTATTTTGTTTCGATTCGACGAAAGTTTGTGATTTTGGACTGGATTCATCTGTGCAAATTATACATGAAATACATCGGATTGAAGTGGCGCGGGAGAAGCTTGTTTACGTCTGCAAATGTGTTTTTGTTTCTGTCATTGAATGTTTGAAATGATAACATGGGAAAAATATGAAGTCTTTCAATTGCGATTTTCAAAAAGACGCTATGGAATTTAATGTGTATTTCATTTTGAGTGCAGTAAGGAGGATGCAATTGCACTTATCATCGAAATTACAGCACACTTTCGAAATGTGTAATCCAGATTGAAAACCTATGACATGGCTCATTCGGATTTGCACAATTAAGAAAAAACATTTTGAGGAAATTCAGGATGTAAAACTGTAAGCATATTTTATTTTGCCATTCTTATCACAAGATAAAGAAGACAGTATATGCCTTTTCACTTGTGTGTTATTTGTAAGGACATAATCGTCCGTCTTTTATATAATGTAGCTAGCCTAAATCCGTAAAATTGTATCAACGCGGAATGTGCCAAAACAGCTGGGGTTTTTTTTTGCAGTCCACGAAACATGTTTTAGTTCATTCAGAAACAAATTTAAATAACCACAACGTAAAGAGCCTCTTACGCGAGTGTATATGATTTGTTTACAAATCAAAAGTGCTGGTGTCTACGTCATTGTTTGTTTACAATAGAAAGTAGTTACTTCATTCACGTGAATGCTATATGTATATTGTCGCGCGCGTTCAGTATCGGGGAATATTGAACGATTCGGACAATGTAAAGTTAACGGGGAAAAAAATGAGCATATAATAACTCTAGTTACAAAACTATAGTACCTTTTCTTTGTGCGTAATTGTTAGCTGTTAATCCTTTGTTTTACTTTCTTTTCTGGGGCACCAGACAGATGCCCCACCCCCCACTTGTCCAAAAAAAAGGAAAGTGTTTATATGTATGTGTTTTCCCCCAGGTGTGTTGTATGTTTCTTTTTTTTTTTAAGAAAAGAATTCCGATCAAAAATTTATTTTAAGATAATTTTTGACTGGGTATTTGTTGGATTTCCTAGTGTTTTCTACAGGGTGGTTCTTCTGAGTTGGTTTCTATCACCTTACTCGAAGTCCCATTCCTGATTTTCTAGTTGACCTTGGCTAGAGGTCACCTATATCCCGTGTTTGCTATGTGTATATTGCTGTATGTATGTGTGCTATATACAGTTTTCTTTGTAGGGATAGCCAGTTATTTTACATTTTAACCCAGGTGTCTTACAATCTTATATTTTATTAATGGTTATATTTATTTCAAATTTGGAATTTGGCGAAGAAACGGTGGACTATTGGGTTTGAAAGAAAAAAGAAACTATTGTTTTATGTGTGTGTTGGTCTGTGTCGTTCTTCGCTTAAATTAATATGATTAGGTCGGTTGGGCTCGAGCAGGGGTCCACACTTTCTTTATTTACTGTATTTCTCCGTGCTAGAGTTAGTCCGCCTTTATTTATTTAAGATTATGTTAAAAAAAAAGGTAATTTTTATATTTATTTCCCGCTAAATGGGGATAGATACACAGTACGGGAGCTGTGTAGCAGAGACAGAGTGAATTAGGTCGAGAGTATATACGAGTAGTTATTTCTTTGTGTTGTACGCCTGAGTTTCCCACCTGGTGATATTTCCAAAACTCTTTCACGGGCCTGTTCACTTCGCGTAGCGCCATGTGACGTAGCCCCGTGACTTCATTATCTCGTACTTCCCCCATTAGGGATCCCTGTCCCTCCCTGTTTTTCTCATTTCCTATGCCCATTAAGAATGAGAGAATGATGGGAAAGAAAAGAAAAGGAAAAAAAAAAATTCTTTAGGTTTACGAAGTTATATGACTGGAAGATTTGAGAGTCATAATAAAAATTTATATGTGGGATATTTCTACAAATATTTAGTTTTAGGAAGTTATATGACTGGGAAATTTTTATATTTACTTGTTAAATGTTTGAAATCTAAATTGCGATTGAAATTAAAAAGTTGATTTTTTTTATTTTTTTAAATATTTTTTAAAATTTTTTTATTTTTTTATTTTTTTATTTTCCTATCACTATGATCTGGCCACAGGCTTTCATTGTGTCTACAGTATTGTCAGTTATTTTATATAGTGTTTCTTTGTCAAATCTCCCATCTAAGTATAGTAAGTTTTCTTTTCTATATCTGTCGTTCTTACTAATTTTCTCTATAACTCTTAGTCTTTTTACGTTTCTTTTCTCGCACTGAGTGATAACAGGATTTTTGCTAAAAATAGTTGTTTTACACAGTGGACAATTTGGCGGTACTCGGACCATATGCCGTCGCACTGCAACCTCTCCCGTCAACCATGCATCATGCATGTATTTGAAGCAGAGGCTTTGTATTTTAAGGGAGCCTAGTTTAACCCAGTGCCCCCATGCTCTTTTCCAATTAATATATAGCTTATCTTCTTCTACTTTATTATTATACTTTTTTGTAGTTATTTCCCTTATCCATTTGTATGTAAGTGTATCATCTAGTTCCCATAGCTCTTTATTATCTCTATACATCTGTAGTAGTTCTTTAATATATCTAAATCTTCTAGGTACTTCTAGTTTTTAAACAAGTTTATTATTTTAATAGATATCTCTTCTGTCTGTCATAAAAACCCAAACCAATATACATATATCCCTTCTCACAGGTATTCTGGCTCTGTTTGTATTTTTTTAAAATCTATTTAGAATATTAGCATGCTTAATTAACATTGGATTCGGTATTGCTAGTCCTCCTTTTTCCCTTGCCTTATATAAAGTTTCTTTTTTTACATAATATGTTTTAAAATCCCAAATATAGTTAATGATGGGTTTATCAATTTTTTGCAATGTTGTATTATTAATGTCGTTTGACGTTAGTATATAATTAATATTTGTATATATGTATGTTTTGGCCACTTGGGCCCGTTCCATGAGGCAGAGTGGCGTAAGTGCCCAGATGTTCACATGTTTGTGTATTTTTTCTCTCATTTCCTTACAGCTTGCTTGCGCTTCTCCTTTTCCGAACTATATACCTAGTGCTTTGATTTTCTCCTTGATCTGATGGGGGGGGGGGTAATCCAGAGTGATTTCCCCTCCAGTTTCCTATTTTTAGTATTTCTGTTTTTTCATGGTTGATTTTTGACCCCGAGGCTTATTTGTATCAAGTATTTGTAGGAATTAGGGTCTTTTTTGAAGTTTGTACAATCATCGGCGTGTTGTAACATCTTTATTTCCTCTTTTATGTTTGGAACTTTTATGCCTTCAATCCTTGTATTTAGTCTTATTTTTATACTTAGCATTTCTATTGCTATTACATATAATAGCATAGATAGTGGGCACCCTTGCCGTATTTTGGTGTATTTGTGCAACTGAATTTTCTGCACGCACCTCATCGTCTATTATTTGTGGGTCTAAGTACCATGTTTTGAGCCTAAAGCCCATTACATAGAAATGTGCTGGTATTTTTTTGTGTATCTTCTTTCTTGACCAGTAAGATTCTTACTTCTGTTTTAATTGGCCCGAACCCCAAAATGGTGGCCATCCTGTGCGCCTTGACTTGCGTTTGAAATTTGGTTTCTACTTTATGCACCATTTCGTTTGTGTCTATTTCAAGTGGTAGCCCAGACACAAATATTTCACTTGTTTTTCCTTCTATTTCCCTTTTAAAGGGTGGTGTTTCTCTAACTTGTGTAGTTATCCCCTTCACTTCTATTGACTCAGATGTGATTAGGGGGATGTCATAGTCTTTGGGATATAAAACGTACTTGTTATATCCACCATTCTGGAGGCCATCGATTTTCTCCAAGTCAATTCCTTGTACATGTAGGACCATCAGTACATCTCGCTGCCTCGGTGCATTCGCTGTTTCTCCAAAATCTATTGTCTGATAGCTCTTGGGGTGATATGCAAATAACCTACCTTCCTCTACTTTTGTTTTGTAGTAGGTACTGGGTTTAGTACCGGTTGGTTTGGTACTAACTGTTCCTAATTCTACCTGATCCATTGTTTCTCTGAACTCTATTCAGGGCTTAAGATCCAATTTAAAGACTGAGGTCTCACACCACTATTTAGTATTTGCTAATTTATTTCAATGAATTTTAAAAATACTAGGCGGTTAACCCTTGCAAACAAAATCAAAGTGCTAAACAGTCTTGGATTCTAAAAAGCAAAATATTGTAGTCCCTATCAAAACATACAAAATTGCAAAAAACCGAAGTAAAGAAAATAGCATGAAACACAAAGACCCAAAAATTGGACCAGCAAAGGAAAATATCAAAATAACTACTGCAAATGTATTGCTCACCCGATATTGAAATACCTGTCCCTTAAATTCTTCTCCACATGGGATAAGTGTGAACAGACAGATACTAGGATAAGCTTCTCTATACGTGCCACTCTTACACTATTCAAGCAATTCAAGCAATCTTTTGTTTTAGAGCGCACCATAAGTTCGTCTGCTCTCCTCGACGTACGAGCTAACTTGAAAACGAGAGAAAAGATATTTGCTTCTATCATGCTTATTCTGTAACCTTATTTGCTCGGTAATTAAACAAACGAACCATGCTGCCAATTGAAAAATACTTCTCTAAAAAGCAAGCAAAACCTATTGATTGCTAAATTATTGTCAAAACCACTCCAATGTGTCACCCTTGATTAATTGTTATTTCAGTATGAAATATTTGTATCAATTAGGATATTGAGCGCATATCATTACGTCTGTGTAATTATGATCACTGACGAAAAAGTGAATGGAACATAAAATGAAGCATATAAAACTAAATTGTTTATAGTGCTCATATTGCATGTAGATAAATTCGGTAAACACATGTAATAAAACAATGTTATATTTTATTGATTATCACAGTTTATGCTATTTGTTTTGTGATATATATTAACAGTATCACACCATACATATTTAAATTAATGTATTCCTTTTAGATGCACACAACAATATGTGAAACTCTTTACAGCACTAAATTATTACAATTACAAAATCTTCGGAGGGGTTGTCTCTCGATAGAGTACAAAGAGTAATACATAAATTTGATGCATTTGTACATTATGAATCTGCTTTTAAATGACACGGGGATCGTAGTGGTTGTGTACATTGGATGAATTATTAGGTAATTTGAAATAAGCGTAAAGTTAACAGATCTGTTATCATAACAGGTCAAAAGTACAAAGTTTGCATGCTCGGTGTGGCGTTCTGTCGTATTGGGGTGGGGTTCTCCCAATATAATTTAATTAAATTAAATTGAAAGTTCCACCCTGGCTCGTTAGGTTAGAAAGTTAAATTAGTGATGATGTAGATTTACAGCTCTGAGCCCCCAGTCAGCAATGCCGACGGTTAAATTATAGAGAACACGAAGATGAAATTCAATCAATAACAATTTAATAAATGTGATAATTTAGAACGATAACTTCCAATCACTCGTCTTTCCCTCGACCAAGTGACAGCCTAATTCATCCCGTGATCTACAGTGTGAGTTCGATTTTCCCCCTGTCCTTGCATCTACTCATCTATTTCTTCCCGCTGATTCTTCCTTCTTTCTGTTCCTCTAACTCCTCCTTTGTCTCTGTTTCCCTCTCTACTATCTCGTCCTCCAACTTCGCTCCAGACTTCAACTTGTCCTGAGTTCTCTCCTTTCCTCCGTCTCTCTATCCGAGACAACGGGACCAAACTTTAACTGGTCTGTCCCTCAAAGCTTCCTGTGAAAAACCACAAGGCGTTAACAAATGTTTTATCGAACCTCACCTCACACTATAACGACAATTAACCATCAGATAGCTGTCACTGTTTCGGCCACGCATGCATACACATCGAAATTCCCAAACACTTCTTGCAGGGTAAATATTGGCGTAATAACACAGTATCAGCGAATTGTTATACAGACATCAATACATTGCGTCACGTCAGTATATACACATATATATTTAATCTCATCGTACTACAATCTGACAAAATCAGACGCATGTCTGTACATTACAAATATTCAACAATGGCAAAATCTATAATCATATGAACATATGTGTTAGTCTACTATAAAATACCCACATAGTAAATTACAATATTAACTCTTAAGACGGCTGGCAAGCTATATAATTCTTTAGAAATATCAACTCATTTCTTCAAAATATGCAAACATATTAACAAAACAAAGTAATTCTTCGTACTACGATTCTGGTACTAATAAAGTATACATACGACCTACAATTAAAATGCAGTCGCAGTCCACAAAGACCGAACAAATATCTACTAACCTTTTGAAGCTTTCTGTACTTAGACCTTCCCGCTCTAAGATTTTCCCGCCAATAACGAATTTTTTTTTTTTTTTTTTTTTTTTTTTTTTTTTTTTAAATTCCATACTTTCTTTCAATGTATTCATCGTAGCTGAACATAGGTTTTTCTTCTGTCTCTTTTTGACTTTTTCTCCTTTCTTGTCTTTTCATTTTTGTCTTATTTCGAAGTGCTTTCCTTAAATCTAGGCTTGTTTCCATTGTTTGTAGCAATTCTGGATCTTCATTTGAATTTTGCTGCGGTATCCTGTTTGTTTGGGGTGTTTCTAATAATCTAGGTGTTTGTGTTTTCTGAATCTGTTGTAATTTGAAAGCTGTAACTTCTGAGTCATTTTCTTGTAATGATGGCTGTATTGGTATCACTTCTTTTTCTTGTAGACTTCGTTTTGTTTGTTTTGGGTGTAGTTTGCTTTCTAGTTGTTGCCCAGGTTCAATATCTTGTTGGATTAGCTTGTTATTTTCTTGTTGACTTTCTTGTATTTGCATTTGTATTTGATGTTGTTGTTGTTTACATCCCTGTGATTCGTTTTCTGGAGGCTGATCTGTTGGTGTTGTTGTCGTTGTTGTTGACCCTTGCAGTTCTAAGTTTTCTGGTTGCTGTTGTGGTTTTATTTTCTTTTGTTGTTCTTCTTGTCTATTTTCCATCACCTGTTGTTGCTTTGTTTGTTGTTGTTGCTGTTGTTGTTGCCCTTGTTGTTCATTTCCTCTTGACTGTTTGGGTTGCTGCAGTTGGACTTTTAGCCCTTTTTTATTGTTTTCAATTTCTTTCTGTAGTATAGTTTCTCTCTCTTGTTGTTGTTGTTGTTGTATTTGTTCTATCCTTTGCTTTTCTCCTGCTTGTTTCTGTATTTCCTGTTCTTGTTTTTGTTTTTGTTGTCCTTGTTCTTGTAACTGCTGTTGTTGTTGTTGTTGCTGCTGCTCATCTCTTTGTTGTTGTATTTGTTCTATCTTTTTTTCTGCTTGTTTCGGTATTTCCTGTTTTTGTATTTGTTGTCCCTGTTTTTGTACCTGCTGCTGTTGTTGTTGCTGCTGCACATCTTGTGTTCTTTGTTGTTGTTGATGTTGTGGCTGCATATTTCCTTTTCCTATTTGTCTGCTGCTTGTTTTCGTAGATGTCATTATTGGTCCTATATTTCCCGAGTTCTGGGGACATTTAAATGGTGTGTGACCTGTATTCCCACATCTATTGCATGTTCTGTCAAAAATGCATCCTTTGTACCACGTCTTTGCTAAGAATCCGAATATGTAAAAGGCTCTCTTTACTTTCTTCATGTTACTGCTTTCTATTTCTAATATCCGTGTTCCGTCTAAAATTGATGTTGTTTCTATCGTTCTATTCCTTGCTGAGCTAACCGGGATATTGAATTTTTCCTCAAAACGCTTGACTATTTCTTCTATTGGTATTTCCAGCGGGATGTCTGTAACATGTAATTCTCCTGTTCGTTTTTTTATCTCCCTTAGCAATGGTTCTGGTTCCTTTATTGTCACTCTTTCTTTCCCAATATGCATTTCCCCATATGGTAAGATTGGTTTCTTCCCTTTTGGTCTTATTATGTAGCCTTTGTATCCATTAGGGTTTATGGAGTATACTCTATCCATACATTCTGGGTGGGCTATTTTCATGGCTATCATTACTGTGGTTAGACAAGGTATATTTTCCCTTTGTATGTGCCTCATGTCTATTTCTTGCGTTCCTTCCCTGTATTTACATTGTAGGTAGCTTTTGTCATGCATCACTACTCTTTCCAGCTTGAAGAATTTCTCAAGGTAATTGACTTCTTTTCTCGTCGCCATATTGCCTCGTGTTGCACGAATTCTGTTTTCGATGCCTCGTTTTTCCATGTTGTTTTCCATTTGTTGATTATTTTCAGTTTGATTAATTATTTTGTGTAAGTTGATGATTCTTCTTACTCTTTTTGAGCTTCGGAGTCCGTAGTGGACAGTATAGATAGTCCTGTGGGGGAATCCAGTACTTCTAAACTGTTTGCTTTGTACGCGCCATTGCTATAACTGACTGTACTTCTCAACAAGGAGTGTAAGAATCATATTAACAAAACAAAGTAATTCTTCGTACTACGATTCTGGTACTAATAAAGTATACATACGACCTACAATTAAAATGCAGTCGCAGTCCACAAAGACCGAACAAATATCTACTAACCTTTTGAAGCTTTCTGTACTTAGACCTTCCCGCTCTAAGATTTTCCCGCCAATAACGAATGGCTATTCGGAGTTACGCTAACCTCTTCTCTAGGTAATTTCTCTCAGCGAACTAACTTTTGCCGGAAAACGCAGGGATATCATTCTACCCAAATCAAGGTCTCCCCCCATCTCGATTCTGATTGGGTGGCGCTTTGCCCCTGTCCAATCGTCTTAGCGGCCAGTTCAACCTGTCTGTCTGTTTGCAGGGGAAAGAAGTTAGGACACTCCCACTTCTTCAGGCAATTTCTTTTGATCTTGGAAACATTTCGACACCTAGGTGATAATTGGCTGTCTGTGACTTCGCAACTCCAATGTCCGGTGCCTCGATTCTAGCCACAACAATCTTACGTAACGGATTAGTGCTAGCCTTCGGCAATGTTCGACATCAAACAATGACCCGTCAGAATTGCCTTGATTATACATGTTTCAAACTGGGCTACTCTGGGTCGGGGTGAACATGACACCCGGTAACCAGGCTTTGTCAGCACCTTAATGAGCGACGCTATCGCTGACACCTATCGGCTAGAAGGAGATAACTATGTAAACACTGTCTACAGGAAAGGCCTATATGTTAACACCAGATTGGAGAATTCCGGAAACCTCATCATCGCGGTCCATTACTTAAGGATAATGATGGAACGAGCCCAAGTGGCAAAAGCATATATGTACGCCAATATCAATTACATCTTAAAATCTATGGACATTAGCTATGTTACACTAAACAAAATAGATTTTAAAAAATTATAGAATATATCTGGGATTTCAAGATATAAATAAAGAAACTCTCTATAGGGCCAGGGAAAGGGTGGGGGGAAGGTAGCTTTACCTAGCCCCATACTACTTAAAGCATTTAATATTTTAAACAGATTTAAAAGGATACAAGCAAAACCCGAGTCACCATGGGAGGGGATTTACCTATACTGGTATGGTTTCACATTAAGAAATAGAACAGATATATATAAAAATAACAAACTGACAAAGAAATTAGAAATACCGCGAAAATTCAGAAATATCAAAGAACTTTTGCTAAAATACAGAGATAGGAAAGACTTAAGGGAAATGGAAGAAAAACTAACATACAACTAGATAAGGGAAGATATCACGGGAAAAATAAAAAGTTTAGTAGAAAATAATAACATACATGTAAACTGGAAAAAAAGCATGGGGACACTGGACAAAACATGACTCCCTGCAGTGAGACATCATATGGTCAGAGTACCGCCAAAATGTCCGCTGTGTAAAAACGGGCCTTTTAGTAAACTTCATACAATGACACAATGTACAAAATCCAAGGAAAATAGGATAAAGAAAATAGCCGGAATATGTAAAAACAACGTCTACAAAAAAACAAAATATACTATACTCAGATGGAAATTTTAATAAAAAGACGCTATATAAAATCAATGAATATATTATAACAACAATGAGGGCCTGTGGCCAAGTAATAGTCCTAGGTAAATAAAAATAAAAAGCAAGAAAGATTGGAGGCAATGAGACTATTGTCTAGATAGTAACCCAAAGGTACATTGTACCTCCATTCTATATCTTAACCATGAAAGCTCTACACTATATACATATCTAAAAATGAAAGGGACCACCCACGATGAAAGTACGGAACAAGGACGCCTTGGGGCTACGTCACATGGCGCTACGCAAAGTGAACAGGCCCATTGAAGAGTCTGGAAAACACCCTCGTGGGTGAAACTATCAAAACTATATCTCTATACACTAACCCTAGTACAGCTCCCTGACTGTACAATATACCCCTTTGAGGGGCTAAAAGAACTTTTGGAAAATTTGTCAAAAAAATAATAACAAATAAATAAAGGCAGCCAAATCCGAGCTTGGTGAAGTATCAAAAATAAAGAAAATATGGAGCCCACTCGATTACAGCTGACCCTATCAAGTAAATAGATGCGAAGAATGACACGTTTATAGCAGACACCAACACATTAGGAATTTTTTTCGCAAACATGTTGCCGCACCGTTACTTCTCCAAAATTAAAAAATAAATGGAATAAATGATTAAATTAAAATAAGTCAAACTTTCAGTTGGATCCAAGGATCACAGGACAACTGGGGGAAAAATTTTGATATAGAAGGCTATCCCCACATGAAAACAAATTATAGCATACCACACATATAGCATACACATAAATACCACACATGGGATGTAGGAGACCTCTAGCCAAGGTCAAAGAAACGCACTAGGAACGAATTCCGAGCAAGTTGATAAAAACCTAGTCGGATGAACAATCCTATAGAAAACATTAGGACCTTTTAAAAAATATCCCGTCAAAATTAAAAAAAAAATTTGATCGAAATTCTGTTATATAAACTTACAAACAAACAACATATCAGGGGGATAACAACACATAAAAACATAGTAAAGTACAAGTCTGGAAAGATATTGAATCCTTCCAAAACCTCTCATTAACTTCTTTTAACGTTTCTGACATTGCACTTGTAAATACATTATTACCTGCGACATATTGCCAAACTTTTATTTTGGTTGTTATTACACTCCACTTGCGATAAAATACTCGTAAGATGATAAAAACCTGTTAGACTAGCGCAACTTAAAGATGTTATCTTTAGGACTTTGAATCATAAACGTCCCCAAAAGATACATCGCACACTTGTTCTGCCTGTTCGATATACTTCGCGCCAGCTACCCGGGAAATTATTTTGCCTTTTTGACATTTTCCCCTCTTGCTTCAACCACTATCAAGTACATTTTAGGAAACAGTTCCATATACTCTTTGATTTACTTTTCCGCACATTCGTCCTTCAAGGTTAGCACAACTTTGCTGTGGTTGTTACTAAGCAGTGTATGATCTTTTGGATAGGTACTTGAGACAGATTCGTTTTCAAGAATGTCTGATGCATATTCGCATTGACATTGACGTTGTCAGTGGTGATATGCATAAAAGGTCAATCATTGTCCGTATAGAGCATATTGACACCATCCTGGTGAAACGGTTTGAAGTTACCGCAGTAAAACTCGTACATGATCTGCTTTTAGAAAATCAAACATCCTGACGAGTTAAGTGAATTGAACTCAAAAACGCGTCAACATAGTAGTTGTCAACATTAGCTTAGCTTTCATACTACGAGTCCGCTATTACATAGCTTGAGTGACTAATATCCCTAGTTAACAAGCCTGCGATGTGGGTCTAGTTCACTATCACGGACAAGACAAACTTTCGTGAATTCTCGATTGTGTTGCCGAATAAGGCATTGTTCATTACTGTGAAAATAGCCTTTTTCAAAATCATGATTCGTAATTCTCTTCAGATCCGGTGATTTACTCAGTTGGTCCTTCGCATCTGACCACAGTGTTTCAAATCACACGTTTTGTTCTGTAGTTTCCATTTTCTTTGTTTTTAATATCATTATTATAATATTATTTCTACATTTCGTGACACATAGTTACAACACTCAGCACTATTTCAATCTATCTATCTCTCACGATTACACAAATTTATGAGAGTATTTGGTTTGACAATATAATACATATATTTCCACCAGCGTCCTTAAACAAAAATACACACAAAACTTTGAACAAACTAAATAAGTATATGTGATACAAAAAGTAGAGATAATACAATACTTATAGCAACAAGCCAAAACCAAGTAGTGAACAGTGTACTGATAGTAACTATCTAACAGTATACGAACTGATTGATTTTTGCTAACGACTGGTCGAGTAAGAACAGAATCCAGATATATTTTTTTTTATTAAAACCATGTCAGTGACGTTGTTACTTAGCTACTGTAGGTCCAATGAAAGCAGTGCATCACAGACTTTTCGATAACGTCTTTGGAATGTACAAGCACACATACAGCTAAAATCAACTATCACCTAACTTAAAAAATGCAATAATTGTAACTGACTGAATAAGCTATTCTTCTGTATAGGTTGTATCGAGTCTTACTTCCTCCAAATTATGTTTTCATACATAATGGTGCTCACCTTATTTCCCAAAGCTGACGACATTGACAAGTCGATCAAAAAATTGCCTTCGAATTTGAAAAGCTCCGAAACCCACCGAAACGAGAACACTGTACTACAAACATCGCCTTTTTATTACAGCCCAAAAATCTACCAAAATCAGCTTTCTACCAATCCACAAAACCAAACCAAAAAAAGCAATCTCAACAGAAGGCCAACTCCGACGATATCCCGCATTGCGTAAATCGAAAGTATTAGTAAAGTTCCCATTATGTCACTAACAAACTGAATATTAAATTAATAAATGTGCCGCGGTTAGATTAACTAGATCTGTTCATACGAGGCCATTTTTTATTTGATCACCTGACAATATGGCGTCGGCGGGATTGCAACGCATGGAGCAAACGAAGCAGAAGAGCAGACTATGTTTTCTTTAATGAAATTGTTGTTTTTAAGTCATTTTGCCCGTTTTTCTAAAAAGAATTTTATCCTTCTTTGCTGTTAATTATTTATGACCTGCTTTAAATAAAGCCACAAATTGATATTCCTTAATTTTGATGTATTCCCCTTAGCTACTTAACATTGTTGAATACATTCAGTTGAACCGTTTTTCGTTATATTCTTTTCGGCATTTGTAAAATCAAAGTTTCTCGAAAAAGATAACAAACTTTAAAGAAGCAATAATGAAAGGAAAGTATAGAAGAAGAAAGAAATAATGAAAAAGATGGAAAGAAGGATATACATACTAAGAAAAAAATTAAGATGTATGGAATAAATGCAGTGGGTAGAGGTGTTAATATGACACTGAAAACTTATTACATTTCTTTTGCATGAATAAAAAGTGCATTGACGACGCAAGGAAATGAAATACAATTGCAGAGCTCCAAAAATAGTCAGTTTAATTGCTTTCCAACCGAAGTGCATACGTGGTCGTAAAATATCAATCAAGGTTTGAATTTGAAAATGATATGCATATTATGTAATGAGCAATACAGTTAATTGCCAGCTACCATAATTTAGCAACGGTTCATGTCACTATTGCTGTTTCAAACTAAGTAATTAATACTAAAAACATTCTATTCGGCACTGAAATCAATGTTTTTGAGGCATTTCGGCGGAAATTACTTTCTTGACAGGTTTTTGCTACAGAAACACCTGCAACTCCTTTAAAATCAAACTGTTTATTCAGTTGCTGTTGATATTTTTTATTACTTTTACCAAGAAGATAATTTTTTGTTTAAAAACTGACTAGAAAGAGACTATTTTAGATAAAAGAAAGATAACTTTTTCCTGTACTTTAGCTTATTCTTTCAAAATTTACAATGAAATAGTCTTGGACAAATTTAAAAATTAAGCTTGCTTTACGTTTTATATATATATATATATATATATATATATATATATATATATATATATATATATATATATATATATAATGCTATAAATTAGAATTCCGTCTGTTTAATAAATTCTTCATTGATGTTTTTATAAATCTTCATTTTCTAGCTATCATAAGGGATGATTCGTCAAAGATGCTTATCATGGTGTAAAAGAAAATATACTTGTCACAGCTGTTAATGATGCTATTTAATTGCTGGACTTGCATGTAAGAAATAAACTCTGTTCTAAGGATCGGTTGGGAAACTTTTCAAATCTATGGTTCCTAGAGAAAAATCTTTTCGAGAGCGTGTTAATACTGGAAATTTATTGCATAGATTGAGACGCTAATGCACATCATGAGTTCACCAGAATACAAAGTGGACAACATGTGTGCAGCTGGTAAGTAACACTGGTCAACAGTGAAATCATTACTGACTTGAAAAGGCCCTAATCTGTAGTATTTTGGTGTGCCGAACACGAATATAACCGTGAAAAATTTGTATTGGCTCTCGTTTTGAAGATATTCATATACCTCATTTTCTATGTTTCACTGTGTAAATTTCTCCAGTAGGACTGCAGCAACATCCGGAATAATGATGTAACATTGCATAATACCATCATGCTCACATCATCCACAGTTGATTGCATCATTTTCTGATGCAATGCAATACTAATGCCATGCGGCTGCTGAAGTAAGTTGACGTCAGCAGTGTACTATACATGTGTAGGCCTATTATACTAATGCCAGGCGGCTGCTGAAGCTGACGTAAGCAGTGTACTATATAAAGCCCAATCAGATAGGTTCAGCATTTAAAATATTTTAGACGTTGTGCGAGACAGTTCAAGCTACTGTTACATAAAACTTATTATTTTATCCATTTACGTACAATAAAGAACAGTAATGCCTCGAAAGTGTGTTAATACCGCGGACAATTTTTGCTGTATTTGTGGGGAAGTGACATTTGCCAACCAGAAGAAAAGTATCAATTCTCAAGTGAAGAAGGCATATCATCTTTACTTCGGATGCAAGGTTGGTGACCAAGACAAGCCTTGGGCTCCGCATATATGCTGTGCTACATGTACAACACAGCTTTCACAGTGGTTGAATTGCAAAAGGTCATCAATGCCGTTTGCAGTCCCAATGGTGTGGAGAGAGCCAAGCAACCACCTAAATGACTGTTACTTCTGCTTGGTTCCTCCTCTTTCCGGCGGAATAACGAAGCGAAAGAAGTCGAGAATAGTCTACCCAAACATTCCGTCTGCATTGAGACCAGTTCCACATGGTGAGGGACTTCCTATTCCAGAACCTCCAGCAGAATATTCTCTTGATTCATCTGACGAAGACAAAGGTGAGTCGACCTGTTCTTCTCCTGGTCCATCAGCATGCAGTGATCCAGATTTTCACTGTGGTGCATCATCAACCCCACACAGAATAACACAGGAAGAACTAAATGACCTGATTCGTGATTTGGACTTATCAAAGAACAAGGCAGAATTGCTAGGATCAAGACTCCAACAATGGAATCTTCTAGAAGAAGATGTCACAATTACTGCATATCGAAAGCGCCACCAGCAATTGGAGCCTTTCTTCAGAAAGGAAAGTAATCTGATATTCTGTTCCGATATTGAGGGCCTCATGAATGCTTTAAAAATCACTCATGACCCACAAGAATGGAGACTATTTGTGGACTCTTCGAAACTGAGTCTCAAGGCTGTGCTTTTGCACAATGGAAACATTCTTCCATCTATTCCAGTAGCGTATGCTGTCCACATGAAAGAGACATACGATAACTTAAGGCAGCTACTGAATTCCATTGAGTATAACAAGTACAGCTGGCACCTCTGTGGTGATTTGAAGGTAGTTGCCCTTTTAATGGGACTGCAGCAAGGATATACAAAATACATGTGTTTCTTATGCGAGTGGGATAGCCGAGCAAGGGAAATGCACTACATGAGGAAGGAATGGACTCACAGGCAGAATGTAACCATTGGAGAGAAGAATATCCAACACCCAGCTCTGGTTGAGGCTCAGAAAATCTTGCTACCACCCCTTCACATCAAACTAGGTTTGATGAAGAACTTCGTGAAAGCCATTGACCGGACTTTGCCAGCATTCCGATACCTGCATGAAAAATTCCCTCGACTCAGCGAAGCAAAGATTAAAGAGGGAGTTTTTGTGGGTCCTCAGATTCGAGAGCTTTTCAAAGATGACCGGTTCAACAACTTGCTGGAAGGTGACGCGAAACAAGCATGGAATGCTTTTCGCCTAGTTTCTACAAACTTCCTCGGAAATGTTAGGGCAGAAAACTATAAGGAACTAGTAGAAGACATGTTGATGAAGTATAAGAAACTTGGCTGCAATATGTCTCTAAAGATTCACTTCCTTCATTCCCATTTGGATTTCTTTCCTAGCAACTGTGGTATTGTTAGTGATGAACACGGCGAACGTTTTCATCAAGATATCGCAACAATGGAACAAAGATGCCAGGGAAAATGGTCCACTACAATGCTGGCTGACTACTGCTGGACACTCCTCAGAGATGCTCCCGAACAGCTGTACAAGAGACAGGCGAAGAAATCTAAGATGTAGTCAATGACTTGATTTTTTATAGGTAGGCTATTACAGTTGACCTTTTACTATTGGAATGCATTTCGTTATGTAAACATTAATTTCTTGCAGATTACAAAAAAACTAGAGCCAATTTTGCAATTTGACTGTCATATTCGTGTTCAGCACATAAAAATTGATAAGAATTGACTAATTTTATTTCAGTAACATGACTTTTGTAAAAATTTGTTGTCCAGTGTAATCATGGAATCATGAATGGATAAACCGCCATCTGAAATCATAATTGTGCTTACGTAGCTTTGTAATTTAAAAATTAATTAGCAATACATGATTCCAACTCAGACTATCGAACTAAAAAATTCAAGTGGTACTTGGCCCAGTAAACCTTACAAAATGTATCAGTATATTAAAGATGCAAGCAATATAACATTGTATTAAATATATAGTTGTTGAATAAAGGTATTTGTCTATTCAAACCTTTGTTTTGATCTGAAGTGAATGCTTATTTATATTTTTGTAGTTAGAACTGACTTCCGGTGAAACAACTCCTGAATTTCTCACCGATGACTTGTTGCATGCAATGGACAACATCTATTGGAACTGATTTTAACCAGGCTGAGCTAGTACTATACTAGTTGTAATATGGGCAACTGGCCCACTATGGGAATTAATATTACGCTGTATGTTTACATGTCTAATTGTCTATGATAATATTAAATGTTTTAGAGACTGTTCCACAACAGTGTTTTTAAAGTACTATTCTACATTTGACTTTTTGAGTACTATTCAAAACATACTTGTTATCACTATCCAACACCTTTTTGTACTAGTTCCCACGATATCAGTTTTTGATTGTTACCCCAACCGAAGTTTTGAGTGTTATCCCAGACTCATTTTTGCGTACTATCCACATTTTGAGAATTGTATTAGACCTAATATCCAAATTCCACTGTTTATGTACTATCCAACAGCCAGCTTTTTTATACCAGCATCCCACATTTTGATTACTATGCAAATCCCATTTTTGTATTGCTCTACATAATCCCGTACATATCATCCAAAACACTTTTTAAAAGCCTTATACCAGCTTTTATATACGGTATTTATACTTGATTTACAGGCCTGCTTGTACCTTATGTACATATATAAACAACCAATCAATGGGTCAGTCTCTGCTTAGCGTCTATCACAGCAGCTAAACTATATAGCCTACAGTGGATTATGTGTGTTGGATCTCACTTATGACCTCGAATAGAACACTAACTCTCCAGCGAAAATGGTATTATGTAACAGAAGGGGATAAAATCACACAATGTATCTCACCTCGCTGAGGCTTACGTTTGGTATATGGATCCATTTTAAAACATGTAGACAACGAGAAGGAGAATGTAAATACTAATTTACTCTCTTGTTTAAAAAAATAAAGACAATCTAACGCCATTTCTTTCCTCAATCAACATTATTTTTAATCAGCCCCGCCCACTAGGATAAGAATTAGTTCCCTCTGTATTTGCAAACACCGCAACGTCTTAATATTTGAACATTTTCAAAGTAATACCGTTCGGAAACAAATAGGTGAAGCGATTATGTCGTTAAGGATGCAATTGTTCTTCGCGTTTCACTTGAATCTGCTGAGAGACTGTAAATGCGCGGCTCCATAAGAATCTTATACACTTACCTTTTAAATTCTATGTTCAACTCGCACACTGGTAGAAAAAAATAGGTGTTGGACAGATGGTAAAAAATATTGAATTTATGGACTTCCGCTGTGCATGTTTCTGTTAGGTTTCGAACAAAAAGCATACATTTTTGCTAAAACTTTCATTTCTACTTTTAATGAATGCATACAGCTATTCTTTCGACCAGAAAGAAAATAATGCTAATTTTGGAAGCTGGTGTCATTTTCCCCGTTTTTTATTGTTATTACGTTTTTACAGCAAAGCCTCTATTCCATTTCCATTTTGTTCACAGACCACACACGTTGTACAAACCGTGGACTATTGTCATTAAAGACGAAGAGGCCAAGGCAAACAGTGACACATTGCAGTAACCGGCAATACTGTCGATGACAAACTGTGTTTGTTCCTTGTCGGTGCTAAGAGTTGTCGGTGATTTTCCATTCCGCCAACATATTCTCGAACTACGCGCTGCGTTAACCACCGAAAAGAGTTTATTAATCGTATTTAGATTTCTTTGTTCAGCTGGAAGCAGTTCCGAATAAGCACGTATTTGTGAATGTAATCGTGTCAATGGAAATTTGCTAATGCCACCAGAGACACCGCATACTATTGATATAGCCCCTAGAATAATTTTGATTGGAGCACTTAACGAAGGGTTATCGTTGTTGCGATTCCAGACACACCAAGACCACAACTAGCCTCTAAGACCAAAAACGCGCGTTTACATTTCAAGATAAACGCGTTCTGTTAGTGATTTCAACTCGCAACTGTTGCTCTGCTTCAATTATTATTTTGCGTCAGTATCACTGAGGGCCCATTATTGTCCTTTTAATAAAACAAATCGCGAAGTACAATAGATGGCAATTACACTTTCTTGCTGGTACAACTATCATACAATTACAGCCTCTGGTACATTTAAATTTCCAATGATTGTGCTTTCCGGGGGTCTTAACACCCTTTTCATTTATAAACCCCAAAATTGCCTGTACCTTTTGCATCTGACGATAGTTTTTGCCCACTAGTTTTTACCGAACAAGTGCATCCTTGCTGAATAACAGCCGAAACAGTCCCTGAGTGTTTTGACACTTGGTTTTAAAATCAACATGAAGGTGTTTACCTGTATTCGAAATTGATTTCGAGGTGGCATTGGTGATTCCAAGGGTTAATTTCTACTTAACTGTAACAAATTTATATCCCAGTTTATAAGAGGCTTGGTAATACAACTTTTAAGCGGATATTCATCGAGAAGTGGAATGAAATTGCTATAGAAATTGCTATCGATGGTAGTAATTGGTCTTGCAACCTCATAAGCATAATCCATTAAATATATAATGGTAAAACTATTCTTAAAAACAAACATCAAATACGGTAAAGTATCAGGCAGGATCAATATAAATTGCTTGGAATTGAATTTCATATCCAGTGACTAACGATGCTGATAATACAAACTACTGTAACAATTTCAGCACTGTTTATATTAGTGGTATTCATATAAATCGAAACCATTTGCGTTTCCTATTTATCGAATTCTCATTTGACATTATGCATATTTTCTTCGATTAAATAAGTATGATCCCCATTCGCGCACCTTTACCGTCTTTATCAAAGAACCTAAATTATGTTGACCGTTTACTAAAGTTAACTCGTCAAATTTATTCCACTCCTGTTATTAATATTCCCGTAAATTACTACGAGTGGTGGGGGAGGAGCACATCTACTATCTGTTCACCCACGCAATGTTTCATCCCACCATTCGCTGTAACAACGTAGTCTTTTATAAACGGAACTGACACGCCTGTCACTTATTCCACCGTTTATTAAGAACTCAACCGAACTCTTTACTACAAACTCGCCGTTGAGACTGATAATATACTCCTAATAAATGTCAACGTTAAACGTTTGGAGTTAACTAGTTTATTCTTCAATAATCACTAGCTGAACAGACTTCAACACTAACAACAACTCTGCTAGTAAACTCACTGAAATCCGTTTAGGTGGCAAATCTGTTCAGATCCACTTCAGAGTCGTGTCGTCGGCCTGTGTAACGTCCGTAAATGTTATTACTGAGTCTGTATAATATTAAACATATTTCCCTGTGAAATCGGCAATTAAATGCCTTTTCCAGGTTCACGATCCGCTATGCAGAAAATAACCTTCTTTTGAGCGCCATCCGTACTGTAGTTCCGACAGCCCATAACGCAGCAACTTTTGCAACCGCTGCTGGCCAACAACACTGCTGCGAACAACAGCAAACACACTTTGTTTGCCTACTCCGTCCGATTTGGAGCTCTTCTTAACGAAATTATGAAGTGCTGCTTGACATTTTCGCTGGTTTATTCATATTTAACAATGTTTTGATAGAATTATGGTTTAAATAATAATTAGCATTGTGCATAAGATCGAAAGATGACCATGGGTTTCTGATGCGACACTTTCAATGCTCTGTTAGCTACGACAGTGTATTAGCGACTTAGTAATTTCAATACATTACTAGTTTCTGTTTAAATTTGTGTTTTGTGTCCTTTCAATGCAATTCAGAGCATGAAAGTATACTATTGCTCTTGTTTTCTTTATACCATACTTAAAACCGTTTGTAATATTCAGCACCTATAATACGTAGTCAGTGGAAGTCTGATCTTCCGTTTTAACTAACGAATCACATACTGATTGGCCAGGTTATGCAATACCTATTTAGTCATATGCTAATTTGTTAACCTTTGCTTTGTTTTCTCTTTTTGTGTCGGTACAGTAGAATGTTTACTTTACGCATGAACTGCACGTTCAAAGCAATCGTTCTTTTGACAGTGAAAAGAAACAAGGACGAAATAAATCACGAAAGACATCCTACGATCTTTTGCCGGGAAAACCAGCCAGCTTGACTTCCGTATGTTCAGCTTGACTTCCGTATGTTCGCTACTAGTCCACGAGATAGAGATAGTGAGGTTTTCATAGGGATGGAATTATGTCTTCGTACCACCTGGTATGTCTTCTCTAGCGCTGAAAGTAGAACCATTTGGGCTTCGACGCACAGTGAGTGCGACGGAACGCCTTCAAATCCACCATCCTTCACATCTTACTCAGATCCGACCTTGGAACAGACTGAAATTTAGTTGGATATTTTTAGGGTGTTGGCTACTTCATAGTGCCCTTAGCTTTTTCCACCGATATAATGAATATGGAGATCTCAATGAGGAAGATGACACGGACCTAAGGCGACAGACGCCTTCAGAGCTGATCTCGTCTGTTTTATAGGGGAGACAAGTCTGCTCCATGCTCGTCAGAGCTGGTTGGGATGTCGTTGCAGACACCCGTCAATAGCTAAGCATGGGAAGCAACAGCAAGGATTGCATGGGTTAATGAACAAGGCTACTCACCATATCATACTTTGACGGCTTAGGTAAATATACTCTTGACACAACGAGTCGTATGTGTGCGATCCATGTCTCTCCAACCGTATCATACCCTAGCTTTCCGGAGGACACTGTTCGGGTCACCACTGATTTGGAGGAAGAAACGAGGAAGTTGGAAGGCACCTCCGAAACTTTCCCTCCACCTCGCCCCTCAATCCAGAACGGCGTTTGAAAGGACTCAGTCCCTGTCTGTGTGAATGGATGTTAAGCGGCCTTTGGACGTGGACTCTAATCAGCCACATGTGCACCAACATCGAACCCCAGGAAGCAAACGTACAGAGGCGTTTAAAAACCGTTTTTTTTTTGAGCTCATTGGATCACACTATTCCCTCAAAACGGAGGTGGGGTGACCCAGGTCATTCAGAGTGGCTTTGGGTTTCCTTCACCAAAAATATCCTTCCCCTCCACGTCTCTATTCTTTTCTAATACACACTGAGTTCAGGATAAGAATCTATCCGTGTCGTGAACAGTTTTTCTGTTCTTTTTTCTTACCGTGACAGACACACACTTTATAACTTTGAAACAAGATGGCCGCTATCGCTTAACCGGCTTAAAGCAGCTGTTCCGTTTTTAAATGCCGTTTTCATGATATTTGTGCTTGTTGCCTGTCTTCATCTACGTTATTGTGTTCATTATGTATTGGCTGTTCAATTCGTATGTGTTTCTTCATCTCCTTGTTTTGGAAATGAAACCAATTAGACCTTTTCTCAGCTGTCTTGCTCCACTGTTTTTGAACAAACCGCCATTACGTGATACTTGTCAGTCAACCCGTTTATGCTACGATGGACCCTTATTAATTGCTTTAAATAATCACTCCTTGGCTCTCCACACTACATTGTGCTCTAGACTAAACGAAGTGGGACTACATTCATCATTACCTAAATGTAAACAGAAGCGAAAAAAGAAACATTGTTTCTAAGCTGGCCGGCGTAGAACAGGAAGAAGAATTCCAGTTATCTCCATTATTTCGGCTCAACAATATAAAAATAAATAAATTCGACCATTAATTTAGATAACCTAATTCAAATCCCTATTAATTCGTTAACCTTTTGTCAACTATCCAAGAGATACCTCTGCGTATTGCATTATTCAATGCCCAGTCAGTAGGACCACCGGAATAGCGCACGGCTATAGATAATTTTATCAACGACCAGAATATTGACGTCTTTTTCCTGACAGAAACATGGCTAGAAACATCAGGCGATGAGCCCAAGTGTGCGGATCTAACACCCACTCGTTATTCCATCAAGTCGTCCCCCTCCCCCGTAACTCTCGCGGAGGTGGAATTGCTGTCATCACAAAGAACTCCATGATCAAACGTCTTAACCACACCACAACATTCAATTTCGACCATACATCGTTTGAACTAGTCCAGACCACACTCACACTGGAGCAAAGGTCAGTCCATGTTTTCTGCCTCCTCCTAGTAGAAAAAACAAGCTGCCTGAATCTCACATTTTTGAGCAGTTTCCGAATCTCCTGGAGTATCGAAATTCGATAGGTGGCAACCTGATTATTCTTGGAGATTTCAACCATTAATGTTTTCAACCTCGAACAGTCAGTTAAATAACCCACCCATAAACATGGTCACATTTTAGACTGGATTCTTGATAGACCCGATGATAACATTATACGGTCCTCCCTGGTATCCCATGACCTTGCATCAGATCACCTCTGCATTATGTCATCTTGACGTATCAGTCCCTAACCCTCAACCTTTATCTGCTACTAAGAGAAACCTCCGTATGATAAATATAACCAAATTAATGCACGACATCAAAGCAAATCTAACAACTTGCTTACCTCCTACAGCAGAACAACTCGATAACTGCCTGCACTCATTGCTCGACAAACATGTCCCAGCTACCAATTTCAAAAGTGTTCTCCAGGGTATAGCAGTATTAGGGACCAGCTTCGCACTGCTAAAAGAGACCGCCGTAAAGCTGAAAGGCTTTGGCTTCCCACCAGACTTATTATTCATAAGCAAATCTATGAAGCCACTAAGAAGAATGTCATAAATATAGTCCATGCAGCGAAATCAGCCCACTACACTACTAAGATCATGGAAAGTTCCAGCTGCAAAGAGCTCTTCTAGATTACTAACAAGCTAATGTCAAGGAACAAATCTACACCACTTCCAACTACCTTCTCTCCAGTCGACCTTCCGGACATGTTTGCAAATTTCTTCCGTGACAAAGTACAAACCATTAGAGATAAGCTTGACACCACAATTTCAATTGACTCGTCGTCACCATACAGTTGGGATACAGAATCTGAGCGGCAACCATTAGCAGCATTTGAACCTGTCTCTATGGATTCCGTACGTACAATCCTGATGAAGAGTGCACCAAAGTCATGTGAACTTGATTCAATTCCAAAATCACTGCTGCTGGAGTGCTTAGGTCCAGTATTGCCTTCACTAACTGATGTTATTAATACCTCTCTCTCATCCGGGGAATTCTCATCATTTTTCAAAACTGCCGTTGTAAAGCCTCTGCTGACGAAACCAACACTAGACCATAACGATTTAAAGAACTACCGCCCAGTTTGTAATCTCCCATTCATATCAAAAATCTTAGAAAAGGTTATTCTATCCCAGCTTGTATCTCATCTAAATTCAAACTGTCTTTTTAGCAATGTACAATCAACATATCGCCCTTGCCACAGTACTGAAATTACTCTTCTAAAAGTAGTTAATGACATTCTCTCTGCGTTGGATAGCGAAAATATTAGTCATCACCCTTCTTGATTTGTCTGCAGCATTTGACACAATAGACCATGATATATTACTTCACCGTCTCCAACATGCATTTAGCATTCATGATACAGCCTTACTGTGGTTCAAGTCCTACTTGGTGAACAGGACACAAATTGTATCTGCAAATGGAATACACTCCAGCCCAGTTGATCTATGTTGTGGTGTTCCACGGGGGTCTGTTCTTGGACCTGTTCTCTTCATTCTATACACTCAGTCGCTCTCGAGTCTCATAGATTATCATCCAGTGTCTCACCAATTGTACGCTGATGACACCCAAATATACAAATCTAGCCGCCCAACTGAAGTTGATGCTACCATTCGAGGTGTAGAGAGGTGCATTTCTGGAGTGAAATCATGGATGACATGTAACAAGCTGCAGATGAATGATGATAAAATTGAGGCCATTCTGATCACAACACAAAGACTTTCTCATTCACATCCTTTGCATTAAACAATAAATATCAGCAACACCAACATTAAATTCACACAATCAGTACGAAACCTAGGTGTTACTCTGGACAGTACTCTCACATTGCACCAACATGTCAAGGCTGCATATCTTGAGCTGAGACGCATCAGCTCAATTCGCAAATATGTTTCAGTTGATGCCACTAAAACACTTATGTGTTCATTAGTACTTTCAAGACTGGACTATTGTAACTCAGTTCTGTCTGGTTCATCTCAATATCTGCTCCAGAAACTTCACAAAGTTCAAAACATAGCTGCTCGGATCATACTTAGAGTACCACGATCAGAGCACACTTCCCCACTGCTCTGTACCTTACACTGGCTATCCATTCGATCCAGAATCAAGCAAAAATTTTGTTCTCGGTGCTACGTTTTCACTGTCTGACACTAGTCCAACATACCTATCTGACCTCACCAATGTGTACACACCAGCAAGATACTTACGCTCCTCTTCTGACAATGGTATACTCATTATTCCCACTATGAAAACAAAGTCATATGGATAGCGTTCTTTTGCATACCAGGGCCCAGCAACGTGGGATGAATTGCCAACTGAAGAGGTGGGCAAACTGTCCAGTGCAAGTGCCGCATACACAAATTTACACCTTGTCGCGGGCTGCATAGTTCATTAAGTAAAATAATTAATATTTGAAATAACAAAAACAAAAGGTTTTTGTAAATAACATCTAATTAGTTTTCAGTTGTTAATATGTTGTTAATATTTGAAAACTTAAACTTAAACTTCAGAAAAAGCACATTTATTTCATAAAACTTAAAGACCTAATAATGTTTCCTACCTTAAATGTTCTCAGCATGTTTGTTCTTTTTTTTGTTTTCTAATTTCATGGTGTTGGTTTTTGTAATCATATCATTATGTTTTCTATCTTACAGGTGTTGTCTAATGTCGTAAAGCGCTTAGAAGCGCTTAGAGCTTCTAAAGATTAGGCGCTATACAAAGTCATTATATATATATATATATATATATATATATATATATATATATATATATATATATATATATATATATATATATATATATATATATATATATATATATATATATATTGGCTTATTTGATCACTTCACGTAGTCAGGCGACTATTAGTATACTTATTAAACGGGACTGGAATAACTGGCCGTAATCCGGAATAGCGTAATGGTTTTAATTCGGACTGTATAAAGTTTTAATCTTGAAGACATGCATAGTTATTTATACATAGATCGATATACATTTTGTAGGAGTGAGTGTTGTTTTATTTATATTTATTTTACTGTATAAAGCATTCATTATGTACATGACTTTCAGATGATTATATATTATATAACATTAAATTTAAAATACTTTTTCATAATTCACTAGAGTCAGTTATGAATGGGGTCACCGTGGCCGAGTGGTTTACGGTGCTCATCTTTATTATATTACTGACACTAACCTCCGTCCGCATGGGTTCGAGTCTCGACTCTACCTACGTGGGCATGCGAGAAAGCTTGCCAATAGCTTCCTGCGGGTCAATGGTTCTTCACAGGTTCTTCTTCCACCACTAATACTGGCCGCCATGTAGAGGCAAATAAAATGGTTTTATACATGTACACATACACATACACACACCAACCAACCAATAAATCAATCCAATTAAAATGGCTTTGTCCCAATGTGACCGATACACATTGATAACAATATGACAAAGAAATTCGAAGAGTATTTTTGTAATATTCTTAGTTTAATGGTAAATATATCCAAATTTCATGCAGGTGTACCAGGTTTGAATCCAACAACCTACTTTTCTTTTTTCTTTTTTATTTTGTGTATTCAACGTTGAGTTTTGAAAGAGAACTATGTTATTACTAAGTTTTGGCCTTAGCAAACGCGGCGCTCGATTTGGATCATTTTGTCGGGACTCCTGTATTTACGCCAGATCCCCCCCCCCCCCCGATCACGGTATTTGGAAATAAACTTTTAAACAAGTTTTATACGATATTGAAATTAAATGTTTCTTCCATCGAATAAAATTCATTTCTCTCTAAAGATATATTTTTAAAATTACTAACGATCGGGACAGCTGTGAATGCGTGACCTGATTGGGCCACAACGGCTCTGTTACTACTACTATTTTCCATTCAAATATCAATAAAAACACAGCAGAAAATAAATGGTGATCAGCTGACATAATCCAGTAAGAAAGCTTCTACTTCAATTTGTTATACGTTTTAATAGCCAAACGTTTGCGCAGAACATGCAAATAAAACCGGCTTGTATCGAGTGAATAACGAATATATTCCACCCAAAAAAATGAAATAAATAACATATATCCATTAATCACTATTGATAAACAGCATACCTTTATGTTATATCCATGATGGTAAATTGTGAAGCTCTCTGAACTGATTTCGAATTTGTGTGACAAAGGACGGCTCAAAGGAAACATACTATCTTTTAAAAATTTAATGATAACCAAATGAATATTTTTAAAGCTTGATGAAGGTTTTAGACTTGGCTGATTTCGACAGTTTCATATGTGGTAGTCACCGTTCAATTTGTATACAGTTTTGCTAGTTGTTTCAAAAATACACCATAATAACCAGCGAAAGTTTTAATTTTATTTCCATCAGTACATGTACTGATTGCAGCCGTTTCATGCATCATGAAATACAGATTTGTATAATACATTTAAAAACCGCAAACAATTACAAGAAAACTGAAGTATTCGACCGTTAAATTAGCTGCAATTTACGTGTCACCGAGTGAAGCTGCTTAAGATTGGGTCAGAACCTATGGAAATTAAACAACTCTATTGTAGAAGACGAAGAATACAAAGCCATAATTAAAGTACTGTTGGAAACCTTTTTAAATGGGGAATAATACAATTTAATGGAGGAGTTGAGGGGGTGGTTAAGAAGGAAATTAAATCAATAACCAAAACATATTGCCAAATCAAACAAAACATAAGACAGGGAAGGCAAAGAGAATGCAATACAATAATAAATATTTAAATACAGAATGAAAAGGATACCATAAAAGGCACAAAATAAGAGCAGGAGACTTCTCCAATTTATATATTAAGGCAAGAGGGATGCAAATGGTCGAAGAAATAAGAAAGGGAATAGTAGACATGTGGAAAAACTATATAAAAAAAAGATAACGTTACCATAATTAAGCTAACACAAATAATGGAAGAAATATACAGCTTTTAAAAAGAACTAAACATTACACAAATGAATCACGGGTGGGGGGTAGAAGAAAACGCTGAGAATATATAATTTTCGCAAATCCCCTCAGGTCTCTTGGTCTCAATGCGACAAACTTATAATATTAAAATAAATAACTGCATCATTCAAACAACTCCATCAAGGCAAATAAATTTGTTTTGGTGGCTTAATGACATATTTAAATATTACCTTCAAATATCTCTTAATTCCAGTATTAAATACATTATATGCTAATATTCTATTAAATAATGAAATGATGTCCACGATGAAAGAAAGGGTAGAAACACTTATGTATAAGGGGAAAGGAAATGAAAAAGACCTAACGAGCTGGATATCAATATCGCTTTTAAATACAAATTATAAAATACGTAGTAAGATCCTTGGTAACAGATTTAAAACATGTATCGGAAACATAATTAACATTATATTCATAACAAAATTCTAAGAAAAGGCTTTTGACATAAAAGAGTATAGTTACATTTCTAATATACGCACGATGAATTGTAATATAGAACATTCGGCGAGACAGGATTGTTCCTAATCGATGATATTATATGTAATAGCAGTAGAAGCCCACCGAATAAAAATACATAACCATAAAAATATAAAGGTAATTTAACTCCCAAACCTCAGAAAGGAACTAAAAATGGTACAGCATATTCGTGACTATACCAATTGTACTTCCGATGCCTATACCTTCAAACATTTAGAAAAGGAATTTATGGACTTTGGGAAAGCGATAGGATCTGAAATTAATCATGCAAAAACCTGAAATTCTGTTAATAGATAACTGGGGGGGGGGGGGACCACCCTGAACTCAGACCAAAACATGTAACGACGTAGTGTAAAAGGTTTACGAGTGACTTGTGTGTGTGTGTGTGTGTGAGTGGTGGGAGGGATATAAGAGTATAAAAATTCAACACAACTAAGAAAAAAATGCGAACTAACTTACAAATATAGACACATGCAAATTTCAATAGAATAGATCGAATGCAGGTCTCTCAGACATATGTATATTACAATATGGTATATGTTTAACTAGGTAGATTTAAGTGATAGTATGATAGATACCTCTGACAAAGAAATAATCATTTTCATATGGGGCGGGAAATTACATTACTTCCGCAGCGATTACTCATAACATAATGATGGAAGGCTGACAAAATATCCCACATCTTTATCATTACAATAGTAGACATTATTTGAAATAGCGTTAAAAAGACTAGATAAAAGGGAGTCTGTGTGAAAAAATGTATATTTCTTTGTGTATACGTTGAAACATATGTCAGGGATATTTACAGACACAATAATATAACCAAATTAATAGAATCACCAATAAAAATGAGATATTTCAAAAATATAATTCTTAAATATATAGTCACATCAAGAAAATATGGACTGAGGAAAATATTTCAATATATACAAACTTTTAATCCAAGATTTTAGCAGGAAAACAGATTATAAAGCGAAATTTAGAAATCCTAATGAAATCCTGGGCAAATATTAAGTCGAAATCCATGCAAAGCATGGTATATAAGCATGATGTGGTAGACCATCTTATCCCACTTCAAAGAAACACTAGAAACCCTGGTAAATCTTATACATAAACAATCATATTTGTCTTTCTATATTTTCAGACTGCCAAACAAGAGGTCACAAGTTTGAACTCGTGGCGGCATTCGCAATATATTTTTTATTACATTTTTATATTTGTCTTCAAGCTTCTTTTGAACTCTCTCACCCAGTTTATTTATCTATTTATTTTATTAGTCATATATATACACCTACATTTGCCTTTCTGTGAGTTCAGGCTGCCAAACAAGAGGTCGCGAATTCGAAAATTGCTGCCCCATCACAATTCTTTTAAAACTTGTTTTGTATTTGCATGTTCAAATTTTCTTTTAAAGTTGCTGATCCCAATTATTTTACATTTTTTTCTTTTTTTATTCCCGTCCTAGGACAGGCAGTTAACCTAGTAAATTAATACCGATTGGTCCTGTTTGCCAAAACACAGAAGGGGAGGAGGGCGGGGAATGATGGTTGGGGATTGGAGCATATCCAGTAGAAGAGGGAAGCCCTAAGATAGGAGCTGCTTCCCCGACAAGGAATGGAGACAATAAACACTCTAAGATTCTCGCCTTTACAATTAAGTAATATTCTCACCTCGTTTGCTCCACCTGACTCGAATCTCGGGTTCTGCGATAGTGTGTATTCGAGAAAGGTTGCCAGCAATTTCCAGTTAGTCGGTGGATCTTCCCATGGGTTTTCCATGGTCTTCCATCACCGTATATACTGGCAGCCATGTTTAGCATATCATGTGCTGAAAATGGCGTTAAGCCCACAACAACAACAATCACAACACTAACAACAACGACAATAATAGGAAAACTGCTGATCCTGGCATAAATTAATACAAACGGTACATACAGGAAACAAAGGAAAAACAGAAGTGCCCCTTTCAGTAAGAAATGATGAAGGTACTATGCCAATGCTACTGATAAAGAGCGGTAGTACGGGTCAAACCACAGGGGCTCGTATCGTTCCTTACAAGTTACCTGTCATACATGTACTATATAATAACTACAAGGGAGGACACCTCTTTCCTTTCTCGTGCGACCTATTTAAGAATAATATATGATATTTCAAGCTACATTTCGCGTAGTGTAATAAATTTTGTACCGATGTTTAGCTCAGATATTCGACTTTGTATGCATAACCACAGTTTGGCTTGCTATCGTACATTGAAGGAATGTCAGACCAAAGTTCCACGCTAATGCTTGATATGACCATGATCGTGCCCGCTTAATATGCAAGAACAACGCGCTGAATGAAATTTTGCCTTCTCATTGACCAACTGAAAATAAGTTGTAAATAATCGCAGGACATCATTTTCTTTTAACCAATGAGAGGACAGTATTCCATTCAGGGGATTTCACTTGCATATTCCTTAAAGATATGATGGCAAGCCAAACTTTGGATACGCATACAAAGTCGAATCTAGAGGAGGAATTGAGTAGGGAGCATGTTCGGAGGACCAGCCCACTAGGGGCTAAGGGTCACATTTTCTTTCCTTTCTACCATCATACATGCCCGAAATATTCTGCCCTCTACTTTCTGCATTTTTGTTCTCCTTCTGAGTGACTTTTTTAGTTCCCGCAGAATGAAAATAAGAGAAATAGTACGTCTGAAAAAGGTAATCTATGAAAGTCAATACCAACATAAACATTTATCGGTAAATAGTATTCAATAAGCACACATAAATGGACAAAAGTACGATCCCAGGCAAGGCTCACTGACTTTATCAGCGAAACTAAATCGCCCCAAGAGTCTATTGCTTGAGGGGGAGGGGGAGTACAAGCCTTGTATACAAAAAAGATTTTAGGCATGGACAAGAAACGAAACGAAACCTGTAAACAGAAATCCAACCAAGTACGGGTCCATCAAAACGAAAAGATGAACCTAATTCAAGATAGATACCGCCATGTCGGCCAATTCTGCGCGTAGGGTAATTCTGCGCAACGATACGTCATTTCAGTAAATGCTGGATCACGTGCTATTTTGCGTCAAAAATCCATTTCGTCTCCAGAAAGAACATTCGTACATTAATTAAGAAAAGTGATATTCATAAAGTGTACAAAAATATCCCACATGACTTTCTTGAACCTGTAACCCAGAAAATTCGATTTATTATGCATCTTTTAGAATCATACAAATAAATATATTATATAAAAGATGGGTGTACCTTAAAACAAAACTGTATTTTAATCCAAGTTTCCAATTTTGCAAGAAGTTGTCCCACACGTACAAAATCGTCTGCTACCCAACGTGTCTACTTGCCGCTAGAACATAAATTATCAACGAATTCCCCGGCGTATAGTCTGATTCTAAATTCTGTGTTAATTTTTCCCTATCGGCAAGACATTGTAATCACATTACATCCTATTCAATGTTGTTTCTCTTCCATGTAATAGCTTATTGTTCATAAAATGTTGAACTTTACTAACTTTTTTTTTAAAAGATCGGTTTAGTTTGCTTAATATGTCTTGCCATTTATTGGCATTTTTACGTTGAATTTTGTAAAACTAGCTACAAACCTGACCTAATTACTCGACTGAACTGCTGACGGAAACAGTCCAAAGTAATGTATTTCATTTCTGTAGCGCGACGGATAAACATTACATCATTTCAAAGCTATGCGCAGAATAGGCCGACATATCGTGAGTCAGGAAAACAGGGGGGTGGGGGTGGTATCCTCTGTGTCCAAAATTAATATTATTTTGAACAAAATATTCTGGTGACAATTACATATTTTAAAATGGTAAGCATTGCTGTATTTTATTTTTGTCAATCGCTCGAATTCGGTATGCGTTTTGCTTCGATATTGGAAACGAAAACCGTAGGTACGCAGAAATGCCCGACAGCAGTGAAATTGTAAAAGGATTCCCTTCAAAATTTCTTTTAATTTTTCACGATAAACAATACAACAACATAGACTGGGGGAAAATGAATGTGTAAAATAGCTTTACATCTTTCGGGCAAAGGCGGTGGTCACCTCTAGGAATTATCATTTTACATAAATAAGGGTTCAAAGGGTGTACACAAATAAAAACAAAGATGTAAAGAGAAAAATTAGATAATTTGCCAGAGAAAAACGTTCAATTAACTTGACTAGAATACGTTCAGAGGATACCCTGAATATGAGAAAGAAGCTATACTGGGAATTATAGCCATACTATTTATATTCGTTCTGTCGGTTTTTGCTGCAGTTTTCTGCGCACAGTTTGTGAATCATTTACCAATCGGAATTGAGATAGAGGGCGTGGTTACAATTTAGATCCGAATTATAACTTCATAACTCTAAGCAAAAGGTCAGTAGTTCTCCTTGGAAGATTGCTGAGGAAATATGATTACTCCAAGAAAGCCACTCGTAATTTGGCGGTAAAACATGAAAACAAATTCAAAGGAAATACAAAGATTTGAAAAGATCAGTGAGTTATTTTCTCGATTTTTGCAGAATATTACGGCATTGTAATTGTAATTATTTGTAGTATGTAGACTTAATTACTAGCATCGTTTAGTATGTAGAATTACCTTAGTAGTGTTTCATTTACATGCATATTTTAGAAATGGTCTTGAGTATTAGGTAGATAATTATGTAGATTGTTAGCTTGTGGTCAGAATTAATTTTTGTAAGTCGCTATTATCTTACTTTTGAGTAAACTAGTACATATATTAATGCATTATGTTATAATTTACGCATGCTTGAGTTGTGAGTTTGGAAAATGGTTGAAGTATGTAAGATTAGTTACTATGGACGTATGGATATATGAGAGCAAGGATATTCGAATATTTGTGTACTTTGTGTGAGTTATAATCAAAAGAAATGCGTATAATTGTTGTGATATTATTTATTATAATGGGATTAATAATATATACTAATGTGACGCAATTTATTGATGTATGTATGAGATATAATTGATACCGTGCTTTTATTATGACGTTGTTTTACCATACAAGAACGCGTGGTTATTTCGATGTGAATGAATGCGTGACCGAAGAATTCAAGAGCCATTGTCTGGTGATAGGCTGGGTTTAGTGTGAGATGAGAGGGCTAAGGAAAAATATTGTATCGTCTTTGTGTTTTGACAGGAAGATTTTTAAGGGACAGAACTTCCAGTTCAGCTGAGTCCCGAATCTACAAGAGATGGAGACGGATGTGAGACAAGCAGAGCAGTCGGAGTCAAAAGAAGGTTGGGAGGAAGAGAAGATGGAATTGGGAGGAATAGGAGAAAAGAATACACAGATGGGTAGAATACATGTGGAAATTTATCTCACGCTACTAATCAAGTGCGGTCGTGCGGAAGGAGAGTATTTGTGAAATTTGATTCATTTGATTTGTGAATTGTTATTAAATTGTTATTCGTTGAAGTTCACTTTTTTATATATTAAAATGGGGGCTCGTAGCTTTACATCTATCTTTCACTGATTTAACTTTCATCCAAAATCTAGCCGGGGTGGGACTTTTATAATAATTTAAATAAAATATTGGGAGCACCTCACCCCAACCACATAACAGGAGCCCCTCAGTCACGTAGTGATTTATTGCAGTAACTAGTTCATGTTGTGCTTTTATTTTTCTGAGAGGAATCATCTATTTGAGTTACTTATTCTCATATGACTGCATGGATTTAAAAAAAAAACAGGTTGGGATTATTTTGAACTCATTCAAACCGCTCCTGTGGCCTAGTGGTAGAGTGTCCGCCTAGGATGAGGGACAGTACAGGAGGGTCGAAGCCCGGCCGAGTCACACCAACGACTTTAGAAATGGCACTAACAATTGCCTCGCTAGGCCACCAGCTTTAAGAGGCTAGTGTTATGACTGGTTGGCCTGGTGTCAGGATAATGTGACTGGGTGGGACATCATCCTACATGTCTGCAGCATGATGCCCCAGAGCTAAACACCCCTATAAACTCTCACACTGCAGACATCGTTGCTATATGACTGAAAAATTGCTAAAGCTACGTTAAGAATCTAAATCACACACACTCTCACACACGAACTCATTCCAAGAAATTCTAGACAATGTCACTGTAACATATATACACTGTAGGAACTTCAGCACATTGTAGATTATTGGCACTTCATCACATTCAAGGATATTGGCACAACAGTACATTCAATACCTGGAATTCATTCAGAAGGTTATATTCTATTGGACATTAATTTTTAGCATTATTTTTTATTTTGTTCATGATACTGTAAGTTCCTCCTAAAATTTCATTCTATATTTTAAGAGAATTACATTATTTGCTAAGTTTTAAACAACGTGTCGGTTTTGCTTCTTTCTCTTCCGTAGTTTAAGACCACTGAGTCCTAACAAGCCTAATAACTTTTAAAATGTGACTCTTAATTTTTACCTGAGTTGCAATAGCAAGAACAACAATTTGCCCATATACATATATAATATATTCAATCCTAAATGCTTATAATAATTTCAGTTGAATATTCATGTGTAAGAAGCGATTCGATTTAGTTTTCGGATCATTTTGAAAGGCATCCTGAGTCATTCGCCGATAGTCAATATTGAATCATAGCTATTGCCTAAATGAAGGAAACCATCGAGGTATGTTTGTTTTGTGTTGTTCTTGTTCTTGTAGGGTTTAACGTCATTTTTCAGCACAAGATAGGGTATGCATGGCGGACGGTATTAATGGTAAAGGAAGAACCCGGGAGAACTTGGAAAGAAATACCGACCCACGAGAAGCTATGGGCAAACTGTCTCACATACCCACATTGGCCGAACCCGAGGCTCGAACCCACGCATACAGAGGTGAGATGGCAGTGATCCGTAACGATGAGCGCTTTAAATCACTTGGGGCCTCTGAGTATGTTTGAAAAGTACACTCTCACAGTTATATATAAAAAGGGAAACCCCTTGTGTCTGTTTTTTTTTCTTTGTATATTTCTTTGTGCTGTGTATATTTTGTATAGATGAAACTAATTTGTATGTAATTATGGAACTGTATTGTCATATACCTAACACGATGGCTTATGCAAAATCTCTTAATGGAGGAAATACAGATTAATGAGCGAAGAAATAGTGTATACATAAATATTGCTAATGTCAGCCGTGTTAGAAAGAAATATGTTGATAAGACTATTATCTTCGGATGGTAGAGACAATATAATTTCCAAAATATCTTCCCTAGTGACCATATCCAATGGATATTATTTCTGTATAGAAGTACCTAGGCATCAAGACGAACATTGCATCTAATTTCATTACGTTTTACCCATATATATTTGTTACTGATGAATTGGCCATTTTTGTCTGCTCTGGTTGAGTTGGGGTGTAGTGAAATGTGTTTGGGTACGAGTAGGGTTTGAGTTCAGGTATAATCAATTTATATAATCAATTGTTTTTTCTACACCCCAACACAACACCTTTCAACCCCATCACCTTCTATCCGAGTTTGAGTTGAATCTCTTTTGGTGGAAGTCTTTCTAGTTTACCCACTGGATTGTTTTATAGTAAAGATTACATAGCACATATAATCCAAATCCCCCTCTCCACCTTGACCTACCCCGCCCCATTATATTTTGGCCATAGCTTTAAAGTATAACATAAGAAACACGTTGGCCAAGTGTGTTAATCAACAACATTCGTAACTTCAGAATGGTTGATTATTAGAAATTTACAGACAATGAGGTTACTTCCGCTGATGTCAAAACTCTGCTGATAACCCTTCATACCATTTCTATATTTCTTCAAAGGTACAAATCAGAGATCACGTCCGAGTGGTACGGTATTTTGACGTAACAAAAGTTTCTCTCATACATAATGCAAGAGTCAATTAAGAAAGGAACCCTGAACATTAGCGCATGTTAAAGCACTTTGTGTTGTTGTTGTTATTGTTTATCTGATTCGACGCGTTGTTGGCCTTCACGATGGATATGTTTTCTTAAATTCAACATCCATGATGTTTTCTTACGTAAAGAAATCTTTTTACAATGTTGTGTGATTATGGTGGAGGATATTTTGAAAGTTTTAAATGATCTTTTAGTCAAATTTGAGATCATATGAAGACAACATAAAAAAAACAGTTTGAAAGCTTAACTCGCACGGTAAACTTGCAAAGGACATTATATATAAATAATTGGAAAAGTCATGTTGATCCAACGTGAAATTCGATATTTTTGTTCTGTTACGCGTTTAGGCTCGAAAAATAAGTAACACAGAAGGAGTGAAATTCTGTAAAAATGAAAAAAGGAGAAGAACGTACGGTTTCAAGAATCAAATCCAAAAATAATCTAAGAATAATCCACGAATTAAATTGCAAAAGTCCTAGTAATAAATTTCAAATTAGAATCCTGATGTAAAATCCAAGATGGATGACGATGACGTATGCTGTAGTCAGTACTGTGTTTATCTACAGTTCCTTGTAGAAATACAAATAATGGCACTCTGGTGTTGGAAATCCAGATTGAATTTGTAAGCAATGTCTTTCCATGTGTGAGCACTCTTCAGAATATTTCCAGACAAATAACAGAATTAATCCTTTTTGAGTCCAAGTAATTTGAAATAACTCCAAACAAGTAATTTGAAATAACTCTAAACAGCACAACATAACACTTTAACTGCCCAACTTCTACTAAAAATTATTTCTCTAAAACATTGAGTTATGTGGGCTTTCCTAAACACAAGGGTTATGTGATCATGTTTATGTCACATACACAGAAAATGTGTTTACTTCTTAACCCACGTGGTTCCATCATGACCTTGACAACAACCAATCATTTTAAAATAAAATAGAACTTTGTTTGCTATTTCTGAACTCAGGTATATATATATATATATATATATATATATATATATATATATATATATATATATATATATATATATATATATATATATATATATATATATATATTAAATCAGATATACGTAGAATCACTGTTCATGACCGCAAGAAAATAGTGAATTTTATTTTCCCTCAAACTCAATTTGGATATAAGTGCAAATAGCACCACTAAAGTTGAAAGGTATGTCGCAATTCCGATCATTCATTTATATTCCACTCTCCATCTCAAATCGAAAACGAATTCATGGAAACCGTGTTCTAAGAGGAAACAAGGAATGTAGGCTCAGTAACTCGTCTCATTCCTTTTGATACCAGCAGATGGTGTGTATCCAAAAGGTCAAGTTCAAGCCTTAGCTAAGATTAGAGAAAGAAAGCAATCTGTAAAATGTGCCTGGTACATATTTCAATTTTAGTGTGTGGGAGGACAACGAAGACTGAAAGTTGGAAGAGAATGAGAGGATAGTGGATGGATAATATCTGCTTAACTTAAGCAGCAGGGAGGGCGAATCCTACAACTTTTAGAAGGTTCCAAATGCCGAAATAAACCCTTTATAAAACCGCGATGACGCTTTATGTAAACGCAATTGTTGCCGTCGTTGCTGCCCTTTGTTGTCGTTGCCCCCCCCCCCCCCCCCCCCCCGCTGCTTGCTGCGTCCCTTTTCGAAAACTAAGGTCTTTATCGAGGTACGAAAAATTATCCAAAAATCGTATGTAACCCGACTCGATACCGTGTTCGAGGATCATGTAAATTTATTGTTATAAATCCGTGCTGGGTTGATTGGGCATGACTAAATAAATCTCTAAACTTATTTATATCCATATCACCACTGCACCAAGTCTGATGTATATTTCGTAACGTGTGTGTATCAACTCCGTTAAACACAGCAAGAATATTACAGTTATCCCTGATTACTTTAGGAATTTGTGTATATCGCTGGGTTACATAAATCACATCAGTGTTTTTGTGTCTGCCTCTGGAAAATATCCTGGCAGGATTTGATTGTTTATCCAACATCACATCATCATACACGACTAAATTATTAATGAATCCATCAATATCATCCATACTTGGCGCTTCATTAATGTCAGTTATAAATTCAACAACATCATCACCGTCGTTTAATGATTTTGCACTTTCATTAAAATCTTTTAACACTTCGTAGCATCGTTGATCGTCTACAGATGGAGCTACCAAATACAACTTGTCCCACTTCATTCACTTCATTATTAAATTATTATTATTAAATTAAGTAACAACTGTGTCTTACCACTCCCAGATGGTCCAATTATAATCATACGAACAGAATTTGGTAGCGCTGCGTGATGCTTAACTGGTTCTCGTTTCCTTGTGGCAGAAAAGTCAGTGATTTCCATTAGATATAAAATAAATATGGATTTATATTGTGTGAAATGTAGAGCACGTATCCCAACAAGTGATCCAACAACTGTTACAACAAAAAATAACAGATCTGCGGTTACGGGTAAGTGTGAGCGATGCGGTACAAAAAAGTTCAAATTTATCTCCCTGACTCCGTCAGGTGGTAAGTCAACGCCAAAACAAAGTCAGCGCCAAAACCAAAGTCAGCGCCAAGTAAAAAAAAGGAGGTGATATCGCAGCCAAGTTAGGAAAATTACCAGGGGCTCCGTGGGCTAAATATCCAGGGGAAAAACATCTTCCAGGATATAATTATTGTGGTCCTGGAACCCGACTTGATATCAGACTTGATGACCAAGGTCGACCAAAACCCGGAGAAGAACCAATAAATGCTATCGATAAAGCATGTCATGTTCATGATGTACTTACCGAAGTACTGATCTGCAGCAGCGACATTTCGCGGATGTGAAATTAATTCACGCGTTAAATTCCATCACTGATAAATCTTTCAAGGAGAGGTTAGCTAGTTGGTTAATAAAATCTGCGATGAAATCTAAGCTTGTATTAGGTGCTGGTAATTAATTATAATGGAGTCGATTTATTATTCCCCAAGAGGATACTGGAGGGGTAGCGCAGCAATTAGTAAACTTGCCAACGCGGCAAAAGTCACACGTGATACTGCTAAGAATTGGTTATCCAAACAGGCAATATGGCAAATTTATCTACCGCGTCCTAAGAAAATTAATTTTGCACATTTTAATGTTAGTGTTCCTAATGAAGTTCATCAGGCTGATATATTATTTCTACCACATGATACCGTTCGTCGTCGAACATGCAAGTACGCGTTAACTGTCGTTGATGTTGCAAGTCGATATAACGAAGCAGAACCGTTAACGACAAAAACAGCGTCTGAGGTTGCTTCTGCTTTTGAATGAATTTATCAACGAGGACCTCTACGATGGCCACAGCTGCTACAAGTTGATCCTGGCAAAGAATTTTAGGGTGCAGTATCATCGCTGATGAAGCAACATAATGTCACTATTAGACAAGGGCATACTGAGATTCACCGTGATCAGAACGATTTAATCGAACACTTGCTGAGCGGTTATTTGGATATCAGTACGCGAAGGAATTCATTCAGGACAAGAGATCGCATCAATGGGTTGCAAGATCACCAAGTGTGATAAGTGCATTAAATAATGAAATAACTCGAACAACCAACATGAAACCTATTAATGCAATTACCAAAAAAAAATATACCCATACAACGACGTGATTTTTCAGCACAACCAATACTGGGCAATGTCACTGTGAGATATTTACATGAACCAGGTGAACTTGAAGGTGGTAAAAAAAGAGCGACTGATTCTATCTGGAGCATCACGACTCACGAGATATCTAACATAACTAGATTCACTGGTAGACCAGCAATCTACAGGCTGGATTCAACTGCTCCTCAACGTGGATTCACACGTGAACAATTACAAGTAATTCCCGAAGACACACAATTACCGCCCAGATCACTTAACTAGCACCAAGGGTGCCAGCGCCACGACTTCGATTACACTCAGGGCATGTCAGCATCACATTTTGTCGTGTATGACCGCAACTATTATCTTTTCTGTCTACGGTAAATTGTTTTGGATTATTACTCGAATACTGCCACAACATTATACAATTACAGCTCACACAGTGATTATTCTGCTGTTGCTTCAGTGTCATGATAAATTCAACATCGAGATCAAAATCGCGATTAATTTTTTTGTCACTCTGTTTGTAACCAGCCAATTTTTTTTCGTATTATATCGACTTGACATTTATCCTTGTCATCAGCCATTGACTTATCCAAGACAATTCTCCGCAGTTGAGAAAATCTTCTGACTCGAGGCACTGCCAAGTAAACTAAGTTTGACCACTCGATTCGATCATCAACAATCCAAACAACTGTATCAGAAATAGTCAATCCTTGAGACGAATGAATCGTCATTGCGTATCTTAGCGTCCACGGGGATTTGTTCATTTTTAGTGCATCTTCAACAACATTGACATCAACTGTGACAATATCATTTAATACTAAATTCTGTTTCCCCGACTGTCCTGGTATATCAACGTCAATATTTTGTAACCGCGTATCAGCTGGTCTATAACACAATGGCACTGGCAACATTGGAAACTTTTCTCATTGTAATTGAAATAATGCTGTTGAAGTGTGTCTCTGACTATTTTTCTACTTGCCACTATCAAATCGTTTGGTTTCCACGTTTTCCAAAAGTCGCTCATTGAAGTCTCTGAAATTATTTTACGCATAATTTCACATTGAATTTTATTCGGTTGTAATCTGATTAATGTTTTAAATTCCTTCAACGTTGCATCAAGAGATCTATAATCATCCGACACTTCTTCATAATAATCAACAAAATCTTTTAACCACAAATGCGGAGATGGACCAACAAAAGGTGGTGGCTGACCGTGATCGCCGTACATAACCACTGCAGTATTTTTTGTTAGCAGCCAATCAAGAAATAATTTTAATATATCTAACGACACTGTGTCTATTTCATCCCAAATAATAATCCGCGGAATGTATTTTGTTCCCATTCGGTCAGGAGTCCACACACCACCATTGTATTTGAAAAAGCTGTGATAAGTACAAGAACTGACTCCTCGTTGTTTCATCTCCCTGGCGAGTCTATGTGTTGGTGTTAGCACAATCATATCTGAATTTCGAAATAATTCAATCGCTCGAGTTGTCTTACCAGAACCATCCGGTCCGTTCAAATAAACGGTTTTGTGTCTGATTTGCAATAATTACCCTTAACCGTAACATCAGCGGATTCACAATAACAATGTAACAATTCCTTTTTTATTCTCCACAAACTCCATGATTCATCAGTGCTTGTAAAACGAGCCAGTGATTCTGAATATCTTTAATCGATATAAAATGAATCCGTTGCAACTCTAACTGCAGTGTCGGGAAATCTATTTACTTGCGATAGCAAATTTATAGAAATATAAGCCAACATCGAAGATCTTAAATGTGTGTATTGTGGTGATTCTCCATTAATATAACTAACAATTGTGCCCAACCGTGTTCCGTCATACAAGAAAGCGTCCTCCCGATTACAAAATATATTTCTCGCAGCGGCATCAGCATTTATAAAATTTAATTCAGCATCATCCATAATCAATCGTGAGTGATGTCGTTTATGATCATATGCACCACCTTGAGTAAATTACCGATTATTCTTCTACCGAGATCTTTTGCTGTTTTTTCACTATTGCTGAGTTTAATCTTAAGAATATTAGGAACGTTATTGTTAATGACATCAACAGGAGTATTTGGACACTCTCGTACATATTCCTCAATGACTTCATCGAGACTGATACGCTCCGGTGTTGGTAACCAAACCGAAGTCTGCGGTCGATATGATATGATTGCTTCACTGACCGTCAACGATACCAGTATTCGGCTGTCAAGCATATATCGCAACAACACTATTGGTGTCCAACGTTTCTCTCAGAAATGTCTGCCAAACCAAACATAACAAACTGGATGAAGCTCTTCAGCTAGTGCAAACGACGTTACACGAGCAAATCCTGTCAAGTCAAAATCGGGTAAAGGACCATTTATAGCAACTCGCGTCATCGAGTTCGTGGGATGTCCAAATCTTTTAAAATATCCACTACACTCGCCCATCCCAAGAAAGCTTCCCGGATAACACGCAACCATGTCTACGGAAATGATATCCTTGTGGTCATACTTGGTATTCCACAAACCGCCATGTCCATACTCGACACAACCCAATTGTATATCTTCGAGAAACTCACTTCGGGTTGGCTTCCATGAATTTCTTTCTCTGGCGGCGTGAGAGGCAACACTTGGAACTGTAAAACAATTAGTTAATAACTGCTCAGTGTTTTCTGAATATCTCTGTGCGAGTTTTTTCATTTCCTGTTACAGAGATTCCGTCCGGTATAATTCACCGTTAGGTCTTGCAAATTGACCATATTCGCCATCTTCGGAACTTTTAAAAAACCACACCGACACAGGGTCGTTTTTGCTTATCTGTTTAATAAAATCAAACATATTTTTACCAGAGTTCTCCCCGGAAAACTCCGGGGGGTAATATTTCACAACACGATCCCGCGGAAATATCGTAACTGCGTTTGTCCAAGCGTGAGCGTTATGATCAATGATATTTATTGGAGCTCCGTTCCGATTATATTTCGATTTGTATAATACTTTCTCTGTTATCGTTGTTACGGTTATGGGAAATCTTAGTGCTTTTTCTAGCTCGGCAACATAGTTTATTGATGCTCTGTATCCTTGACTTTTTCAGCCCACGCTGCTATCTTGGAACGTCTTAGATCAGTTAGACCGTTTCCGCGCATCGCATTTTTGAAATGTTCCATTACTCGCCCGGGTACACAATTCAGCCTTGACTTTGTCAAGGATGAGAATCTCATTGGGGCAAGTTTATTGATTTTTGGTGTTTTTATCGGATAGATTCCATAAATGACCGCGGTCACAGGATACGCTCGAGTGTAATATTGTTTATCAATCCCAGTCAACATTCCTGGTTTGGAATATTTACTTAACAGAACGGTTTTTCCATTAACAAGAACAGGATCACGTTTGTCACGGATAATCCACGTATCGGAATCTGCTTGCACAATAAATTTTATTCTGAAAAAATATTTCTGATTATCAGAGTAATCGATAATTGTTTTCGCTCGTGCACCATTCATTGTAGCGTCCTTGACAGAGCCAGAGTCGTCCTTGACTTCGTCGACATTAACTTCGTCAATATTGCGTATAATTTTAAATGTAGACCATACGTGAGATGCTCCATCATTACAAAATTCTTTTTTGGCATTCCTGATAATATTACAGATCAGTCAGGGCTCGTCTCCGCGAGTCAGGAGTTACTCTGTCGAGATCGAATCTAGAAACTTTCCAGGGCTTGATTGCAGATAATCTTTCAAACTCCTCCATATTATATTTAAGACAAACATTTAAATAAGAAATATATATATATATATATATATATATATATATATATATATATATATATATATATATATATATATATATATATATATAATGAATCAGTGCAAGTGGTTTAAATTTGGATCTGTAACTCCATGTAACAAATCCTGTAGAAAAGATTTCTGCGGGGAACATTCCCAAAGCATCCGAAGGGGGAGTTTAGGACCAATACCCTGCCTGTGATGTGGTGTTGGGGTCAGGGATAAAACACAGTTATGTGCAAGTGGCGGGGGAACAAGATACCGTGAACTTAAAAGATATTATAACAAAAAAGATAATAATGTTGCGCTAAAATGTGAGCGCGATTATATGACTAAGTTTTCAGACAAATTATAAATTAGACAAATATATTATATATATAAAATGAATCAAGAATTTGTCCCACATCCTATAATAACAAACTACGAATCAAATCGTGATGGCGTGATCAGACACTATCAGAGGAAGGTACCAGTTGGTTCTGTTAATAATACTAGTTATCTCATGTTCACGTTTCATGCTGATAATAAGAGGAAAAATTCTATTCATCTACTGGCCATTATTAGTTTAGCTTGTATTTTAAATAAAGCAATGATTGTTTATATATGAGAAACAGAACGTTACTTGTGCTCACATGGAAATAAAAATTAGAAAATACATAAAATGTATCATCATTTCAAATTATTTGATTCATGACGTTCATTTGAAATGAGCAACATACATGCTTAGAAGTGGAAACAAATTTCGTTGTAGGCATAAGGACTAGTAGAGTGAGAAATTTACTTGTCCTGCTGATCTTTCAATATTTCACTAGTCCTTTACACAACATACTGTCAGACAGGTATCAAGAGTAACTAGCCATTGAACTATTGAAATTATGTAAATTACTAGTCGGACAGAAAATGTACTAGTCTTGGACTAGACGACTACCAGTAATTTCGACGCCTGTGAATTATATATCATGTGCAATGTCATCTTGTTGCTGGACTGCAATCAAACTAGTAAATGAATACTACTGATGCATATTTTCAAATCCTTTAATTGAGAGCAATGATTTTTTTTCTTTTCTTCAAAAGGTTTATTATATGTGCATAATTTCCTTTCTTATCTTCAAGTTATTAAAGAAAAGATGAGCTTTTGGGATGGCATGTTGTCTATCCATTAGTATATTTCTTATCACCACTTATCGTAATCTAATTTGGAGGATTATCATGACACTTTATGCACACACGTTCATTCTATGGTCTACTCGGTTGTAAACGAAAGTTGTGTTACTCCGACATTTAATATGGCTACCACAGCAGGCATCTTGAAATCTTGTTATTACTGCTAGTTAATGGAACTGAATGAATGATAAAAAAAATTAGTCGCCTATGCATCGGGTGCTTTTGCGACTGGTTAAGTCTCGACTGTCGAGATTCTGAACTGTATGAATGGTGCCACTACAGTTCCGTGTTTATGTGTGAGTGTCACACTTCTTAACTGGTCTGTCTGGACGAGGCAAAAGTGGAAAGAAATTTAGGATAGGCTCTCAAAACCAAACAAACAATTTCCAATCTACCAACTAAAAAGAGCGTTTAATTAAATTCAGTTAGCATTTCCAATAACACTTAACACCAAATATTCCCAGCTAAAAGAATTAAGTTATTGTGAACTCAGCCCTCAATTAGATTTATTCAATCTTGGTTGCATATTACAAGTTCAATTTCTACAAGAGTATTAAACTACCAATCAAATTTGAGTTAATATATCGAACCTTGCAAATTGCAAAACCAGCCAAAGAATTCAACCTCCAATCAGATGCAGCCTTATATAGTTAGTATGTTTGAGTTAGCTCAAGGATAAAAACTAGCCAAAGGTTTCAACTTCCAATCAAATTCGAGCTTACATATCTGATACCACCAAGTTAGAAAAGCAACCAAAAGATGAAACTACCAATCAAATTTGCTTTTGCAAAACTGATACCTCCAAGTAAGAGTACGAACCAAAATTTTCAGCTGCCAATCGGGTTTACTTTGCATAGTTATTTCAATCAGTTAATACGCCGAGCACGCACGTACTAACAGCTCTAAAACGCCAGGACATATTTTAATGTCAAATCAAGTCCAGTTATACCGGTGGACAATAAATAAACCCAATAATGTCTAAACCACCTGCGCAATTATCAAATATATTAAGTTAAAGAATCTTCAAAATGACTCGTACATTAATAAGATGGATTTTTTTGGACTAGTGAACATATGATATATTAATAAATACCAGTCAAATTGACTTATGTGCATTTTGCATCACGCATTGGATAAAAGATGGGTGAAAATTTAATGGCGGTATTCGAATAGATCATGTTAGGTTATTAGATAGAGATATTATCAAAATAGGTTCTCGAGCCAAATTGAGAACCAGATACATTAAGGTAATGTTATAAATGTTTGATTCTGTGTTCTTCTCTCTGACTGCTACTGTGGAACAGGTATCTTCTGGAAAGTTGGGTAGCTGTTCTGGTATAAGATGGCTAGCATAGATTGTTTTTTCGGTGACGACACTGGATTTACGACTCCCTATTTTTAGCAGACCACCTAGTGTAACACCTTCCCTTTAAACTTCTCTGCTGTCACTTCTTTCTTCATACAGCTAAAGTTGTTCTCTACCGCTTTATCGACATGGCAGTGTCTATTTGTGTAGATTCTTATCAGCAACATTTGGTGTAGGTTCTTTGCAGCGAGGAGGATATTTTTACTCTTCTTATTCCTCATTTGGTGCTATGGACACATTCTTTTTTCTGTTTTACTAAATGCACGTTTTCCTTTTCCAGCCTGCTTGCAATGCACCGCTCCTGATAAGCCGGTCCTGCTTCCTTGGTTTCCACTTCCCGACTGTGAATGCCCTGAATTCTGAATGAATGGAATGAATGTCGACATGAGGTTTACAATGAAGGACTTCTTTCAAATGTCTCAAGTTGAACCATAAATAAATATATTACTGCTCAGACATACAATATGGTGACCACAGTCAGATATTGAAAATCTTATCACTACTCCTCAATGAACTGTCATACCAGCATGGGGTTTTACTGAAAGATTTCTTTTGATGTGTCGATGGTTGTAAAATGAAAATGGTGCAGACCAGACTTTTGATATGGCCACTGCAATGGCCATCTTGAAAATTTTGTTATGGCAATTTCTCCTATATAACTCGCACTGATAGCGTGCTTTCACAAAAGACTCATCATAATGTCTTTTTTCCTAAATAATGTCTAATTTGTTTAAATCAGCAAGGTGCCAATGTGGCGTCAACAGCCGCTGGCTTGACAATCTTGCTATTGCTGAAGAATATCAGTAATGCTTTAAACACTTGGGTGCATAAAGGAATAAATGGTGTTATCTTGAATTCCTGGACATTATTTTGCACCAGTAGCATGTCCGATCCTTACAGAGTTACTTGTTTCAAACACTACAGAGCTCTAAATCATATATATTTGTATATTATTTCAATGCAATTAAATTACCATTTAATGCCTCGTTGATCTTCTTGTCTTTTAACATCTAGTTTCCACAACTCAAACAGGTCGAAGATCTTAATTTTTGTTCAATTCAGTGAAGATTCGGTGGTGTCTTTGGTGTAGTGTTCTAGAATCCTAATAGCTTCTCTGTAAATATCAATTCCATAATTGGACGAGGTCCAGTTGTTGGGGCACTTTAAATCCAGTTCTTGTTGACATCGTTCCTCCATTATGAATGACTGTCGTACAAATATTGGTCTCGGATTGTCTTCCGCATCATCAAAGTCTACAGTGCCTTCAACACCATAATTTTCAGCATCTGCCAGTGGACTGTCAATGGGATTATTCATGAGCCCTGCTGTATACAGCCTTATCGGAGATGATCTGACTGTACGTACTCTATGCCTTGTCCATGCATGTCGCCAAATGTTCAGCTTCTCGGTAATTTTTGAAAGGAACACATGATGAAGAGCAAATATATGTACATCATTCATGGTCTCCAAGACCTCATCTTACATGAAATAGAAGAGATCAAATAATAACATAAAACCCTTTCATATACATCTCTCCATAAACGCTCAATGCGCAGATTATGCTTACTTTTGACTGTAATCATATTACCACGATTTGGTCAACGGGCTCTAATCGTTTAGTCAGCTATTTTAGTGTTTTCCATGCCTTTGTCAGACCTGACCCTACCGTTAGGTAGTCCAAACTCCTGCACACCCTTTAAAAGACAGTTTAAGAGAGTTTCAGCTTTGTTATTATCTGTGCATTCAAGGAAGGTGATGAAGCGACTGAAACCATCAATGTCATCAACAGCGACAAAATGTCATCTAATCAACTTATGATTAGTGTCTACATGCCATAAATGATTAGGTCCAGCTACGTTATACACTCTGCGATGCAGTCGTCTTCTAATTCTGCTTTGGATGCCAGTTTCATTCAAACGATGTAAACTGTCTCTAAGTTGCGATCTTGGTACCTATTTATGATGGATATTACAATGTACATGCTGTGTATACCAAAAGTATTGACAAAGATAGTATGACTAATGCAAGAAAGGACAGTGATATTTTTATTTAAAACAATGTTTTGTTAGACAAAAATTACAAACAACTAATCATTTTGGTGTTCTCGAAAGAAGTTGAATTTTAGTCAATAACTATTTACGGGATAGTGGTGTTTATCAATTTTTCAAACGAACATTTAATGACTTCAAGTTTGATTCAAATGAACAGATTAATCACATGTTCAAGGTCCCCACTATTTATACAAGATATGTGCAGAGAAAGCAATGTCTAAGTTATTTATTTTGAATATCACAACAATGCTTTCTTTGCTGGTGGATTGACCATGATATACATTTTCCACAAACGATTAATCAGTGAAAACACAATAAAATGACACAAACACCTGAAAGAGACTGTAAGCACTCACTCTAAACTTTGTTTCTATTAGAATATTAAGTATACATATGTATTTTAGAACAATTCATTTGAAACCAATTATGTATTAACTATGGTTCAGACAATTATTTACATTGACCTCACATTGTACTCCAAAGACACTTGGAAAGTAGACTGCATACCACACATATTCTTCATGTCATCCCATGTCATGTAAAAACGGTATACCATATAGCCAGGCCAAAATATACCGATGCATTATTTCAGACGATTGTCAATTACAAAATTCGTTGAATAAATTACAAACATATTTCCAAAATAGAAATTATCCTACACATATAATTGATTCTGCGCTGAACAAAGCCCGTAATCTTACTCAACATGAGGCTTTAAACATAGCAGAATGTAAACTAGAGAGAGATGTAATTCCTTTCACAATACAATATAATCCTTCATTACCTAATATAGGTCGTGTAATTAATAAATATTATAGTCTCCTACATTTATCCAATAAAACCAGCGTAAAATCACTTTACAAAAGTAAACAAATTCTCGCTTATAGAAGACCCAATAATTTGCAAGATTTTTTTGTCATCTAAATGTAACAGACACTGGTGCTCTCAATGTGCAAAGATAAGAGAAAGTATTTCTTTCAGTAGTGCTAATACAAAAGAGATATTTTCTCTACGTTATTGCACTAACTGCATACCAACTGATGTGATTTATTTGATAACCTGTTGGACAAACACTTAAACAAGTGAATAATCATCGCTTTCATATAAATTTTTTAGAGATCCTCAGTTTTCCTCTACTATTTCAACATACTTTAACACCAATAATCACTCTCTATTCGATTTTTCTTTCATGCCAATAGATATTATGCATGGTGACATGAATAGACTAATAAAAGAAACTTACTGGATTCATAAGTTAGATACTCTGTATCCTAATGTTCTTAATGTCAATGCACTATATAAAATTGTATAATTTAAATTGGTATATTGTATATCCTTTATAACAATATAATTATATGTATGACTGTTTGTCTCTTTTCTTTATAATTATTTTACAAATTATTATCGAAGTTTCACCCCCACCCACCCCGTTTATGCGTACGTACATTGTCAGTAGACCCACCCCCATACGCAAGTGTATGCATTTGGGTTACCACCTCCCCCCTCCATGCGCACGTACTTAATGTACGGCCCCCTATTAGCCTTAATACAATGTACTTGGAACCTATATTTTAACTTTGCATGTTTTCTGTTATACAAATTAATTTAGGTTTTCTTAGGTACTAAATTACCAAGATACTAAGTTACTTAACTTTTAACGCAATGTAAAACGTCCTTTGCAAACTTGTCTGGAAACTAAATGTCGTGGCTTAATTTATTCCATCCAGGCACATGATTTCACATCCAAGCTTCAATAAACCCAAAGAATGAATATGGCCAGTGAAAATAAAAGCTATTCCTTCTTTGTCATTGTTTGAGATAAATAAATTTTAAACATTAAACACATGAAATGGTTTACTATAGAGTACCCATATATCACTGTTAAAAATATAATAAAAACAATATTAGCTAATAACACAAACCTTGATATTTCTTTGAAACAAGATCTGTTTTATCATTGCTTCACCACAACGTGGGAATTCTCATATTATTTCATTAACGGAGAAGGCGAGCATTTCATCATTGACAACTGAGAAGTCAAATCTACTGAGGTTGTATTGTCTCATTCTTCGATATACAGTAGTTTCTGAAACAGACAGTGTTTTGCTGATATCCATAACTGTAAATCCTGTTTCAAGAAGCCCTTCAGTAGTAATTTTTGGTATGCTAAGGTCTCACTGGACAGTTTATTTGGTGAATTTTCATCCAACAATGACCAATTACAGAAAAATGAGAATAATTTTACACTGAAGATACAAATAAAAACAAACTAATGAGTTTTTGAAAGCATACATGTGAGATGTTGACTGCAGTAATCAGGTTAATTCCTGATGCAACTGGTGGTTTTTATACTGAACCAACACTGCCACCAACCCCTAAATGTTACATTCATTTTTGACAAGAAATAGCTATTTTGAATATTTTCCTGTGACAAGGCAGCTAAAATAATCGGTATGTGCCTTATGCATGAATAAAGTTCACTAGTTCTATAACAAATTAGCATACTTTTCATCACCCCTCAATCATCTAGATTTTTTGATATTTACCTCTGTAGCAGACACACATAAATACGTAAGCTAAGTCGGCAGCTCATTTGCAGCCCAACAAGCCAACCTGTTTTCAAGCCTAACTCAAAGTAAATCTAAACCACATTATAGCTTTAGCTTATGTGTGAATTTATAAATGCTAGGCTTGTGATAATTAGGTTCATGCCTTCTACCTTAAAAATTAGGAGGGTGTCATAATACGAAACTATCCAGTGAGACCTACATTCATGGCAGCTGAGGTGATTGCTGATCAGATCTGGTTGACAGCTTCCGTATTTGACGCATTCTATCCGCAGCCTTATAATGTCAGACCTATTGACTAGGCCCAAACATTGAAAGTCATACAATGAAATCTTGCACACAATATCGGGCGAGATTTTCTGTTCTTCAAATATCCCAATGTAAGAATCTAAATTCAATTATTTTGTAAGAACATTAGACATCGAGTCTGCCAATTTAGCCTATTCCACCAGCGTTCCATAGCTTATCAACTTCACGCGCATGCGCAAGTTCTGTTTTGCTTCTCATTATAATGAAGTTTCATATAAAGACGAAAGCACAGCATATAAAGAAGTTTGCACATCATATAAGGACGAAAGCACCGCATATAAAGAAGTTTGCACATCATATAAGTACCAATGCACAGCATATAATGAAGTTTGCACATCATATAAGGACGAAAGCACAGTTTATAATGAACTTTGCACATCATATATGGACGAAAGCACCGCATATAATGAAGTTTGCACATCATATAAGTACAAAGGCACAGCATATAAAGAAGTTTGCACATCATATAAGGAAGAAAGCACAGCATATAAAGAAGTTTGCACATCATATAAGTACAAAAGCACAGCATATAAAGAAGTTTGCACATCTAATAATGAAGAAAGCACAGCATATAAAGAAGTTTGCACATCATATAAGGACGAAAGCACAGCATATAAAGAAGTTTGCACATCATATATGGACGAAAGCACCGCATATAAAGAAGTTTGCGCATCATATAAGTACAAAAGCACAGCATATAATGAAGTTTGCACATCATATAAAGAAGAAAGCACAGCATATAATGAAGTTTGCACATCATATATGGACGAAAGCACCGCATACAAAAAAGTTTGCACATCATATAAGTACAAAAGCACAGCATATAATGAAGATTGCACATCATATAAGTACAAAAGCACAGCGTATAAAGAAGTTTGTATCATATAAGTACAAAAGCACAGCATATAAAGAAATTTGCACATCATATAAGGACGAAAGCACCGCATATAAAGAAGTTTGCGCATCATATAAGTACAAATGCACAGCATATAATGAAGTTTGCACATCATATAAGGACGAAAGCACCGCATATAATGAAGTTTGCACATCATATAAGGACGAAAGCACAGCATATAAAGAACTTTGCACATCATATAAGTACAAAAGCACCGCATATAATGAAGTTTGCACATCATATAACGACGAAAGCGCAGCATATAATGAAGTTTGCACATCATATATGGACGAAAGCACCGCATACAAAAAAAGTTTGCACATCATATAAGTATAAAAGCACAGCAAATAATGAAGTTTGCACATCATATAAGGAAGAAAGCACAGCATGTAAAGAACTTTGCACATCATATATGGACGAAAACACCGCATACAAAGACGTTTGCACATCATATAAGTACAAAAGCTCAGCATATAAAGAAGTTTGCACATCACATAAGGAAGAAAGCACAGCATATAAAGAAGTTTGCACATCATATAAGTACAAAAGCACAGCGTATAACGAAGTTTGCACAATATATAAGAACAAAAGCACAGCATATAAAGAAGTTTGCACATCATATAATGAAGAAAGCACAGCATATAAAGAAGTTTGCACATCATATAAGGACGAAAGCACAGCATATAAAGAACTTTGCACATCACATATGGACGAAAGCACCGCATATAAAGAAGTTTGCACATTATATAAGTACAAAAGCACAGCATATAATGAAGTTTGCACATCATATAAGGAAGAAAGCACAGCATATAAAGAAGTTTGCACATCATATAAGTACAAAAGCACAGCATATAATGAAGTTTGCACATCACATAAGGAAGAAAGCACAGCATATAAAGAAGTTTGCACATCATATAAGTACAAAAGCACAGCGTATAACGAAGTTTGCACATCATGTAAGTACAAATGCACAGCATATAATGAAGTTTGCACATCATATAAGTACAAAAAGCACAGCATATAATGAAGTTTGCACATCACATCATATAAGGAAGAAAGCACCGCATATAAAGAAGTTTGCACATCATATAAGTACAAAAGCACAGCGTATAACGAACTTTGCACATCATATAAGTACAAATGCACAGCGTGCGAGTCTGCCTTTGACCACCGAGAATGCTTTACCAGCAACATCACCAATAGTGCCAATAGCCTTATCATGAACAACTTCGATGTTCTTCATACCTAATTGTTTTGCAATCGGAATAGCTTTTAGTAACCACCTTCTGAATAAACCTAGAACAACACCGCCTTTTAAACCATCTTTTAAACCGGAAATCGTGAATTTATCAACCTGACACTTTCTAATCGATCACTGACTGTAGCAATCTTCGGTAATCAGAGCCTGATATACGCCACAGTCCATCACGCCACCGGTAAGTAAACGCTGACAAGTAAATCCTGGCTCATCTTCCACCAATAAAATTAACCAACATCAACTAGGACGGTATTGGGAAAAAGTTTATCCTGAATCACCGACGATTCAGCGATCATATTACCACCTTGTTTCTTTTACGACGTCGATCACGAGTGGCAAGGCCACTTCCAGCTGCTCCTTCAGGTGGTTCTTCTTCCTCTGCACGAGGCAGTTTTAATTGTGATCTTTCGGGCGATGATATATTTCCAAGTAATGGAACGTGTCTAGCTTCATTTACTCGTTTCTGGAATTCTTCAATCAAAGTCTTACATTTTTGTGATTGTACTTATGCCATGGAATTTTCGAAACACAAAAGGAAACTAGTCTGATTCTGAAATATCTGCGGTCTCTGGATCTAGTAATTTTTTACGCATCGAATATCCTCTTGCATAACCTTCTTTAGTAAATCGGGAATGTGATTTTTTAAAACAGATTCTGGTTCTGGTCGAACAAGAAGATTTCTTACATCACCAATCTCAGCACAGGTTTGATCGCTACCCTATATTGCTTGTTGTATTTTTTCCTGCAATTTTGGTTGAGCAGCAACTATTTAAGCTGCAAGCTTTTTGAGCATTGTTTCGGATTTTGTAGTTCTTTCTGCTATTTTTGTTTAGTTCCTTCTGCTATTTTTCCAGTTGATTTAGCGGTTTGTTCCAACAAAGGAAGAAGATCTTTAACGGCTTATGTGACTGGTTTAAATAACTGTTCTGCACACTCTGTAAATTCACAAAAGCATCCTGGCATTGTTGTAACTGTAGCTTTACAGAATCACAGACTGGAAGATACTTCTTAATTGCATCAAGTCGTTGTCGAGCTAATTTTGCCGTAGGAGATTTCATGGTAAGCGCAGACTCGTACATTATTATTATTATTACAATAACGATTTAATTACAGATAACTAAGTCAGGTTATATAAGGTTTTCCTGAATATCCTGTAACGTAACGTAAGTTTTTTCCCCAGCTACCATGAATTGTCTGATCACAATTATATATTCACAGCTTAGACATTGTTCTGGGTGCCTGAGCCTTAAATACATATTGTTATATGCTCAGTTTTCCCCCGTTATCTTTACATTGTCAGAATCGTTCAATATTACCCGATACTACACATACAGCATTCACGTGCATAAAGGAACTACTTTCTATTGTAAACAAACAATGGACGCAGACGCCAGCACATTTTACTTTGTACACAAATCATGTACACTCGCGTAAGAGGCTCTTTACGTTGTGATTGTTTAAATTTGTTTCTAAATGAGCTGAAACAGGCGTTTCGTGGACTGCCACATACCAGCTGCTTTGGCACATTCCGCGTTGATACAATGTTACGGATTTAGGCTAGCTACATTATATAACAGACGCAAGATAATGTCCTTACAAATAGCATACAAGTGACAAGTCATATACTCTCTTCTTTAGCTGGTGATAAGAATGGCAAAATAAAATATACTTACAGTTTTACATCTTGAATTTCCTCAAAATGTATTTTCTTAATTCTGCAAATCCGAATTACATGAGCCATGTCATAGGTTTTCAATCTGGATTACACATTTCGAATTTGTGCTGTAATTTCGATGATAAGTGCAATTGCATCCTCCTCACTGCACTCAAAATGAAATAAGCATTAAATTCCATAGCGTCTTTTTGATAACTGCAATTGAAAGACTTCATATTTTTCCCACATTATGATTTCAAACATTCAATGACAGAAACAGAAACACATCTGCAGATGTCAACACGCTTCTCCCTAGCTTATTAAATCTCATGTATTTCATCTGGAATAGTCACATACAAATCCAGTCAATAATCACGAAATTTCCTAGAATCGAGAAAAATACCAAAATCTATTCATTCCAGATCAAATGGAAAAGTTGGTGCAATGCGCATTCTTTCACAATATGACTGCAAATTTCAATTTTAACTAGACACGCCATTTTCTTTCGAAAGTGATGTCGAGCGCGCGACTAAGTTCAAATTTACCTGGGCGGAGTTATGTGCGCAGTAATAATGTTGATTTGTGTAATGATGAATATGCGCTTGTGTATTTAGTTTGGAATGCGGCATACATTCATTTACGTTGTTTCTTGTAGTGTATTGTGTTTATATAATTAAACCTTAGGTAGAATTTTTAAAAATGAGCATATAATAAAAAGGTTTCTGCCTTTGTATGGGAAAATATGAACTCGTTTTGTCGGAAGGATATATTGCACTCCCAAGGTCGTGCAGTATTCCATACCAAAACCTGTTCATATTTTCCCATACAAATGCAGTAACCTATAATTATTAACACGCAGGGTTTCCCACAACACCAGGTCACGTGGTTGAGGTCAGGTGTCTCAGTTCGCTAAAACCCTATGCACTGTTAATAACTCTGATTTTACAATGTAAAAGTCGATAACTGTAGACTAGTTGAAGAAATATCTACCTGTTACATGAAACATCACCGTTAAAAAAGTAGATTACTTTAGAAATAAATTATATTATCTAAATACTTGTGCATGTTCAATTTTTATGCTTGCATATCTGTCGGTTGACTAATATGATATACTGACATATTCTCTGTGAAAACCACCTATTTTGATTTGTGATTTGTGATTTGGATTTTAACGTAGCTTTTAACAATTTTTCAGTCATATCGCTACGATGTCTGCAATGTTGCAGTTTTTAGTGATGTCTAGCACTGGGGCATCATGCCGCAGACATGTAGCATGATGTCCCACCCATTCACATTATCCTGACACCAGGCCGACCAGACCTAACACTAACCTCCTTATGCTGAGCGCCAAGCGAGGCAGCTGTTAGTACCATTTTTGTAAGTCTTTGGTATGACTCAGCCGGGGATCGAACCCACGACCTCCCGCATCCGAGGCGACCTATTTTGAAGCAGGCTGTTTAGGAACATTTCGAGTATGGTGATAGCAGACCTGTTAAAAACATGAACCAAAAAAATGATAATAACACTATTAAAGCACAAATGCTAAAAAACACATTAAAGCAAACCCGAAAATAAAAACTGAACTACACAACACTGATTTTAGAATAAAATAAATTTTTAAAAAATTTTTTGGTGGGGGGCCAACATTTGGTAATCCAGTGACTAAACAAAAAACCTTGTCGTATTCACCAGCAAATAACAACGAAGCCTAAACATTGATCTACAACAGCCACTAAAAAGAATTCTAATAGGGGACGGTTATGAAAACGGTGTCCTTGATACCTTTTTACGTCGTTTTCACCCCCTCTGTCTGCTATTTTCTCTGTTCAAAGCCTGGACTTTGGGTAATTTAATTGCGTCATTTTGTTTCTGGTCTGGCTGCCATATTCATCTGTTCACCCTCAGTGCTGCTAATGTATATGATGTATATCTCTTCCAGTCGATAATCACTTTTCTTGTTCTTTTTATTTCTTGCTGTAACGGTGTTAGTCTTAATTAGTCTATATATCTAGATTTAGATACAGCAAATCAATTCTCTCATGTATTGTGACTATTGTTTAGTGCCCGATGACGATGATCAAACTGTACTTTACAAAGACCATCGATATGATGGGTTGGTATTGTGTTTAAGAATCAGAAATCAGAAAAATGAGGAGAAAGCATCAACACTGGGTGGGAGAGCATTTGACATTCATAAAGAGAACGAACCTGAGGTTATAACGGTTTTACCTCGCTTTATTTAGGTTTACTAAACATGGTATCAATTCATTTGCGCTTTATACTCTGATAGGCAATACCTCTGGATGACTGATTGCAGAGAACAAATATTACAACTGGAATAAACGTTGATACCACCAGTGGCAAGAATGCCGTTTAATGACTCTTTTCCTTTCGGAGAAAGGGAAAGTTATTAATCTCTATCTTGAACAGTTGTCTAACATCAAATAATACCCAATTAAAACCCGCATGTTTTAAGGTGAAAAATTGACGTAATTTACTAAACACTTCTGTTTTACCAGACTTAAATTTTTTAAGTTGTATGCATGTTTATCCTTTACAAGGTTTTCTGTTAAATATCAATTTGAATACAGAATATCAGATCAAGCAAATAATTAATTTAAAGTCTGGTAACTGCAATAAACCGACGTTGGTGGTCTGCATCAATTCCCACATGTTCTGCATGCAACTCTACAAAATAGATTACATCCGGAAAGGGAATTCACGCAATCGGATGCTAATTGTGCCAAGGAAAATGGACAGTATTTATATCACTAAACGGTTTGTATTACCGCATAGTACAGCAATGACTTAGGCTTATAAAATAACATATCCAATATATATATATATATATATATATATATATATATATATATATATATATATATATATATATATATATATATATATATATATATATATATATATATATATATAGTGTTATGTCAATTGTTTAGGCTCGAATAAGCAAGTACACAAGAAAGAATGAAAACAACAAGCTTTGCAAAAATACAATAATTTATTTCCCTGGAAAAAGTCTGTAAAAATGAAAAAATATGAACTTACGGTTTTATAGAATTGAATCCAAAATTAATCTAAGCATAATCCAAGAATAAAATGTTAGTAGTCCTAATAGCAAAATGTTCTACTGATTTCACGTTCGAATCCCGACGAAGAATCCAAGATGGAAGACGATAACGTATGCTGCAATCTGTAGTATTGAAGTCTACAGTTCCTCGTAGAAACAAGAATTATCACTCCCGTTGTTGATAGCTGAATAAATTTTTATAAAATTTCTGTTCTTGTTCCACAATATTACATGAGCACATGTATTTTCCAGATAAATAGTAAATAATCCTTTTGAATCCAAGTAATTTGAAATAATTCGAAAACCAAGTAATTTGAAAAAACTCTGAACAGCACAAAATACAACAGTTTAACAGCCCAGCTTCTACTGAGAATAATTCTCCAAAACATGGGTTATATGGGCTTTCTAAAACGTAAACAAGCATCACGTGATCATCTTCTGGGAGTTTATAGAAGCAAATACTTGTTACAGATCACGTTTACCCAGTGTGACCATGACGAAAACCAGTCATTTTTTCTCTAAGAAATAAAAAATAAAAAAATTGTTTATATCTTAAAGACAAAGTCCCATCATGACCTTGGAAAAACCAATTATTTTAAAATAAAAGAGAACTTGTTTACGAAGGTTCCTACAAATTCTGAAACAAGGGCAGGATTTAGGTCAACACGCGGTGTTTATAAACGATAAGTCAAGGTCAAACTATTTGTGATATCGCCTGTGAAAAGAATTGGTGTCGCTGTTCTCGTCCGCGCTGCTGGTATCCCTTATATTATCGAAAAGCGACTATCATATATATATATATATATATATATATATATATATATATATATATATATATATATATATATATATATATATATATATATATATATATATATATATATATATAAGAGAGAGACAAACAGAAAATGACTATGACGCTGCAACAATGAAATACGTGGACAACATAAACTCCATGGTAAATTCTGGTTTTTGTGTGATAGATTAAGTATGTTGCGATCTGAGTATGATCCGCATGTGGCCGCGTGTACGAATTTACGCAGAACCGTATATGGATTCGCTACTGATTTATTTGGATATCCAATGGTCGCTGGCATTAAGCTCACTAACACCGAAGACAAAATAAAAATATTGGTGCTTGTTTAACTCATACGGCTCCGTTCATCAACGTGGTAAAGAAAGTAGCGTCTGGATCAGTAACATGGTCAAAGCAAAATAACACCATTAAACATACCTCTGAGATCACTTTGGATGTACAGGCTCTTTCTGATTAGGTCTTCGAAATTTATAATCTTTGCGACGTATCCATGGCATCATTTTCTGCAATTGTGAATGAACATACAGACTAAATAATCATATTGGATCCCAAAGACAAACAATTAACCGTAACGGCATATTGGTGTTGTCTGAAATAAATCGCAAAACACATCCATTGATTACATTATAAAATATATAGCGACAATGAATCCAACAAAATTGTACGGATATAATCAATCATGTGCGTAGAAGGCATCGCTGGAAGAAAGAAAAAAATCATCGACGAGTATACGACAAAATAAAGAATACCGCAGACGTATATACCGTGTCCTTACTGGTCGCTGAAACAACGACGTTAAGCGGTATCAGCGACGCACGCGATATCGCCTGTGAAAAGAATTGGTGTCGCTGTTCTAGTCCGCGCTGCTGGTATCCCATATAGTATCGAAAAGCAAATATCAACATGTGCGGGTAAGAAATTACATGAACAGACAGAAATGGCGTAGGCGGTGCATGAATGCATGAGTGTATAAAAAATATCATCGATATTGTCAACTGGGGTAATCGCCGGTATAATATCAGATAGTGCATTTGCTGAAATTAGTGAAGTTTATTATCGGTGTCAAAAGAAGGCAGTCATCCCGAATGCGTCAGAAACATTGCCAACGCCATATTTAATATCTGCATAGATAGTAATGACCACACAAAATAGCTACACTACTGGAGTAAATTATCACTAACACAACACTGTCGACGACCACGATGATATCAGCAACGCCAATGCGGCCGGAATTTGATAATAGTTTTCCCACTCCGATATAAGCACCTGATGGTTGGTCACTTGACATCGCTCTGACACAATTATGACTTTGTTATAGTCGGCCGAATACCAGAGAAAAATCATTTGTTGGACTGGTATTCGCGTATAAGAATAAGGAGGTGTCAGATGATCCCGACTCAAACGTCGTTGGAATTCCAACAGGATGATATCAAATCTAACAAACCAATTATGAATTTCAGCGTAGATACAAATCTATAACAGTAAAAGAATCAAACATCGCTGTCGAAGTTTCATGAGCCAACACTGGGTGCCACCACTGATGTATCAGCGCCTAATATCTTGCTTATTTCTGTATTCTCTTTTCGAATTTTCATTCGTGTATTTATAAGACTGATTGTATTCAAGTTCATAATTTCTTATTAGACCCAGAAACCTCTGGTGTTTAGGGAAAACTTTAGATTTCTTTTCGGGTTCGAAATTATAATGCTACAAGTAAAATCACTAAACAATATAGGGATAGATTTACAAATTTGAGAAAACACCTCTAGTGTACCTGGAGATATAGTATCGACCAAAAAACCGCCCTTCGAGCTACCTCGTGTTTATTCGCGTGTCAACTCGTGGATATAAAAAACGAAACAATTGTGAATGAACATATGAAGATGTCCCAATAACGACCTTCCTTGCTGATTTTGGTCGACTTGAAATTCAGATTGGTGGAAGACGAGAAGGCAATAATTCACCTGAAATCATCACTGAAATAGTTGATATTTGTCAGCGTTTATTTACAGAATGTATCATGGATAACAGAGTTTATCTGCACTGATTGAAAAGATTAATGATGACGATCCGACTACGGATTACTTCAGATAGGCCTATTAAGTGATATGCAGTTAGATCAGATATAACAAAAAAAAAAACGCGCTAGATTAATACGACGAAACCCTCAGCCAGTAAAAATGTTAGGCATCGAAGTGATGCCAGCGAATTTCAGAGAAAAAATAAATCAAGCTGCAAATGGACCGTTGAAGAATCATTTGGTGTTCCACAACAAAACAACAAGCAACCGAGAGAGAAAATATAACAGCAATTTTGATAGCAGGAAGTAAAGTGGCTCGACGTCATCGCTGATCCACCAGTGATCATAACTTGATCGTGTATTGGCTAATAAATTTAGACAACAGTACTCATAATAAAATGTTCTAGCGTGTCTCTGAACCCACATTTGGCATGGATGCGCGGGTCCTCAAACATGAATCAGTCCGTAATTATCAGTATTATTCTGTATCATGCACGTGTGCCTAACGTACATGGGCGAATCCAACTACTAGTTCAGGATACAATTATACATTTCTTGCCGCTGAGTTATTCACTAAGACCGAAGGTCAACTTCTGAAAGCGGATAATACAGCATATTGAATTGATGATTGATTTTTTGTGTGTTTTTTTTTAATAACGGTGTTGTGCCATTGTTTAACAGTGCCACATGCAGGACTGATGGAAAAATATTTAATCATGTTTTGAAAATGTTGACGTTGCTACGACGACACTGGGATATTCCGACTGTGAAGTGGCAAATGTCTGGTGATCTAACAAGAATACATTAGTTGAGACCAGAGAACCATTAATTAGATTTATTGAGACAGGCGCGTATCATATCCCCATACTACCGTGTACGGTAGTGTCCTTTAGAAGGAGGATTTTGTTCCTAATTAAACATTTGTTTATACATCAGCCAGGCGGACTATTAGGGACAAGGAAAACTTCATTTTTCATGATAAAGCTGTTACAGTTGAGAAATCTCAGAAACTCTGTTACTCAAACTACGAGGTCAAGCTGACCCTGACTTTATCGCCTCTGGAAAAAGGCGGCAGAGATATTTGATTCTGATTGGTTACGTTGAATATGGGGCGTGTTTCCCACACAAAATTTTCTAGCTTTCAAAATTGTCACATCAGAAATTCTAATCAGTCTAAGCTTTTCTACGAGAGAAACCAGAGTAGGCTCCGGGATTTGCAAGAAATTCTCGTAAAAAAAGAAATGTTGTCCAAAGGGGACTATTGTCGAAAGGAACCGACGAAATAATTTACCGATTAGGAAACGTTGAAAGCAAAGGTAGTGTGACAATTCCATGTAATTTGTGGATGCCATATATAATGCTTTGCTGAAGTTATCTACTTGTATCTGCATGAATCTTTTTTCTACATTCGTGTAATAATTTGCTTTATGAAGTATAACTGTGTTGAGTTTATGCACGTGAAGTCGTACATTAATCTTCTTTAGATAAGTTTGACGAATTGTTTGAATTTGTTGTCTTGTTTGCATAAGAATTATGTTCTAAGAATTTAATACATTACATTAGTTAATAGGATTACGAGAATCCGTGTGAATTCGCCGAATTTAGAAGATTTCACGTATGATTAAGAATAAGTGTGTATTGACTGAAATGATCTAGTAATTGATTGATGTGATGTATCCTATTTATTCGCTGTGTAAATTGAGGCTGGCTCAGAACTCCAGGCCTCGCGTATGTGTTAATGTGTAAGGTCAAGCGTAACGAATTAGCCATTTGACTAACTAGGGTCATTATAGGACACGTGGAGTCGATTGATAGCCTTAGCATCTGTTTAGCACTGATAGTAGAATCTAATAACGAGGGAGAACAATGAAGAATTAACTGTTTCATAAATAACGGGAAATTTAGGTTGTCTCTATTTATATTTATTTAAAAGGGAGAAAATAGGAGAAGTATAATCCTGAGACGTATAATCCTGTGACGCAATCCTGCGACGTATTAATTTCTGAAACGTATTCTGAGAGTATCCTGAGACGGATGGTGGAAAGTATCACCCTGAGATCCAAGGGTCTGAACAGCTACAGTGGAAACAGAACAGACTGGGGACAAGCACGTTATGAAATCGTACAAGACGTTGACTTCGATTGTTCACTCGATCCTATGATGAACTAAATCTATCAGTAAACAGATCGGCTATTTTATTTAATCTATTTGCGTTTTCTTTGTATTTCGGTGAAAGTTTAAATTTCTAAAGCGGAGTATATTCCTGATGTAATGAATTTTCACAGTGTTTTTTATGTAATTGATTAAATTGTTTGTTTACATGTACGGGGGCTCGTGTTGGTTTGTTCTATATACCTGCTCAGATCTCTGTCTATTTCACCTATGTTTCACCACTTATATTTATATTTACTCGAACCGGGCAATAACATCGAGGGCGGTCAACCCCTAGATAACGAAAACCAAATTTGGCGGGACAATTCTCCACCCATTACACCGACTATTCAATGCCCGCTGTTCCGTCAATGATGTTCGCCAAATATACCACAGATCAACCAGAGGTTCTCAGCATAACAATGAACGCCGCTGAAACTGAAGCTAGCATGGATGAATGAAAATTTCAATCAAAAACTTCACAGCACGTCGATCGATGTTACATCGTGTTCAATAATTTTCTTGTGCAATTCCACCACCACACATCTTTGGATTTTGAAGAAATATTAGAAACGGCATTTTCGGTACTAAACAAACAGTTGTACATGCATGGCTTTAACTAATAGCCCTCTGAAACCAGCAGTAGGTCTCATGCGCTTTTTCCTCTTCGATAAGTGATTTTATTATATGTTCATTTTTGTCTCCGTTAACTTTACACTGCCAGAATCGTGCAGTATTTTACGATATTGAACTCGGTTGGAATTCGTATTGCATTCACATGCATAAAGGAACTACTTTCTATTGTAAACAAACAATGGAAGCAGACGCCAGCACTTTTGATTTGTTTTATTTGTATGTGGATGAAGTACGCCAACTGTTTGAGCCGTTTTAAAGTAGATATGCCACAGCTGACAATGTGGATTAATTCATAGAATCATAAAAGAAACATTTAACGAAGCAGGCGACTGAACGTGATATCAGAAATATTCAGCGATGGTTTCATGATAACAAACGTGAGACACGCTGCATTGAAAATATAATTCCTGATCATTTAAACACGTATTTAGGCGAGATGTCTTTAACGAATCGCAAAACCAATGGTTCTAACTATGAGCCATGCTCTTTAGATACTATAAGAAAAAAAAAAGAACGGCATCTTAAGGCTAAACGGTATACTGTCTCTCTTAGAGACCGTTCATTTCAGAAATCAATCAAAGCACTAAATTCTATATAAAAAATGCAACTGAAGAAGGCTGGTTTTGGAAGAACAGCATGAGCATCAGAGCCGATAAGCCACAATGACGAAGAAGCTTGATTTTTCAGCCGGAGAAATGGGTTCTCACACGCCAGCTGCTTTGCAAGTTTCCCTGTTCTACTTTTTTAAAAATATTTGGGTTTAGAGGCCGAGATGAGCACAGAAAACTAAAGAATGGAGATGTATCAGTTTTCACCGTATATGCTGAGAGGGATAGCAAAACCTTTGACAGTATTGCTACAGTTCAACAATACCTCTCATTATTTCCACCGGAACAACACCGGAGCGAGACCAAATTCATCAATACCTGCTATATTTGAGACGAAGGCTCTTGGAAATGATGGATGAAGACAGCCCCTTTTATTTTACTCCAATGCAGAAACTGACAGAAACTTCTCAGATATGGTAACTATATTTCTAAAGATTCAATTAATGTCCTTATTTCAAATATAAAAAATAAAGAAGTATTCTTAATTTTTTTTTATACAGCATAAAGAATAAATGAAAATAAAATAATAGCAAAGTAAAAAAACAATATGGAAAAATATGTGATATTTCGTATACTCTGCACATACTGAACACTTTTAGCAAGGAAATGCATCAATGAACCTTGCAAAATATAAGAAAATAGATTTTCATGAACGTGTGCATTAAAAAGAGTTTAAATATAAAAAAAATTTCCTGGACAAAATATTAAAACTTGCATTTATTATTTGAAACCAATAAAGTTCAATCAGCTGGAACTGTGGGGAGAATTACCAACCATTCCGTAAGACTACTTACTGTAACATCCCTGTCAAAAGCTGGGGTCCCACCAACAAAGATCATGCAAGTGACTGGGAATAAAAATCTGTCATCTATAACTGGTATTCAGAATGATAATACATCTACTTGCCCTTTTGCATCTTTAATCTCTCAAAATGTACTTTGTAGACTCTTTCTGGTAATAAGAATTACGTGGTTTCCAAATACTGATCCACGTCGCGAAAATATGCTGTAATATGTAGGCCTATAATCCAGACTACATTTTTGAAAACGAAATCACATTCCAAAGTAGAGAGTACTGCACTTCAAAAACGAAACGATTTTGTTGTTCACCAAAATCAATGTTGAATCCAGCATCTTCTTGAGAATTTAGATTTAAAACCTTTCATATTTTTCCACCTTACGACTCCAAATTATCCATGGCAGAACAAAAACAGTTATGCAGCTTGTTGTCAACGCCAGTCCCTCAAATCACATGTACATCGTGCGGAAAACACCTAGAAGAAGATAATCAGAATTTAGCTGGATTGACAGAAAAACTAAGTCCCTTTATTCCAGTTGGGAAATTTGTTCAGTGATGCAGTCATCATAATATGACTTTAAATTTGAATGTTAGAGCAAAATGGGATTTCTTTTGCAAATGAGTGACTGAGCGCGCGGTAGGCTATGAAGTTAAAAGGTCGGTGGGCAGAGCTATGTGCTCATGAAAAATGTTATTGTGTATTGAAAAATTTGCAGTTGTGAAATTATTTCAGAATGAAGCATAATTCAAATACACTGTTTCTTTTAATGTATTTTATTATTAGGCCTTAGATAGTTAAACAAAAATGAGCATATAATTATAGGTTACTGCATTTGTATGGGAAAATATGAACGAGTTTTGGGATGGAATACTGCACGACCTTGGGAGTGCAGTACATCCTTCCGACAAGACGAGTTCATATTTTCCCATACAAAAGCAATAACCTTTTTACTATATGCTCATTTTTAAAAATTCTACCTAAGGTTTAATTATATAAACACAATACACTACAAGAAACAACGTAAATTAATGTATGCCGCATTCCAAACTAAATACACAAGCGCATATTCATCATTACACAAATCAACATTATTACTGCGCACATAACTCCGCCCAGATAAATTTGAACTTAGTCACGCGCTCGACATACTTTCGAAAGAAAATGGCGTGTCTAGTTAAAATTGAAATTTGGAGTCATATTGTAAATGAATGTGCATTGCAACAACTTTTCCATTTGATCTGGAATGAATAGATTTTGGTATTTTTCTCGATTCTAGGAAATTTCGTGATTATTGACTGGATTTGTATGTGACGATTCCAGATGAAATACATGAGATTTAATAAGCTATACAGAAGCCTGTTGAAATCTGCAAATGTGTTTCTGTTTCTGTCATTGAATGTTTGAAATCATAATGTGGGAACAATACGAAGTCTTTCAGTTGTAATTATCAAAAAGACGCTATGGAATGTAATGCTTATTTCATTTTGAGTGCAATAAGGAGGATGCAATTGCACTTATCATCGAAATTACAGCACAAATTCGAAATGTGTAATCCAGATTGAAAACCTATGTCATGGTTCATGTAGTTCGGATTTGCAGAATTAAGAAAATACATTTTGAGGAAATTCAAGATGTAAAACTGTAAGTATATTTTATTTTGCCATTCTTTTCACCAGCTAAAGAAGAGCGTATATGACTTGTCACTTGTATGCTATTTGTAAGGACATTATCTTGCGTCTGTTATATAATGTAGCTAGCCTAAATCCGTAACATTGTATCAACGCGGAATGTGCCAAAGCAGCTGGTATGTGGCAGTCCACGAAACATCTGTTTTAGTTCATTCAGAAACAAATTTAAACAACCACAACGTAAAGAGTCTCTTACGCGAGTGTACATGATTTATGTACAAAATCAAATGTGCTGGCGTCTGCGTCCATTGTTTGTTTACAATAGAAAGTAGTTCCTTTATGCACGTGAATGCTATATGTGTATTGTCGCGCGAGTTCAGTATCGGGTAATAATGAACGATTCTGACAATGTAAAGTTAACGGGAAAAGAAATGAGCATATATAATGAAAAGGTTACTGCATTTATATTGGAAATATAAACTCGTTTTGTGCAGTATTTCCATCCGAAAACTCGCATATATTTTCCCATACAAATGCAGTAACTTATACGTCTTTCATTATCATGATTAGAATAAAGAGAACTGAGTAGTAAAAGTAGGATCATTGTTGACAATACCTCTGGATTGAAAATATCAGGACCTTATAAGGAAAAACGAGTGGTCTAAAGCGATCACGGTTATTGATCACTGCCATCTTAACTCTGCCTGTTTGGGTTCGAGTCTCGGGATAGGCCAATCTAAGTACATGTGAAAACTTGCCAGTAGCTTATCATGGGTCTTTGGTGCTTTTCGGGGTACTGTGTTTCTTATTCCACCAGTTATACTGGTTGCTATGTATAGCTGAAAATGAAATTAAACAATAGCAGCATGATCAGTAAATGTGTTAAAGAATCCTTTCCTGATTAGCATCATTCTCAATAAATCTTTTCGGCAAGACTATGTGAACTTGAAGAGTGGGTATAAATTGAGGATCTCATTTCCGAAAAAACAATTCGATCCCAAAAAGAAGTGGAGTAATCACCACCTCATCTCCTGCCAAGTTATTTGCCCAGCAATAGTGAAAACCTTCAACAGGTGAAGAATTTACCGCTCTGATAGTTACGCTTCTAAGCTTCAATCTGCGAAATGAACACAATGGAGAGGACTATTAACGAGGCCTCACTCGTTTCATCAATAGGAACACCTTATCTAGAAGACTTCTCAAACAAAAGCAGTTCAATATGATAATACATAACTCTGCGAATATTTTAATAAGGACAGGCTTGGCAGAATAAACAATTAGTGATATATAACGTTTCGACATGAATGGTTTATAATTCTCCATAATAAACTCAGACTCGAATGTATTGCTTTCGATAACTGACTGTGACCTTGACCTCTTTTAAATAAACTTTTATGGAAAAGAATGTAATTGTTTGCTCATGTTTCAGTATTTATCAATCAGAAATTAATGTTCCCTTTCTTCTCACAGTATGTGCACATAGTATGATAAGGATTTCATGAGCACTCTGATCAGAAGTTTGATTTTTTTAAGTTTTGTTGTCAGCGGAAGACTTATTGACAAATGATTGTTTTAAGTCAGAGGATAGTCATCAGCTATGGAAGCAGCGCCTTCCAAAGGTTCGACCTTTTGCTGATCAAAATAGGTGTTTATGGAATTCTTGAGCTACTATCTTCAATTACTATGTTGAACTACTAACTCAATTACAATGAGATGTCTGGAGTTATTGTAATTATTATTAAGGTTCTTGACTGAACACTACCTACCTTATTGTTGTTCCTTTTCCGTACAAATTTGACATACGTGTCTCCAGTTTCTTCTCTACAGTTCCTAAGCAGGTGTAGATACGCCTCGGGTGCCAACTCGTGACCCATCAAAATATATTTCAGTCGTTTCAGACCCTGATTCTATTCTGCTGTAAGAGTGGAACATGTTCTTATTTACCCTTTGTTTATTAAAAAAGACAAGACATTGCTACCTCTGTCGGTGCAAACTAGGTCTGAATGACAGGAATTGGTCTTTGAGTAGTGTTTTTGTTATATAAAAATAATGTAATATTCTCGATGTTACATGTGTATTTTCAACTATTTGAAAAGATATCACATTTAGTGTTGTTTGCATAGCCTTTTACATTTATTGCATCTATGACATGCTGATCTTGATTCGCAACAATCTTTATATTGATGTAAAAATTTCATTGCGTGTAAAATACATTTGGTGAGAGTTCCGATATCTGAGAAGCTATAATAAATTATGCTCAAATGATATCTAACCTTTATACTAAATGCTCTAATTAAACTCCACTTTAATAATATATTGCTAGCTTGTTTTAACTTGTAAGGTAGATTGTGAAAATATGTTTTGCTGTTGCAACTGAGTAGGTCACTTACAGCTTCCCCACTGCACATCGTGCAGCCTTTGTCCTATCCGACACATCACCAACTAGGATAGCTGTAGGTCACACCAATAACACAGTTCTCCGCCTCAGATTATTCACTAAATTCTCCAGGGATGAAATCATAAAGTGTATTGAATCGGTAAAAGCTGCAATTGTCCCCGAAAAATGTCATTTCCTTTTGCATATTATTTGGGACCACGCTATGTCTGATGTCTTGGCTAATACTTGCCTTATCAAGTGGCCACGCAGGTTATGAAACACCATGTCAATTTTTTGTTGGGATAAATTTTCAACTGCAGATTACGTGCGCTGTGTACGCACCCGTACTATGACAGTGATCAGTAATTCTCTAACCAGAACTTTAAGTTTCAGAGCTAAACGGCTTTGTTATTTGTCAGTGGAAGAACTTATCAATTTGTCAGTGACAGCTTTTACACATATCTAGCAGTGAGTGGCTGTGGAAAGGTAACGAATGTGTTATCACCAGTTATAATTATGTGCGCTATTGAATCAAGGTGCTGTCGAATAAATTTTGCTACAACTTCGATCAATCTGAGGGACACATCAGACTGTCTCTGAAGCACCAGTGCTCTGCGAATTCACTCTCTGGGCACGACAAAGGACTGGCTGCTATGATTTTTTTCTCACGTCAAACCAAAATTTAACACGACCAGAATGGGATTTGTTTCGCGACTTGGACTGTGTGGTCGATATCAGACGCATTTGTGTCTTTGTTAGCAAAGCTGGATGCATTTGTGTCTGCCATTCAAATATTCAGGCATTTAAATTCTGCGTCGATGATACATGGGACTTTTATCCTTCGTTCATACTGCAGTAAATTTGACACTATGATTGATGGGCTCGAGCATGATTGTCCGCGGTCTTTTTTTTACTGATATCACCGCAATAACTGGTGAACATTTATTGTGTGTTAAATACATGCATACAACGACTGCAATTATAATTTTACATTGTGTTTCCTGTGCCGGTTAAAACGTCATTTACGACACTTTATCCTTGCTTAGTACGATATCAGTTTTGATTCTTTCATTTCACTCAGCATAAACAAATCAATATAAATGCGTTTCTGATGAAACGTTTGTAAAACATGAGGACATTAACACCTAAACCTGTCCAATTCCTTTAGTTTGGCTTTGATAACCTGAAAAGGAGACTCGATATTACCAAACGTGAGTTCACAGATGAGGCATTGATATTTCTGAGGCACGTCTTTGTGATCACTGAACGGGTATAGCGCCGACAAAAATCGCCCATTCATAGAAAGTAAACATTTTTCAGGTTGATAACACGGACCTTGGCGGGACCCAGTATGGTCTTGCTATGTAACTTGGTAAACGAAAAAGGTGATACGGTGAGAGATGGACCTCGACTTGAGCAGCAGGGAGGGTGAACAGACCACTTAAGGGAGTGGTCACCCTTGTGTTTGGACCCAAAAAAATAGTGACCCCTCATAGAGGTCAATACCACGTCTACGATTATTGTTTGTCCCAAACAGAATTGTAGACGGGCCCTCCCTGCTGCTCAATAATCCTGGGAATCTTCATCTGAATCCTGGGAATTTGTTCTATGTTTCAAGTAATATTCAAGTTCTGATGGTGGTTTTTCTATTTTTGGATTTATGTTATTTCTTTTTCTGTAATATATTATTAAACTTCTGTATCGATCTCCACCGCAATTTTTGCAAATCTGATATAATCCTCTAACGCCGTTGTTACAACCAACACAACTTCGTGGACCAGCATGCGGGTTTTTCTTTATAAGATAATTATGTTTTTTATCACATTTGTTAGTGGTTCCTTGACGCAACCACGCACAGTTGTTCATTATATTAATGATATCTTTTTAATTAAATTTAATTTTATCATCACCTCTCTCTGCTGCTATATTAATTAAAAGATTTTATCAAGACCCACACGATATCTTGTTCTTGGATCATGTAAATTTATTGTTATAAACCCATGCGGAGTAGCTTGCACTCGTGAGAAGAAATTTCTGAATTTAATTATATCCATGTCACCACCACACCAAGTTTGATGAATATTTCGCAGCGTGTGTGTGTCTACGCCATTAAACACAACTAAAATGTTGCAGTTGTCTCTGATCACTTTTGGTATTTGTGTATATCGTTGAGTAACATAGATCACATCTGTATTTTTATGTCTACCTCGGGAAAATATTCTGGCTGGATTTGATTGTTTATCTAGCATCACATCGTCGTATACAACTAAATTATTGATAAATCCGTCTAAAATATCTACGGATGGTGCTTCATTAAACTCTATAACATCATTACCTTCATCCAGTAATCTTTGAAATCTTTTAACATCGTTGATCGGTGCTACAATCCCATTTCAACCATCTCAAGTAATAATTGCGTCTTAATCATTCTGATGGAATTGGGTAGCGCAGGGTGGTGTTTAACTGGCTCTCGCTGCCGTTGAATAAATAATCTAACTACAGTCGCAAATGTCATCTCGGCAACAATGAGGGTTGTGCATTTTATTTAATATCCTATTGTATCTTTAATAGAAGATAAAAAATTCATGAGGGTGTTAAATTGCTATTCTGATTGAAATTTTTCAACTATCATCGAGGTGTCCGCGATCATCATCGAGGTGTCCGCGATCATCATCGAGGTGTCCGCGATCATGAGGGAACTTTCATAAATATTAATAAAAATGAAACTTCCTCATATCATAAATATGTTTCGGACAACAATTATTTTTCACGATGATAAATATTCTTCTAATGTTGGTATCGGTCGATTTCTTCTCGTAAGATACTCAACGAGTAATCGATATCTTGTTCCGCCGCAATCTATACACAACGGAATTTTACCACGGACGCCTTTACCACAACTAATGCATCTGTGAGGACCTCGCGAGTTATTTGATTTTCTTGATACTTTTTTATGATCACCACAAAAATCACCACGGCAGTTTTTTCCGCATAATTCCGTTGATCCTTGAAGAAGCCAAGCACATTTGTTGACCATCTTATATTTAAGATTTTATATATTTAATTGGAGATTAAAAACACAATCAATTAAAGATATGGATATTAAATATAATGAGCGAAAAAAAAAATACGAGGCAGAAATGAGCGGTAATACTATTAGTATTACAGATAAAAGTTTAAATTGTTGCCTGGAGAACGATCCTACATTTATTCCGGAAAATTTATTTGATAATGTTACTGAGGAAGACGCACGAGTTTTATGTGAGATGGATTACTTTATGTTGCGTGATTATTATGGTATATTTCCCGCCTTGTCGTTAGATCAGTGCGTTTCAACAACAACGAAAGAAGCAGCTATTCGAGCTCTTCGAAGCTTCTCCCATGAAAATTATTATCTGCCAGGAATAATTATTCAACAGTTTAAAAACTTTTATTTGTTTGCGTCTGAGGAGGATTTTGAATCCGTCGCGGATAAATTCGCCAATCAAGCGTCTGTCACGGAAATTATACCGAAATTTCGCAGTAGATATCCAATCTTCGATATTGATTCTTTTTACAAACTTTATCGAGAACATATTAATAAATTCGATAAACAGGGTATGATGAAAGAATCAGACGAAAAATTATCTACGGAAGAAATTATTGATTATTTTGCTAGATTATGTAATTGTGATCGCGATAACGTTCATTTGTTCGCGACAACGAGCGGTTATCATGTACTGTGTAAATGTCAACCTGTATCGTTTGAGCGGCAACAAGAACTAACGAAACAGGCGAAATTAGACAATCCAACATGGAAGATTGATTCTCAAGCCGGATTACACAGTATAAAGTTAGCCGGAACAAAATCCAACAAAATTAATTCGGTTTGTAAAAGATTGATATCCGGACAGATAACATCACCGCGAGATCTATTGGTCTGTCCAACTTCTATTCAACCTCGAGAATTTGAATATATCAAACCACAAGAAGAACTCGGTGAGTTTATCAATGAGATATCTCAACAAGATCTCGAAAAAATATCAACCGCGTTGACAGATGAACCAGACCAACTAATCACCGTTACCGCATCACTGAGAAATCGATTAACTGTACAGCGACGTCGGGTCATTATTGTAATATCTGCCAACGACGTCATGGATGGAATGAGATTCACGATCATCCTGAGGACAAATGTGATAATTGTTTGGTTTATATTCATGCAGATTACTTCATTGTAGTCTGCCCTAGAAGTAACGGAAAAATAACTATCCCAAACAATTATGATAAACAAATACGAGAATATTTCGCAGGAACACCAAATAACGCAATTGATGCTGTTGTACAATCTGTCGGGGTAAACCAGCGTAATCCGGATTATATAAAATATTTAATGATGTCGAAATACAGAAAACGAACCCATCCTGGAGCATTCGCTGATAAAACTCCAACATACACGTACACGAGTAAACCTCTACATGAAGCCGGACCAGGTTGTAAAGGTTTCGGTGGTGATTATTTAGATGGTTCTGCATGTGGTATGGGAAAATCTGTCGCGGCGATATCATCTATAAACACAGATCAATCTGTGTTGTATTTGTCATATCGAAAGACATTTACTCAGAAAATCAAATCCGATTATAATTTTGAATCCTATCAGGATATTACAGGCGATATTATCATCACTAAATCCAGAAAGGTCATCGTGCAGTGGGAATCACTGTTACGTGTTCGAGGAGTACCAGATGTTATCATCGTTGATGAGTTACATGGATTAATGCGACAGTGTTTCTCAACAAACGACCGACATATATTCGAGAAGTTTGCTGGGTTAATCACAATGGTACCGCGCGTTATAGTAGCTGATGCCGACGCGAACAACGATGATCTCGTACTATTTCGTGATAAACTATCGCGGTCTGAGATGAAATTCGTCATAAATGATTACCAACCAGATTATGGGAAGAAATTTATTGTTCAAAATACCCACAAGAACAATTATATCAAACTACTGGAACATTTATCAGGCGGAAAACGAGCTGTAATATTCACACATAACAAAATTAATGGTGTTTATTCCGTAGAAGGACTAGCTAAACAACTACAACATCTTAAGTATCGCGTTAAATATTATCATGCGGATACAGATACCAAAGAAAAGTTGAAAGATTTCTCCGACATAACTAACGCGCTCAATGACGTTGATGTTGTAATATTTAACCACACATTAGAAGCAGGTGTCAGTATCATCGATGATAGATTTAAGACGCTATTCGTGTTTTCTTCTGAAATAGGATCCGTAGAAGCAACTAAGCAAGCCATCCACAGGTTTAGATGCGTAGATGAAGTTCATTATTCAACAATAACACGGCCAAGTAGAAATCTACCTCTGACTCGCGAGGATATTATTGCAACTATTATAAATAACGAAAAGAACCTCACTGAGAAAGAAAAATCGTTTAGAATGCCGAATCCGGGTGAGATAAACACCCCATACGGATACGCGTTTATCAGTAACATTATCGACGAGAACAACTCGAAATGTTATTTTGCACCGCGGTTGACTGAACTAATGAAAAGGACCGGATATGAGATAATTCAACCGCAACCGGACGAGTATGATATCTGGCTGGGGAAAAAAAAGCTGAAAAAGGCTACTGGAGAAGATATCGATAATGATCCAACCGTAGATGAGTTTCTTAAGACGTCGATCGGTGCCAGGATAAAATATTCCGAGAATGATACCAGCGAGGGTGACATTGATCTCGTTACCGATAATCGCGCGGAGAATATCAGTGAAAATAACCCCGATGAAGATAAATTACCAAAATATTACAAATACAACTCGAATGAGAACCTAGAACCGTATCAGAAGAAATTAAAATATCTGAATTATTTATTCCAATGCGATTGTAGCAAATTTGACGCAGACAAAATTGAATATCTTTATAAGAAATCCGCACATCTGAAACGAGCACAACAAGTAATTGTGAATAAATTTAACAACGGTGACATCACAGAAATATTTAGATCTGATAGACTATCACAACGAGAAAAACTAACAATAATCCGCGACGTCCTTGAAATGTTTTCGTTGCCTGACATTGTTCCTGACAATTTATCGATTACGTCTGTGAAGGTACATCGAGGAAAACTTATATCAGACATCGAGGCGGCAATGGCCAATCCAGATCACGTGGAAAAGTATAATAAATTTATCAAGCATTTCTCGACAATATTTCCTGAAGCACGTAGATTAAAAACAACGATGATAGAAGCAAAAAACATAATCGAAAAAATTAAATTAATTTATAAGGGATTCGGTGCGGAGATGAAACCTAATAACATAATAAACGCTGCTAGAGGTGATTATACGCTATATTATCCCAATTGGCCAGAATCAGATTTTATCAACAATAATATGTGGAAAAATACAAACATGAATGATATTGGTTATTTTGGTGGTGGAGATGTTAAAATTATTGATGAACATACGAGATTATTAAAATATCATGTTTGGATCGTTAATAGATGGTTTACCAAGTACGATACATCGAATCATTGATTCAAAGACATTTATTGCGGGTGTTGAAAAGTGTACAAAAACATATATATATATAGGAAATGTACACTTTTCAACAATCACATAATGATGGTCGAAAGAAACCTACAAAAAATAAAATCGGGCTGTAATCATCGATGATCATACCAGATGGTTGAAGTACCACATTTGGATCATAAATAAATGGTTTGAAGAGCATGTGATGACTGCAGAAACTTCCAGAAACAACATTATTAGGTAAAAGGAAGATTCTGCAGCTGCAATGATAATGTGATTGTTGAAAAGTGTACATTTCCTATATATATATGTTTTTGTACACTTTTCAACACCCTAATGATAATCAAGAATATCTGTCCAAGGGTCTTCGTCTCACATTTTGACAAACATGTTAAATGGTGTTGATCGGCCGATGGAAACATAACCACTGACCTGATGGAAATTATTGTTTCTAGAAGATTCAACATCCATCAGACCACTGAACCGAGATGAACTAGCACGAAGACGTTACGTATCAGAAAAATAATTATTATTTTTTTCTCACACTGAACTCCAGAAATGTGGGACTTCAATCACAATTAAACATCTTCGATGACGTCATCGGACCCTTGAGCCATCTGAAATGACCTTTTCACGGTCATGGTTGAACTCCCATAAATATTATATAATATTATTAATATGGGACTTCAACCATCAAATATCAGAACCTACCAGCGTGCGTGTCAAATTTGAAACAAATAACAAATAGCGATGATCTACGTATATTATTACGGTGCTGTGATGAAATATCCTAATTATTTCAGTGCGATGATTGATCTGGATTTAACGATTGATGACATTCTTGGCAAAACACCTAATTAAGTCGACGTGCGAATCAGACATTGTGTGATTCAACGGCCGATTTGACACTATTATGTGATTCAGATTATACTGAAATATTATCATATGATCTGACATTATTATGTGATTCAACATTATCATGTGATTCAGACTTCACTGAAACATTATTATGTGATCTGACATTATTATGTTATTCAACATTATTATGTGATTCAGACTTCACTGAAACATTATTATGTGATCTGACATTATTATGTGATTCAACATTATTATGTGATTCAGACTTCACTGAAACAGTATTATGTGATCTGACATTATTATGTTATTCAACATTATTATGTGATTCAGACTTTACTGAAACATTATTATGTGATCTGACATTATTATGTGATTCAACATTATTATGTGATTCAACATTATTATGTGATTCAGACTTTACTGAAACATTATTATGTGATTCAGACTTTACTGAACAGACTTTACTGAAACATTATCATGTGATTGAACATTATTATGTGATTCAACGACCGATTCAACATTATTATGTGATTTATACTCATTGTGTGATTCAACGGCCGATTCAACATTATTATGTGATTTATACTCATTGTGTGATTCAACGGCCGATATCTTTGTTGAAAAGTGTACAAAAACATATATATATAGGACATGTACACTTTTCAACAATCACATAATGATGGTCGAAATATCTATCAAAGGGTCTTTTTTCGCCTCACATTTTGACAAACTGTCCGTTGGATCCCCGTCAGCGTTATTTAGTGAAATTAAATCTATATAATATGCTCAGGAAAAGGCCAGTTGATACATCTAATGATCGATTTGTTAAAAACAAACCTGTTACTGCTAAAATATCTTATAGAGTATTACCAGGCGGTATTACTGCATTATGTATTTCCGATGGACGTTGCGCTGGTTTTTCACAAAAATCTACAGTACGGCCGCTAAACCGTAATGAGCTAGCGCGAATACATCTCAAGGATAAATATCATGCGAGAAAACAATCTTCACCGACAAACGCCCGGAATAATCGACCTAAAATTATATCGTTATAAATTTTATCAACTACAGGGGAGAAATTAAACCCATTTAACCGCGCGTTATATTCACGAGTCATCTCATCCAATTTTTTCTGTTGCTCAGATTTTACTGTGTTATTCAGACTTCATTATGTGATTTTACCGAACAGACTTCATTGAAACATTATTATGTGTGATTCAGATCATTATTATGTGGTTTTACCGAACAGACTTGATTGAAACATTATTATGTGTGATTCAGATCATTATTATGTGGTTTTACCGAACAGACTTCATTGAAACATTATTATGTGTGATTCAGATCATTATTATGTGATTTTACCGAACAGACTTTACTGTGTTATTGTCGATAAATGCCCGGAATAATCAATTTCGGTTTGACATATTCGAATCGACCAAGAATTTTATCAACGACGATGTCATTGTGAATCTTACCAACTGCGGCAGAATTAAAATTATTCAACCGCGCATTATATTCTCGCTCCATCATGCTGAGTTGTTCTTGATGCGTGGCTATCGCGATTATACTCGTCGAGATGTTTATTCATGTCATCGTTGGATTTGTTATTCAGCTTTACAATTACTTGTTGCAGTTGATTATTATTCTTGTATCTTTCTAGTTGTTCTTTTTCATCAACCAACGATTTTTGTGTGGATATTAATTTTTTGATCTTTTCAACATTTTCATGTTTGACATTATAATGGTTGACATTATTATGTGATTCAAATTAGCCGTTCAGTCCAAACCTAATAATGTCAAATCAGCCGTTTTATCAACGACGATGTCATTGTGAATCTTATCAACAATCACATTATCATTGCAGCTGCAGAATCTTCCTTTTACCTAATAATGTTGTTTCTGGAAGTTTCTGCAGTCATCACATGCTCTTCAAACCATTTATTTATGATCCAAATGTGGTACTTCAACCATCTGGTATGATCATCGATGATTACAGCCCGATTTTATTTTTTGTAGGTTTCTTTCGACCATCATTATGTGATTGTTGAAAAGTGTACATTTCCTATATATATATATATATGTTTTTGTACACTTTTCAACACCCGCAATAAATGTCTTTGAATCAATGATTCGATGTATCGTACTGGGTAAACCATCTATTAACGATCCAAACATGATATTTTAATAATCTCGTATGTTCATCAATAATTTTAACATCTCCACCACCAAAATAACCAATATCATTCATGTTTGTATTTTTCCACATATTATTGTTGATAAAATCTGATTCTGGCCAGTTGGGATAATATAGCGTATAATCACCTCTAGCAGCGTTTATTATGTTATTAGGTTTCATCTCCGCACCGAATCCCTTATAAATTAATTTAATTTTTTCGATTATGTTTTTTGCTTCTATCATCGTTGTTTTTAATCTACGTGCTTCAGGAAATATTGTCGAGAAATGCTTGATAAATTTATTATACTTTTCCACGTGATCTGGATTGGCCATTGCCGCCTCGATGTCTGATATAAGTTTTCCTCGATGTACCTTCACAGACGTAATCGATAAATTGTCAGGAACAATGTCAGGCAACGAAAACATTTCAAGGACGTCGCGGATTATTGTTAGTTTTTCTCGTTGTGATAGTCTATCAGATCTAAATATTTCTGTGATGTCACCGTTGTTAAATTTATTCACAATTACTTGTTGTGCTCGTTTCAGATGTGCGGATTTCTTATAAAGATATTCAATTTTGTCTGCGTCAAATTTGCTACAATCGCATTGGAATAAATAATTCAGATATTTTAATTTCTTCTGATACGGTTCTAGGTTCTCATTCGAGTTGTATTTGTAATATTTTGGTAATTTATCTTCATCGGGGTTATTTTCACTGATATTCTCCGCGCGATTATCGGTAACGAGATCAATGTCACCCTCGCTGGTATCATTCTCGGAATATTTTATCCTGGCACCGATCGACGTCTTAAGAAACTCATCTACGGTTGGATCATTATCGATATCTTCTCCAGTAGCCTTTTTCAGCTTTTTTTTCCCCAGCCAGATATCATACTCGTCCGGTTGCGGTTGAATTATCTCATATCCGGTCCTTTTCATTAGTTCAGTCAACCGCGGTGCAAAATAACATTTCGAGTTGTTCTCGTCGATAATGTTACTGATAAACGCGTATCCGTATGGGGTGTTTATCTCACCCGGATTCGGCATTCTAAACGATTTTTCTTTCTCAGTGAGGTTCTTTTCGTTATTTATAATAGTTGCAATAATATCCTCGCGAGTCAGAGGTAGATTTCTACTTGGCCGTGTTATTGTTGAATAATGAACTTCATCTACGCATCTAAACCTGTGGATGGCTTGCTTAGTTGCTTCTACGGATCCTATTTCAGAAGAAAACACGAATAGCGTCTTAAATCTATCATCGATGATACTGACACCTGCTTCTAATGTGTGGTTAAATATTACAACATCAACGTCATTGAGCGCGTTAGTTATGTCGGAGAAATCTTTCAACTTTTCTTTGGTATCTGTATCCGCATGATAATATTTAACGCGATACTTAAGATGTTGTAGTTGTTTAGCTAGTCCTTCTACGGAATAAACACCATTAATTTTGTTATGTGTGAATATTACAGCTCGTTTTCCGCCTGATAAATGTTCCAGTAGTTTGATATAATTGTTCTTGTGGGTATTTTGAACAATAAATTTCTTCCCATAATCTGGTTGGTAATCATTTATGACGAATTTCATCTCAGACCGCGATAGTTTATCACGAAATAGTACGAGATCATCGTTGTTCGCGTCGGCATCAGCTACTATAACGCGCGGTACCATTGTGATTAACCCAGCAAACTTCTCGAATATATGTCGGTCGTTTGTTGAGAAACACTGTCGCATTAATCCATGTAACTCATCAACGATGATAACATCTGGTACTCCTCGAACACGTAACAGTGATTCCCACTGCACGATGACCTTTCTGGATTTAGTGATGATAATATCGCCTGTAATATCCTGATAGGATTCAAAATTATAATCGGATTTGATTTTCTGAGTAAATGTCTTTCGATATGACAAATACAACACAGATTGATCTGTGTTTATAGATGATATCGCCGCGACAGATTTTCCCATACCACATGCAGAACCATCTAAATAATCACCACCGAAACCTTTACAACCTGGTCCGGCTTCATGTAGAGGTTTACTCGTGTACGTGTATGTTGGAGTTTTATCAGCGAATGCTCCAGGATGGGTTCGTTTTCTGTATTTCGACATCATTAAATATTTTATATAATCCGGATTACGCTGGTTTACCCCGACAGATTGTACAACAGCATCAATTGCGTTATTTGGTGTTCCTGCGAAATATTCTCGTATTTGTTTATCATAATTGTTTGGGATAGTTATTTTTCCGTTACTTCTAGGGCAGACTACAATGAAGCAATCTGCATGAATATAAACCAAACAATTATCACATTTGTCCTCAGGATGATCGTGAATCTCATTCCATCCATGACGTCGTTGGCAGATATTACAATAATGACCCGACGTCGCTGTACAGTTAATCGATTTCTCAGTGATGCGGTAACGGTGATTAGTTGGTCTGGTTCATCTGTCAACGCGGTTGATATTTTTTCGAGATCTTGTTGAGATATCTCATTGATAAACTCACCGAGTTCTTCTTGTGGTTTGATATATTCAAATTCTCGAGGTTGAATAGAAGTTGGACAGACCAATAGATCTCGCGGTGATGTTATCTGTCCGGATATCAATCTTTTACAAACCGAATTAATTTTGTTGGATTTTGTTCCGGCTAACTTTATACTGTGTAATCCGGCTTGAGAATCAATCTTCCATGTTGGATTGTCTAATTTCGCCTGTTTCGTTAGTTCTTGTTGCCGCTCAAACGATACAGGTTGACATTTACACAGTACATGATAACCGCTCGTTGTCGCGAACAAATGAACGTTATCGCGATCACAATTACATAATCTAGCAAAATAATCAATAATTTCTTCCGTAGATAATTTTTCGTCTGATTCTTTCATCATACCCTGTTTATCGAATTTATTAATATGTTCTCGATAAAGTTTGTAAAAAGAATCAATATCGAAGATTGGATATCTACTGCGAAATTTCGGTATAATTTCCGTGACAGACGCTTGATTGGCGAATTTATCCGCGACGGATTCAAAATCCTCCTCAGACGCAAACAAATAAAAGTTTTTAAACTGTTGAATAATTATTCCTGGCAGATAATAATTTTCATGGGAGAAGCTTCGAAGAGCTCGAATAGCTGCTTCTTTCGTTGTTGTTGAAACGCACTGATCTAACGACAAGGCGGGAAATATACCATAATAATCACGCAACATAAAGTAATCCATCTCACATAAAACTCGTGCGTCTTCCTCAGTAACATTATCAAATAAATTTTCCGGAATAAATGTAGGATCGTTCTCCAGGCAACAATTTAAACTTTTATCTGTAATACTAATAGTATTACCGCTCATTTCTGCCTCGTATTTTTTTTTTCGCTCATTATATTTAATATCCATATCTTTAATTGATTGTGTTTTTAATCTCCAATTAAATATATAAAATCTTAAATATAAGATGGTCAACAAATGTGCTTGGCTTCTTCAAGGATCAACGGAATTATGCGGAAAAAACTGCCGTGGTGATTTTTGTGGTGATCATAAAAAAGTATCAAGAAAATCAAATAACTCGCGAGGTCCTCACAGATGCATTAGTTGTGGTAAAGGCGTCCGTGGTAAAATTCCGTTGTGTATAGATTGCGGCGGAACAAGATATCGATTACTCGTTGAGTATCTTACGAGAAGAAATCGACCGATACCAACATTAGAAGAATATTTATCATCGTGAAAAATAATTGTTGTCCGAAACATATTTATGATATGAGGAAGTTTCATTTTTATTAATATTTATGAAAGTTCCCTCATGATCGCGGACACCTCGATGATGATCGCGGACACCTCGATGATAGTTGAAAAATTTCAATCAGAATAGCAATTTAACACCCTCATGAATTTTTTATCATCTATTAAAGATACAATAGGATATTAAATAAAATGCACAACCCTCATTGTTGCCGAGATGACATTTGCGACTGTAGTTAGATTATTTATTCAACGGCAGCGAGAGCCAGTTAAACACCACCCTGCGCTACCCAATTCCATCAGAATGATTAAGACGCAATTATTACTTGAGATGGTTGAAATGGGATTGTAGCACCGATCAACGATGTTAAAAGATTTCAAAGATTACTGGATGAAGGTAATGATGTTATAGAGTTTAATGAAGCACCATCCGTAGATATTTTAGACGGATTTATCAATAATTTAGTTGTATACGACGATGTGATGCTAGATAAACAATCAAATCCAGCCAGAATATTTTCCCGAGGTAGACATAAAAATACAGATGTGATCTATGTTACTCAACGATATACACAAATACCAAAAGTGATCAGAGACAACTGCAACATTTTAGTTGTGTTTAATGGCGTAGACACACACACGCTGCGAAATATTCATCAAACTTGGTGTGGTGGTGACATGGATATAATTAAATTCAGAAATTTCTTCTCACGAGTGCAAGCTACTCCGCATGGGTTTATAACAATAAATTTACATGATCCAAGAACAAGATATCGTGTGGGTCTTGATAAAATCTTTTAATTAATATAGCAGCAGAGAGGGGTGATGATAAAATTAAATTTAATTAAAAAGATATCATTAATATAATGAACAACTGTGCGTGGTTGCGTCAAGGAACCACTAACAAATGTGATAAAAAACATAATTATCTTATAAAGAAAAACCCGCATGCTGGTCCACGAAGTTGTGTTGGTTGTAACAACGGCGTTAGAGGATTATATCAGATTTGCAAAAATTGCGGTGGAGATCGATACAGAAGTTTAATAATATATTACAGAAAAAGAAATAACATAAATCCAAAAATAGAAAAACCACCATCAGAACTTGAATATTACTTGAAACATAGAACAAATTCCCAGGATTCAGATGAAGATTCCCAGGATTATTGAGCAGCAGGGAGGGCCCGTCTACAATTCTGTTTGGGACAAACAATAATCGTAGACGTGGTATTGACCTCTATGAGGGGTCACTATTTTTTTGGGTCCAAACACAAGGGTGACCACTCCCTTAAGTGGTCTGTTCACCCTCCCTGCTGCTACTTGTGCATATATTTTGAGAGTCCATTGGTGTACTCCTTTTTTGGTGTATTTCATCAGCATTTGGATAATCTTTTCAATTTTTCTGCAAATATCTTCCCTGATGGCGCTGCTGTCTTTTCTAGGACAACGCGAGCACCACTGTAAATCCACGAAGTACTTGTTTAAATATATATATATAACATCCCTACTATTTGCCAATAGTTGTCTATCGTCTTTGCCAAATGTGAACGAGGGTGAAATAATGGTCTAGTGATTTTCCAACCTACCACAATGTTTCTGAAATTTGAATTGAGTCACCTGTGGCTGCTGTGTTTTTGCGCGAACATACTCAGCTGCTTGAGTAACGATAGCAACGTTTAGACGACAATGACGTTTTTGTTGCAATTTCTCTAGTTTGGTAAGGATGGCGTTCGATGCAGACGCGCAGTCTGTCTGTCCCTAACGCAAAGCATGACGTTTTCCATGTCGTATACTCAGACTGGAGTTACTGTTACAACTTAAAAGATTCATCAATATTCAAATTTATAAAATATAGGCAGTAATTCAATGCTATACATTTTCAATATTGTTAAGACTCGCTTTTTTGGTTTTAAGAAATCAAGTCACGATAGGTGAAAGTGTGTGCTATAGCCGCTTCGAGTAATGACGCATTACCATAGATAGTAGCGAGGAGACTATGGGCATTTCACAGTATCTACTATCTAGAATTACAAGTTAGTTGAGGTTTGCAATAGTATTTTGGAAAGAATGTTCAACACATAGTTCTCTGATGATGCTGTTGTTCAAAGTGACACCAAACATGACTGACCGGAAGAGGCCAAATACTTGGCCGCTGAAACCATGTCTTGAAATGTTTAACAAATCCCGATAAAGTAAAAAAGACTGTAAATCCTATCCACATTCAAGAATTGATTAGAAATCTGGTGATAAAACTAAAAGTCATTGGCATCGTAAAGGAAGGTGCACACGGACGTATCAGAGACAATAGCTCCTGTTTTGGCTATGATCATTAGAAAAATTACATCTTGTTACCATGGTGATGCGACTGTTTCATCAATGAGTGCAGGCAGGAAACTAGATTACATTTTAAATTCTTGCTAATTTTAAAGGGAAAAAAAGAAAGTAAAGGAACAATATGGTTTAAAATAGTCATGTTAAAATATCCAAATCATTATTAAAAACACTCGTCTATATGTAAACAAAGAGAATCAAACTTCATTTTTTTTTAACATATGCTTTTAAATTATCGCCTTAAAGCTCAATGCATAAATGATAACTCGTAATGGCAATATTAAATGAAAGAGTTTGAGACTATTTTAAATTAATGTACTTTCTTTCTAAAATTAACTACATGAAATTATTGTCTGTACAAAATACCTTGAATTTGCTTGAGACCAGAATATGTGTGCGTGTGTTTAGCAAGGAGGGTGTAAGTAAAAGGGTCACCTATTCATTCAGAACCTATCTTCCATTTTAGAAGTAAGGAAAACTTGCTAGTGACAGCGGTTTAAATCCAGTCATAAGTTCCATATACAATTTTTGAAACATTCAAAGCTAAAGAGTAGTAACGCGAGTGCAATGTTTAGGCAACGGTTTGTACACCAACAAGGGGGTGGGTTGCCTTATTTCATTTATTTTTTTGTAAGTGTGCATTGAAAGTTCAAAAGGATGTGAATAAATGTAATAAGAACAAAACCATGTAAATGTTTTGTTCTAAGTCGGAGGAAATAACTCGACAAGGCGGATGAATATATGTATCGCCCTGACGACACTAAAGTAGTTCTACAATCATGTCAAACTCTTTTTTGTTACGTTTACATGAATAAATATGTTATCCAGTAACAAGTATATTTAGTCGTCTACCTGACTTAGGTCACAATTGGCAGTTTCTAAAAATAACTTTTTTTTACCTCCTAGAAAATTTCATTCTAGAAGATTCCAAATGATAAAATCTTAGTCATAATTAGGTCTGTTACTAAAATTATAATAAAGAACATGGAAAATCCTGTAGTTACGAGTTTGCGATCTCGTAATTACGACTTAAATATCTAACAATAACAACATAGATCCTCGGAATTACAAGATGCTCATATAGACTTTAAAGCAAGTCATAATGCTGACGAAAATACACTAAATTACGAACCTATCTGTCTTTGGTCTTGTTATCATTCTACTCTAAGAATATTTTTTCTTCTCATTTCGGACGGATCGTGCACCTAGAAGTGTTATAAAAGTTTTCACTCTATGGTATAATTAAATATTATTGTTATCAATATGACTTCGCTTTCAGTGCCTGTATCATATTTTATTTAGTAGTGACAGTAGGCCAGAACATTAATCCCAGCATTCTGGATATCTGAAACTAGAGACTGTCCACAGGTTCGGTTCTGTTGTTTATTTTCGCATGGCCAACTGAGACTGGACCAGTTTATGCCATTTGGTACGGTACAGATGTTCAATTAATTAAAATCTTGTATCCCTAACAAGTACTAAAAACGAGCAGCCAGCTATGTAGTTGGCCTTGGTACTGTAAGCAACACTTGTTTTAGTTTTTGTGAAGCTTTTAGCTTTATATTACATAAAGTAGCAGGAGTCTTACTGGTATATTTGTGTCATTTGAACCCGACTGTAACATTTTGGTGGCAGCAGTATTAATAATTCTGTGTGAATTATTTGGAATTGTTCAATACGTTGGGCCTGTATTCTACAATTCTGGAAGCTGTGGACTGCTAAGTGCAAAGGATTCCAGTACTTCTGTGAGGATTGTTTGGAAAAGTTCTTTACGTTTGAATTGTATTAGACATTTTTTAAAGCCGTGAATTCAGCGAATCTGTGTTTGATATTAGCAGTGACCGATTGTACTGTGTGTATAACGTACAGTTCTTGATTGCTAAGTTTAAGGGTTTATCACAGTAAGGAGTGTACACGTATAAGCCCAGAAATTCGTAGATAGAAAAACTAGTAAAGTGGCTATTAATACAGTGATAGAACTTACAGTTCTTACAAAAAGTGTGTCATTATGTCGGTTGCTGATGACGTCGAAATAGAGGGAGCAAAGTTTGTCTCAGGAAGAGCTTGAAGGAAAGTGGCAGTACAGAAATTGATGGAGTGTACAGATACTGAGATTTTGGAGTATGAAGAATAAATTAACCTTGGGCATCCATGCCCGGAAACAAAGCAAAAACATAGTACAAAGAAGAACGACAGAGAATTGGAGTCCAGACAAAAAGAGCATGAATGGGAAATGCAATTCAAAAGGTAAGATTAGAAAAGGCGAAATAAAAGATTATAAATGAAGCGTTTGGAAATTAAGCTAGAAAGAGTATAACATCAAGAAAACGCGACGGAAAAACATCATCAATGCCATTTAGAATAAAGCTTCAGACATATGACCATGAGCGAGAAGATATCGTGGCTTTCTTAGCAGAGTTTGAATCAATTACAAAACAGGCTAAGTAGCCTGAATAGTTAAGAGGACTGCAGCTAAGAACTCTTTTGACAGATGAAGCTAAATATGTTGCAACTCACGCTTGTGGCGATTAACAGGAACTCAGGAAAGAACTGATTGATCGCTTTAGAAAGAGACCGCATGAACATTTCACTGCGTTGGTTAGCATGAAGAAGGAACGCATCGAAACGTATCGTGGTTTGATGGCCAGGATTGATCAACACTGCCTGCAGAATATTATATTCCACCAATGTACAAGAGCAAGGGCAGAATAATAAGTTTCGTCAAATATAAATGTGATTACTAACAAAACGAATACAAGAGATACTATCGTGCTCAGTACACTTCAAAGCCGCTGAGAAACCTACTGGAATAGATCAGGATTTCTGGATTTTTCTAACTTCCATGTGTCTTGATTTTCGAATCATAAAGGAATTTATGCGGATATACCAGTTTATTGGATTTCCACTATTCTGCACCACCATTACACCATTTGACTGATGGAATGCAAGACATTTTTTACAGAATTTAACAGTACTGACTTTAAGCCTAATGTATTTTATTAGTAACGTAAGCTTTAAACAAGATTTGTCATTTTACTGATATACCAAGCCAGCAAAATAATTGTGAAGAAATATTGTATTGTAAACATAGTGTCCTCTTAAGAAGGTAGGTGTTATCATAATGTTTGCACTCTCAGTGCATGTTCTCTTGTTATCTTCCTATCGCTAACGGAGCCTAGGCCAGTTCATGTACTTGGCTAAAGTAGAAAAGTTATGTTCATTAAGATACCTTGTCCATCTAACCCTCACTAAACAAGGGCAAAGGGGGATATCAGGCAGTTATGCAGCTGGCATTGGTACTGTTAGCAACACTGGTTTTAGTTTTTGTGAAGCTTCTAACCTTATTTAGCATAAAGTTGTAGGACCCTTACTTGGTGTTAGCGTGTTCTTTGAACCCGAAATTTAACAATTATTAAGTAGTTGAATAGTCTGTAAACTGCAAGGAAACACTCAACACTAAATTTTCTTTCTTATTCGAATTATTATTATTAGTAGTAGTAGTGGTGGTATGAACAGTAAGAGTAGTAATAACGGAATACAAGTTTATGAAAATTGCTTTGCTTTCTAGTGACGTTGTATTTTATTACAAATCTAAAGAATGACCTTGACCGTCTCGTGGTTTGACTTGATATCGTTATGGATGAATAAATGCAAAACCTCAACCGAAATCACACTCAGTTTTGAAATGAAATCTTTTAGCTAGATTGTGTTTTAAAGTTTGTGCGTAGGTTTGTATTTCTAGAAGAAACACAATAAATAATTTCAGTGGTAGCATCCTACTCCAGGGTATCTGTTTGCCTTAAGATTTATTATTATCACATGGTAGGTATAGTTTTCCTATAGTATGTGCAGTTTCATGTTTTTGATATTCTCACACGTTAAAATATCACTTTATGTAATTCTGATTGGTCCAAATAAGCCCATGTAATTATTGTACAGTATCATCTTTATTTATTGGCTGGGATCGTGGGAAAACACTTTTAACTCCGCCTTCTGGAATGTTTGGTTTTTAATGAACATTTGTGGCGGCCATTTTTGAACTCGACTCGCGAAATGAAATTGAGAAAAAATTACCTCGGCTGTCTGAATATGGATATGTTACCCCCAAAGGGGTTTGTTATGTCATGTATAACAATATCATGATGCGAAAAATGGCGTAAAACTACAAGACCAATAAGAAGTAAAACTAAGGGTATTGTTTATTTGATGGCGGGGTCGGGGAGGGAGCGGTATATCTGTAACATATAGAATCCATTGAATATACAAGCGTGGTCTAAATGTAAACGAAGAGAAGTAAATAAACTCACCTCTGTTCACAGAAGAATTTGGACATAAACTTGATATAACCACATCATCTTTACGCAAATCGGACTCAAAAAGAAATTTGTTTACGTCTTCTGTACAGTCTATTGTTCCAGTCAAATAATGCAAATATCTGGTCAAAAATGCATTGCAGTAAATGTGAGAATCTCTGCATCCAGTAATCCTTTTTCCACATAAAAATCGAAACAATGTAATGTTTAGGTCTGAAAGTGACATTTTAGGGTCCTCATGTACTCGAGGCCTACTGTTTCCTGCATCAAATAATGTGGCATCACATCGCATTGATCATTCTGTTTTGAAAAATGATTTTTGTCGTCATAAAATGTTCTGTTTATTCGGATGGAAGCTTTTTCTTTGATTTATAGTTTGAAAAATAGTACAATCTACTTTTACTAGTTCAACCGTTTTTGGGAGTATATTTTATGCACAACAAAAGAAAGGTCTGTCAGAATGAACGAAATTATTAGTTCTTTCTATCTAAATAATTTCCACTGAAATAAAACTGTGATAAAAATAATCTCAAACGGGTAATGATTTAATATTAAATTAATGAAATTCGTTTCATAAATTCAATATTATTTTATCGTTACACATTTGAGATCCTCTATTTATTATTATTAGTAGTAGTAGTAGTAGTAGTAGTAGTATTGTGTCAACGTAGGTTAATTATGCAGTAACGAAATTTCGCGTCCAGTGACATTGTCCTTTGGTAAGTTGATGGTAAGGCTACCTTTCCATAATTGTTTTCATATTGCTGTTGAAAATTGGGTTGAAGTTTATGAAAGTACTCATCATTTGGAACCCGAAACTACTATTTTAGCTCCGGTGAATTTAAGTTTGGACTTTTTTCAGCATCGTATCAAATTCATGAAAAAAATGAGAATTGATAGAAGGAGATTTTTGAGAAATTTTAATAAAATTTTATGTCTGTGCGTGCGTATGTGTGAACGAGGGTTCGAAGATATTTTAGAAACATATTCAGAATAGCTAGGCATTGTGACGAGGCTATTGACAAGAACTGCGTAGTTTGAAAACTGTTATCCTTCATATATCAACCCAATAAATGTTGCACAAGTTAGCTTGTCATTTTCATCAAAGATGAAAATTTGGACACATTTCCCTGTGTTTAAGTCACTGGTTGAACTATTCCTGATCCATTTGTGATTAGGTATCACGCCCTTGGCAGAAAGTCGTCAATGTAATCTCATTTTGCAATAAATCTAATACTAATTTTTCCTCAGGTGTCCAGCAGCAAAAGCGAAAGAAAAAAATAGAAAGAAAAAAACCACAACAACAAAAAACAAAATAAGCAAGCCAAAACACCCACTGAATCAACACATGTTGAGATCAATTTAACCTTAAATTTAAATAATTAACTTCATACATAGGGAAAGAAAAATTGTGTCACGTTATCAATATTAATGCAAATAATGTTTATATATGAATAATGAAAGATTTGAATCTAAACTGCAGTTCAAGAAATTAAGTGAAGATGTTTTAGAAGGTATTAATAATGATAAACGAGAATGCGATTTGCGTACCAAATGTTGTGACTCGGTTCATATTATTTTTCTCGCATTTATTGTTAAAAATAATCAAATCTGAAACCCTCTTTTAATTAGAAGTGGCCTGCAAAATATCTAAAAGATTTTATGGCTGATTTTTATGATGGATATATTTGTTAATTTACAGTACCTATAATGAAAAAGCCATTGATACTTTTAAAGTCATTATTTGCTTAACGGCAGTTATCTCGGTATAAAACTCTGTCAATTATATTTAAAACATCAAAGATGCAATATCTGGTTGTTGATTTCTCTCCGAGTCCAAAACAGGTTCTGAATTTGATGGTGTAGGCATCTCAGAAGAGATGTATACCACATATTGGCATGGAGGAATGTACCTTTTGCGAACAGACATTGCTAAATCCCATGCTGTTACGTCTGATGTGTCCCAACTGTTTTGTTCTTTAGCCAATGGGAAAGACTTAAAAACGTCGCTAAACAAATTCTGAAGTCGGTGCAGAATATTATAAATGTTCAAGTTACATTTCATTGTCATAGAATCTGTTGAATCCCTTATTGTAACCTTGCATTTTGTGAGGAGTGTAGAAATGCATAGAATACGAACTCGTAAGGTGGTGATATTGATGCTGTTTAAAGTGGTGACAAAGGTTGTGCATACTAACTAAACCTGTTACAGATGAATCGAAATTCGATTGGAAAAGTAATTAGGTCAATTGCAGGAGGAATGTATATGTTATGGAAGAGTTTGGTAAACTCAGTTAAGGCCTGCCATAAAGGCCAAACATGGTTTTATACTGAGAAGTCTTTGTACAAATATCGGGAAACTGTTAAAGGTCTCAGTAGTGGAAAACTATACTACATACACATGCTAGTATCTAAAAGTACATCTCATTAAAGAGTGGACATTTGTTCCATAGCAGAGTGACTCTGATCTCGTCTAGTGAAACATCCGTTGTTAAAGTGCTGCCAAAACTGTCACGGAAATTGATTGCTGTTGTCGCGGAATCTAGAGGAGTCAAGTGATGAAGATATTCAACCTGTTTCTGAAAAGAGATAATTGTACTAGTGCAATTGGCCTCTCGCTCCTAAAATGTATTTCACCAAAAGCACTCAAGAAAATACTTTCCAGGTAATGAGACAAATCTTGATGAAACAGAAAACATGTATTGATCCAATACTGTAATAAGCTATTGGCTGTCTAATAGATAGAAACAAAAGTACATAAAAGGTCGGATAATGGATTTGGATCCATTATGTTTGGGTATTGCAAGTGACATTACAATATTACCCAGTTCAGTCATGTCATCTAAGCATTTAGATCTTTCAATTTCTAAACCATCTTTAAAACAAGGGCATTGACAGGGCAAATTTGTATTTTAATTTATTTATAATTGCACGTAGATGTGCTTATCCATGCAAGCTTCTAATTTGTTTTATTTTATAATGGCAAGCTTCTAATTTGTTTTATTTTATGACTGTATAGCTTATATGCACTGTTATCTGTTTGTTTATATGTTTAAATTATGTTGGACACCTGCGAAGGCTGTTCACTATGTATAAATTCCAACAATGTACTGGCAACAGTAAGGTGACAGAAGCCCATATTGTAGAACACCTGTACAACATGGCTAGAAATAGTGTTTCATAGAGTTAAATTAATTATTCTCTCATGGGCAGCTTTTGTGCTACATTATCACCACATCAAGTAACAAATGTTTCAGTGTCACGCGTGGTTGAGAAGGTTATAAATGCACCGTCATATAATCTATATATTGTGAATAAAGTGCTACTCCAGTTGAATGAAGCCGCACAAGACTTTTGACAAAGAATTCGGACGTGTTCGTTAAAATAACAATCAGTGCAAAGACTTTAGTAATGACATAGAATGCATTTACTAATTTCAGCGATTTTCCGAGTACGCTGTCTCTTTGAATATGCTGGTCACATCTACCTGTTGTATATATCTGGTGTATTTTGCAGCTCGAACAGTGATATCCAAAATGGATTTTGACAAATCAATTTATAGACTTGAGTTGGTCATTACAGTGACTTTCATTTCCACACATGGTGCGGTGAAGAAAGATGACCAACAAATGGCCTGTAAAGAGTCATTAAGAAAAATGAGGATGTTTATCTTTAAAGTAGCTTTACAAATTTTAGGCATAAATGTGGACAGTGTGGCAGTTTATTGTGATGTCTAACATTGGAGAATTAAGCAGGTGACATGTAGCCGTATATCCCACCCGTTCACATTATACTGACACCAGGTATTAACCTAACACTAACCTTCTAATGCATTTGTTTAAATCTTTGGTATGACTCGGTTGTAGTGAGGTGGAGATTGCTGCCAAGGTAATGTGAACATTGAAGTACTTTGATTCAATGTCTGATAAAGATCTTTTCAAGTTGCTGTCCCCCCCCCACCCACCCAAGACGTTTATCATTGCAACGATGGAGAGACTTTGATATTCAGATATCTGCCAGGTCTCAATTCCTCCACTATTCTTTGCCTGACACAGGACAAATTATGCCAGATATCTTGATGATATCTGAGACACTCATCAAACCTGGTGGAAATGAATTCATGAAAGCAAATTATGTTGTCCAACTGGATGTCTTGTTAGACTATACTCTTGAAACATCATAGAACAAGTGCTTGAACGGAACAGTAGGAATTATTGGCCTCATGACGAAGGCACTATCTCTGATTAGATTGTTTCTGCCACTGCTAGTCACAGGTCTGTATATATCTCATATGACTACCTGCATTGGTTGTGATAAAGATAATAATTTTCTTCAGCATCGCTCAGCTCAAAAGGCTTCAAAATTACACGGAATAGTAATGCAAGCAAACAGAAACATTTCAATTATGCCCCTTTTACCTCAAGGATGACTCATTTAAATGTTAGTTGTAGTTTACTATATTGTGCAAATAGCATTGTCACGAATAGTCAGCTAAACCGTCAAACATCTACATGGGATGTGTATACCCTTATAACCTAGTTTTTATTTCCTTTTTGCAGCTGCAGTAATTATAACAATTAAAATGACATTTCACTAAAATACGAGTATCTATCTTGTGATGTTGTCCTGGTCGGGCCCATCAACCCGTATTTAAAACTGTGCCTTGTTTTGGCATTTAAAAAAATCTATTGTTTTGTAAATGTGCATTATTTGCGGGCTTGCCGTTACAAAAATTAAGCAGTATCAGTTGTTTCTGACATTCCTCAAACACATGGGTAGGAGGCCGGACCACATAAAAATCTAAATATTTAAAGGGTCAATACTAAATTATTATGTCAATTATTTAGTAATTTTCGAATTTCGTTTTTGTAAAACAAAAACCGGTTCAGTAATTTTTTATATCGTTTACGTTTTATCAATTTACTAATTAATTAATTTATTTATTTATTTATTTATTTATTTATTTATTTATTTCCGGACCCCATTCTTCTCATTTTTGGATTCGAAACTGTGTCAAGGAGCTGAAACACTTACTAGCACAGCTGGTGAATAAAGGTATTCCCATATGTTAATCGACACTTTTTTTATTTTGTTATAATAGAAGTAAATAGTAAATATCGAAGCTGATTTGGCGTGAGTGTGGCTGAGAACGGACCGGGATTATTTATTTATTCATTTTTTTTTTGTTTGGTGGAAGGTTTATTGTTTATTTATTGATTGTAAAAAAAGACTTGTGCAACATAATACTCATTGGTTTTCTTTTGTTCAGAAAGGTATTTTACAAGTGTTAAAAGCTGCGTGCAAACACCATAAGGACTAAGCAAATATTTAAATTGCAATGTAGGAACAAGAAAAGGATGTGTGCTAAGTTCAGTTTCTTTTTTGTCTTTTTATTGATGATTTAGTTCAAAAGGTATGAACAAAGGGTGATATGGGTATTTCATCTTAGAAAATATGCTGTATTGTATGCAGATGATGCGGCTAATTGTACTAAAACTGTATGGTTATTGCAACTACAAATTAACGATACGTATGAAGTCTCTGTTGAAACAGGAATGAAAACCAATCTATTAAAAACAAAACTAATTTTCTTTCGCAATGGTGGCTTTCTGAAAACTTATGACCTGTGGTATTATATTGTGCAAACCAACTAAATCAGTGTCATTTTATGGGGTTCCTTTTCAATTCGAGGATGAGCTGGACAAACGCAAAAAATCATGTAGTCAAAACAGCATCGAGAAGTTTTTAAAATATATATTATATGACAATTGCTGTGAAAATTTATTTTATTCTTGGAGAATGTGGACTATATACCCTTTGTACTTATAGCGAAAGTACAATTTCTTTTGTATGGTTTCTTTCTTTTTTTTTTTTTTTTTTTTTTTTTTGCTATCATAATGGTATTGATTTTCTCTTTTAAGTTCGACCGACGTAATGTCTTATATTGATCAATTACCGCATCTTTCACAGCTGTTTAAACGAAAGCTTTTAGACGCAGTTTGAAAACAGAAGCTACCAAGACGCAAGGTTTACACTGTTTTATATCCTGAAGCTTTACTGATACTTTCACATCTCACTTCAAAGGAGTTTAATATTTCCCAGACACCGTTGTCATTGCGGAACTCGCAAAAGAGCTGGCAAACTTAACAGTGAGGATTCATTCTGGAAAAGATATATATTTGATAAAATCTGTAAAGGAAGCGCCACATTTATATAACTGATCTTTAGGAAATGAAATGACCGCTTTACTAGCAAAATCGTATGCTTTTACCAAATTGAAATATGATCATGACCATGCACAGCACTAGTCGATTGCGTATTTTTTTTTTTTTAACCGAAGATAAACATCTACGTTTTAGAGCCTCAGACCCTCCACAAAAACACGTACCTGCATTTTATCCCCAAACGCGAACTACAATAATGCATTGCAGAAGCCAGTTCCATACCTGTGCACGAAGTCGTCGGAGGTTTTCCATTTTCGCCTAGAAGGTCTCCAAGCCCACAGGTAACCGTTTTGTCACCAATGGTCACCGAGTATAGTGTACTAATTGTGTTTAGAATGCTTTGGTGTCCGCGCGAATTTTCTAGTAGACATGTACCCACTGAAGTCGGCGTAGCGAAAATTATTTTGTCAGCGCCGTCTAACTCACTGGTTACTATTGATACAACCCCGAAATCAAATCAAACTGGTGTGCCTATTATATTCGCCGTGGTCGAGATTCTAGCCATACCAGACCAGCGGTATCTGCCATGGCAAGTGTTCACAAAGTGAATCTGCGACGATCTATGCGGTGTTTGTACTTCGAGAGTACGAAAGTTTTCTTGTTCATATGGAATAATTTAAACTAAGTTCCATCTGTGGCGAGCGACGATACCGATAATGCATATCTGTCGACCGATGATACCGATATTGCACATGTGAAATAATTTGGTATATTGGTCTCGGATTCCCTACGTATGGTCTTAAGAAAGTAATAGAAAAGTAATAGAAAAAAGCGAAAACCAACAAATTCTTTTTCAAATTCAGCAAATAATTTATTGACCTACAATACAAGGTGAAGATCTGAAAAGAACTTACAATAATGCGAATTAAGTCCTAAGTAGTCAGAAACGTTTTATTGCCAGTCCTAATGAATAAAGCTATTTTTAAATTCCACTGGTATTCCATATAAGATCTAACAATGAAGGTGTTGCTAAGCTTGTATTCTCGAATGTACTTAATGTATCAATGTGATTATGTTCCAGCAGTCTTTGTGATGATGTGCCAGTAGTCACAAAATATAATCCAAGATATCCTTGTTTATATTCACAAAAATTCCAAGTTAATGTCTCCGTCCAAGAATATTATTGATGAGCACTTTGTATGTCCAGTGATTATATACTTTCAATTAATAAATATAATCCCAAATCAAATGCTGAACACGACAATCAAATATTTCTGCTAGAGGAATGTATAATTGTTCCCAGTAACAAGACTATAAAACGTTCTACTTGACCTAGGCCACAATTAATGATTGCTAAGAAAAACGTTTTACTTATTGGAAACTTCCATTCTAGAAGATTATGTTACTAAAATTATACTGTAGAATGTGGTAAACATCAGAAAGGCTAGACATATTTAAGGGGGAACTCCAAAAAATACGACCCATCGATTTACCTTTGTCTTTAATATAGAATAAAACCCAAGATTTACCTGACTAATGACTTTTTTCTAAACTACATATTACACAGCTAATTTTGTCAAAAAATGTAGATTATGGAGACAGTTGGGTTTATATCATAATGGCACATCAAGACTGTGTTGTGTATATTTGATTTAATTTATATTTAATTTAATTTAATTGACTGTTAGTAAGTTTTATTTATTTTTAAATTTCATTACATGTAACTTTATTTGCTAGGAATTTGATATTTTCCAGAAATTAGTTTGACCTGACTGTTTAGTTTAAAACACCTAAAAATAGAACTTTGGTTCTTTTTGCTAGCCTAGTTCCTGGCCTTGAGTGAGAACCAAGTAAACAATTTCCTTTTCTTTATCTTGTTTTTGTGGGATACACAGAGTGAGATCGAGGCTATACTGTAAAACGTGACCTTAGACATGTAAATAGCTTCTAAACTGTTCTGGAATGTGATCACTTGACCCTCATACGGGTATCTATTTGCGTCTTTTTTGACTGTCTATACAGAAATCAGTTACTTGAACTTTTAGACTGGAAAGCGTTTGTTTGTGACCAGTTTGGAGTTACATTTTAATTTCCATTCAAATGATTTGGATTCTGTAAGATCAATTATTTTTCCTGGAAATATTTTAGTGCTCATACAGAATTTTTGGGCAAAGACATTTCTTGAAATTTTATTCGGAAATTCAAAATCGGAATATTGTCTGTGGAACTACAAAGAATTGTAGATTACAACCACACAATACTAGCTATAGCATACCTCATCGACTTCCGTTTGGGATTTTTCGTCGGGACTTGAACTCAAATTTCATTAGAACGTTTCATTACTAAGACTTCTAAAATTTAATTCGTGGTTTATTAATGGAACATTTTTGGATTTGATCTCTAAAACCGTAAGCATCTTTTTAATTTTTACATTGTTTTTCCAGAGAAATTTTTTTTTTTACATTCTTTAAAGCTTGTTGTTTTCACTTTTTTACTGTTTAGTAGAGCCTGAACACGTAACATAAGAAGTGTGATACATCAACACTAGTCGGGATCATTGGAACATCAGCACATTCAAGATTGCAACACATCTATAGTTTTCGGCTTGTGGAAAGAACATTTATATTTTTTTTTATAATTTACCGCTAAAATTGTTCAGATGTTCACTTTGTATTCTAATAAAGTAAATTATTTCTTGAATAACTGCAGATGGAGGCTGCCATCAGGGCCATTAGAGAAAATGCAGTTTCTCCTGTTTGCATAATAGAAATTAATGTTACTGAGAAGTTAATTGGTAAAACTGAAATATTATTATATTTAGAAATATAGAAGACACATTTTGACGTTAATCGAATGGAGGGCAAAGCGTTATATGATATTTAATTACTTTTGGACATCATGAGAATGCTCTTGATGGGATGATGATGCTGGTGATGTTTATGCTTGTAATCGTACTGTCGATAATGCAGGCAGTCGACAAACATAATTAGGACTACTGTAAGAATCGCAAGCAAACAAATGGTGGATCATTTGCAAGATTTATTGATGACATTTTTTGAATTGGTGAATAATTAGAAGACTCGGTTATCTTATGTAAGGATTGTGTACAATAACATTTAGACCAAACAACAAATATGAAATATCCTTTACATGCGTTTGAAAATATAGAATGCCAGTAGGTTTGTTCTAAACACCATGCAACATTTTTATCAGCAACCTTTAGATACGCTGTCTTTCAAATAGCGATAGGAAAGTCAGAAAGTGAAACTACAGCTGAAGTTATTGATCGCTACACGGCAAAAACTTATTTAAAATTTACACATACTTTAAAGCATTTTTCTAATTCTACCATATTACTTTGGTTATCGTCTATCTATGACAATATTACACAACCTATTATTCTAGTCACGTATTCTCAGAAACAGGATACATGAGAAAACACCGTTCAGATTTTAGTATGCTACACTTGAAAATGATAAGAATCTACCCGCTAAAGCCTTCACGTACACTCCAATTAAAAAAGTCACCAAATGTAGATCTGAATCTACAATAGTGGATCTCTTTCAGTTCATCAAATGATCTCTGATTATCATAATAACATTTTCGGAAATAATATAAGTATGATTCCGAGGCAAATATGATGTTTTATTAAATCACTGTAGTAGCAATAAGGGGTCGCAGACGCCAAAAAATGTGGCTTTGACTTTCGGGACCACATCTTGAAACGCCATTTTTGTAATCATGTCCTAAAAAATCAAGGACAAAAATGAGATGATTACTCACAGCCAAAAAGACCTTCAATTTGTAATCCTAGTCTAAAAATTGTTGATTTTTGTTTTGTTAACAATGTCATAGTTTTGTTAATAATGTTTTTAGCGATTCATTACAGTGACGTGCAAGTGTTGTAGTTTGGGAGTAAAACTAAATACCGTATATCAGTATAAATACTAAAATCTTGTATATATCCACTGGCGTGTGATGTGAACTTAAATAAGTTGTTGAAATAATAATAATGAGTAATTTTCCGCTAGACTGCTTTTGCGACACTGCAGAATACTAATCTGAAATTCACGTTGGAATTTTGCAGCACGACGATCTCAGGTTAATGGCGATGGTGGATTTTCATGTGTGATACCACTGTCACATATCTTCGGATTCATTAGATATTTGAGAAAAGTTATTTCTAGAGCTAAATATTATGGTTGCTATGGCATTATTAATGCCAACGATGACTCCATCAGTGACATGAGAAGCGCGGTTGTTAGCGTTCATGGACAGTGGTGGTAAATCAAAGCTGTCGTAGCTAAAATTGACCACAGACACAGCTCCAGACACATTTTCAAGGCAGATCGCATCACATCAAGAAATTTTAGCACTATGACATAAGCAGCAGAGGGGGCGAACAGACCAAAAGCTTTTTGCACAATAAGCCCTCCCCACGGAAACTATTCGATAGAGGGCTTATTTCGACGAAATAACCCTTCTATTCAGAATACAGGACAAAAAAAAATGTCCCCGATCCCTCGAAGAGTTTCCAGGGACAACCCGTGTTGAGTTTGCACTGCCCAACTTGGGTTACTTTAAATAAATCTGAAACAGTTTCCGACGCGGGGTCATTATTGAAAAATCCATGGGTCGGGTCCAGCCCCCCCCTCTGCTGCTCTACGAAATGAGTTTCCATGGGAATCTTCGATTCCTAAGAAATGCTTTGCATTTCCGAGAAAACATTTTTATGTCGCAAATAGTGTATCAAGGCCGACGCGGTATCGTGTACGCGGGTCGTGTAAATTTATTGTAACAAATCCGTGCTGGTTTCTTTGAGCGCGACTAAAGAAATTCTTAAACTTATTAATATCCATATCGCCGCTACACCATGTCTGATGAATATTTCTCAGCGTGTGAACATCAACTCCATTAAACACAGCAAGAAGATTACAGTTATCCCTGATTACTTTTGGAATTTGTGTATAACGCTGAGTAACATAAATGACATCGGTGTTTTTATGACGACCTCGTGAAAATATTCTTGCAGGATTTTTTTGCTTGTCCAGCATCACATCATCATACACTACTAGGTTATTTATTTCCCCGTCGAGGTCTTCCACGGACGGAGCTTCTTCAATATCAGTTATAAATTCAACAACATCCTCGCCGTCTTCACTCAGCGCTTTTGCACTCTCATTAAAATCTTTTATAACATCATAACAACGTTGATCATCCACAGACGGAGCTATCAAGTATAGTTTGTCCCATTTCATCCACTTCATTATCATGTTCAGCAACAGCTGTGTTTTACCTGATCCTGACGGTCCTATGATGATCATTCTGATAGAATTTGGTAGCACGGAATTATGCTTGACTGGTTCTTTCCTTCGCGTCGCAGAAAAATCAGTGATCTCCATTTGTATATAAGGAATAATAATTATGGATCTATATTGTGTGAAGTGTAAGGCACAAACCCCTACGAATGATCTAACAACCATTACAACAAAAAATAACAGACAAGCACTTTCTGGTAAGTGTGCGCGATGTGGCACAAAAAAATTTAGATTTCAAAAAAAAAGCCTGACAAAGTCGGCGGAGGTGACATCGCAGCAACCCTCGGACGACTTCCAGGTACCCCTTGGGCTAAATATCCCGGAGAAAAACATCTCCCAGGATACAATTACTGCGGTCCAGGGACACGACTAGATATCAGACTTGATGAACAATCTAAACCAAAACCGGGAGAGTATCCGATAAACGCTATCGACGCAGCGTGTCACATGCATGATATTGCTTATCGAAGTAAAGATCTGCAAGACAGGCATATCGCGGATGTGAAATTAATTCATGCACTAAGCGCCATAAAAAATAAATCATTTAAGGAGTCACTCGCTAATTGGTTAATAAGATCAGCGATGAAATCTAAATTAGTAATCGGGGCTGGATAATTAATAACGATGCAGACAAGTCCAAGGACTTCCAACGCTAGTGTTTCCATGCAAGCGATTTATTATTCCCCAATCGGATATTGGAGAGGTAACTCAGCAATTAATAAACTCGCCAACGCGGCATCAGTACCACGCGAGGTTGCCAAAAAATGGCTGTCAAAACAAGCAATATGGCAAATCTACCTACCACCACCTCGACAAATCAACTTTGCACATTTTGATGTTAGTACCCCCAATGAAGTTCATCAGGCTGACATACTATTCCTGCCTCATGATACTGTCCGCAGAAAAATATACAAATACGCGCTAACAGTAGTCGATGTTGCTAGTAGATACAAAGAAGCAGAACCGTTAGCGACTAAAACAGCGTCCGAAGTCGCCTCTGCGTTTAAACGAATTTATCAGCGAGGACCTCTAAACTGGCCACGATTATTACAAGTTGATCCTGGCAAGGAATTTCAGGGCGCGGTGTCATCACTGACAAAGCAGCATAACGTTACCATACGACGAGGACATACTGAAATTCATCACGATCAGGCAATTGTTGAGCGATTTAATAGAACACTCGCTGAGAGATTATTCGGATACCAGTACGCGAGGGAATTCATTTACGATACGAGATCTCGTGAATGGGTTGCAAGACTGCCAAACGTGATAGCCGCACTGAATAATGAAATTACCAGAACAACAAACATGAGACCTGTAAATGCAATCACAAAAAAATATATACCCCGCGTCAGTGAACGTGTTTCAACGCAGCCAACGACGCTAGCGTCCCCACTACTGGGTAATGTCACCGTTAGGTATTTATATGAACCCGGCGAACTCGAAGGAGGAAAAAAAAGAGCAACCGATCCCACATGGAGTGTTACCACGCACAAGATATCTAGCATAACCAGATCAACTGGGAGAAACGCAATCTACAGATTAGATTCAACTGCTCCTCAGCGTGGGTTCACACGCGAGCAACTTCAGGTGATCCCCGCGGATACACAATTACCACCTCGATCACTTAAATAACTGCAGCAGCACCTCTGCGTCGATTACACTCAAGACAGGTCAACATCACATTTTCACGCGTATGACCGCGATTACTATCTATTCTATCTACGGTAAATTGCCTTGGATTATTTTTCGAATACTGCCACAGCAATAAACAATTACAACTCGCGCAGTGATTATTCTGCTGTTGTTGTAATTGTATAATAAATGTTTCGTCGAGATCAAACTCGTTGCCATTTTTTTTGTCGCTCTGTTTGTAACCGGCTAATTTCTTTCTTATTGTATCATCAGCGATTGATCTGTTGATGCTGTCGTTGATAACATCATCTAATACAATTCTTCGTAACTGACCTATCCTTCTTACTCTTGACACGGCTAAATAAACTAAATTTGACCACTCGATGCGATCATCAACAATCCAAACTGTTGTATCTGAAATAGTTAGTCCCTGCGAACTGTGGATGGTCATAGCGTATCCTAGCGTCCACGGGGATTTGCTCATTTTCAGTGCCTGTTCAACAGCATCAATATCAACTGTGACAATATCATTTAATACTAAATTCTGTTTTTCCGATCTCCCAGGTATATCAACGTCGGTATTCTGCAATCGCGTATCAGCTGGTCTATAACACAACGGCACTACCAGCATTGGAAATTTCTTCTGATGTAACTGAAATAACCGCTGCTGAAGTGTGTCCCTGACTATCTTTCTACTTGCCACTATGAGATCACCTGGTTTCCACGTTTCCCAAAAGTCGCTCAGCGAAGTCTCTGGAATTATTTCACGCATTATCTCACACTGGACTTTATTGGTTTGTAGCCTGATCAACGCCTTAAACTCTTTCAGCGTTTCATCGAGTGCTCTAACATCGTTAGTTATTTCCTCATAATAATCTACAAAAGTTTTCAGCCACGTGTGTGGAGATTCACCTGTAAATGGCGGTGGTTGACCATGATCGCCGCACATAACAACTGCGGTATTTTTCTTTAGCAACCAATCCAGAAACTGTTTTAATGTATCCAACGGCACAGTGTCTATCTCATCCCAGATGATTATTCCAGGGATATATTTCGTTCCCATTCGCGTAGGAGTCCATGTGCCGCCGCTGTATTTAAAAAAACTGTGATACGTGCACGCGTTAACATCCCGTTGTCGCATCTCCCTGGCAAGTCTATGTGTGGGTGTTAGCACAATCATGTCAGAGTTTCTAAATAATTCTATCGCGCGAGTTGTCTTACCGGAACCACCAGCCCCGTTGAGATAAACTGTTCTATGTCTCACAACAGGATCGTGCACCGGCGGCAGCGAAGTTGTCGTAGAAATTGAAAATTTCCCAGATATTTCTGCGCCGCGATATTCATCCTCGATTTCAACATCAGCTGATTCACAATATCCATGCAACATTTCATTTTTTATTCTCCATGAACCCCACGATGGATCATTCGGTATAACCTTATTCAACGCCGCTAAGTGTTTTTTATCGATATAGAATGAATCCGTTGCAACTCTCACTGCGTCAACGGGAAACCTATTAATCATCGACAATAGGTTTATTGATACATAAGCTAGCATCGAAGATCTCAAATGTGTGTACTGAGATGATTCTCCGTCGATATAACTAAAAACAGTTCCTAATTTTTCCCCGTTTGACAGAAACACATCTTCGCGGGTACAAAACGTATTATTCGTGGCGGCATCAGCGACAATAAGATCCAATTCGGCCTCGTCCATGATTAATCGACTATGATGTAGTTTATGATCATACGCTCCACCTTGAGTAAATTTTCCTATTATTCTTCGTCCTAGATCTTTTGCTGTGCTTTCATCAGTTTGGGAAATTTTATTTCCAGGAGCTCTTTCGATGATAGTGTCGATAAACGATTCTGGATATTCTCGGAAATTTTCAATTTCTACGGTGACTTGCGGAGTTGGCAACCAAACTTCGGTTTGACGACAATAACATATAATCGCGGTACTGACCGTCAGCGACAGCAGTATTCGACTGTCAAGCATGTATCGCAATAACACTATTGGTGCCCATCGCTTCTCAACGAAATGTTTACCAAACCAAGCATAACACACAGGATGTAAACCCGTAGCGAGTTTAAACGACGACACACAAGCAACCCCGGTCAGGTCAAAATCAGGCAATGGTCCGTTTATGGCAACTCTTGTCATCGAGCTTGTAATATGACCAAACCGTTTAAAATACTCACTACATTCTCCCCGCCCAAGAAAACTTCCTGGATAACACGCCGTCATATCCACGGATATCATATCGCGGTGATCATACTGGGTATTCCACAAACCACCGTGCCCGTATTCGATACAGCTCTGTTGAATATCCTCGAGAAAACTCTTCGGGGTTGGTCTCCATGAATTTCGTTCTCGGGCTATATGCGTGACAACACCCGGGACAGTAAAACACTGCGTCAGTAACGTATCAGTGTTCGTCGCATGATATTTTTCTGCGAGTTTTTTCATTTCGTGATGTAATGCCGCCGTTCTGTATACCTCCCCGTTGGGTTTCACAAACTGATCAAACTCTCCCTCGAGGTCACTTCGGAATAACCACACCGACACTGGATCGGTTTTACTTATCTGATAAATAAAATCAAACATGGAAACTCTTCGAGTTTCAATGCTGGCATTTCCGCTCGTGGAACCACTAGCATTTTCCAATTCCGGATAATACTTTACAACACGATCTCGAGGAAATATCCTAACCGAGTCAGTCCAGGCGTGACTGTTATGATCGATAATAGTTATTGGTGCTCCACGGGAATCATATTTACTCTTGTACAATACCTCACCGGTCAACGATGAAACCGTTATAGGAAATTTTAGTAATCGTTCGAGCTCGGCAACATCATTTATTGACGCTCCTTCATCCACTACTTTTGCCGCCCACGCTGTTATTTTAGTCTGTCTTAGCGGTGTTAGGCCGTTTCCTCGCGCGGCATTTTTAAAATGTTCCATTACTCGCTCGGCTACACAATTCAACCCTGGGGATTTTATCAATGACTCTGACATCTTCATCGGGGCGAGTTTATCAACGCGTGGTTTCTTCATCGGATAAATTCCATAAATGACTGCGGTCACAGGATACGCTCTGGCATAATATGGTATATCAATCCCAACAAGTACTCCCGGGTTTGAGTCTTTGGTTACGACGACGGTTTTTCCCCGTCGGGCATCAAGAATAGGGTCTAGTTTGTCTCTGATAATCCATGTTGTTTCACCTGTTTCCGTGTCGTCGACGCCAACGATAAATTTTATCTGAATGAAATATTTTTTATCATCGAGATACCCAATTATGTTCGACGCGATTGTATCATTGATGGTACCATCAATGATGGCATTTTCAGAAATGATTTTATACGAAGACCACACATGTGCAGCACCATCACGACGAAACTCTTCTTTGGCGTTCTTGATAACACCAATTACGAGTGTGAGTTCTCGTCGTCGTCGATCAAAAGTTAACCGGTCAAGATCAAATCGACCTCGGGGAAATTGGAGATTTCCAGGTTTTATTCTGGATAGTCTTTCAAAACTCATTATTATAATTAAGACAAGTATTTAAATAGACAAATATATTATATGCACCAATGCAAGTGGATTAAACTAAATTCATCAGCGCCGTGTAGCAAACCATGCAGACACGAATACTGTGGACAACATGCTCAACAGGTCCGCGGTGGGAGTCTAGGACCGATACCGTGTATCAGATGCGGCATTGGAGTACGAGGAAAAACGCAATTATGTTCAGCGTGTGGGGGGAAACGCTATCGAGAACTAAAACGGTATTATGATAAAAAAAATCCAGACTCGAACACGTTCTCGGAGCGTGATTACATAAATAAGTTTTCAGACAAATTATGAATTAGACAAATGATTTGCTTATAGTATAATGAATCAAGAATTCGTCCCCGAACAAGAATTTGTTCCACATCCAACTATTAAAAATTATGAAGCATCACGCGACGGCATAGTCAGACACTGCACGCGAAGACGACCACTCGGATTTGCAACTAATACTGGTTATCGAATGTTCACTGCTGAAAAAGGAAGAAAACATTATTACTGCCATCGTTTTATCTACGAATGTTTCTTTGGAGAGATTCCTAAAGGTCTTGTCATTGATCACATTAACGGTAACATACTTGATAACTCTATAAACAATCTTCGCGTGGTCACTCAGAGCAAAAACTGCCTACTGGGTAACACAGGGTGTTGTAAAACAGTTGCAAGAAGAGCTATTAAATCTATAAACGCAGGTGAAGAAATTGTATTCCCCTCAATAAACGCCGCCGGTAGGTATTTCGGTATTTGTCCACCTTCTGTACAGCGTGTCGCAGCTGGGATCCGCAAAACAGCATTTTCAAAGAAGCTCAAACAGAAGATTTCATTCTGTTATATAACTCTTATCGCTGACACAAACGACGATAACTCCTCCACGAGTGTGTAACGCTTTGCAGAGTTGTCGTCGTCAGAGGATTTGCTCCCCTGAGAAAGCCACCTTGATAAAATATTTTATCGAGTTCATAACATGTAATCATTTATTTACCGTAGAATATATATTTTTTTACAAACAATATCCTCGTTTTACTGAATATATCCGACTGTTTTGCTCTTCTGTGCTTGTTATATGACCGCGCTCGAGAAAACATACAATTAAAATATTTTAAACAAGTCCCGCCCACTGCTAGAGCGAATTTCCAACTCGCAAGTAACAGTTGGGTTATATACGAAATCGCTCCCTAAGACCTTTGGGTCGATCGAAAGTCAGCACGCGCAAGCAAAACCATAAATTTAATCCGCCAATGGCGGGTGTCTTTTGTGCACCATCCAATGGTCGATTCAATGGATGGTTTTGCTCTGCTGCTGATCGTAGAAAATGACCCACCTGCATGTTTGTGTCGTCATAGGATAAGTTAGGATAAGATTACATGTTCATTGTGCCTTTACTTGCTGTCATACTCGAATCAGAGGTAAAGGTTGTTCTGTGTTGTATCGTCCCTCCCGAGCTTCTAGACCGTTATTTGACGATCTAGAAGTTCCTCATGGGGGTGAGTGACCCCCAAAAATAAACAGATAGATGGATGCATAAAGCTCTACGTCACCTGGGTGCCCACCAATAGAAACATTCAGAAAGAGTGTTGGCCAAAAATAAACGGTAACATGAGGTGCCTAAGGGAAAAATCACAACACGAAGGTCTAATATAAGACCAAGAAAAAAAAATCCTAACAAAGGACTCATGAAAGAACCGTAGGCCGGTGAAGAGTACCCAGTAAGTGATAACCGCTCATCATCTATCTGTTTATTTTTGTTTTTGGTGATGCTAGCATTTTTCATGCATTTAAAAATATAAAAATATATAATAATATGAATCACGAAAACATAAATACCATACTTGTTGAAATTAAAGAATTACAACAGCGAGGTTTTAATATTTTACTAGACACTGAAACAATTATGTCAGATTTTGAATCCTTGAATGAGCTATCACAATCGGGGAAGAACAATCTCCCCGCGTGTTATAGGTTCATTAAGGGTTTGCAAGATCGCATTTACAGATCACTTGCCACGATAACTGAAAATCAGGTATCTGAATTTATTCCACTGTGCCGTGCAGTTGAGAAGATTCGTCTTGTATTGTCAAGCGAGTATGAGACTCGAAAATTAATTAGCACCAGAGTGAGACGGTTAAAAGGTTATATAAAGAATCTAGACACGGAAATGCCTTGCATTTCTGACGAAAATACTAGTATTTGTGACTACGAGGCCGACAAGGAAGTATAAACCGCCGCGTGTGACTCACAGCACAAAGTGAAAGTAGAACCTGAGAAACGCTAGCCCGAGAAGTCCCTTGGACTTCCGGGGGAACTCAAAGAGTTTCTCGAGTGTAAAGCACATTTCCACGGTAAAAAAAAAGTGTATTATTTTTTTTGCCCGAGCGTGGAAACTCTTCGAGTTTTACATGAGAAATGCTTTGCATTTCCAGAGAAGTCCTTAGACTTCCAGGATTTGCTTAAGCGTTTCAACATCAATACAACAATGAGAATAGTTCATAATCTGTTCTCGTTGACACCAAGCTGTGATCATATGATTTTGCTGTAGCTGTGTTAATTGTGACGACGTTAACAAGAAGTCTTCGTCGCCGTACACGTCAACGATTATTTTAACGGGGAAATACTGTTCGTGTGAGTTTCCAAATGCGGTTTTTATTGCCGTGTGAAGAATTTGCTTATCATGAATATGAACTCGTGCGTGAATGTATTCACACATTATATACAACTGTTTTTTTTTAAATGCGTGAGCGTGGAAACTCGAAGAGTTTCAGGACTTCACCAGTAAGTTCACGGAGACAGTCTCGCCACGCAGGTCCAACAACCCCCCCCCGTTGGTCGGTGAGTTTAAAATTTATCGTTGACAACCACGGATTATTACACCGCAGATAGACCACATTGATTGGTTCTTGCACAATCAGAAAACCAGGGGGGTCTTTTGGTGTGAACGTATACAGAATAAACCCCTGTTGGGCCGTCGTAGTATCTGATGCGCTGTAACTGCCGTCGATGACGTCACATACAAGATTGACCGCAATAACATCTGTGATATTTACGATCCCCGGAGATACGTGTCTGCCATCGGATGCTGTACTGTTGTCGTGCTTGAGAATAACCGGCTGCGGTTTTATTCGCGCGTACGCGGCAAGAATATCTTCGAAAGATTCCGCGATGAGATCCTGGACTGATTTTCGTAGCGCAGGTGCGTTATATCCGGGAAATTTAAAATCTGGAATATCCTCCACGGAAATACCGTATTGGGTTGCAAATTTTAATCTATTTTTCCGTCCATGTTCCTCTAAGGCACTACTCTGAGGATCCTCTATAAACAGATCCAGACTCACGGGATCCAACAACATCTGAATTATTTTTAGATTTATGGTTTCCATTGTGGATGCGAGTTTGTTTAGTTTTTCTATGGTGGTGATAATTTTATCGCGAGAAACGCTTGTAGAAACGCTAGCGTTTTCAGTTTCACTTATCATATCGGAAATATAATCCTGAAAATATCCCCGCAACAATTGTAGCTGTTGCTGATGTTCAGTCGATATCGAAATAAAAAATTTAGAATTTACGTCGTTGAATTGGAAATTATTTACAAAGTAAGGGTCATTATCACGTGTAATATGGACCTTCCAAAAATTAGTATATTCATGTGGCGAGAAAATACGTCTCTTTTTTTTTGATAGTAATTCATCTGCGAAGAAAAAATGATCACTGTACACGAGATCATGTCTTTCTTCCTTGGTGGTCTCAAAATCCGACTTTGATGGTGGTGGTGGACGCGTTTTAACATCAACGGGAGGGTCTTGTGGCCATCCTAATACGGTTCTGATTGAGCTGTTATAAATATCCACAGCGTATCCCGGTGTTGAGATTTCAATGACCGTAGACAGCGTTGGTTCGTGTGCGGATATAGATATTTTGGATTCCTTGCCGGTGATTCGTTTTATTTGGCGCTGTATCTCATTATTGATTTCTTCGATCTGATAACTCCCAGTGGGTAGCGTAATTGTATCCCAGTCGAATTCGTCAGAGTCGGCTTTGGTTTTCCACGAAAACACAAACGAATTATTCGGCTGCTGACCGGAAAATGATGCCGCTCTGACATTAGGCCAGCTGTGATACACACTGAGCTTTGCTAATGCGATTTCGTTCACGGCAATTGGAGTTCGAAAATTAATGCTGAATTCTGGTGTCGTCGAGGACACTGAGATCATCGTTGTTTTTACCGGTGTTGTGTTTGTGACTATTTGCTGAAGCAGTTCTTGTGGCGTTGCCGTTGACATTATTTATTTGTTTAGTTTTCAAATAGTCATTGTACACATCTGACATTAGTTTGAATTCAGAATCTGATATCAACGCGGCGTCGCTGGATTGCACGTCTAACGATGATGATATCAGCGATGATAATTTCTGGTATGCGGTCGTGGCTGTATTTAATTTTGTCGTGTAATCGTGTAATTTTGTGACCGCGCACGAGGATATTTTTTTTGCTATGATGCCGAAAACTCCTGCTGTTGCTGTAGCAGCGGAAACAGAAATCGTGGCAGCGACTACTGCAGTCACTGGAGTGACCGCTGATAGTATTACTCCCGCGGATGCAACAACGGCGGATACTGAATAAACCATAACGTCTAACACTGTTATGCGTCTGCGGTATTTTTTTACTTTTTGACTGGTTACTTCGATGACAGTTTTTAACTCAGATTGCCACTCACGGACTTGATTGTATCGATATTGTTGAGCATCTGGAAATGTTTCGGATTTCAACGTTGACATTTATTTAAAAATCGCTGCCGATTTTCAATTACGCGGTAACCAATTGAGGCGTTGCAGCGACGAATTCCAAACACCACCAGTAAGATGTTGCTGTTAAAGTATCGTCGGCGGCTTCAAGCATAAATGTTTCCTCGGTTCCGCTGTTTAGTATTACAGTGCAAACCCCGGAATATTTATCGGTGGAATGTCTCCAGGGATATGTTGTGAAGATTTCAAATTTAGCGGCTGAAAACACAGACAACCTGTAAACACCGGTGGCTGTTGCTGTATATTTGATAGTGTTATTTTGTCGTGACCATGTTCCGAATCCCGATGATACCGTGAATACGATGTTGGTGATATGCCCGGGAGTAACTCCAGTGGGAACTTTAATCAAACTGGTTTTGTTAACGATCTCAGGAATACCCGATACTATATTCTGCTGTGTTTGTTTGATCGTGTTAATGTTATTTTCTATTATCTGAATTTGATCTGAAAAACTTTTTTCCGTTCTGACTACACCTAACCGGGTATTAATCTTATTGATATCGTTGGCGTTATTAGTAAGATTTGGTATGATTTCAGAAAGTTTCGTGTCGACGACTGGAGGATCCCCAAAGAACTTATCCACGGTCTCATCAGTTTTTGAGAAGTTTCTTCGAAGTCTTGTAAACGCGCCCACGTGAACATCATACTCTGCACGCAGCGTATTTAGTTTACCGTTGACGATGTCCACGTATTGTTTGTTTGACGCATCCTGGTCGGATTCGGGATTTGCTAACGCGGTTATTTTGTTGCCGCTCATGCTGAGTTCACCGGTCATTACGTCGCCGGCTTTTGTTACTTTATCGCTGATTAGGCCAGCAACGTGTTGGTACTGCGTGTCGACGTATTGTTTGTTTGCTGCATCGTCGTTCGAGGCTGGATCTCTGAGTACGGTTATTTTGTTTCCATTCATGCTGAGTTCGCCGGTCATTACGTCGCCGGTTTTTTTCACACATTTATCAACACCTTTATCAATAATGTCTTTGATGCTTGCGATTGATATATTCGAGTCCTTGATCCGGCCGCCATCACTAAATGCAACGAAGTTATCCTTGGTAGCTCCAAGAACTCTGCGAATTATATCATTCCACTTAATGTTGCTCGTTCTTAGTTTTCCCTGCTTGTCCTGAAAAATAGCAACTTCATCTGGGTCAACTCCAGCTATATTCAAAAGATTATCGACTTCATCTCGGGTCGCATATTTTGAGAGATCAACATCTGTGCCAGGTTTGACTTTTCTTGTGAAAGGTCTTCCGTAAATATCCACCATTATTCTTATTGCTGTTTTTCAAATGCTAGCATGAAAATGCCTAGCATTTCTCGATGCGGTATATTCATACACTGCTCGATGCGGAGACGTTGCTGGATTTCTTGAGATTGCATCAAGAACATTTAAAACCTCGTTTCCACAAATGGGCGGATCAATTAATGTTTGTGTTGGTAGCGTCGACTGCCACACTGGAACATTAGAAAATCTGCTGACATACTTGAGAAACTCAACTGGCGGTGCTAAACCGTACGAATCAAAATAGATAATTCCACGTGGATCGATCGCGTAAGCAACCCAGTGAGTTCCAGGACCGTCTTTGTTGTCGAGATTGATAATGCCAGTTTCTGGATTATTCGGCCGCGTCGGTAATTGATCTCGCATAAATACTCCTCTGAAATGTTTTATACGCAATTTTTTAACAGCATCGAGTAAATCAAAATTGCTCAACGGCGTTAGAATTTTTTTGGATACCATGATGGTGGAGTTCCTGGTAGTCTTAGCCCTGATCCGCGAGTGGATCTCCCCTTTTTTTTCTTGTATCCCTTTCCGATTGCTTTCTTTAGTGCCATTCCAGCTGCGGTTCCAACTGTACCTAACGCTGCAGCTTTTGCCGCTGCGCCAAGTAATCCTGGAATTGCAGCGGCGAGTATTGGGATGAGGGGAAATATTCCACCGGTTTTAGTCATGTCCTTGATAGCTGCAGCAGAGAAATCAAGGCGGATACCGGTTTTTGCTGTTAGTGCCTTATTAAAATGTTTAATCTGAGTGGCCGTCAACGACAGCTTGTTTGGACCACTACCAAGTTGATCTCGTTTTAGTGTTATTGATGTCCCGCACGTGCTTGCGTGTTTCGATTGCAATTTCTTCGTTTGACCGGAAGTCAAGGTGACATTAACGTGACTGTATGACATTATATTTCAGAAACTAATCTAATTGTTACATGTTTTCTACTGGAGCGTCAATAACTCTCATTCGTCCGCCAACACCTTCAAGTAGCATTGCTTTATCGGAGAGTATGACAGCGATCGCTCTAAAACCAGCAGGAATTGCAGGTGGACCAACAACTGCAGCGGGAAACTCACCAACGTTAGCCTTGAAGTGTATATCAACGACAGATTGTTTTGTTAAATCCAAATGTTCCAGCGAAAAGTAGTAAATGGGATACAGCGTTGTAAAATCCAACTGTGATATCTGCAAACCCGTGTCAATATTTTGATCGCGTCCCATAAATGTCATTAGACGATGATACGCACACGCAACTTGATTATTTTCAAAATTTATCACTATATCCTCGGATGGTTCTTGATGTCCGTTTATTCGCAGCGAAACCTCAGAAACAGCGAGTTTATCAAATATCATATGCGATCGGGTTTGATTATTTACTCGTGCGTTAGCTTGAAGTGTTATGAAAATATGTCGCGGTGCTGACACACCCTGCTGTGATGAGATATGCCACGTGAATTGTCCAACACCGGCACCTTGAATAGAATCTGTAGATGTTGTCAACCATGATATCAGTGATTTACCACCTGTGTCCATAAAAGAGAGTAACCGTTGCTCTTCAGCGAGTGATGGAGACATTACTGGCATCCACAACGCAAGCTTTGATAATATTACTTTACCGGCAGCGACAGCGGGATTATCGTCTCGCCAGATAGCGTCGTTGTCGTCACCTTTTCGCACAAATACAACTGTGTGCTTGGCTCCAAAAATAACCTTTCTGACATTTCTGCAGAACCCAAAGATGTGAGACAGTGGAATTGCGCATGAGAATCTCCTCCTTACATCCCCCAACATTAATTGACGTGTCTTAAATCCTAAATTATAATTAGGGTTGGAAAATACTAAATCTTCAACATCATTATTAAGAACAGCAGGAGCAGCACGGTTGTATGGTTGTCTAATAATGCTAGGTCTACCATCTGGTTCATCATAATTATCCTTAGCAAACATCATAGTCGGACCAGCCGATCTGGTGTAATCATCTGAGTATCGTGCTAATCCGACGATTGTTGTGGCAACGTCAACATTATCCTGAATTGTTTCAATTTCTCTCCCGTCAATGCTGTATGAGGCACTTCTAAATAGTGCCATGATACCGTTATTAACAAACCCAACTTGAATATTAGCGTCGTATGGTGTATCAATAGGAACATCTGTTACAAGTTCCCCCGTGACTTCAAGAAATGCTTCAGCGGGCAAGAAATATCTACTTGTGTCCTGAACTTGTAATTCAATTCGTCCTCGCTGATTAGGATTTCTTGCTTCGTAAGAATAATACTGATAATCGCGCACGGATTCGTCTTTGAGTATTGGTGCATCCATGTCGAACGCTGGATCAGATATACGTTTAAACATTTTATATAAAATTATTGCCTTCTAAAACGAAATCCGCTTCCTGATATCAGACTTGTATTTATTTGTTCGGGTGTTTGGGTTACAAGCTCTGCAAGTTTTTGATTGGCAGCCTGATTTATTACTTTACTGACGTCCGCGGGCATAAGCGTAGTACTGGCCAGTTTCACCGGTGGTGGTTTTTTTAATCTACGAGTTAACCGTGACAGTCTGTCCTTGATTGACGCGAATGCTTTCCCGGCGAGATCACCAACAGATCCAAGGGCTTTATCCTTGATAACATCAATAGCTTTCATCGACAATTGTTTTGCAATCGGTAATGCCTTAGGGGCTATTCTTGAAAACAAACCAGTAATTGTATCACCGAGACCATCTCCGTAGGTTGCTCTGTAGACTGGTAATCGCGAGTTTACTACGCGGACTTGTAACACACGAGCGTGTCCGGGTTGAGAATTGTGCACGATCATTTTATTTAATTATTGTTTCTCTAACTAAATTTGCTAGTCGCTGTGGTAACCGTCTGCGAGTTCATCAATGAGTCCCCGGTAAACGCCGATATCCATAATGCCACGCTGAAATAGTCTCTGACAGATATCTGCGGCTTCATTTATAATTTCCGGAGAGTTGTTTCCGGCACGTCTTCCTCCGATGAGAACTTCCAACCGTGATACGTCATTGACGATATTGTTAGGACAGATATTATAACCGCGACCGGTGTATCCTTTTCCCATTTTCCTTAGTTTTTCTTTTGTTTTAGCAATTTCAATAGTTACAAAATTTTTACTTTTTCTTTTGCTTAATAAAGTAGCTTTAACACCCTTACCCTCCATTCTTTCTAATTTTTGTATTTCCTCGTTTAAAATTTTTAATTCATCATTTAATTCGATTAGTTGCTCTTCTAGTATTTCCCTTTCTGACGCATCGGGTTGCGGAGAAGGAGGAGGAGATTTATAATCATCTTCTTCCTCTTCTTCTTCCAGAGGTGGCGGCGCTGGTTTTTCAAGTTTTCGTTCAGGCTCCTGGCGCTGTAACGGTGGAGGAAGAGGATAAGGATCTTGCGCTGGTACATATTTTGGCGGCGGAGACGGTGGTTGATTTGCAAGTTTATTTATTTTTTTTATATATTCATTATATTTCTCACCACCACTCTTTTTTCTATTATAGTATACGAGAAAAATATTTTTAACAAAATCACTGTCTTTCATAGAACGATATTCTTTGCCCAAAGCAAGATCCTTGCGATCCCATCCCCGTAATACCATTTCGGCTAATTTATCTTCTGGTGTTCCCTTGATCGCCTTAACAAATTCTGGGGTGAATTTTTCAGCGGCGGGAATAATTGTTCTGGGTTTAATCTTTTTAGCAACAACAGCTGGACCTGCAACAACTGGACCTGCAACAGCGAGATCTACACCACCAGGTGGAAGTCTATCCGAGATAGTTTCCAAAACTCTTCCATGCTGTTGTAATACTTCAAGTAATCCCGGTTTTCCCTTATCAGGATCAGCAGGATCAGGTTTTCCTACGATTGCAGTTTTAACAGTTTCAGTAGCTGTTGTAACAGGTTTAAACAATTCCTCGGCGGATTCTGTAAAAATCTCTCTTTCCTGCTGTCGTAACTGTAATTTTTGCCTAACACTGTCACGGACGGGAATAAATTTTTTAATCGCGGCTAGTCGCTCTCGAGCTAGTCGAGTTGTAAGCGCTTCTCCGATATTTGCCATTATTTATTTGTCAATGATTTAATTCCGCTAACATAAAAATGTTTCCTTGGAAATCTTCGTCTTCGTAGAGCAGCAGAGGGGGGGCTGGACCCGACCCATGGATTTTTCAATAATGACCCCGCGTCGGAAACTGTTTCAGATTTATTTAAAGTAACCCAAGTTGGGCAGTGCAAACTCAACACGGGTTGTCCCTGGAAACTCTTCGAGGGATCGGGGACATTTTTTTTTGTCCTGTATTCTGAATAGAAGGGTTATTTCGTCGAAATAAGCCCTCTATCGAATAGTTTCCGTGGGGAGGGCTTATTGTGCAAAAAGCTTTTGGTCTGTTCGCCCCCTCTGCTGCTACATATATTCGTTGCATTTCAGCGTACCATCAGGTAAAGCGATCAGACAAGCAAACCCAATGGTGTTTGACAGATTAGTAGTGTTTATGATTTCACTGACGATAAATCGACATCAAGAACCATCCAAAAACATATCAGTTTTGACGTTGTACGGGCGTATGAAAGTCTGATTAGATTTATGGGGCGTGATCACAATTTCAACTCAGGCCTGTTGATATCTCAGCAGGATTTCTTGACGTTTTATGCGATTTATTATTTCTCACTGGAACACCTAGATTTATCCAGGTAGTCAGTCGTTGACATACACGTGCGAGCTACTGTTGGTCCTGCGCCAGCTAGTGATTACAGAGCAATCGCTGTTATACTGTCAGACAAAACAATGATGCACCAGTTAAAAATATGAATATTAAATCATACATGATGTTATAATTTCATATGATAACATTAATTTTACTCTGACGCCTAATCAGATGTAGACGCTACAATCGGCATCAAAGAAACATTCTGGATCAAACATATCTCTAAAATCAACGGCGTTGCAATGCCAAAATAAAATATCGCTGACAGAACGTCAGCTTAAGCACTACAATAACGCCTTAAAAAAAAAAACTGGTGTACGCCTTGATCTCCCCGCGAATGCGATTAGCGATACAGCAAAAACTACTATTTCTACTTCCTGCATCGATATCAGCACTTATTGCGGCTGAATCTTGAGCTGTTGCAAAAGCATTCGCACTCGGTGCCGTTGGACCAACGGTAGGTATGGCATTGAGAAAATCAGCAGGACATGGAGTGTAGACCTTAAAAGAAAAAAGAAAACGGGGTCTAAGATTGCAAGAACGAGGTACGGTCAATGTCTGCGACCGCCAAGGACGTTTCGAAAAATTCCTATTGTCTGATTTTGATTTACTTGATGCTGTTCGGCAATTAAACATAATAAAGCTTCAGAGGCCTTCTCAGGCGTGATCATTTACTGGAAAAGCCAAGTCGTGTTGAAAATGGTATCATTAATCTGATGACCGTTCTGGTCTAGGTAGATGCATGCACAGTTTGCGTTGCTTATTTAGATTCGTATGGATTGGAACCGCCGTTATCGTAAAAATCAATTGCGAAGGACGGCAGAAACGCACCCCCACCCCCGATATTCGACGTTACCAAAACTAACATTAACTGATGTACCTAAACTCTTTCCAGAAGTACGTGCTGTAATTAATGATGTGCTTAGGTCATCAGCACCGTCGCATAAAGTCGTGCATGAGTATCCATCTATAGCCGTGCAACGTCGTTTTAGACAGGTTAATAATTTATAATAGCAGATATATCAAAGATCTGTTAGGAGCATAGTTCCAGTTGACACTGACATGTAAAAATATGCAACACTAGTTAAAACTGCTGATTTCATAAGAAAACCGGGGTTGATCTGGATGAGGTTGTTGTTGTTCAGAATCAGCATAAACATGAGCAGTATCAAATGGGTTGATATTATTCCGCGAGTCAGGTGCAACAAAGATAACATCGTGGTATTTACTCATTGTGGATAAATTAAATACTTTAGCGTGTCAATCGGAGGGACCATATGATAGATCTTTAAACGTTTTGTTAAAAGCGGCGATACAATAACTGGTGAAATCATATGAACGGAATTATAATTGTTGTTCAAAAAGAATCAGCAAGCAGCAGAGAGGGTGGACAGACCAATTTTGGAAGCGTCCAAAAACCGAAATAAGCCTTCCTACGAACAAAGAAAAGAAAAGCGTCGACAGATTTTAAAAAAGCATCGATGTTACTGAGAAAATCTCTCCGGGGTTTGTCTAATTAATATTACTCCATTGTCGTTGGTGATTTTTTCCAGTTTATTATGCACGCGTTATACACAATTACGTCTTCGCCGAGGTCCCACCCTCTCTGCTGCTATAATTAAATCATTATGTTATATTAAAATAATGGTACAGCTAGACGCCAGCTGGAACGGTTGAGAGCTGTGCAAACAACCGTTCCAGCTGGCGTCTAGCTGTCAGGCAGGGAGTTCAAAACGCAGAGGAAAAGAGAAGAGTAAAACAAGCTGAAAAGAGAGCTAAAAAGAAGGATAAGCAACAGCGTACTTTGGAGCTACGCCATCGTCTGCCGCAGACGGACAGATGCCAATATGTTATTTTAAAATAATGGTACATCCGGAATCTCATACTGCAAGGATAGCTCGAGAACGATTAGAAGCAATCAAAAAATTTCTTCCTGTCAGAGACTCATTTAGAAAAAACTTGCAAGAGCAGCAACAATCACAAGTCGAGTATGAAGAAGACACTAAAAAACTGTTTAAACCCGTCACTGCAGCTATGAAGAAAGCTGCAGAGGTTGTTTAAAAAACTATATGGGGAGATATTAAGGAGGAAGATGAGAAGAGAAAAAAGGGTATTTTTCCAGTATTAGAACAAACTGCAGCTCAGACTGAAAAAATAGCAAGAAGAACCAAACAAACAAAAAAGATTTTACGAGATCTTCCAACTGATATAGCTGCAGCTCAGCCTCCACCCGTTGGTGAAGAAATACTTGAAGATATTGGAAAACTTCGTACTGAGATAGGTGATATGAAATATCGTGAATTAATAAAACAAGAAGAACAGGAAGATGATGAAAATGATTATGCTGAACAATAAATTTACCAAGGGGGACATCAGATTCATAAGAGAAATTAGGGATATTGATACGTTATCAAAACTTGCAGCAGAAAGTAAAGATAAAAAACAAGAGTTTTTAAAACCTGAATATAGTTCCGCTCGTATTAGTAATCCCGAAATCTGGGATAAATGGATATATCGTATATATTACAATAAAGATAGAGCTTATTCTAATGATGAGGTATATAATGATTATCGCAGAAAAATAAACATGCATCTTGTTAAAAAAAGAATCAAAACTATCACAATCTCTCAGAACAATAAGTGAGGAAGAAGAAGGAGCAACTGGAAGTGGTCTTTCTTCCCTGAATACAGTGGGAAATAATTATGTTTGCCCCAATTAATATCCTCAATGATGTCTCACGGTTAGAAGTTCTCATAGGGGGAAAACGTGCCGGAAATAACTCAACAGAAATAACCAATGAAGCAGCTGATATTTGTCGGCGATTATTTCAAGGTTTTATCATGGATATCGGCGTTTACCGAGAACTTATCGATGAACTTGTTGATGATTACAGTGACTAGTTGTTAGATAAATGGTAAATAAAATAAGATGATGATACATAATAATCATCGTAAATCCGTACAGGTCAGAGCGGTAAACTCACGATTACCAATCTATATAGCAATTTACGGAGATGGACTTGGTGATGTTATTCAGGGAATATTTACAAGGTTAGCCCCAAAAGCAGCGCCTATTGCAAAACAATTATCAATGAAAGCTATCGATGTTGTTCGTGAAAAAGCTCGTGGTGCAATTGTCAATGTTGCTGATAAGGCGTTCTCGGCGATCAAAGATAGACTAGCACGATTAATGCGACGAAGATCACAACCAGTAAAATTACGAAGTACTGAAATTATGCCAGCAGACGTAAGTAAAATAATAAATCAAGCTGCAAATCAAAAACTGGCAGCGTTAGCTGATCAAGGACTCGGTGAATCAAGCAATAATATTTCAAGTTTGATATCAGGAAGTGGAACTTCACGAAGTGGAATTTCTCGAACGCGGTAATCAACGTGTAAAACGGAAATAATTATAATAAAATGTTCAAGCGCATATCCGACGAAGCATTTGATATGGAAAAAACTGTCCTTAAAGATGAATCGGTACGTGATTATCAGTTTTATTCTTATGACGCACGAACACCAGATCAACGTGGAGGAAGAATTGAACTACAAGTTCATGACACAAGTAGATACTTTTTACCCGCTGAGGCTTTTATTGAGGTAGAAGGTACAATTGTAAAAACGGATAATACTAATTACGCAAATGAAGTAAAAATTGGTTTTATCGACAACGGGATCATAGCATTATTTGATAGCGCCACATATATGATCGATAGAAAAAATATTGAATCAATTCAGAAAGATGTCGACGTTGCTACAACAATAATAGGGTTGGCAAGATATTCTGATGATTATACAAGATCAGCAGGTCCCACAATGATGTTTGTAAAAGATAATTCTGATCACCCTGAGAGCGATCCGTATAATATAAGACGATCAAGAAACAATGCCAATAACGCTGATGCTGATGTGTGGCCAGTGGTTCATGGTTCTAATCCAAATTTCAACTTGGGATTTGCAGCGCGTAGAAATATGTTGCCAGCAGCCAATAGAAGTTTTTCATGTACAATTCCACTATCGCATATTTTTGGATTTTGTAGAAATGTTAGAAAGGTTATTTTTGGAGCTAGACACACGGTTATTCTTGTAAGAAAGGGTGATGATAACGATGCTCTGTGGAGACCTGTTGGTGATGCTGGTAAAGTAATATTAAAAAAACTATCGTTGTGGATGCCGATAATGACTCCAACGATCGCAAAAGAACAAAAGTTGATTTCTTTCATGGACACAGGTGGTAAATCCTTGTTGTCATGGTTGACAACAAGCACAGATAGTATACAAACTGACGTTAACGGTTAGTTTACATGGCATATAGCATCACAACAAGGTGTTTCTGCACCACGGCATATTTTTTATTGCGTTTCAGAACCACGATCGATTAGACTGACAAACTCACTCTCATATGATATTTGACAAACTAGGTATCACAGATATTTCTTTACGGATAAACGGACAACAAGAACCAACAGAGAATATATAACTAAATTATACACAAAATAGTATAGGACGTGTATATCATCGATTGATGTCATTCATGGAACGTGATCAAAATGCTGATACTGGGTTGCAAATATCACAGCATGATTTCGAAACTTTGTATCCGATTTATTATTTTTCACTGGAGCATCTTGATCTATCAAAACAATCTGTCGTTGATATACATCTTAAAGCAATGTTAAATACAGGTGGTGTTGATTATAGAGCAATCGTGGTTATACTCAGCAATAAAGCCATGTTACTTGAAGGTGGTAGTGGTCGAATGAGAGTCGTTTATGCACCAGTGGAAAATCTTTAATCATTATTTGATGCGTGGCAAGTATTTATCATAAAATGCCATATCATCACGTTAGTGTCAGTCTGACTCCTGGTCAGATTAAAAACCTTCAATCAAATTCCGCAAAAAACTGCGGAATGAAAATATCACTAAAGCGAGATCAGATCACTGGTGGTCAAATAAACTATCATTATCAGAACGCCAGCTTAAACATTTCAACGGCTCAGAACAATCAAAGACAGGCGTCAAACTTAATCTCTCTGCGGGTGCGGTTAAGGACATAGTCAAAACAGGTGGTATTTTTCCACTTCTCGCGGCTATTTCAGCCTTAATAGCTGCTGACGCTCCAGCCGTAGCAAAAGCAGCCGCATTCGGTGCTGTTGGAACCGCTGCTGGAATGGGTCTAAAGAAAGCAACAGGAAAGGGGTACAAAAAAAGGGACGCAGCCTAAGATTACCGGGATCTCGTTGTGGAAGAGGTCTGAGGCTTCCAGGATCACTTCGTTAGATCCTCCAGCATCAAATTTTGATTTACTTGATCCTGCTAAACAATTAAAAATAAAAAACTTCAGAGGTGTTTTTAAACTCGAAACAGGTATTATTAATCTCGACTCAAATTCAGGACCCCGTACTCATTGGGTATCATACGCGGTTGATCCACGTGGAATCGTTTATTTTGATTCATACGGGTTAGCTCCACCTGTTGAATTTATCAAGTATGTTGCACCACTTCACGGGCAAGTTTGTTATTCAACGCTACCCACACAAACAATGACAGATCCGCCAATATGTGGCCGTGAAGTAATTCATGTACTTAACGCTATATCAAAATCATCCAAACCACCACATAAAGTCGTGCATGATTATACGAGCAACGAATTCGTTTTAAACAGATCTTAGATCATAGATCTTATATAATGGTTGATATTTACGGAAGAAGATCTTCTTCACGCGTTAAGAAAAAGTCCGATGACATTGATCTGTCAAAGTACGCGACTAAAGATGAACTCGCTGATATTATGAACCTGGCTGGAGTCGACCCAGATGAGGTTGTTATTTTTCAGGATCGACATGGTAAAATAAAAACCAGCAATATCAAATGGAATGATATAATTCGACGAGTACTTGGTGCGGTCACGGATAATATCCCTGTGTTTACTGACAGCGGCAGAATCAGAGATTCAAGCATATCGTTTACAACCATCAGAGATCAAATTACAGCAAGTGTTGTTAATCGCGTGAAAAATACCGGTGACACAATGACGGGAGAACTCAGCATGAACGGGAATAAGATTATAGTTTTAAGAGATCCAACATCCGACGAAGATCCCGCAACAAAAAAAAATACGTTGACGTCAGCTACAACACCGTAGATGGTAAATTATCCACGTTGCGGGCCGAGTATGACGTTCATGCAAACGCGTTTACAAATCTTCGCAGAAACTTAGAAAAATTAATGAAACCGCAGAGGAATTTTTTGGTAATCCGTTGGTCGTTGACGTAAAACTCGTTGATGTCAAGACGAACATCGACACGATCAAACAAACACAGCAAAACATCGTAGCGGGGATTCCTGAGATCGTTAATAAAACCAGTTTGATTAAAATTCCCAGCGGGGTTACTCCCGGACATATTACCAACATCGTATACACAATATCATCGGGATTAGCAACATGGTCGCAGCAAAATAAAACTATCAAATATACCGCAACAGTCACTGGCGTGTACAGGTTGTCTGTGTTTAGTGCTGCAAAATTTGAAATATTTACAACGTATCCATGGCGTCATCAACTGATAAGTTTTCCGGGGTTGTATCTGTTATATTAAATAGCGGAAACGAAGAAATATTTATTCTGGAAGCAGCTGATAAGAAATTAACCGCAACATCTTACTGGTGGTGTTTGGAATTTGTAGCTGAAACACCTCAACTGTATAAAATATAATGAGTACCTATATCGACGTTGCATCGCAACATTATAGGTACAATCAAGCGCGTAAATGGCAGGCAGCGTTAAAAGATCGAGTCGAACAATACACGGTAAAAGTAAAGAAATATCGACGACGATATCGTTGATGTAATCGTTTATTCAGTATCCGCTGTTGTTGCTGGAACCGGTGTGATATTATCAACGGTGACAATGATGGCACCAGTAGCTGTAACTATTTGTCTTTCAGCATCAACAACGATCGCAGGTGTGCTCAATATCATTGCAAAAAAAATATGCACTTGCACGAATGAAAAATTATCCGATTACATGATAAGATTACATACAGCGACGGTCGCATACTCGAAGTTATCCTCATTGTTATCAGCGAGTCTCAGTGATGGAATTATATCTGATTTTGAGTTTTCAGAGATGATTAAAATATACAACTGCGCTGGTATTAAAGGTACGAGTATTAATAATGACGGAATTACTCCAGCAGATCGTGACGAACACAACCGCGCACAAGACCACGATGATCTCGATAAGATCGACTAATCCTGAATTTAACATCAATTTTCCAACTGCGATTCGCGCGAATGAAATTGCACTAGCGCAATTACGAGTATACCATAGTTGGCCAAATATCAGATCGAGATCATTTAATGGTACACAAGCAAATAATTCACTTGTATTTGCTAATAAAAACAAACCAGATGGAACACCTGATTAAGTCGTTGTTGGAATACCAACTGGTAGTTATGAGATCGAACAAATCAATGAAGAATTTGCGCGTAGAATAAAATCAATAACCGGAAAAGAATCAAAAATATCAATTAATGTTCATGAGCCGACGCTATCTTCTGCGGTTGAGATACATTCTCCTGATTATGTCGTTGATATTTATCAGTCCACGATAAGATCCGTACTAGGATGGCCGGATGTTCCCCCAGAGTATGAAGGACCACCAGAACCAAAATTAATTGAATTTCTCACTGACGATGCCAAGTTTATAATAACTCCAGAATACCGAAATTTGTATCCATGGACTGACAAGGATACTTATGTTATTATTCATGATGGAAAATCATATCCTATAGTACCGTTTTCTATCATTGATTTTGATACAAAAACTTTAACTAATAGTGTTTATGAAAGAGATTTCAAATCATCAGCTAATAGAATTAAAACTGAATACACAACTACATTAACGACATTAGCACATTTATTTAAAAACTATATCCTGGAGTATCCCAATATCAATCTAAAACATCAGATCATTGAAACAATACAACATCTGAATCAAATTATATTAGATCTTAAATACATTAATCAGACTATTATTGAAGTAATAAATGCTAATAATTATATAGATATAGGAAAAAAATAGTATCAAACAAGCATATATTGATCATTATAAAATAACTGAAGCAGATTTATTAAATTTTACACTACCAGGATTTGAAACCGGCGAATTGATAAGATCACTCAATGATCTTGTCGCGAAAAACTTTCCTAAAATACTCGATGCATGGAGAAAAATAGCCCCACCAGCAACTGTTCTTAGATATAATAATGATCCATACGGCGGCGGCAGACATGTATCTCCGCGAATCGTTAATATAACATCGACAATCGCGATTAATCTAGTTTGTGACGTAATCGATGGTAGCTATCAAATAGATCTCGGAAAATCAAATCAGGCTCAACAAGGATACATTTTATACACGTTGACACCACAAGTTCCCCCTGGGGATTTGATCGTGCAAGAGCCAATTAATCCTGTTTATCTGCGGTGTCATAATACTATGTTAACACGAATACATTTTAAACTAACTGACTCCCTTGGACACTTAATTGATATGCGTGGGGAACAACTACTTGTAAATCTGTATGTGAAATCCTAAGATTTCTGTCGTAGATCTTTATCTTAAGATTTCTGTCGTAAGACTTTTATCGTAGATTTTTCTGAAATATTGTATTTTTATCAGAAATATTTTATTTTATCAGCAATATTGTATTTATTCTGAAATTGATATGGTGGTTGATACTCAAAATCATGCAAATCGATCAGTTTGTTAATTCTGATGGGTATTTAGGCACTCAAAATCATGCAAATCGATCAGTTTGTTAATTCTGATGGGTATTTAGGCACTCAAAATCATGCAAATCGATCAGTTTGTTAATTCTGATGGGTATTTAGGTACTCAAAATCGTGTAAATCGACCAGTTTTGCAAAAAATACTAAAAAATAGATATATTTATTCAGAAAAATTTTATTATGAAATATTTTTTTATTCTGAAATTGATATGGTGATTGGTACTTAAAATTAACAAAATCAATCAGATTTTATGAAAAATACAATATTTCAGAATAAATAAAATATTTCAGAATAAATATATAATATTTCAGAATAAATAAAATATTTCAGAATAAATATATGATATTTCAGAATAAATATATAATATTTCAGAATAAATATACAATATTTCAGAATAAATAAAATATTTCAGAATGAATATATAATATTTCAGAATAAATATATAATATTTCAGAATAAATATATAATATTTCAGAATAAATATAATATTTGAGAATAAATATATAATATTTCAGAATAAATAAAATATTTCAGAATAAATATATAATATTTCAGAATAAATATAATATTTCAGAATAAATATATAATATTTCAGAATAAATATAATATTTCAGAATAAATATATAATATTTCAGAATAAATATATAATATTTCAGAATATATAATATTTCAGAATATATAATATTACAGAATAAATGTATAATATTTCAGAATATATAATATTTCAGAATAAATATATAATATTTCAGAATAAATAAAATATTTCAGAATATATAATATTTCAGAATAAATAAAATATTTCAGAATATATAATATTTTAGAATAAATAAAATATTTAAGAATATATAATATTTCAGAATAAATAAAATATTACACGTGTTCGGTCGTTTCACCAACGAGGTTACTTTGGACTTTGGATCGTTTCACCAGTAACGAGGTTACTCGCTAACATAATTTTTCTCAATTGTCTTATACGAGTACTGATCGTTTTTTTTTTGCCTGGTATTCGTGGGATAAGTCTAATCTAATTTTTTCTACTGCGGCAGAGAGAGGAACGAAGTCCTTGACCTGATCATCTTTTACTGCAGCTAGTGACCGGAACATCGCCGCTTGAATTCGTTTTATGAACTTGTATTCAGACGACAGTGTAAAACCACCATCATTTTTATGTTCTTGTAAGATTTCAAAATCAGAAATAATCTTTTCAGGATTCAATTCATCAGATATATTAATACTGTCTTTTTCTAATTTTTTAATAGCAACAATTACATCGTTGATATTTTCATAGTTCATTATTTAGTATATATATATTTAAAAGAAAAAATATCCCCTATGAACTTCTATTCGAGTCTTTTAGCAAATTCAGGAAGGGGCACAGCACAACATCTATGATGAATATATACAATGAATGACAATCCCTATGAACCTCTATTCGAGTCTTTTAGTAAGTTCAGGGATATATGGAATATATACAATGAATGACAATCCCATATGAACCTCTATTCGAGTCTTTTAGCAAGTTCAGGAAGGGGCACAGCACAACATATAGTATTTACAAAGACAGTACAACCCAGAACTCGTAGCTTGCCACCGCATTCTACCAAGTTCAACGGGCACACGAAACACTACCCCTATGAGAGCCCCTAACCCGTCAAACAACGGTCTAAAGGCCCAAGAGGGTGCGTTTGGTGAAGACAGCACAAACATATACAATGAATATATACAATGAATGTCAATCCCTATGAACCTCTATTCGAGTCTTTTAGCAAGTTTAGGGATATATGAAATATATACAATGAATGATAATCCCCTATGAAGTTCTATTCGAGTCTTTTAGCAAGTTCAGGAAGGGGCACAGCACAACATCTATGATGAATATATACAATGAATGACAATCCCTATGAACCTCTATTCGAGTCTTTTAGCAAGTTCGGGGATATATGGAATATATACAATGAATGAAATCTTAATTAAGGACAGCACAACATATAAAATCCCTATGAACCTCTATTCGAGTCTTTTAGCAAGTTCAGGGGTATATGGAACATATACAATGAATGACTGAAATATATACAACGAATGAAATCTTAATTAAGGACAGCACAACACGTAGTATTTATAATACATACAATGAATGAATGACATGAAATATATACAATGAATGAATGACAGTACAAACATATATGAAATATATACAGTGAATATATACAATGAATGAATGACATGGAATATATACAATGAATGAATGACAAGGACGGCACAACATATACGGGGGGCCTTCTCTACGCTCAACAGATTTTGACACCCATATGATGTGGTGGGTGGGTGTCTTTTTTCTGTTAAGTTTCGAGGCTTCAGGCGGAGCCCCCAATTAATTATAAAAATCGCAGGTATGCGTAAACCACCGACGGTTGTCAGTCATGGGAATCGATCCTGGGACCACGAGTATCACGGTCAGATACATTACCAACTGATCTATCGAATCATCTTACGATATATGTTTCAGAAATTATTAAAACCACGGTTTTCGAATAGATTTTAAGGTATATATACATGTGCATTAAAACAGCGGTTTCTAAATAGATTGTAAATACTTGTGCATTAAAAAAGAGGTTTCTGAATAGATTGTAAATATCTGCACTAGCAGCGTGTTCTGCCAAGATTTCTCGCAACAGATTGTAAATATCTGCACTAGCAACGTGTTTTACCTTGATAAAATATATGTACATGCTACCACTGCATTATTAAACGTTTTTACCTGCAGAACGGTTTGTATTATAACAGCGGCTCCTAAACAGATTGTAAATATCTGCATTAAAACTGCGTGTTCTGCCTCGATTTCTCGTAACAGATCCAAAAATAATTCCACTATATTGTATGATGGGAAATAAGTTTATATATTTCTTTTGTAAGCTAAAAACCATAAATATCCTTCTACAAGTAATTAATTACGACGTGGATGGTTAATTGACTAATTACGATCATAAAAATCAGAAATCTACGGATAAATATATATTTAGAGAATAATCTCCCTCTCACATGAGTCAAAAAATAAGTAGTATAAAAGTGATGATTTTTGCCAAAAAGGATAAATAATTAAATAAATGGTTAATAAATATAATCTAGGTAGTGATGATAGTTTATCTCATTAACAATATTGGAAGGTGATTTTCTGTTTATATTTCTTGGAAAAAGTGGATCTGGTTATATTTTCCGCGACAAATTGTACTGAAGGCGGGTTAATATTAAAATATTTCGCAGCTAAATTCATTGATTGAAATGTAATCTCTTCGCCAGTTTCTATGCTTGTAGATTTTACCGCTCTCCTTCCGGTTGTTTTATATCTCCCAGTATTACCACGTGTATTATTCTCGCTCTTTGTAACAGCTCGAAGATTGGATAAATAATTATTTTGAGGATTCCCGTCAATATGATCGATTACAAAACCGTCTTTGATCAACCCCTTGTGACACTCGTATGTGAAACGTTGACAGAGATAAGGTTTCTTCCCAGCAGTAAACAATAGATAACCATGATTATTAATATAACCAACTGGCACTTTCTTCTGACAATTTCTGATCATACCATCAATATTTGATTCGTAGTTTGTTATTATAGGATGTGGGACAAATTCATTTTGCTCCATTATACAATAATATTACTTGTTTAAATCATAATTTGTCTGAAAACTTAGTTAGATAATCCTCCACGGATTTTATAGCGTTGTCGTTGACTCTGTCAGGGTCATTATTTTTTTATCATAATAACTTCTAAGCACTCTGTATCGTTTACCACCACAACACGCACACAACTGTGTTTTTCCTCGTACTCCAGCACCACATCGCAGACATGGTATTGGTCCTAAGCTTCCACAGTGAACGTTTTGCAAGTGTTGTCCGCAGAATTCCTTTTTACAGGATTTATTACAACGAGTTAATGATCCGATCATCAACCATTTGCATTGAGACATTGTATATATAATAGTTTTTATTTAAATACTTGTCTGAAATATAATATGGATGAGTTTGAGAGATTATCCCGAATAAAGCCTTGGAAAACAAGTAAATTCAACCTTGACAGGATATCTCCTGACGTGCCGATACGAGATTTGGTTGATCGGAAAAATAAAGGTTTGATCGGAAAAATTCACGACGCCAAGAAAGAATTTCACGCAGATGGTGCATCTCATGTCTGGTCAACGTTCAAGATTATTCGCAATGACAAAATCAAGGCCAAAGGTATCATCGATGCTACGATGAATGACAAAAGAGCAGCAGCTATTATTGAGCAGCTCGATGATAGAAGTTATATTTTCAGAATAAAATTTGTCATACTTGCAGAAACAGATAACTGGATTATCCGTGACAAATATGATCCTGTCCACGGTAATAAAAAACTGTCATACTAAGTAGAAATTTCAAGCCAGGTCTATTGACCGGTATTGACAAACCGTATTATGAGCGAGCGTATCCTGCAACAGCAATTGTTTATGGAATCTATGTGATAAATGAAAAACCTAGCGTTGATAAACTGGAGCCGACGAAATTTTCAAAAATAAACTGTGTAGCCAAGCGAGTAATAGAACATTTTACAAACGCGGCCCGTGGAAACGGTTTAACAGATAAAAGACGTAAAATAATAAATGAGTGGGGCGAAACGGTTAAAGATACCGGGGCGTCTATCAAAGATGTCACTGAGTTAGGAAAAAGATTAAAATTCCCAATAACCGTAGCGACGATAACAGCAGAAATATTATATGAATCCAAGTATAAATCAAAAGGAGCTTCGATCGAAATTATTGATCATAACGTGCATGCATGGACTAGCGCAGTAACAATATTTCCAAGAAATCGAACTGTTAAATTTTATGATGATAACATGTTTGATTTTATTAACAAAATAAATAAAAACGATCCTGTGTCAGTGTGGTTATTTAAGAGCTCAGATGATGAAAAATATGATCAATTTGTGCGACCCAACGGTCAAATATATCGTAAAGAATCCCTTCATGAAAAAATGAAAAATCTTGCTCAGAAATATTCAGAAAATATTGACGAGTTGCTCAGCAACTGTTTTACTATTCCATCTGTTGCAGCTCATGTTGCTAGAGAAAAAAACTTGTGGAAACCAACCAGAAATGAATTTCTTTCGGATATGCAATCAAGTTGTGTCGAGTATGGCCACGGCGGATTGTGGAATACTAAATATAATTACAACGATATGATATCTGTTGATATGGTTACGTGTTATCCAGGAAGTTTTCTCGGATACGGAGATTGTTCTAACTATTTTGCAAGGTTCGGTCATCCAACACATGAAATGACGCTAGTATCGATAAATGGACCATTGCCGGATTTTGATCTAACTGGACTTGCTTGTGTTGAATCATTCGAGTTTGCTATGGATCTTCATACAATATGTTATGATTTGGTTTGGTAGACATTTCTCAGAAAAACGCTGGGTACCAATAGTTTTATTACGATATATGCTTGATTGTGCGATATTGGTATCGTTGGTGGTTAGAGAGGCAATTATATCATATAAGAAACAAACCGAGGTTTGGTTACCACCGAGGGAAAATATCAGTCTCGATGAGGTCATTAAAGAATTTAGAGAAAAATGTCCTGATGCTTTCAAGGATGATATCATCAAAGAAGCTCCTAGAATCCTCGAGATTAAACTCAATAATAGCGATAAAACAGCAAAGGATCTTGGAAGAAAAATAATAGGAAAGTTTCCTCAAGGTGGGGTATATGATCATAAACAACGTCATGCACGATTAATACTGGATGATACCGAATACGATTTTATAGTTGCTGATGCAGCAGTGATAAATATATTTATAAACCGCGAAGATGTTTATTTATCAAATGAAACACGATTAGGTACGATTGTAAGCTATATGGATGGAGAATCGCCTCAGTATACGCATTTAAGATCATCGATGGTGGCCTACGTGAGCATAAACTTGCTATCTATGATAAATAAATTCCCTGATACCGCAGTTAGGATTGCAGAGGATTAGTTCTACGTCGATAAGAAATATGCAACGTTGTTGGATGATTTTACGGACGATGATGCACCGTGGGGTTCATGGAGAATAAAGAAAGAAATATACTTGATTATTCAGAATCAGCAGATGTTACGATCAAAGATGATTATTATAAAAACCAGCGATCAAATATATCATCGACAACTTCGTTGTTACCATCGGTATATGATCCAATAGCTAGATATAAAACGATATACATAAATGGACCGGATGGCTCTGGTAAAACCACTCGAGCGATTGAACTATTTCAAAAATCAGATATGATCGTGCTGACACCTACACACAGACTCGCGCGAGAAATGAAACAACGAGGAGTACAATCATGTACTTATCACAGCTTCTTTCGATGGAAGGGTGATACATGGACATCTTTAAGGATGGGCGAGAAATACATTCCAAGGATCATCATTTGGGATGAAATATGCACTGTGTCGTCGGAAACATTAAAAACATTTCTAGATTGGTTGTTAACAAGAAATACTGGTGTGATAATGTGCGGCAATCATGGTCAACCACCACCGTTTGTTGGACCATCTCCATATGGATGGCTAAAGAACTTTGTTGATTATTACGAAGAAGTGTCTAATGATCATAGAGCACTCGATGCAACGTTGAAACAGTTTAAAAAATTAACCAGACTACAACCGAATAAAATTCAGTGTGAAGTGATGCGTGGAATAATTTCAGAAACACCCATGAATGACTTTCTACAAACATGGCGACCAAATGATCTGATAGTTGCAAGTAGAAAGATAGTTCGTGATAAACTTCAACGAGAATTGTTTCAGTTACAACAAGAAAAGTTTCCGACGCTGCCAGTTCCGTTATGTTATCAACCAACTGATACACGGCGGCAGAATATTGATGTTGATATACCAGGATAGACCGAGTCAAGGAAACAGAATCTTGTGCTGAATGATATTGTCGCAGTTGATGTTAATGTTGTTGAAGATGCTCTACGTGCTGATATATCCCTGTGGACGCTTGGATACGCAATGACGATTCATTCATCTCAAGGATTAAGTATATCTGATACAGTTGTTTGGATCATCGATGATCACATCGAATGGTCAAACTTAGTTTTTCTTGCAGTGTCTCGAGTTAGAAAAATATCTCAATTGAGACGAATCGTCTTGGACGAGTCAGTGATTAGTGATGATATTGACGAATGTCAAAGTGATATAATAAGAAAATAATTAGCTGGTTATAAACAATCTGATAAAAAAAATATTCGAGAATTTGATCTAGACACTGACATTGTCATTGAGCTGAAATAACAACAGAATAATCATTGTGCAAGTTGTAATTGTATAATGTTATGGCGGTATCTGAAAAATGATCCAAGACAATTTACCGTAGACAGAAAAAATAACAATCTTGGTCATACACGAGAAAATACCATGTTGACCTGTCTTGAGTGTAATCGACGTAACGGAGCTAGTTAAGTGATCGCGGTGGTAATTGTATATCCTCGGGAATTACTTGTAACTGTTCACGTACAAATCCACGTTGAGGAGCAGTTGAATCTAATCGGTAGATTGCGGGTCTACCTGAGGATCTTGTCACGGTGGATATCTTATGTGTGGTAACACTCCAAATAGGATCAGTCGCTCTTTTTTTTTACCACCTTCGAGTTCACCGGGCTCGTATAAATACCTGACAGTGATATTACCTAATACCGGCTGTGCTGAAAGATCACGTCGTTGTGTAGGTATATTTTTTTTTTGTAATTGCATGAATAGATTCTAGTTATTTCATTATTTAACGCTGCTATCACACTTGGTAATCTTGCAACCCATTCACGAGATCTCGTATCCTGAATAAATTCCTTCCCAGTAGAATGTTTAACCGCTGCTGCATTAGTAAGTTTACTAATTGCTGCTTTACCTTTCCAGTATCCTCTTGGAGAATAATAAATCGTTTCCATTTTATATATTACCAGCCCTTAGTGCTAATTTACCTTTCATCGCTGATCTTACTAACCAATTAGCTAATTTTTCTTTGATATTTTTATTTTTTTGTAGAATCTAGCGCATGAATTAATTTCACATCTGCAATATGCCTATGTTGTAGATCATTGCTTTTATACGCAACATCATGAGCATGACTTGCTTTATCAATAGCGTTTATTGGTTCTTCGCCTGGTTTTGGTTGATCCTGATTATCAAGCCTGATATCGAGTCGAGTACCAGGACCGCAATAATTATATCCTGGTAGATGTTTTTCTCCTGGGTATTTGGCCCACGGAGTTCCCGGTAACTTTGTTAATTTTGCTGCAATATCACCTCCTCGTTTTTTTTTTTTTTTTTTTTTTTTTTTTTTTAACGCTGACTTTGTCCCTGAATTACCACCGGGAATAAATTTAAACTTCTTTGTACCACACCGCGTACACTTACCCGTAACCGCTGATCTATTATTTTTTGTGGTAATAGTTATTAGTGTATCCGTCGGGGTACGCGCCCTGCACTTCACACAATATAAATCCATGGATATTTTACACAGTATGGATATAATTGATTTTTCAGCGATAAGAAAACGAGAACCTGTCAAATAGCATCCTGCGTCACCAAATTCCATCAGAATGATAATAATAGGACCATCTGGAAGTGGAAAGACACAGCTGTTACTTAATCTTATAATGAGATGGTTAAAGTGGGATAAATTGTATTTGGTAGCACCGTCAGTTGATGATCAACGATGTTATAATGTGCTCAAGGGTTTTAATGAAAACGCACGAATAGATAAAGATAACGATGTTATCGAGTTTGTAACCGATATTGATGAAGCACCATCAGTTGATTCCATAGACGGATTTATTAATAATTTGGTTGTATACGATGATGTGATGCTGGATAAACAATCAAATCCAGCTAGGATTTTTTCTCGAGGTAGACATAAAAACACTGATGTCATTTATGTTACTCAACGATACACACAAATACCAAAAGTGATCAGAGATAACTGTAATATTTTAGTTGTGTTTAATGGAGTTGATACACACACGATGAGAAATATTCATCAAACTTGGTGCAGCGGTGACCTGGATATAATTAAATTCAGAAACTTCTTTTCACGAGCGCAAGCTACTCCACAGGGGTTTATAACGTTAGAGTTTAACGCTGATCCTAGAACAAGATATCGTATTGGACTTGATAAAATATTTGGATGAACAGCAGCAGAGAGGGTGGGACCTCGGCGAAGACGTAATTGTGTAAAACGCGTGCATAATAAATTTTAAAAAAATCACCAACGACAATGGAGTAATATTAATTAGACAAACCCCGGAGAGATTTTCTCAGTAACGTCGATGCTTTTTTAAATCTGTCGACGCTGTTTTTTCTTTGTTCGTAGGAAGGCTTATTTCGGTTTTTGGACACTTCCAAAATTGGTCTGTCCACCCTCTCTGCTGCTCAGCATCAGGCGATCACGCTACAACGATTAAATACGACGAAGAAATACGTGGATGATAAAGACGCCGCGACCATTACCGCCTTAACTACAACAAGTGAAAAATTACCCACGTTGCGATCTCAGAATGAATTTTCGCAGAAACATCAATAGAGTCGCTAAATATTTTTTTTTTTATTTACAAATATCGTCAACATTAAGCTCGCCGAACTCGCACTACTCGCTGACATGGACATCGACAAAAACAGTAGCTTTGATCAACGCAGCATACACAGTTGCGTCTGGATCAGCAACATGGTCAATAGCTCAAGCAAGCATAAGCTGAGGTTACCAGGGTATACGGTCTACAGTGTTTATCGCTGAAAAAATTAGTACATTTCCGTCGCGTTATTCCACCGATAGATTTGCCGGAACCGTGTCAGTCGTGTTAAATCACAATGCAGAGGAAAATTTCATATTGGATCCTGATGACAAAAAAATTAAGAGCAGCCGCGTATTGGTGATGTCAGAGAATTCATAGCATTGGAAATATCTATGATAATTCTGCGCAGCTGAGATAATATTTAAACTCGTTACCTCCAAAAATACTAAAATATGACCATTCGATTGGATCATCGACAATCCAGATATTAGTATCTTTGATTGTTGGCTCCTGCGACGAGTGCATTCTTATTGCACAGCCTAGAGTGCGTGCAGCACGATGGCTGCGATTTTGTCGCCTCTTGAGTCTGTTGTACAACCATATCATAAAGAACGAGTTTTTGCTGTTTATCCGTTAATTGAATCGTGACTAGAATATTTTGTCTTCGTGTATCCATTGGATGATAACAGAGTGGAAATCTTTCCCGTTGAAGTTCAAATAATCTATACTAAAGTGAATCACGGATGGTTTTTTTTTTTTTTGGTGATACAAGTACGACATCATTAGGGAGTTCAGAAGATCCAATATGGACGTTTCTGGAATTACACTGCCCTTTATCTCACATAGAATCTTGTACAGCTGAAGTCTAATTAACTTTTTCAGCTCACCTAATGATTCATCGTTGGAGTGGTGGTCGTTCAACACTTCTACATAAGCGTGAATGTGATTTTTTTAGCCAGTGTTGTGACGATTTTATTTGTGGACGGCGGAGGTTGTCCTTCCCGTGAAGTTTTCTAGAAAACGAGTCGAGAACTATTTTTAACTTTTTATTGGACACAGAGAGTACATACTTCGTCCCAAATGATGATTTTAGCGATATATTTCTCATTCACCCTCGTCGGAGTTCACGCATCACTATGCCATCGAACGAAGCTGAGGTACGTGCATAACTTAACTCCACATTGTTTCATCCCGCTGGCAAGCCGGTGACTTGCGGTTAACAATTTCAATTGACTCCTCGTCACCATACAGTTGGGATACAGAATTTGAGCGGCAACCATTAACAGCATTTGAACCTGTCTCTATGGATTTCGTACGTACAGTCCTGATGAAGAGTGCACTAAAGTCATGTGAACTTGATCCAATTCCAACATCATTGCTGCTTGAGTGCTTAGATCCAGCATTGCCTTCACTAACTGATGTTATTAATACCTCTCTCTCATCCGGGGAATTCCCATCATTTTTCAAAACTGCCATTGTAAAGCCTCTGCTGAAGAAACCAACACAAGACCATAACGATTTAAAGAACTACCGCCCAGTTTATAATCTCCCATTCATATAAAAAATCTTAGAAAAAAGTTTGTTTTATCCCAGCTTGTATCTCATCTAAATTCAAACAGTCTTTTTAGAAATGTACAATCTGCATATCGCCCTTACCACAGTATGGAAACTACTCTTCTAAAAGTAGTTAATGACATTCTCTCTGCGTTGGATAGTGGAAAGATTACAGTCCTGCATCATTTGACACAATATACCATGATATATTACTTCACCATCTCCAGCATATATTTGGCATTCATGATACAGCCTTACTGTGGTTCAAGTCCTACTTGGTCAACATGACACAGATTGTATCTGCAAATGGAATACACTCCAGCCCAGTTGATCTATGTTGTGGTGTTCCACAGCGGTCTGTTCTTGGACCTGTTCTCTTCATTCTGTACACTCACCTGCTCTCAAGTGTCATAGATCATCATCCAATGTCTCACCAATTGTACGCTGATGAGACATAAATATACAAATCTAGCCGCCCAACTGAAGTTGATGCTACCATCCAAGGTATAGAGAGGTGCATTTCTGATGTGAAATCATGGATGACATGTAACAAGCTGCAGATGAATGATGATAAAACTGAGGCCATTCTAATCACAACATAAAGACTTTCTCATTCACATCCTTTACCTCAGACAATAAATATCAGCAACACCAACATTAAATTCACACAATCAGTACGAAACCTAGGTGTTAGTCTGGACAGTACTCTCACACTGCACCAACATGTCATGAACATATGCAAGGCTACATATCTTGAGCTGAGACGCATCAGTTTAATTTGCAAAATATATTTCAGTTGATGCCACTAAAACACTTGTGTGTTCATTAATTAGTACTTTCAAGACTGGACTATTGTAATTCAATTCTGTCTGGTTCATCTCAATATCTACTTCAGAAACTTCAAAAAGTTCATAACACAGCTGCTCGGATCATACTTAGAGTACCACCTCAGAGCACACCTCCCCGCTGCTCTGTACCCTACACTGGCTATCCATTCGATCTAGAATCAAACACAAAATTTGTTCACTGTGCTACGTTTCACTGTCGGACTCTAGTCCAACATACCTATCCGATCTCACCCATGTGTAAACACCAGCAAGATACTTAAGCTCTTCTTCTGACAATCGTATACTCATTATTCCCACTATGAAAACAAAGTCATATGGACAGCGTTCTTTTGCATACCAGGGCCCAGCAACGTGGAATGAACTGCCCACTGAACTTAGACACAAAGACACAGTGATCACATTCAAGAGTGCTCTCAAAACTCACTTATTTCGACTGCAAGAACAAACTTAAGGATCTAATAATGTTTCCTACCTGATATATTCTCAGCATCTTTTTTATTTTTTAATGTTTTTTTTTTTTAATTTCATGGTGTTTGTTTTTGTAATAATATTATTATATGTTTTTTATCTTATAGGTGTTGTCTAATGTTGTAAAGCGCTTAGAGCTTCTAAAGATTAGGCGCTATACAAAGTCCTCATTATTATTATTATTATTATTATTATCACATGTCGACGGGTGCTGAACGACGTTCAGACGAATTAAATACATTTAGCGCACGTGTTCTTTTTTACCAGAACCACCGGGACCGTTGATATCAACCGTTTTATTTCTCGCGATTGGATCATTCACTTTCAGACTAAACTCTGAACATCTGGTAAGTTTGCAACTCCCTGTGATAACACACCTTTTTCCACCGTATTTTTTATCACAAAATCTAGTTTGCAAGTTCATTAATTAATTTTGTTCAGCGGCTTTTACTATTAAATGATGCACAAGGGTAAAGTTTTAAAACATTTCTACAAATATCCTCATCATCTTGAAGATGCCAAACTCTCTACGCTGGCCTATATGATGTTATCGCACATGTCACAGTTAACGATGTGTCACGTTTGCCTGCCCGCGATTACGTAAGTCAGGAACAAAGGAATGGGTTAGCGCAATGGATATGTCGACCCTGCACTGTTGTGGCGATTTTGTTTGTACAAGAACACCCCCACCCCCATCCCGTTAGGTGTTAACACTAGCATAGAGATGTTAGAAGCTTTGTTCTGAGAACAAAGGACCCTCAACGCTATTGTAAGTCTCCCCGCTTTGACAGATGGCCTGAGGCTCGTCTGTTAAGATGGACCGACTGGGGGTAGAATTGATATCCAATCAGAACTGAGGAAGGGTGGGGTCATCAGTTCGAACCAGAACTTAACAGTCATTTGAACTGATAGCGAATTAGTGATTTATAAGCCGTCGTACTGGTAAGGCAGAATATACTCACTCCGAGGGAGCCACTCGTGATTTGGTGGGAAAACTCTTTGTACATTCTAAGGACAGAAAGCTTCGTAAAGGTCAGTGAGTTATTTGCTCGATTGTTGCAGAATGTTACGGCATTGTAATTGTAATTAAGTGCAGTATGTATATTGACTTACTAGAATCGTTAGTATTTAGAATTACTCTTTGATGTTTAATTTACATGCGTACTTGAGAAATGAGCTATGATTATGTATATTGCTCGCTCGTCAGAATTGATATAGTAACACGCTATTTAGTTACTTCGTAGTAAACTAGTGTATTCATTAATGTGATATTCTAGATTTTGCAATTGTTGAATTAAATTGTAACTTTGGAAATAGTTGCAGTGTGTAAATTTAAATAATATGAATATTTGAATATTTGTGTACACTTGTGGGAGTGTAAAGTACAGAAATGCGTCGGATTATTGTGGTATTGTTGAGAATAATGAGATTAAGAATATATATATATATATATATATATATATATATATATATATATATATATATATATATATATATATATATATATATATATATATATATATATATATATATATATATATATATTGATGTGACGCAATTTAGTGATTTCTGTATGATAAGTAGGATACCGCTCTTATTGCAACGTTGTTTCTATAAGAACGTGTGTGTTTTTCGATGTACACGAATGCGTGACCAAAGATGTAGATAACTTTCATCTGATGATTGATTGATTGTTGATTTAGTGTGAGCGAGATGGCTAACACAAATGCTAACGTCCTTGTGTTTTTCGTAGGAAGCTTTTGGGGACAGAGTAGTCAAGTCCCGAGTCTCAGAGAGACAGGATAGTAGTAGGCGAAGAATAAGTTTCGTTGAAGGAGAAATAGAAAATAGAAGTAGGCGGGGAACAAGCTCGTTGAAGGAGAAAGAGAGAAAGAAAGGAGGAGGAGAAAAGAAGACAAAAGGGGAAGAAGACAGGAAGAATCGGAGAACGCCGGAAGGAGGAAAGCAATTGGCGTAGTAAACACAGATGAGTAGAAACCAAGTACAGGGGAAAGCCATCTCACACTATAATCACGTGATGAAATAGGTTGTCACACGGTCGAGAGGAAGTAGATTGGTTGAGAAATTAATATCGTTTAATTTGTATTAAATTGTTATTCTTTTGGATTTCACCTTTGTGTTCTTAATAATTTAATTTTCGGTATTGCTGACTGGGGGCTCGGAGCTTTACCTCCCTCTATCACTAATTTCACTTCCTACAAAAACGAGCCAGGGTGGGAATTCCACAGTAATTCAAATAAATATTGGGAGCATCCCACCCCAACGCATAACAGTGAGTCACATAGAACTTCACACGATGATAGAACTTCACACGATGTAACAATCTTAGCATTAAGCATATATCATAAAACACTATTAGAGCCCAAACACGTTGATTTATTTGCACATCAATCATTGTGATTAATACTGGTATCTGGTTTATTAAAATGACGACTAAACCATGCAGGTATAACCGGATTAGTATCTGTTAAGAACTCAAATGATCCGATCTAGGCAAATCCAGTTAGACAGTAGTTGACAGGCAGTGAACCGTTTATTGCAACCCTAGTCATTTCGTGTGTTGAATCAACAAATCGTGACAAATACAGTTCACGTTTGCCGTATCCAAGACAACCAGCAGGGTATCAAGCAGCATTATCAACAAAGATTATTCCTGATGGATTATATTATATATATAGTGATTACATTCTTTTGGAGGTCAACTCCATAAATTTTTGTTGTGCTATATGAGCCACAACAGACGATATTGTAAAAACAATTATTGAGTTATTCATCTATGTTGGTGTTGTTGTCGTAGACGTTAATAGTCGTTTTGCAACCGCCGTCGTTGATATATGTTATCGCAGTTTGTTTCATCGCGTGTTGGAGTGATTCTATTCCGATAGAAATTTACCCGACCGTAGCAAAAACTAATCAAACGATGTTGTACCGACGGCATCATCGGCGGATCCATCCCTGTGAGGTAGCCAGACCGATACAAGGTCACTTTATATTATAAATCTACATAAAGATTTGAACGTGATAAAATCTAGTTATTTTTCGCTTGGAAATTTTGTTACTGCTTCAGTCCACGCATGAGCTTTATAATCCACTATCATTATTGGAGAACCTCGTGTTATATATTTGACAGCATTATACAAACATTGTCGGTTATTGATTTTACTACTATTGGAAACTTCAATGGGTTTTTTTTTTCAACACTGCAACGTCATCTACGCCTGCGCCGTTGATAACACACTTGACCCAGTTATTTCTTTTTTTTATTCGCGATTCTATTAAACCGTTTCTTTGTCAATTGTTAACCTGAGCCATGCAATTTAAGATGCCAGTGGCGTTCATGAAACGACTCATAGAGTCTACGACGCATTATGCTCTTGTACCTCACATAGGTTCAAAGGCATTAATAGCAGAATCGTTTAAAACGGTACATAACAGCGGATACCGGATACACACTCGGTGGCAAGATTATTCTGTCGTCGAGATTGTTTAACCAGTTCAAATTATATCACGAATAATCTATGTTGGACCATCCTGAATATCGTAGTTATTGACAGTAAATTTCATTCTAATTAAATACTACTTATTATACAGAAGATTACTAATAAAAGTCCTCGTGAGAACGTCCGTGGATTCGTTGTAACATCAATGAAATTATAATCGTGATCTATAATTAATACTGTCCAAACATGAGCCGCACCATCGCGATTTAGCTCATCTTTGGTCATTCTGATATAATCGCGTAATTGTAATTCAAATGGCGGGCGTTTTTTATTATCGGGTAATTTATTGAAATCAAACCTAGTTGTGTAATATTTGTCGTTCTCGTTCAAAAAACTGTCTGGTTTTATCTCTTGTTCAGTCTCTGCCAATCTCTTAAATTCCTTTGAGGTTTATAATGTTGTCATCTGATTTCGTAAATTTTCTTGGGCAAGTTTTGACCTTGGAAATGCTGCCATTACTCCGGTGAGATTAGAAAACCGTTCTCGCAATTGTTTTGCACCTGTCTACGATCTCACTATATTAACAATGAGAATACGTTTCTCTAATTGAGCTTTCTTTAATTAGATGTTATAAAAGTAATATAATATGACACAAAAAAAGAATAAAGATAAGTAGCTGATGGTTGGATCGATAACACCATGTGGAAAAACATGCCGTGTTGATAATTGTGGAATACATCTAGCCAGCGTTCTACGAGGCAGTTGTTGACCAAAGCTTTGTTTGAAATATAGTGTTGGTTTCAAAACAAAAACAGAACATTGTGTATCATGTGGTGGAAGAAAATATTGAGCACTTCATCTATATTACGAACTAAACAATACAGACGAATATATGAAAGAAAAGCAAATTTATGTAATAGAGCAAGTAGAGAAAGATATTAACGTTCATGAGTTCCAGAAGCATCCAGTATTCGTCAACTATGAACCACACCGAGCTGGTATTATCAGACACTTCCTACTAAAAACACAATAGGAGCTGTCGATAAACATGGCTACATTTAATTTACTTTTAATGAATAAAGCTATCGTTCCAACAAGATTGTTTGTGATTGCTTCAACGGCATAATCAAAAGTGGTCATATTATAGATCACAGTAACTCAAATAGAGCCATGAAAACATTAGAGAGATCGATGTGATCGACATCAGATGTTAGCGACATCAGCAAACAGGACGATCAATAAATTTAGAGACAATAGAAACAAAAACTTTTTACCAACATCAATATTTTATACAAAACCATATTCAATTTACTGTGTAGCAAACATCATAACTAACAGAGACATAAAAACTGTTCAATCAAAAATAATATTCATATTGATCAGTAATATCTTCGCTAAAACTAATATCACATACATGGTTCTGATCTACATTTTTAACAAAAGAATAAAAAAAATTTAAAACGCAAGGATTACAAAAAGGATACATATTTTAGCTAGTGATCATCTCATTTTTGTCCTTGACTGTCTTCCGTTTGTTAGAACAGGACTAAAAGGTCAACGCCACACTTATGGCCAGTGTTGAGGAACCAATCAAGTGCGGTTTTCATGATGAATCAACCAAGCCCTGCACTATTTGAAATAAGAGGGCTCCGGTAGGCCAACTGGTCTTTACCAATCATTGACATTTCACCTCTGTCGAGGTATGTTCGAGTCTCCGCTCAGTCAACATGGGCACATGAGAACATTTGTCAGTAAACCTGGTCAGTTGTTCTTCCCAGCGTAATCATTGGTGGAAGGATAGATAGATATGTAGGTTGGTAGATATATATGTAGGTAGGTAGGTAGACATACAGACAGACAGACAGCCAAATTGACAGACAAGGTGACAATTTAAAAAACTAATCGAAAATTAAATTTTGAAGAAAAAAAACTTCCGGGTGCTTTTATTGGTGATTGGATTCACACACTCAGACCAGTATTCTTTGTGAAATGCGTGAAATTTTAAACATTAATGTATCAATGAAAGGTGAATGGCATTCTTTTCTTACATTTTAATTCAATTTTACTTCATTATTAAATACCAAAAGCAAGAAGAAATGAGATTACCGCTTCATTTCGGTCACCGGAATTGTGTCAAAATTTAATCAGTAGCAGTCTCATGAGTTAGGAAGGCTTCTTTTACAAAAAGTACTGACGCATTGTTTTAGACTAATTTTTGAACCTAACACTTTCATAGGGTTTCAGAATATCAATGTAAACAAGATGATAAATATTCCCAATCATTTGCAAACAATTGATCTCACAATCAGTCGATACATTGTCCACCATTGTCAGCCCTTAGCTATTCTAATATTTGCTAGGTCGAAATGTAAGATGTAATATTAAAATGTACCAATCTTGTGGTTAAATTATATTTTATATAGTGTTCAATCGTGCTATTTATATATTTTGTTAGTTACGTTATTTTCGTGTTAATTGTCAAGCCAAGTAATAATTTTCTTTCAACGAAAAATAAAACGTAGTACTTGAAATCTATTTATCGATCGATAGACTCACTTGACTGAATTTTAGTAACATGTACATTAACGACATGATTAGTTTTGTCATATTTTACTCGTTCTAATGATCAATCTCTTTCTTTCTTATAAGATGTCTCATTTATTTGGAGCCCATATCAGCAATGGCAACGGGTCTCTGAATTTAATAAGTCAGTTCTCTGGTATAGTCTGACTATACCAACCCATTTGTTTTTACCCCCCCCCCAACCGATTTCAATAATGGAAACCTTTAATGTGATAAAAAGTGCAAGGAACTTTAGTCAATTAATTCATTGATTTATAATTTCTAACGTGACTGTGAATAGAGTGGCCCTAACACCGTCATCGTCTGTGCGTTTCATGCTTAACGGAAGTTTTCAATATAATAGACGGACATGCTGAAGATCTATTTTCAGTTCCTGGACAAGATGCACATACATAAGTCGTCTGCTTCTGATAATTACAACGTCGAATCAAGCAAAGGAAAAGAATGACAACAACAAATTTGCCTTTCACGTGGATTTAACAATTTCAATTGTTCATGTGTGGAAAGGGATATAATTACAAAATCTTAATGTTATGTAATTTACGGAATAATTCGGCAGTTGCCGAACAGGATGAACTACGTCATTATGTCGTCTGATGGAAATAAATTAACCCATGGCGACGTGTTGTTATGGAAAGTCCATTAAGCATGAAAGGTGCAGGGGATGCCAGTATTTGTGCCATTCTGGTCACAGGTTAGAAATTATAAATCAGTGATTCATTTGACTTAGTTCTCTGCACTTTTTATCACATTAAACGTTTTCGTTAGTTATTGAAATCGGTAGGGGGAACAAACAAACTGGGATGTATAGTCAGACTACATAATTTTTTGTTTAGTTGTAGTAGCAAGGACTTAAGAAGTTCAAATTATTGTACCTATGGACCTACCTCAAATCTTCTACTAGCGATTTCCATGTTACTTTACCCTTCTCGTAGCGCATAAACATGTGCTAACTAAGAGTGATTTGTTGTACTTTTCAAATGTACCGTTTATTATTCCTGAAACAGTACATGTACATTTTATTGCACGTTTCCAGAACATAACAATCTGCAGTAGATAGTATGTTCGAAATCACAAATTACATTGCCAACTGTTTAATAATTAGTCATAATGCTTACAACTAATGATGTAACATGTGCAACACTTGTAAGTCTAACAAGCAAATTATTCTGTTCTATAAACCACTTTTATTTAACACAGCCACATATTTTCATCTGCATTATATCTACAGCACGTTCTGCATAATATTCTCATTGCCACTATTATTTTAGAAATGTATAACGGATAGATACGGAACTATCCTATTAGGAATCTCTTTACTGTTCCAATTTACGGACTTAAATAGAATTTAGCAGTATGTGGCAAATGTGATAAATTGCTCAAGTCATAGACAGACCGATTAAGGACTAATCAAGAGAGCTGCATGTCTAGTAAACGTAATTCCAATCAGGAGAAGTCAATCGATCCTTGCATTTTTTATAAAAATGCCACCAGATTGACAACACAATTAGATTCGTCTACAACAAGAGTACGATCGCCTGATTAATTCAGAATTATCTCTTATATTTTTCACTTGCTTTCCAGTTTGTTTTTACCCTTACCGCTTTTAAAAAGGAAATTCATCACAAATAAAAACTCATATTCATGTCAGTCGTCAGTTTATTTTTACAACCTCATTTTAACTATGAGGACCCTATTATTGTCAGCTGTTTGGGATTTGAAACATAACGGAAACTGTCGAGGTAAATTTCATAAAAGCAGACAAGACCGCTTTCTTTTTTTCTCTTTCTTGAACCTATCCATTTTCAGTATAAAAAATGTGGCGTCCGCAATCTACAAAAAAATGAGCAAAAAATATGTATGTATGTATGTATGTATGTTTGTGTGTGTGTGTGTGTGTGTGTGTGTACGTACGTACGTATGTATGTATGTATGTATGTATGTATGCTGTTCGCCATTTATTAAGGTTTTTAAGATGGGTATTGGTTTGGAGCAGTGAAGGTGCAGAATTAAATGTTTCATATAACCGAACAAATCTCTGAAATCTACATTAATCAAAGACATGAAAATTAGTTGTTTATCTCTGACAGTTAAATGTGCATTGTTTTTCTTGTTATTTCTGCATGGAGTGGAGAATAAACCATGTCCTGGAAATCGGTGAGACCCCCAAAACCAGTGACAAGGGTCACAAACGACATATAGTCCCCTCAATAATACCAGACCACATCGTCTTACAGAAGAACGGGTAACAAACCCGGAAAACACATTATGTACGTGGATGGGTAACTCTGAATCCAATCTGATAAATCCGATTCGGGCCATTGTTTCTGTACTAACGCAGCAGAACGTCCAGGCCTCAGCAAATAGTAAGACGGAAAGGGAAACGGAAGCTATGATTGATAATACCTTTATAGAGTCTGCATAAACAATTAGTCCAAGCTTTAGAAATTTAATGTTCGAGATAAGAAATGAAGTAAGGAAACTTAATGAACGATTTATATCTTTTGAATGTTCCCCAGATGAGCTGAAAAAAGATGAATTGCTTACTAATCAGGATGTGGTTATATGCAAGACGATTGAGAACCTGACTGAGAAAGTTGTTGAATTGGAAACACGATTGCAGACGAATGAACGACAGCTTGAGCAACAAGAAGCGTATTCCCGTCCAGAGAATCTGGAATTTAAGGGTGTGCCTAAAATCCACGAAGAGAAGCGGGATGATACAGAACAATCGATTAAAGTTGCATGTGAGGGATGCACTTGGTTTATAATCAGAGAGGATAGACGTTGAAAGAGCAATCAAAAGAAAACTCAAGACGCGTGATTGTGAAAAAGGAGGAAATAAGCCCATGAGGCAGCCACGAGGACCACGTCCGAGAATGAAGACACACGGCAGCTAGCAGATCAGTCAACGTAAGTGTAGGTGAAGATTTTACATTCAGTGTGAAAAAAGCTCGTGCCAGTATCTACCCGACATTGAAAACAGTCATTGAACAAGGGAAAAAAACATTATACCACTATGACAATCTAATAATAGACGGTTACACGTATGCATTTGATGAGGTTAGAAATGATGCTAATAATAGACGGTTACACGTTTTTGTGATAAACTTTGTAGAACAGAAATTTCAGATTTAATAATTATTTTAAAACTTTTTATGATCTAGGCTTTGTTGAAATATGGGCAGAAACTATCGGCAGTTTAATATTAACTGCTAAAATGAGTTAGCTCACATAAAAATGAAATAAGCTGACTCTAAAATAATAATTGCAGGCGATTTTTATGCCTATAACAATTTTTTTCAAATATGATTCCATTATTTACCAACTTCAAGACTTTAATTATACAGAAGACGAAGTAAGGTATGTTCGTTCATTTAAGACGTAAGGAAGATAAATCACTATGGAGAAAAACTGTTTCAACTATGCCAAATAACTGGACTGAGAATCGCCAATGGTAGATGTGGATCAGATAAAGGGATACAGAAATGTACATGTACGCATGGCAGTTCGGCCACAACAATAGACTATGTCTTAGCCGATGTGTGTGTTTTAAAATATATATCATCCTTTGAAATGTGCAGATTGAGATAAGGTCGATGGAAAGAATGCGCTTCTAATGGTCATTGGGTTTAGAATTTCTGGTTAAAAATATATAAAGTTGTTGGCAGATATCGATCTTTGTTATATAATTACTGTGCTTAGGGTGAGGAATTTGCCAATCAGAGGTATTACGGGAAGATATGAAAGTATGTTATGAGTAAAGATTGTGTCAAATTTGTAACGTTAACAGCGGTAACGAATTCCATTTTATTACTGCTTGTCCGTTATATGAAGAAATACCAAGAAAATACTTACCCACCTTTGTATAAAAAATACAACTAAATAAAATTTCAATCCTTTGTACACAATGATACAAATACAATTATGATAACTAATTTAGCGATATTTTCTATAATAGCCTAAAAGATTAGAGAAACCGTTTTATCAATGACTGCTGCTACACAAGACCTTGTATCAATATCACAGTTTTTGGGTTACCCTTCAATTTATTTGTTTGATTAATGAGCATTGTATACTTGTATCTCATCATAAAGCATTAATTATTACTTTCGTGAATGTTACTTCTAATACATACGATCCTCTTTTGTTAATCACTATAACATCTTTATGTACCGCATGATGTATGGATATGTATCATGAGCCAATATCCTATATTAAAAACAAACATTAATAATAATATATATATATATATATATATATATATATATATATATATATATATATATATATATATATATATATATATATATATATATATATATATATATATATATATATATATATAAACGTGCTAAGAAATTGAACAATGCGACATAGCATATAATACAGACATTTTTTGGGGGCTGCAACCGCCATAAACAGAAATACAGCTGGCTATATTTCTGGCTACCACAAAAAGGTAGGTGGGGCAAAGAACAAAAATGTCCAGCATCAGAGAAAAGATGAATGTTAATCAAAATTAAACCGATGAATTCTGTTATTACCGGGGCAGTAGAGCACACTCATACTCCTAGGTAGTTAAGATATATCCAGCATGTATGGAGGATTGGGGAAAAACTTTAAAACGGAGGCGCGTACTTCCTGAATGCGCTGTTGGTCTTCCGAAGCTGTTAGAGTACTATCGTACGCTCCTGGCGGTCGAAAAGGCAGGTAGACACAGATTAGTCCGGGTCGAGTGAATGATATCCCAGCAAAGCACGGTCGATGCCCATGGGTCTAAGTCTGTGAAACCCACGAGACCTGAAAGAGGAATTAGCACACACGGCGGAATGGCGATCTTAGAAAAAGTGATTAAAGGGTTACAAAGCTGAGACCTTTTTGCCTAACCTTATGCATCTGAAAGGGCCATATTGATAATTTAAGCTGATAGAGAGAACACGGTCAAATCGTCAGATGTGAACTCTTTATATAGCGTAAAAGCCCGCTTACCCAGTATATGTTTATGCCCTGACCAAGATATTTAATGTAAGGCAATAGTACAAATTTGCGAATGAAATGCATGATTTTTGTGTCTTTAGAGGATGGTTTCAACTAAGGCTTGATTGTCAGTGTGGAAATAGATACATTTATTGGATAAGTGATCTCCCTAGACCACAACTGCCAGAACGATGGGGTAGAATTCTTGAAGCGTTATATTTTGATATGCCCATGTCTGATCCCAGATGCCATAGAAATAGTGTGTGACCCGAATGGCACTGTATCCGACTGAGGCAGAAGCATCTGTGTACAAGTCCAACGTGTCGGAGGTCAGCCAAATGTCAGGTAATAATAATGACCTACCGTTATAACCGGTTAAAAAGTTTTGACAGGCCCTTAAATCGTCCTTTACCTCTTTTGTTAATCTAATGTGGTTTTGCGATGCCAATTGTCACGTTGATGAGTCCCCTAAGAAAAGCTTGTCCCGGTAAAACAAATGCGCAAGAAAAGTTAAGAGTACATATGTTGGATTGCAACTCCTTGAGAGTAATTTTATTTCAAGCAAGATATAAATGTACGAGTTTATTACATTTTTCTAGTCTGTCCGTGGGAAGGCGAACCTCCATTCTCACTGAATCCAATTCGTATCAGAGTTACGTCATGGTTGTTGACGGGAGAAATGTTTTATCCGCAGCCATGAAAATTTCTACAGAAAAAGAAAACACGTCCGCACCCCATAAGGAAATTGGCTCAACTGACGCCGCAGTCCCTATCAGCGAGAATCCCTCCGCGCGCTGCCGGAGCGAGAGTATTGCGATTGGCTGGGCAGAACACGTGATTGAAAGCTTTAAATATATTGGCCCTTAACAGCGTGTTACACATTACAAATCTGGCGGGAAATTGTAGACCCAATCACACATCCCATAAATGTCCTTACGCTAGTGTAAATCGATATATATATATATATATATATATATATATATATATATATATATATATATATATATATATATATATATATATATATATATATATATATATTGCGACGTGTTTAGGCTCTCATAAGCAGTAACGAGAAAAAAGGTAAAGAGAACAAGCTATATAAAATTTAACAAATAATTTATTTTCTAAGAAAAACAAGGTAAACATGAGAAAAAAGAACTAAGGTTTTAAGAATCAAATCCAACCATAATTCAAGAATAAACCAACATTTAGAAATTAGAAGTCCTAGTAATAAAATGTTCTAATGATGCTACGTTCGAGTCCCGACGAAAATCCGAAATGGAAGGCGATGACGCATACTGTAGGCAGTGTAGTACTAATGTGTCCACGGTTTTCTGTTGATCCACGGAAAATAATATTCCAGTTTTGAATTCCGAAACAAATGTCGATAAATGTCCAAGAATTCTGTACGAGCGTTTAAATATTCCAAGGGAAAAGAACTAATCTTCTCGAATCCAAATAATTTGAAGAAATATTTAAATTTAACTCAAACTGGTCACATAAGAATTAACACCGTAACGTCTAACTGTTTAAAAGCCCGACTAGAAATATTTCTCATAACATCACTATTAAATCTGGCTAATGCGCAAAACAGATTCCTGTATGGGGATAACATGATCACTTTATAGAACAAGATAGAAGCTTTACATCACGTACATCACGTATGAACATGACTAAAACCAATGATTTTACTCTGAGAAAGAATGAAAAAGAACTCGTTTACTGATTCTGAAACAAGGTCAGGAATTAGGTCAGCATTAAGATGCAAAGTTCTATTATTAGGTGTTTGCGAAATAATAGTCAGGTCAAACTAATTTCTTGTTATATATATCCATCTATGTATCTACCAATCTGTCTGTTTGTTTGGTGTTGGATAGTGTGACTCGGAGGAACATCATACTACATGTCTTCGACACGATGTCCCATTGGTAGAGATCACTATAAACTGCCATACTACAGACATTGTAGCGATATGACTGAAGAATTGTTAAACCTACGTTAAAAATCCAAGTCACACACACATACACTATCTATCTATCTATCTATCTATCTATCTATCTATCTATCTATCTATATATATATATATATATATATATATATATATATATATATATATATATATATATATATATATATATATATATATATATATATATATATATATATACAGAAACTTACTGCCGTAGATCAGGTTGGAAATTATAAATTGACGAAAGAAATTACAATGTTGAATGTATTTTTAGATCATTCATGCTTTTCATTTTTATACCTGGCAGGGTGCAAACTAACTGTAGTGAAAGCGCATACTATTGTAGTATTTATTTCGACAGTGCTATCAGTATAAGCCACGTTTATACTTTTCCCTTAAATGTGTGTCCTCTAAATGGCCATTTCCAGAAATAAGATTAAGTAATGAAATTCACTACCTGGAAAATTAAATTTTAAAAGTGAAAACAAGAATATATGAAAGAAGTCGTTCGGACTATGTTAACTTTTCTACAATTACGTCGTGTGTGATTTCCCGTTCTTCTAGAAACATTAGTGGTAATATCAGCCATTTGAGGACAAAGGATGCTGCTGGGTTAAATACGGGAAATTATAACATAGAGGATGGTTCTGGGGCTATACGAGAACTTAATATTGGTTTGACTGCTGAGACAGAACGGGGAATTTAACATTGAGGCTGTTGCTGGGGTACCAGGGGAATTCAACATGGAAATGATACACGAGACAAGGAATTCTTATAATAAATTTTATAGAAACATGCACATAAATAACATAAAGACAAATACATGTTTTGGCAAGAATAATAGAGCAAATCTTTTCGAGGCATGCAGGAGGGCCTGAGAAGGGCATTTGGGGTTTCGTCTTCTGTTTCCTCCACCATCACCATAGTTTCTCTAGAAACTTTACTGCCCTTTTCGTTTGTTCTTCAGGCTTCCTGTCTGAATGTCATATATTTCCAAACTCTTCCTGGACTTTCAAATTAGTATTATTCAACCTGTGAATGTCTTCCTTTTTCTTGTTATTTTCATTTCCTTCACTTCCTTCCCCCATGTATCCTTTATCTTCATCACTTCATCCTCCACTTTTTTTTCAAGGGACTCAGCTATTTATAAAGCAGATGATCATCCTCTCACACTGCCTACGAGTAGATAACACCAACCGATACAAGCCTTTATCTGTTTTAGTCTAAACCTCGCCCCTACCATCCAGTCTATTGTCTCATTCAATTTTCCCATTTCACAGTGATCAAATGTAAAGACCCTTTTGTATTGATAACTTCCACCTCCAATACGTCTTTAAGAAGTCCCCATGATGTTTTTGAGTTTTCACTTGCCTTGTCATATAGTTTAGGGTGATTGGATAATTCCAATAGACCTCTGTCGTTTCTAGTATATACTCCACCTCCATTTTGAATTCCAAGCTTCTTTTACTGAAGTTAATTTAAGAGGTGTTGAGGAGTCAACGAAATTAACCTAAATGACGAGTGTGTCGCTTTTTACGCCTGAAGGACGAATTTGAACGAAAATATCCCTTACACAAAATTCATATCACTTACAATACCAAATAACGTCAAAAAGAAAATCTCTCTTTCTATTTGTTAAAAAACACACTATTACATACAAATACACAATTATAAACATTCAAACAATACTACTTGCCAAAAATATTAAAAAAGGAACACTTCCATAAAGACAAGCACACACATACACCAAAAAAAACTAAACATACACTATGCTACAGTAAGTTTTAATAGACACCACTGAACATTAACATACAAACACACAATGGAGAAGAGAAAGAGTTTTGCTGTTGAGAAAAATGATAAAACATACAAAACCTGCCACACATACATACAAACACAAACATGCTTTTGTCAAATTGAGCAGAATCTCTTTTCTAGAAATCTGTTGGCTTTAAACATATCCATTTTTCTCCAGTGCACATGGTTAATTTCCGCACCTCTAAGGCCGAGCACCACACACACAGCGACGAATCCAGGCATTCGCCCATATAATGGACTAGATAGAGAGTGCAGAGGGGTCTTGTGTGGCTTCAAAGCCACAATTATTCGTTTTAGGAACTATGCATATTGTGTCCCTGATGCTACATCTGTGGTCGTTGAAGTTTTCAATCTCGGTGCTGTTACTCGAATTCCAAGTCCCAATCGTCTGTCAGAATTATAATGAAGATTTCATTCTTTGAACTGGTTTCACATGACAATGGGGGGGGGGTAATAAAAGAAGTATGCCCGCTTCCTTCTCCGTCCCTTTCATTTCTTATTACAGGTTAGTTTCTGATGCCAAGGTTTCCAAGGCTAGCTCATTCATGAGACGTCGAAAATGCTCCAACTGCACTTAGAATTTCATGATCTTCTGCATCCTACACAGTGGATGGTGACTAATCAACGATGGGTAGACCTTTTATTTACAATCCACGGCACTACGTGTTCCTTCGAACAGCTGATCTGGAATGGCCTCAAACACAGGGAGGCTCTAGGGCAAGACGTTCGAGGCAACCGCATTGGGCCCCGCGCTTTCATGAAATCAACACTGCAATGCATTGTTTTGCTAGAGGGCCAAACACATCGCTTGCTGCCTTGGGACCCGCACATCCTAGGGCTGGGCCTGCTCAAACACGTGTAATTCTTTTAATTCGGCTGCCGCATTGAGGGTGGACAGAGAGTATTGATGGTAATTCTCAAAAGGCATAGATACCCCGAATTGCTACTAGTGAGGTCTCTGCGTCTGTATTTTAATTTGTCCCCAGGTCTTTATGGAGTCTTCCGTTGATTACTCTAGACCAAAATCCAACAACCTTTGTCCAGCAGAGGGGCATTATCCTCTTCACATGCAGTTTCCACTGCATCTCCTGCCTCCTCTTCACCTGTTGCCAGTTGATCTGCACTTTCTAGTTCTGCCGGAGCCTTAGCTTTAGCGCGTTGTCTGGCTCTAGTGATATCAAGGAAACGTAGTTATGTTTGGGCCTCCATGTCGTTCATGATATCCTGCCTGTTTGGTTTGATTTTGAGGTTATATCCAATAGGACGGCCTATATTTGTTCTGTGTGTCTCGGCTCATTATCCTAAGGGTCAGGCGAAGCTTTAGAGTGGTCGGTTGCTCCTAGCGGCGCTGCTTTCATCATATTTGTCCGCTTCCTTTTCCTACTAGTTGCACCCAAACTCCAAGGCCCAGGAATGCATTCTCTGTATGTTACCTCGTTCTTTTCATGCCAAAAAGGATATACTGGCGAAGCACGGGCGTGAAGGAACGCATCAAGCACAAACTACAACAATAAATAAATGTCAAAAGCACTGTTGGAGCCAGCCACTTTTAATATTTGCACATCAGTCTATGATATTTATCTCAGGATAAGGTTCATTACCATAACGAACCAACCAAGCAGGAAAATGTGAATGAATGTTTGCTGCAAACTAAAATGATTCAATCTAGGGAAATCAAATTTGATCTATCAGCAAAGGACCGTTTATTACGACTCGGGTTATTTCGTGTGTTATATTACCTAACCGCCAGAAATACGGCTCACATTCACAAGCTCCAAGAACACTAGCGGGATAACATGCTACCATATCAAAAATAATTATATAATCAGGATTATATTTGGTGTTGCAGAGACCTCCATATCCTAATTCTATACATGAACACATATATCCTCAAGAAAGTCTTTCGGGCTTGTACGCCATGAATGCTTTTCCTGGGGAACTTGCGCATCCAAAGACGAGATTGGAAAACAATTATTTACGAACTCATCTACTACATTTATGTCGTAGTTGTATTTTAGTGCTACCTGTTTCATTTGCATATGAAGAGATTGTTCGCGATAGTTCTCCCGAGTCTAGCACAAATTGATCAAATCTGGATCTACTGGATCCCAATTCCGATTCTTGATAACTCTGAAACAGCCATGCTGAAACTGAATCGATTTTACTAATATTATAAATTTCCTCAAAACTCTTACCGTGCTAAGTTTTTCTCGATCCACTGTCACTAAAGGACGCCTTTCGTTTTATATTTGCCGGAATTGTGCTAAACCGTCGGTTATTGTTATTTACTACTATGGGATATGCTTTCATAATATGGCCTGTTAATGCTAGTCAGCTTTCCCGATTTAGAATTTCTATCTAGATAAAACGTTCTGATGATTCCTGGACAGGGTCAAGGCTATCACGGATAATCCACATTAGTCCATCATGATTGTGGTCGGACTTGAACTCTTTAGATTACACCGTTTACGTGCAAGCTGTGAGTCTTACCTATATGCATCTCTCGAATGTGGTAATATTTTTCTGCTTTTGGACCTGGTAGCCGTGGAAGGCATTGGTTCAGGTTCGAATGCTTAGAAGGAAAATGCTATATCGTCTGCTTCCGATATTTACAAGTTTGATTCAAGCAAAGATAAAGAATGACACATATAAATTTGCCTTTCACGTGGATTTAACAAGCGGGGTCATTTATATTTACATGTGTGCAAAGGAATATAACTCTAAAAGCTCAACATTATGGTAATTTACGGAATAATTCGGCAGTTAGCGAACTGGATGAACTACGGCAGATTAATGTCTGAGGAAATCAACTAGCCCATATTGTAAGCAACATGGCGCCGTGTTAGTATAGAAAGTCTGGTAAGCATGAAATGCACAGAGAAAGCCAGAGTTAGGGTCACTTTTATCACATTCAGGCTTGAAATAGCAAATTACTTAATGAATACACTAAGTTATGTTCACTGTTTATCTCTTAAATGATTTCAGTTATTTATTTCTGAAGGTGGGTACAAACACACGGGGAGATATAGTCAAGGCTATACCCAAAATAAGATCCTAAAGGCGGCTAACGCACTGGTACCGGTCTAACTTTGCGAAAAGAGGAAAACTGAATCGTATAAATCCTAATTAAAATCATCCTCTTCTGGAAGAACGATCGTGGCTAATTTAGTAGCTGCAATGTCATCACTACCCATCTACACCGCAGGCGCACATCTTAGTTTCTGCCATACTCAAACTATGTCGCAACGATTCACTGCGCACGAACGCTTGCGCACCTATATACTGTATGTGAAGTCACCCAATGCTATCTTTTGATTGGATGAATGACTTCACGGACTGAATTTTGTAATGCGAGTTTGGATTGGTGAAACATGTCTGTCCTTTTGAATCCTATATTGAACTAACAGTCTTGTTCCACGACTACACTTGTTTTCACGACCAGATTTGTACGAACGTTCAATCCTCTACCGTAATCTCTGGGATGTTATTCAGTCCTGACTACATCGTGGGTTATTACAAGAATCATCGTGACTGGTGTTTTGAAAACAAGCGCATCCGCTTGAGACAAGGGTATCTAAAGAGGGTGTTGATGTATTGTGAGACGAAGTTTGAGGAGGAGAAGAAAATGGATGAGATGTAACGTACTTTAACTCGGTTAGGTTAATGAACCCCAACATACCTTTTCCGGGACCCTGCCATGCCTTAAGAAGAAGTACTCTTTCATTCTTGCAAACAAATTTCTCTATGCTGTATATGTCTTTGTGTATATCTATAGAGAAATGTATCATAGGATATCGCTTGCCCCAAGTGTCATGTCCATGTTAAATTTCCCTTCAGCTGAAGCAGCACAATTTTTCCATGTTAAATTCACTTTCTGCCCAGGCAGCCTCCTCCATAATTTTAAAATATACAAAGTAAACTAATGAATCTTACATACTGATGTTTATTATCAGACATAACATTTCAATCAATACAAATATACAATCTTCTTAATATAAAATAGTTTCACAGGTTTACTGCAGTTAATACGTTCCTAATAACTGTAAACTCATGTAAGTCCTCACATTTAAAGCTGACAGATATTAAACAGAAACTGCGTCGCTAAAAAGATCTCGAGATTTAGAAGAGAGAAATGAGTATATAAATGGAATTTGTACCGTTCAATGACCATTTAATTTTCAGCATTTTCTCGGGTAAATGTAATTTGTGAGGACTAATGATCCATGCAAAAGTTATTTTGTCAATATAATGGAAAAAAAATTAACAATTGTTTTAGTATCTCTTGACAGACAAGGAAAACACAAGTTAAATGGCACTGAAAAAAGTATACATACTATAAACTTATTTAAAATTTACCTCATAAATGGTCCTTTCAAATGTATTGTTACATGCAATATTAAAATAAATTTCGATCAAAATATTAGTTCAGTCTATTCGGATCGACATATTAATCGTTCTTCCAGCTCCTCCGAATGTGCAGTTTCGACATATTACCACTTTCATCTCTATTTGCTTGAAAAGTAAAAAGAGAGAAATGAAACTAGATATCTTGATCAATGCTTGTGATGACATTGGCTTAAACATGGCATGTTTGCTGTTCTGAAACGCTTTTAATTTTCTCTTACTTGCCGGTCTATTTAACCATTTAAAGTGGAAATTATTGATTCCGAAAATATCAGGTGATATTTGTGGAGAAAAAATCTGCTTGATGGATAAACAGGATTTAAACTTTTTATCTTTAAAACTTTGTTCCTTTAAAAATGTTTTTTTGTGGGGTTTCATCACTTTGAGATCATGGATTTATCAAAATAGAACGAAACTTTAAGCTTCTAAGCGTGACATAAAAGTCTAAGAATGGTTTCAAGGACATGATGCGCACGAGCATAATTGCTTACAACAATGAGGGTATTATAACTTCCTGAAGAAACACATAGGCTAGCTTCATTTTCCTATCTAGGTTCTTAACAGTCCCTTTCATTTTGTCTTCTACCTTGCCTGTACAATGTGATTATTTTTCTTGGACCCTCGTTGTATATTTAATTCAAGGAATTTTATTTTAATTATGAGAGTTAGTCGCTAAGAAATTTATAGTAATTTAGTTTTCGGTTTTGTACAGTGTATTTTAATCCTCGTTTGGGTACACCCTTAACAGAATAACATGTGAACCTTTATAATGACAATGGCAATTCAATAATTTTCAGTAGTGGAGACGCGCTTTTTGTCAGATGAGCCACTTACCAGATGAATTGTTCGACTTCAACGCTGATCACGCATCGCGACAAAAACAAGTAAGGCGGATCCTACACGTTGTAAACTCTGATAATAGTAACATTTTAATCCATCCGAGAGAGCAAAAAAATACTTTGTATCAGCTCTAAAGGTAGATCTTTTTTTTTTTAAATAAATATATATTAGTAAGCCCTTTTTTTCAGGACAAATGCCACGAAGCAGATGTCATTTTTTAATTTAAAATTTAGTGTTCAGTATTAAACCAGATCAAATCATTTCCTTAAATAAAGCCTTTGAACGTATGCAGAACTGCAACTTATATCATACTGACTATTAGAGCCATATTGCGTTTACCTGTAAAGAGACTGGAATGATCTCATGTTTGAAATATGCGAACTAAAACTAGTGTCATTGTCAATAATAGTAAACATCTACGCAAGAAAAAAAATGAATTAAAACGAAACAAAGAAATGTCCGTATAGTGTCAGGATAATGTGACTGTGTGGGACATCATGCTACATGACTGCGGCATGATGCCGCAGTGCTAGAGATCACTATAAACTGTCACACTGCAGACATCGCAGCGATATGACTGAAAAATGGTTAAATCTACGTTAAAAATTCAAATCACACACATGTTTACTATGTGCTAAAATTTAAAAACTAACTTTAAAAGATTTTAACAAATTAGCAAATACAAACAAATGAAATGACACATTATGTAGTTTGCTGGGAGCTAGATGGTTATCAATATATATATATATATATATATATATATATATATATATATATATATATATATATATATATATATATGCGCTTCTTTGTGATCTGCCGATACATTCAAAATAGACATGTAGAACAACTTTGTTTCCTAAAAGTTGTGCCATCAACATGGATGTGGATGCGTTTGTATGAGACTGATTCTTTCTATTGCAAAAACTGCTTAGTGGATGAAATCTTTAAATAAACACGATTATTTTCACCACAATCAACAAAAAATACACACGATGAATACAAATTAACCCTTCTCTTAAATACGGAATCTTTCACGCCCTATAGCGGATGCGGTACCTAAATTGATTTTACGTTGAAGCCAATACTCTAAAGGTTTTAATTAACAGTTTCACAAGAAAAAACACTGTACTAACTTTTGATGGAAGATCTGGAGTTATTTCGAACAGCATCGCATCATGTAGAGATTATTATAAAAAGCAGGTAAGTCTAATACGTTGAAAATGTATATTGAGAAAGGATTGTAAAAATCCTTCTAATGAAATGACATCGAAAATAATACAATGTATTCATTAAACCTAAAACAAAAAAGGTATTTGAAAAAATAATCATTACTTTTAGATTACACAGGTAAGCCCATATTTGTATACATATAGCTCATATGCTATTAATACATTAAAAGATAGTAATCTTATTTTTAAAATTTTAATGAAATGTCTTCTGTCATATCTCAAATAAACTTCATATTTCATTAGCAATAAGTATCTGACAAATCTGTTCAAGTTACACATGATGATACTTCTCTCCACAAAAGATACGCAAAAGAAAACTTTATTTTGTATTAAAGTTTGTGCTTAAATATCACATTGCTTTATATTTTGGTGGTACTAACTATATTTAAAAGATGTGTACAGCATGGCTAGTCCTAAGGCGCCTTCTTATATCAAGTTATAAATTGGAATATTTGAAAACGGTTTCTTGAATAAATGCCTTTTGAAACCAAATATGTGGCCAAGATTTAAGAGTTTAATGTTGTTTATTCAAAGTGTATCGTAGTATAAAATGTCAGTTGGCGAATCACACAACAAATAACGCCCAAAGGTCGTTATGTAAGCTGAGTTAATTGGCAACTGACAGTTTATACAACGATAAACTCAGAAAAACTAAGTTAAACTCTTATAATTGCAATTATTTTATTTTATTATTGTTATTTTGCTTTTTTAAAGTTATTTCCTGTCAGTTTCGGAGCCTGTTTAAGAGCATGAATTCTTGTTGAGAGGACTGCTACGTAGCTATTTACAGAACAAGGGATTTCCCCATCTGCAACGTAAAAGCTAGGCCAATATCAAACAAAAAAGTTATACTAATGGTAGGCGATCTAATGGTATGTACATTCCACAGAATGGTCTTAATATTTTATCAAAATTGGCACGTGTGATCTGAGTAGAAGTTCAATATTCAAAGCAAACGATGTGTTGTTTTGTTTGACATACGAATGACTCGGATTTGATGCTTTCATGAGTTAATTGTGACTTGGCCAAATCGTTATTGACCAGACACATTGGTAACCAAATTTTGCATTTATAAATCATTTGTTTGGTTGATTAACAGTTTAGCCAACCTACAGAAGCTACTTATAAATGAAATTAAGACTAGAGGTAAATAAATATAGTAATGGGGGTCTAATAGTAAAAAAGTGCAAGAAATCGACTCTAACAGTTACGATGGGGGTATAGCGTATCTCCCACCGACCCCACATGGTAACTATCTAGGTCGTCCTCTTACACTGTAGGCCTGTGTTTCTAATTGTTATAATGTTAGTCTTTACAAAAACATTCTCCCAATCTATGTATCTATTTACATTTAGCTTTAAATTCATCTGTAATATGCTGCAGTGAAAGTGCTGTAGCCCAAATGTTTTTCGCCAGATTTTGAGTTTCCCAGCTTTTCTTTTTCAAATCTAGTCAAAGAAAGACTTATTTATAGTCATAAAAACAGCAAGGACGTGTTATCTGATTATGTTAAATGAGTTTATTAAATTTTCTAAATAAAATATTAACCCACTGTTTCATTTCGTTTTAAAGGCATGCAATCCAGTTCAGTGTTTACGCTAGTTACTTTGCACGTGACGCTATGAAAGTTAGTTTGAAGTAGTTCTCCGAACAGGTTTTACAGAAATAAAACGCAATTGTGTCCGGTCTCATGATTATGTTCTGAACAATAAAAATGTTCCATTCATTTATCAACTGATGCAATTGCAATTGTTATTATATATTTCTAAGACTGTTTAAATATGTCTCACCCTACAATTTAATTTACGTTCAATGTATTAAAATATAAGGTATCATTTTTGACGTCAATGTCACTAAAACGTAAGTAATGATATACTTACATGTACATGTGGAACACAAATATTTGTCAATATGTTGAATACCCTTCTCATCATCCTAATCATGCAAAGACCGATTATTGTACGGTCAGGCAAAATTATAGAGACAAACTATTTTTAACGATACTGTCTTTATAACAGCAAATATGCAATGTAAGAAAGTTCATAAACTGATACAAGTAATGCTGCTTTAGAAAAGGTACCTTCCCTAACAAAGTATAATACTCAGAAGGGTAATGATTTAATTATTACCTGTTTGAGATCATCTATATGTGATGTATTTCTATATATCTTTTTAACTCCTGCTATACGATTTTGATTAAGTTTTGTAATTTTTACTCATTACTTTAAATTGTACAGACTATCTTTAGTTAGATTTTGCCTACGTGACCTGAGTCTGTTACGAGCGTAAAAGTACATAGTTTCTATAAATAGAAGCTAAGATATGCGTTGATAATTGCTAATAGTAATGATACTAATAGGACTGAATGACTGTCCCGGAAACTCAAATACATCAAACTAATAGATCCCATTAATGTTTTCAACCTCAAACAGTCAGTTAACCAACCCACCCATAAACATGGTCACATTTTAGACTGGATTCTTCATAGACCTGACGAGAACATTCTACGGTCCTCACTGGTATCCCATGACCTTGCATCAGATCACCTCTGCATTATATGCCATCTTGACGTATCAGTCCCTAACCCTCTACCTTTATCTGCTACTAGGAGAAACCTCCGTATGATAAATAGAACCAAACTAATGCACGACATCCAAGCTAACCTAACAACTTGCTTACCTCTTACCGCAGAACAACTCGATAACAACTCGATAACTGTCTGCGTTCATTGCATGACAAACATGCCCCAGCTACCAAGTGCAGGGTATCAATTCAAAAGTGTTCTCCATGGAATAGCAGTGTTAAGGACCAGTTTCGCACTGCTAAGAGAGACCGCCGTAAAGCTGAGAGGCTCTGGCTTTCCACCAGACTCACTATTCATAAGCAAATCTATGAAGTCGCTAAGAAGAATGTCACAAATATAGTCCATGCAGCGAAATCAGCCCACTACACAAGATCATGGAAAGTTCCAGCTGCAAAGAGCTCTTCGAGATTACTAACAAGCTAATGTCAAGGAACAAATCAACACCACTTCCAACTACCTTCTCTTCAGTCGTCCTTCGGGACATGTTTGCAAATTTCTTCAGTGACAAAGTACAAACCATTAGAGATAAGATTTAAACACCACAATTTCAATTGACTCGTCGTCACCATACAGTTGGGATACAGAATTTGAGCGGAACCATTAGCAGCATTTGAACCTGTCTCTATGGATTTTGTACGTACAATCCTGATGAAGAGTGCACCAAAGTCATGTAAACTTGATCCAATTCCAACATCACTGCTGCTTGAGTACTTAGATCCAGCATTGCCTTCACTAACTGATGTTATTAATACCTCTCTCTCATCCGGGGAATTCCCATCATTTTTCAAAACTGCCATTGTAATGCCTGTGCTGAAGAAACCAACACTAGACCATAACGATTTAAAGAACTACCGCCCAGTTTCTAATCTCCCATTCATTTAAGAAATCTTAGAAAAGGTTGTTCTATCCCAGCTTGTATCTCATCTAAATTCAAACAGTCTTTTCAGCAATGTACAATCTGCATATCGCCCTTGCCACAGTACTGGATAGTGGAAAGATTACAGTCCTCACCCTCCTTGATTTGTCTGCAGCATTTAACACAATAGACCATGATATATTACTTCACCGTCTCCAGCATGTATTTGGCATTCATGATACAGCCTTATTGTGGTTCAAGTCCTACTTGGTCAACATAACACAGATTGTATCTGCAGATGGAATACACTCCCAGTTGATCTATGTTGTGGTGTTCCACAGGGGTCTGTTCTTGGACCTGTTCTCTTCATTCTGTACACTCAGCTACTCTCATGTGTCATAGATCATTATCCAGTGTCTCACCAATTGTACGCTGATGACACCCAAATATACAAATCTAGCCGCCCAACTGAAGTTGATGCTACCATCCATGGTGTAGAGAGGTGCATTTCTGAAGTGAAATCATGGATGACATGTAACAAGCTGCAGATAAATGATGATAAAACTGAGTCCATTCTGATCACAACACATAGACTTTCTCATTCACATCCTTTACCTCAAACAATTAATATCAGCAACATCAACATTAAATTGACACAATCAATACGAAACCTAGGTGTTACTCTGGACAGTACTCTCACATTGCACCAGCATGTCATGAACTTATGCAAGGCTGCATATCTTGAGCTGAGACCCATCAGCTCAATTCGCAAATATCTTTCAGTTGATGCCACTAAAACACTTGTGTGTTCATTAATTAGTACTTTCAAGACTGGACTATTGTAACTCAATTATGTCTGGTTCATCTCAATATCTGCTCCAGAAACTTCAAAAAGTTCAAAATACAGCTTTTCGGATCATACTTAGAGTACCACGATCAGAGCACACCTCCCCGCTGCTCTGTACCCTATACTGGCTATCCATTCAATCCAGAATCAAACACAAAATTTGTTCTCTGTGCTACGTTTCACTACCGGACTCTAGTCCAACATACCTATCCGATGTCACCCATGTGTAAACACCAGCAAGATACTTACGCTCCTCTTCTGACATTCGTATACTCATTATTCCCACTATGAAAACAAAGTCGTATGGACAGCGTTCTTTTGCATACCAAGGCCCAGCAACGTGGAATGAATTGCCCACTGAACTTAGACACAAAGACACAGTGATCACATTCAAGAGGGCTCTCAAAACTCACTTATTTCGACTGCAAGAACAAACTTAAAAATCTAATAATGTTTCCCACCTGAAATATTCACAGCATGTTTTTTTATTTTTTAATGTTTTTTTCTAATTTCATGGTGTTTGTTTTTGTAATAATATGATTATATGTTTTTTATCTTATAGGTGTTGTCTAATGTTGTAAAGCGCTTAGAGCTTCTAGAGATTAGGCGCTATACAATGTTCTCATTAATAGTATTATTATTATTATTATTATATGTTTATACTTCTTTAGGTGATAAAACTTTAAGCAAAAGTTTTGGATTGATTGATGTGTCAATACGTTGAAAGGTTGTTTTCTTAATTCTTTATAAAAAAAATACTTTGATCTAATGTTCATGAAGAAATGTGTTTTTTGCGTCAGACCTTTTGTCGTTTCTGCAGTTCGTCCTTGCTTTTCAGTGAGTTCTAAAATCTATAATTTTGCATCCCCGTGTCAATATGTTCTTAGTGTTCTTCGGTCATCTACCATATGACAAGGAACAAGTCCATCCTCGAATGAGAAATCGTTTTCTCAATGACATCCATAAAGTGGGGAACATTAATTAATGTATTATGGTTTTATTATTAGAATTAAGAATTAAGAAACAAATTTGTTTAATTCAGCTACATGTTTGTGTGCTCACGTCTATTGATTTTGTGACAATGTTTCGAAAGAGGAAATGTTTACGTATTGCATTAGGATAAATGGGTATCACCGCTTGGCAATTAAGATATCGGCGTGAACCGTAACCATGTCGCGAGTAATAGCAACCATCGTCAGGTCAGTGCCCGAACCAATAGTGACATGCGCTCACCTGCACTTCTTCCCTAACTCAACAAAAAAAGATGAATGAAGGTCGATGGTAAGGGCCTGACGGTGCATGAAAATCCATTCACTTTGGCATACGAAATTTAACACTTATCTATATGCACTTTCTCACTGGATTTCAATTGAGAAAGCAAGATGTATACTACCTTTTCTTAGCGGTCAAAACGTTGCAGTGCTAGCTTACTTATCATAAAAGATAGCACGGCTGTAACAACAATGTACTCCAAATGTATTAAGTGCCTTTATAACTCGAATTCTACAGCAACAATCATTTATATTACATTAAGACCAGGATACATTATTACTTTTTCTTTTAATTTATAACCCTTTGATATTTATTTCAAAATGGTCATTTAACAGATGAACAAAGTAAGTAGACTCTGGCGGTGTCAGAATGTATAATCGTATCCGTTGATGAAAACCAGACAAAAAGAAAGAAACTATGAAGAAGCTTGGGTGAATTTTGTTTCAGGGATCGCAGTGTATTATTTGAGAACACTAATATAACGTTTTCTGTATTAATTTTAAGCACATTAAACAGTACTAGCTAAACATGGTTGATTTTCAACCATTGCCATTTTGGATGCCGCGCTTAAACATGTACGTTTGTCTTGCTATCAACAAACTCTCGCGAAAGAAAAGCACATCAGAGTGGACAAATGTATGTATGTATGTATGTATGTATGTATGTATGTATGTATAATTGCTTAGTTCCATTCCATTCTTATTCAGATTGAGCTATTTACAATCCAAATTGCAAACTAATGTCTTTTTATACAGAGCTGTCAGCTTAAAGGTCGACTACATTATAATGCACACTATATATCAGACTGTTAATTTTTCGCTTAATAAATCAGAAATGTGCATTAAAAAACAAATTTTAACTCACAGAGAAGAAAACGAGGATAATTTGTGCTTTTTTTCGATGTTTTACGTAAAACGCTTTGGAAATATTTTTATACTTCTGTGGAAAACAGGATTTCCGAAAGTGACGTACTGTCGGGAAGTCCCTCACGTTTAGCGAATGTGGTGACGTATTGACACTGTAATGAACATATGTGCTGTTTTATCAATAGTGTCAAGCTGATCAGAGTTGCCTGAAATTTCATCAGAGTTGTATTAATTATATTTTCAAAGCTATATAGCAAGAATTTTATACTGGCAAATAGAGAAATATGTTTGTTGAGTACTACATATTGTATTAAAGAAATGCGGTGGCGGTTTATATGCAGAAGTATTAAGTGGAAGGTGAGCTATTTATTGCCAAAGTATATTGAAACAGTTTACTGAGATTGCGAACAGTTCTGTAAACCTGCCAAGTAAATGGCATTGTCAAAAATGTGACCGATTGAATGAGATCGCTGTATCGTTGGAATGTACCATACAGGTTCATTAAAGAAGCAAAGATGGTGTACACATTTTCAGAAACAAATCAGAACAAGTTGATAAGTTGGTGAATTTGAAACAGCGATGAATACGCTTCAATCGCTAGCAACTGGATTCAGCTAATTTGTCCCAGTCGTTATTATACTCGTAACCTTTATTGGTTAATAAGTCCGTATTGGTTGAGTAGGGGCAAACCTTTATTGGTTAATAAGTCCGTATTGGTTGAGTAGTATCGACAAGTGATTTTTAAATGTTTCCGCCGTTAAGTTATTTACTAACTTCTCCTAGGACTAAAGCAGAAACTGTATCGAATCAATGAACTGCAGTTGTTCCATGCTGAAACGTAATGTATTTTTCCATGTTGTTGGTGGATCACGCTTATCGGTGAGTTTAATGCCTGTTTGGGTTATAAGTGGTCATCGTACCCACGCAGGTTATGAAGCACCACAGGGATTTTGGTTATGTTGGGATACTTTCTCAACTGAGATTTTGGTTATGTTGGGATACTTTCTCAACTGAGATTACATTCATTTGTGCGTAGCACCTCTGTAGGCACCATTGCTATGACAGTGGTCATGAAAATAGGATCCAAGACTTTTACTTTCATCGTTGCACAGGCTTTTTTCTTTGTCAGTTGGCGGGCTTTCATATTTCGTTGTATTGCAGTCAATTTTACATTGTTTTCACCAAACTTTTTCATGATTGTACGCTTTGGTTTTTCATAAGCTTAATATGAACAAATAAATTTTGAATGTAAGTCATGAGTCCATAAATACTGTGATGCGTATTCATTGGTTAAACCTAACGCTCGCTTCTAAACGGCGAGCGAATCAGTGTTCGGTTATTTTAGTGGAATGAGTCAATCAACAGTACTAACAAAACATTCAGTCTGAAATGCAAAATGGACAAATAGAATACGAAACTGGTCTTCCTAAATCTTTCATATATGCGACATGGATATCATTAATAACAAAAGATGCAAATTCAGTTTGATGCATTCCAAAACTATCAGTCTTTATCATTTATGCTTAATATATAGTATTACATCTAAATGATGGTTAAAGCACTTGCGGTGAATTTGTCGACTGGCTACAGTAGATGCTAACATGATAGCAATTTCTTTCCACTTGTCGACTAATACTTGCTTCACAATTATGGCATTAGACAATTGCTCTAAAATCTAATACTGCTGATGGTGAGATAGAACCCTACAGCTGGGACACCTATTGTTGTACCATTAGCAGCTCGAAACCAGATTCGAATCATTTCATTATCACGCGAAAATGGTCAGTCGCTGATTGCAAAGTCAGGCATGAAAATACTTAGAAACTGTTTCCACTCTGATGAGGTGAAACTCATCGACCAATTCGCCCTGGTTGCTTTGCTCGTTGATTATGTGGCACCAATATTTACTCATCCCGAAAGTGCAACATCTCGACGATTATTACTAAAAGACACAATTGTCCGTGTGACAGATTTGGGCAAGGACGAAATCGAAAACTTTATTTCTTTAACATATTCAAAATATTCTTGCTGAGATATTTTGTACATTTTTATTCTTGCCAACATTATATTATTATATTCCAGCATTGTCTTTGGATCTTTTGTTTGCTGAATGTGTAATTTTTTTGCAGTGAAATTGTCTAAAAATGTGAGTACCTTTTATAACGAGAATCATGTTTTACGTGACTTTTTTTTAATAATGTTCACTAGATATTAACCGTTAGCTTATTAATTTTACTCTCTGAAATCTTTCTAAATTCATCAACTTTCATATACAAGCAGTGTCGTTTTCTTACACTAATTACTAAACCATGATTTAGAGTGAGTGTCTTTTCGTGAATGCATTCAAATTATATCGTTTCTGAGAAATGTGAGTTCAACAGAGCTGATAAAAAATTTACTTGTGCAGTTGACGATTCTATTTACATCGTGTGGTATCATATCTTTATTGATACGTTCCTGCAATTCACGTACAATGTTATTCAGATTTTGAACATTAATACTGGACAGGTATTTATTTATTGTTTCGTCTCGAAACCCACTATCTTCGAGTCCCATTTCCTCTGATAGAATTGTCAGGTACATGGATCTGATACTTCCAATTTGGTATGTTCAAGCACAATGGGTATGTTAAAGCACAATTACTGACTGAAAACAAAGGATTAAAATCAGGCACTTCAAAATGTGTTAACAATTTGAAACAACTTAAACTTGCTACTAGATATCGATTAGGCTCTTGTTACCGGATGTGCATTTTCCAGCTCCCTTGTTTATACCACTTATGGAGACCGATTATTTCAGCTGATTGATATCAAATTACTTATTACAAATTTCTGATCAAACAGAAATTCTGCATTATTGTCTCCAACTAAAAAATATAACTAAATCTTTCAGAACAATGCAGCGGTTAATTTTCTATTCAGATTGCCGGAGTAATTTGCATCAGAGAAAATTAACCTAATTTGCTTTTATTTACAAACCGTTTCGCGAACATGAATCCTTCTTAGATGATCATCCGTTGAACGGATATCGGAGATTGATTGTAGGTTCATTACAACTCTGATATTTATCATTTGTTTTTCATTTCCTGATTATTTAATTGCTGTATTTGCCATATATTTTACAACTGGCAGAACATCTTCCACGATATACAATATTAATTGCAAAGTGTATCAGACTACATGAATTTTCATTATCGATCTATGTAAATGAAAAAATTGCATACGTTAAGCTTGATATCTACACTGCGCAGGATTTTCTGCATTTTGCTTCATTTTAATAACATCCGTTAGGTAATTTGTGAGCGAAATTGATACAATGCATGGTTACTTCTTCTTTTTACTTCGTGAAGTGTAAAAGATGAACTACTGATTATCTAATACGAAATGTTTGGTGTGAGTTCCTTTTTTTATAATGGCTTACCGGAAAGATGGATGCCATCGACCTCGTCAGTGCATAAGACCTATTCAAGGAGCGGTATATATCCTGACCAAAATTTAATTCTCACCACAGCGACATATGTACATACAAAGAAAGGAAAGTGACGATATAAGCTGAATTGAGCACAAGCAAATTAGAACACTATCGATCAAAGTGATTACAATACATGGATGTAAATGAAGGTTGATTATATATACCGATATATATTGATGTTAAATGAGACTATTTCTACTTGTATGATATTTCATGTATAATTTCCCAAAGGATATCAACGTTTTCCGAAGATGATTTCTCTATCTCATAGCGAAAGTGTGCGTATAAATGCCAAAATTGATTGCATGACTTGGTCTAAGTAAGGGACGACAAAAACTACCATTATTTTGCTAAATAGTTCGTTCAATGCAAGAAGAGGTTGTAGATGAGCCTTATTTATCTTCTGATTGGGATTTCCTACCATTTGACAAGTGTAACAAGATCTGCATCATATACAAACATCACTTTTAATTTTTGGCCAATAAAAAGTGATTCAAGACCTTGTGATAAGTCTTACTGATGCTAAGAGCCAGCTGAAGGAGTTTCGTGGGACAGAATAAGAATATCTTGTCTATACGGTTTAGGAACAAAATTTAATAGTAAACCGACAACTAGTCACCGGCAGGTATCTCACGTTGCGTCCATTTTTTTATAACGACCCCATTTTTAACAAAATAACAAACATGTAATTCATTAACGGCCCTCTGAAACAAACAAGACATATCACTGCGATCAATACCTCTTCATTGTTCCAAACGAGGAGTACAATTAACCTTACGATATGCATGACCATTATATGTGTCATCTAAAGGGATACTTCCCAGAACAAAATCATTATCAAGAGCTTTCTTTGCCATAGCTGGATTTCTTTTTCAACTGGAACGAATGTCTAATCAGCAACACATTTGTTGTGTCGAACAAACTCAAAACTGATATTATTATGGAGAATTATAAACCAGAGATGAACAAGGCTTGACAGTTATAAGTAGATTACCATAACCGTATTTCCAAATAGGTCATTGCCTAGGAATAAATGAATACCCTCGAGGGGTAAAGACAACACTGCTCCGCCTGTCACGAGTCATGATACTAAGTCTAATGTCAACTGTATACAGCGGAGTGAATCATTAAAAAAGTCGCACCCTGCTTCCTGAATAAGAAGGCTGTCATTAGAATAAGACTTCTCAGAAAAAATGACAAAGCATTTCATAATAAAAGACTCTTAAAATCTCCTGCGTACCTTAAACTGTTAATAAGACTGGCCGTATTACCCACGAGTGATATAGAACCATTCAACATGAATGGCTCATATTTCTCCATCATAATATTAGACTGGAGTTTGTTTGACCCAACAAATGTATTGCTGTCAATTTTCAATTTGCAGCAATCAGAAAAATGTCCTATCTTTTTAAAATTGGTACACTTAAGAAGATATAAGGACATCTGATCAGTCATCAGAAGACTGATTTTTTAAACGTTGTGCAAGTTGGAAATTAGGAAGTGCACGCAGTAGACTGAAATATTTTTCTTACTAGAAAACTATTGTGTGGAAGACATATTGACAAAAGAAACTCTATGAGCTATGGAACACTCGTCCGCATTACGAGCAGCATTTTCTAAAGTTCCGACCTTATGTTTATCAAGATAATTCTTTACGTCACTATCGACTCATTTCGTGAACTCTTCAACTAATATGAGTTATCTGAGAGTTTCTTAATCGTGACCAACTGTATTGGCAAACACCACCTATAAAAACTTGCTCTTTTTCTCTCGCAAATTCAACAAGGTTTTGTCTAAATTTTTATAGTTCCTAAACATTTGTCAATAAGCCTCAGATACCAACTCATAACCCTTTAAAATACATTCCTTAACCAGATCATAATCAGCACTTTGCTATACTGACAGTGAAGTAGATGTCACAAGCATTTCCAAATAGTAAATTTTGTAACAACAGAGTACAATGCCCTCTTGGCCATTTCAAAATTTCAAACTGAGGATATTGGTTATCTACTTATTTTTGTATAAAGTCGGTACGATCCTAATAACCTTAGTAACACCAAAGCCTAAACTTGTGTATAAAGTGGGGGATTGCTTTTCAACTGCCATCTCTAATTCCTTTATCTAATTTGAAATTCCATTTCTCTCTCTCTCTCTCTCTCTCTCTCTCTCTCTCTCTCTCTGCATCTGCCATTGCATTTGTTTTTGGTCGTTCTGTAACTGCATTTGTCTCTCACTCTCCTCTTTCTACAATTACATTTACGATTGTTTCTTTCTTTCATAAACGGCACGTTCCTCTCTCTTTCCTTTTGATATAATTCCATTTCTTTATCCTTTTTTCTTGTTGTGTCGCTACAGTTGTTTTTGTTACATTAACTATGACTATGTAAAAATAATTGCAATTGTCTTGAAACTCAAACTTTGTAAACTCAGTCTCATTTTTATATTTTAATTTCATTTCCATAACATATAACTTTGAGTGTGATGGAGACTTACTAATCAAACCCAATGCCTTTTAATCTCCAAACTTCTTTCTACCAAATACTGGATCAAAATAGTTTTTATTTCTTGCCCCGTTCAGGAAATATTTTCCTTAGAAAGATAATACTTTCTTGCCAGCTGAAAAAAGTAATCCCTTTCAATGAGTCTAACTCTAACTTGGTAGAATTTGAAATAAAGATCTCCACTTTAGATGATATTGTAAAATTATACCTGGGACTCAGGGAATACAAATACAAGGTGAATATAACTTTCAAGAACAAAGTTTTCTAAAATATTTTAGAGACATTCGTATATCAAGGACGAACGCACAATTTTCTGTTACGAGTCTATGCTCTTAAAATAATGAATAGAAAAGAGTGAAAAGCAATGAGCTTCCAGTTTTTATTTATAATGATTCATTTGTCTAAGGCTGAAAAGTATTTACTGCTCTCCCAATCCTTTAATAACGTTGATTTAGATCTAAGAATGCTGTCTTTAATTGTTAGCCTTTAATATGTGGTTATTTCATCAGCCACTTTAAGAAGATATTCTGCTGATTTTTACTTAACCTTTTGGTTTGCTTTGCCATCTGAATTTGTTTTCTAGATGCACATTTAATCGCTTCTTTGCAAATAGTATCGTTTCTACAAACATCAAGCTTACATTAAGATCTAATTCTATATTTATTTCCATGATTGCCTTAGCATCTCATAATATTTATGGATTGTAATCGTCATCCAATAGCCAAATACTATTCAACTGAGAGTTTACTAGGCACCATTTACGTCTTCAAGCAACTGTAAATCAGTTGGATTAGACCACTGCACAGTACAAATACCTGTCATAATTTCCATTTTTAAAATAGGGAGTCATTAGCGTATATGAGACTAAGAACACTCGTCTTAAAGAAATAAGACAAGAATGATTAAGTTCCATGTAAGCTGTTTCTCCTCGAGATTAAAATAGATCATTTGTCAATAAGGCCATATTTTATTCTGTTTGAATGCTAACAAATCTATGGCATTTGGTTTCGGGTATAAGTTGCGCCAAAGTGTATTAAAAGTAGATTAAATTATTATATTTAACGTTCATTCAGAAAACAAATTTAAACAACCACAACGTAAAGAGCCTCTTACGCGAGTGTACATGATCTGTGTACAAATCAAAAGTGCTGGCGTCTGCGTCCATTGTTTGTTTACAATAGAAAGTAGTTCCTTTATGCACGTGAATGCTATATGCGTATTTGTACGCGGGTTCAGTATCGGGTAATACTGCACGACTCTGACAACGTAAAGTTAACGGGGGAAAAAATGAGCATATAATAACACCAGCAAGATACTTACGCTCCTCCTCTGAAAATCATATACTCATTATTCCCACTATGAAAACAAAGTCATATGGACAGCGTTCTTTTGCATACCAAGGCCCAGCAACGTGGAATGAATTGCCCACTGAACTTAGACACAAAGACATAGTGATCACATTCAAGAGGGATCTCAAAACTCACTTATTTCGACTGCAAGAACAAACTTAAAGATCTAATAATGTTTCCTACCTGAAATATTCTCAGCATGTTTTTATTTTTTAATGTTTTTTCTAATTTCATGGTGTTTGTTTTTGTAATAATATTATTATATGTTTTTTTTTATCTTATAGGTGTTGTCTAATGTTGTAAAGCGCTTAGAGGTTCTAAAGATTAGACGCTATACAAAGTCCTCATTATCATTATTATTATTATATATATATATATATATATATATATATATATATATATATATATATATATATATATATATATATATATATATATATATATATATATATATATATATATATATATGTATGTATGTATGTATAAAAGCAGTATGATCATCGAGGGCTCCCAAGCCACAGGGTACTTTTTCTTATTTTTATTACCTACACAGCCTCAATTTCTGATAGGAAAGCTCTGTGGCCGAACTGACCCTAAAATCTCTATGGGAAAATCCAATGTTAAAAACAAAACCAATTGATAACTGTTTGTTTTGCTTTCTGAAGGCTATAAAATGTAAAATTTTGGGGTACCTGTTTGGTATCCAAATGAAAAAAAGAAGCTGCCAAAAAAGACAACTCCTTGCAGAGGCCAATTCGTGGTAATCAAACTAGAAATCTGAATTTGGTGAAAATTTGAGTTAACTGGTATTTTGCCACGATGAGAGCTCTACGAAGATTTTTTTTAGGTATCCTGGGAGGGCTCAGATTGGGCAACTGAGGGTTTAAATATAAAAATAAACAGTATAATTACCACGAGATTTTTCAACGAGGAAGAAAATACCACAAAATTTCCACAAAATTTCTCAACGGGGTAGAAAATATCACAAAATTTCCACAAAATCACCCATCAAACCGTAAAATTTCTACAAGATTACCGATAAAACCACATTATTTTTACAATATTTTTTATCACACAAATATAAAAAATGCCTAACGCGCCAAAGTATTCATCGGAAGAACAAGAACGCGAAATAATAAATCTGCGCGGGGTTGAAAAACCCGTTCATGTAGCCTCGAAATATAAAATTGGACTTCGCAGGTTATATCGAATTTGGATCCGAGCGGGTGTATACGATTACCCGGCGGGGTTAACCGGAATTGGTCGCGGCGAAGGAGTAACTGATAAACTAAACAAACTACAACAGGAAAAAACTGAAACGATAAAACTAAATAACAAACTCAAGGAAACCAAAACCAAGCGAAAAAAAATAATCCATCAAATCAGCGAGGTGGAAAAAATTAATAAAGAACTCGATAAAGAATACGCCGACATGTTATCACGAAAATCTGAAATAGAATCCAATATTAAATTTACGAAGTGGGAACATTGAGAAACTAAAAACAAACACGAACAAACACAACACGAATACAACAAACTAACTCAAGACTATAAAACGATGCAAGATGAACTTAAATCAACCAAGGAAAAATATGAAGCGATCACACACGCGTTGGAAAAGTTAGACGAGCAATACAAACGCGCTTGTGAAATTCATCAAGAACGAAAAAATCAACTAACTGGGCTGCAAGACAGCGTTGAAACCATAAATAAACAAACTGAGGTCTTAAATCGAGAAATTGCTGATGATAAAAAGATTCGTCAGGAGCTTAAATACGAGTTGTAACCGGTTTCTTGACGGATTGGTCAACCGGCTGCGGCTTAGGGATTTTATCTCCACAGTCTGCAGAGATTTTATCTCCACAGTCTGCAGAGATGAGATCTTCAGTCTATTTCTGTAGAAATAAAATTTCCAGAGATGAGATCTTCAGAGATTTTACTTCTTTTATAACTATAATATTCCTCAGCGGTTGGAGGATTTTCTTTTGCGATATAATGCTTCGTAGATCTTTTTTTGTAATAGATCAATAATGATCTGTAGGCGTTTCCTCCACATCTCCTGCAGATCTCAATATCACCTCGTAGTCCACGCTTACAACCTAAACACGGTTTGGGACCAGTTGATCCTTTTTTAATACTTTGTATGTTGTTTCGCAGTATTCCCCGTAACATCTTTTATTACAAAGTTCTGTAGATCCCACTGGGAGCCACTTACAGTTGTTTGTTCCGATTTCGAAATGCATTATATAATACTATTTTAAATTTTTTAATTAAATAATTAACTTGGCTATAGAGTTATATGATGGACGAAACAAATAACCAGACGAGCGATGAGTTACATTATTCTTCAGGCAAAAATCTAATTAAAAATATACCGATGATTTTGATGAGACTTTTTACCGAATATCAGATTAGATTGATGAAAATGATCGTTGTTCGTATAAAGAATTAGCAAAGGCTAACTATAGTTTTTTACGTGAATACTATTCTCGCGTGATTGTACAATCTCTCAAAGATGTTGTTGTTTTTAAGAAGAAAAGTGATCAGCTTGATTGTTTGACTGTTTATTCACATCTGCTTCAGGGAAATGTAATTCAACATTATGATAGTTTTTACGTGTTTGCGTCTGATGAGGATTTTAACCGAGTTGCAAATGAATTTGCGGGAAAAGCTGCAGTTACGGAAATAATACCTCGAATGCGGTCAAGATATCCCGTGTTTGATACTGATTCAAAAATCCCTACCGTGAATGAGATTATTGATTATTTCTCGACGTTGTGTGATTGTCCCGTGAATGTGTTTGAAACAACAAGTGGGTATCATGTGTAATGTAAAACCACTCCGGTAACTTTTAAAGATCATCGAGAACTGATTAATATTGCCTCGGAAGATAATCCTGAGTGGAACATTGACAAACAAGCCGGCCTTCACAGTATAAACTCGCAACGACAAGGTCGAATAAACCATTTGCGGTGTGTAAAAAACTCATCCGAGGAGAACTCAGCGGATCGGAAACATTAACCTGTCCGATTGTAATTCAACCGCGTACAACTAGAATTCATGATGATGAGATTACTAACTATCATTTTGATGTGGAAAATATCTCCGATGAAGATATCGCTAAAATCTCTTTGGCGTTAACTGGAGAGCCTGATCAACTTACTGGGACAACTGGCACGCGAGGAAATATCTTTGCAATATCAAGACGACCAGGACACTTTTGTGGTATTTGTCAACGCCGACATGGATATGATGAGTTTCATAATTGTGTTAATTTAAATGAGTTGATTGTTACGTTGTTGTGTACTCTGTTATCGTGTGGGCTGTTTTAGGTCAAAACTGGTTAAGATAACTGTGCCACGTGAGGACACTGATGATATTTTACAATCAGCTGTTGCTAAGTGTTTACCAGCCGAACAACGGGATCCTGAATATATCAAGTATTTGATGAGCTCATCATACAAACGATTTGATTATCCAGGAGAGTTTCCCAAGCGAGCCGCGGACCACGTTTACACGGAGACACCCACATATAAATCAGGCGCTGTTTGTAAAATTATTACCAGCGACTACATGGATGGATCAGCTTGTGGCATGGGAAAGTCAGAAGCGGCAATAAAATCTATACAATCAAATCAATCTGTGTTGTGGATATCCTACCGAAAAACCCTTACGGCAAAAATCAAGTCAGACTACGATTTTGAATCATACAACGACATTCACGGGGATATTGTTTTTAAACCCGGTGAGTCGAGACGAGTAGTAGTACAAGTTGAATCGCTGATTCGTGTTAAGGGAATTCAGGAGGTGTTTGTCGTTGATGAATATCACGGAATTCGCAGACAGTTGTTTTCGTCGGTGAAGCACAGTCGCACACGGTGGTGTAAGTTTGCTGGTCTTGTAATGGCGGCGTCAAGGGTAATTATACTCGATGCAGATATAGACAATGACGACTTAACGTTGTTCCGAGACAAATTAACACGGCATAATATGAAACTCATCATCAACGATTATAAAATCGACTCTGGTAAAAGATTTATTGTAGAACAATCTCACAGAGACAATCTAACTGCGCTGTTGGATTGTATCACTCGAGGAAATCACGTGGCGGTGTTTACCCACAACAAATCTAATGGAAAATATTCTGTTGAGGGAATAGCAAAACATCTACAACATCTGAATAACCGTGTGGGATACTATCACGCGGACACTGATCCAACACAAAAACAAAAAGATTTTTCTAACATCAATAGCGATTACAACTACATCAATGTGGTGGTTTTTAACCTTACCCTGGAGGCTGGTGTTAGTATCGTTGATGAGTAATTCAAACATATATTTATGTTTTCGGAAGAATTAGGATCAGTTGAGGCAATCAAACAGGCGCTTCATCGGTTTAGATGTGTGTCAGAGATTCATTAGTCGGCTGTCCACAGACCACACGACAATCTTCCACTGTGTCGTGACGATATTATTAAAGCTATCATTGATCGTGAAAGAAACCTTGATACAACAAAGTTGCCTTTCAGAGCTCCAAATATTGATGAGATTAATACGCCATATGGATTTACATTTATCAGCCACATCATCGATGAGAACAATTCCAAATGCTATTTTACACAGCGGTTCATCTCAATGATGCGCAACACTGGTTATGAGATAATTCAGACTGTTCCAGATGAATATGAATCATGGAAAGAAAAACGCAAAAAGAAAAATCCAACATCCGCGGAGATGAATCAGAATCCATCCGTAGATGAGTTCTTGAAGACCAGAATCAGTGTTCAATTAAAGCAATCTGAGGACGAAAAAGATAAAATCTCTGGAAATAAAATCTCCCAAGACGAATTTCTCGAGGAATTTCTCGAAACAATTTTTCCAATGAGGTTTTTGAAGATGAGATTCCTTAGTGTTACAAATATGATCCTGAAGAACCATTAAAACCGTATCAGAAAAAATTAAGGTCTCTCAATAGTGTATTTCAATGTAACGTAGGCAAGTTAGATGTGAATGATATTGAACGTCTATACAAAAAAATTCACAGATGACACGATCTCAACGAGTTACTGGAGATAAATTTAATAACGGTCAAGCTGTAGCTAAAACAATATTTCGATCCGATAAAATCTCTCCCGAACAAGCACTAAAAATCGTCAGAGATGTTATTGAAATACTAAAACTTCCAGATGTGGTTCCGGATGATTTAAGTAAAATAACAATAAAAATAATCCGTGATGAGCTTGTGGTGAACATCGAAATAATGATAATCATTTATTTAATTTATCAATCTGAGACCTGTATTAGAAACCTTCAGAATGACAATCCGAGAGAAGAAAATGTCACAAGTGTCAAAATTGTTAATAAATATATACAATTATGACAGTTGTGACAAACTTTACCTTCAGAATGACAGTCTAAGGCTTGTATTATAAACCCTCAGAATAACAATCTGAGACTTGTATTATAAACCTTCAGAATGACAATCTGAGAGAAAAAAGTGTGACAATGCTCATAATTATTAAAAAATATATACAATTATGAGCATTGTCACAAACTTTAGTCTTAATTTATCAATCTAAGGCTTGTATTAGAAACCTTCAGAATGACAATCAGGGAGAAAAAAGTGTGACAAGTGTCAAAATATACAATTATGACAAACTTTAGTCTTAATTTATCAATCTGAGATTTGTATTAGAAACCTTCAAAATGACAATCAGGGAAATATCACAAGTATGATAGTTATCAACGTTTGTCGGTCCGATAATGACCCAGCGCGAGTGTGTTTATACCGTCAACGCAATATCGCTTGTCATCAAAATTATTCAGCCCGGATTTGTAAATTTCGTCCGTGACCATTTCATGTCGATACGATCTAAAGCCGCGTGTAAATCACCGTGGGTAATTTCATTCCCGGGGTTCTGGACAGCGCTGTTAAATAATCCTTGAATTTCAGTTTATTTTTTATGTGTCCGTTATTGATCCCTTTTGCTTTTTTAGCCTCTGTTGTTTCAGTTATCAACGAATACATTTTTGATCGAAGTCCCACGAATTCCTTCACGGGAACATACGCGAATTCGTCTTTCATTTTTCCGATTCTTTTTTTTTGTTAGTGTTGTCGTTGAATTTCCCCTTTACGTCAGATAAATCAAACAAATCTCTGTGGTCGTAAATGTCCTGGCAAAGATCATCTTGGCAATCTCTACCAGGAATCTCATAAACGAGCGAATCCGTATCCGCAAATAACAATCTCGCATGAGGCCATTTTGTTGCGGTAAACCCGTAATGAAACTGAAACATCATCCACTTTGATAAATCCAGCACAGACGCACCGATATAGATCGGCTTGCACAAATACAAGTTGGACTGTCTCATTGTTATTAACACGAGATTATCCGTGATTCTTTGTTCTCACTCAAAACAATTCGACTTGATTAATTTATTTCGTCTGCGCAGGTCATTTACGATTCTCACATCAACGCGTTTTCGAATATTTTCCATGGTCTTGCCAAATACTGAATTGTTCATTAGCTTAAAAAAGTCTTTTTCGAAATCTGATTTTGCTGCTGCTCTTCTTGTTGTATTAAGCATCGATATATGGTTTCATCCACGTGGAGTGATTAAACTGTAACGCTTTATGAACCCTAACTAAAACCAATCCAGCATCAAGAGCTTGTTTTAGTATCGCGTAATGACATACATATCGTCGTTTGTTATAAATATTCGGAACGAGTTTCTCAACCGTGCAAGGATTAGTTGTTCGTAACGCTAATTGTTCCCGCGATAACATGACGTCGTTGATGCGCATTCGCTCGGACAGAAACGGATAGTCGTTATGAAGATCGTGTAGATGGCTCGGATAATCAACATCTACCTCAACGAAGTAACTAACATTTGGATCCATTTCGTTAAATTTAACCCCGGACAGATCACCCTTCCAATCTGATGTTGTTGTTAAAAACTCATCTACGGAGATCCATTTGAATCCGCTGTGAGACATCGACATACACATTGCACTACCATAAAGATTATTGATATCGAGGTAGGCAATATAATTGCTAGGCTGTGTTGAATCATAGTCGCTGAGGTATTTGTTATTAGCACGGGCGTATTTTTTCGTGATCACACTAATTCCACCCCGTATTCCTTTCTAGATAAACAAATACACATCAGTATCGGTTAACAGTTCCAACTTGATTTTAGCTGTCTTCAGTAACGCATCCCATGCCAATCCCGGTGCAGAAAAATAATGTGCGGAATCTAAACCATAATACCCGTTGAGGTTTTTCGGAATTGTTCGAATACATCTGAAAGCAATAACACATCAACGCGCAAATAAAGATCGTGATAGTCTCCAAAATCCTTACAGGAAAATGCATTCCAAACTTCTGTCGCGTGCTGATATTCTTTATCCGATATGTGTTTGTCGTGCAACGATGAGTAAAATTTATCTTTGTTGGGAAGTGTTGTCTCAGTAAACTTATTAGGGTTATCAAAGTATTCGTAAGGAAAGATGCCTTTGGTTGTTAAATATTTCATCTGACTTTCATTGTAGTGTTTGCTCATGCAGGGAAAACTAGCCCAATTTTTCGCCAACGCATCCAGTGATGTGTTCATAAACTGAAAGCTGTCTATGAACCGAAGTCGACCGATGGAGACTGACATCAATCGTTCTGAGTTGTTGGGAATACAGTTAATTTTTAATTTATGATCATGACAGTATTTAACGATTTCAGGATGACCTAACGCGCGAATAATAAAATGACCGTCATACCCACGAAGGTTGTGAAAGACCACCGGAATAAATCTTTGAATCTGGCAGCATCTCTTGTGTGCGGCGCCTCAGTATTTTTTCGCAGCGAAATCGTAAAATGGAACCTTATCATCATTAAGATCTTTTTTACAAACACAACATCATACTGCGCACTTGAAAGAGTTTAACCCCACAAAGAAATTTCCGGTGTCTAATAGTTGTTGTATTCGAGCTTCTTCCTCAAAGAGATATTTTAACATGTGAACCTCCGGTGGAAGTCATTAAGATCATTAATGCGATAAACCGGTGATAATTTCGAGTGTTTATCATTGATACAAACCGTGTTAAAGCAATACGATACCGGGATGTGTTTCTGAACTCGAATAGTTTTAAAATTGCACTGGCAAGGTTGCTGTCCACAAATACATTTTGCATCCTTGACAGAAACAATCAAAGATTCCATGTCGGCGTAGATCACAATAGGCATTTTATGAGTTCGTTCCCACTTCTTGAAAAACATGATGATTTTTTCCTTCCTTGGGTGTCGCTTGTTTTTTAGTTTCATAACAATGGTAATTGTGCTCAACGAGGTCTTTATGAGTATAAAAACCGTTCAGACAACTGTAACAGAAATGAATTTTAGTTTTATGTGCTGTCAGTGACGATTTTATGAATCTGCTAAAATGTTTTATCCACACGTATAAACCATAATAGATTTATCACAGAGTTGCCTGTGGCGTGCTAAGCTGCTGGTGAAACCCTAACCGGAAATGGTTTAAACGAATCATCCAACGAAAATATGTTAATGCCGCTGGGAAACAATGTTGGATTCTGTTTTTCAATTTGCGATGTCTGCGCTACCGGAGTTGGATAATCAATCCTGGTCATGTTGATGCGGTTTTGGTATGGTAAATAGTTACTTATCCGATCTGCATGACAGCTTGCAGGAAACAACGAAGACAGCAGCGCCCACAATACACATTTTTCATCCTCGTTTCTTACATTAACACACGATCTTGTATTAATTATTTTTTCTGGCAGTTTTTTGTAAGATCCCCTTGTTGACATTTCAAAAGCGTGTGCGGATATCAAAATGTGATTAATCTTATCTATGACCCAGCCAGATCCATATGATGTAAATTTATCAACGGTTGATGAAATGTCTTGATAAGCGCTATTAGCGATTTCATTCAAGTTTGTATCGCGATATACAATTTTAGTGTGCGATCTAAGATCAGTCATTTGTCTATCCGCGGGATTAGTCGCTTTATACATATCGATGTTGTAGGTGACAGTCACTTTTATCGCTGGATGAACCAATAACACTTTCGGAATCGATTTATTTATTAATTTTGTTAAATCATGAAGCCTAAAATAGTTATATTTTTCTGACCGTGGAATCAATTTTATAAACCTATCAAGGCCGCTAAATGATTCATCGATGGTGAATCCGCTTTCTCTATCCTGCAGTTGTTTCATAACACTCTGATGTTTTTTAATCGTTTCAATTCTCGCGGATAGTTCAGCCAGGTGCGCGTTGGATCGTGGCCACGGTGCATCTGACTTGGTTAGTTTACGATATTCATCCACGAGTTTGCGAGCATATTGCTGTCTACTCATTTTAGACTGAACTTTGGGCGAGTTTATTTTTTTGTTATATAAACACTATTCGTTTAATTACTATTTACCATATTTTTGAAGCAGATTTATCTTTAAGCTAAAAACCTAATTTAAAAAAAACGTGAAAGTATAATGTATGATTTGCGCACTTGTCAATGGTTGATCGCGGCAACCACAAATCGATGCGGCAGAGACTGTATCAGAGATTTTTGCGGTGCTCATTCTTATTTGTTACGAAAAAGCTCTAACGCGGGCACTCATCCTTGTCTTAAATGTGGAGTCGGTGTTCGCGGAAAATACATATTTGTAATGGCTGCGGCGGATCCGCTTACAGGACCCTTTTAACTTATTACCGAAATAGAAATAAAAAATGTGTTTTACGTGAAAACCCGCCAACCGCTGAAGAGTATCTTTTCAGGTATAAACACTCAGTTGCCCAATCTGAGCCCTCCCAGGATACCTCAAAAAAAATCGTCGTAGAGCTCTCATCGTGGCAAAATACCAGTTAACTCAAATTTTCACCAAATTCAGATTTCAAGTTTGATGACAACGACTTGGCCTCTGCACGGAGTTGTCTTTTTCTGCAGCTTCTTTTTTTCATTTTAATACCAAACAGGTACCCCAAAATTTTACATTTTATAGCCTTCAGAAAGCAAAACAAACAGTTATCGATTGGTTTTGTTTTTTTAACATTGGATTTTCCCATAGAGATTTTAGGGTCAGTTCGGCCACAGAGCTTTTCTATCAGAAATTGAGGCTGTGTATGTAATAAAAATAAGAAAAAGTACCCTGTGGCTTGGGAGCCCCCGATGATCATACTGCTTTTATATATATATATATATATATATATATATATATATATATATATATATATATATATATATATATATATATATATATATATATATATATATATATATATATATATATATATATATATATATATATATATATGTATGTATGTATGTATTCCTTGTAGCTTTATCAACATATATATATCTGTATGTATATGTATCTATATATATATATATAGTTTGACAGTCATTTCCAGTGCACTGGATCCAGCAAGGGATAGCGTGTGCCAGGGATTGATTAAGATAATCATATAAGTATGTATTTTGGGGTTAAAATATTAGGACTTCAGATGCCATTTTCTGATGTGAATGTTTGAAACAATTGCCAGATCCTTCATTTCAGAATAGGGTTATTGAATTCATGGAAGACAAGCATGTTCATATTAGTGAGACTGCTGACATGCCAGCTAAGTGATTGTGATTGATTTTATTTTTAACGGCGCATCAGCACTGTTAGGCTATTTAGCTCCAAAGAAAATGTTATTTGTATAACCTTTTAATAATTATAAAAGGATTTGTATAACCTTTTAATAATTATAAAAGGTCCTATATCGACCAGCGATATAAAAGAACAAATGGTTGAAATTAAAACGATAAGATGGTAACGGTGCAAATAAAGCTTCCCGATCAACGGGGGATGTAAATGTTCTATGTTAATTGAAAAATGATGAAATTGTATTAAAATGGGACGGTATATATATTGCATAAAACTGCACAAGGTGGTAGCATAAAAGTTAGAGTTTAGAGTAAATATTTACTGCTTTCAGGAACTCTATAATACGAGTTATGCCAGCAAAGAGGACAGTAGTTAATGTTTGCATGAGGAAAAATTGGTACACAGTCAGTCTTCATCCAGTTGTAAGATATTTTTCAACATATTCAATTTTGTTTTAATACATTCGTTTAAATGCTTTCGGATAAATTTCAGTGTTCTGCTGATTAAAGTTTAGCGTAAAGTCCAGAGTGATTCCTTGTAGCTTTATCGACTCTTCACAAGTTATGTTAGCAACGCTGAGGAAGAAATTCTGAGGCTGATCATGGAGTTTTTACAAAGTCTAGTATCATGGAACTTATCAGGGTTTGCAATCGTTTCATTTTTGGTAAAGCACCTAATCAAATATATTACATTAAGTGTCCAAATTAGATTTCAAAGCAATAATAGCGGAAATAATCAGTTGATAGGACAGAAATATAAATTCAATGATCTGTGTCATGAAAATTTGAAAGATTATATTAATTGTATTATAATGCCAATTAAATGTGTATCACACATTGCCAAACATATACAGTCTGAACATGGTCTGTGTCTTATATGTTGTATCTTGCTTTTAACATTAAGGAACCTTATTCAAGGCCACACAAAAAACTAACCACTACTATCCTATGCTATTAGGGGTAAGATCTAGCCTTGTATTTAAATAAGGTAAAGAAACTAATACGTTATACTACATTTCATTTTATGCACGAAATATTAGAAAAGATGTCTGATATGGAATATACCTCTCATAATAAAAGCGTACGTTTCGTTTTTCTTCCAAAAACGTTTAAACTAGGATTATGTGTCGAATTATATATATATATATATATATATATATATATATATATATATATATATATATATATATATATATATATATATATATATATGTATGTATGTGTGTGTGTGTGATTAATATTTGCATAAAATCGTTTGAATGCATTGTATCGAAACCTAACGATAATAGAGAAACGAAAGTAAATCTGTGTTGAATAGGCAAACGAAATAAAACAAAAGCAGCTCGTTACTATTATTTTATTATATACCCTTGTCCTAAATTACCCAATCAAAGAATCTTGCTTCTTCTTCTTATAAACTGAAGTGTAAATGGGACTGTCTAAATTATATTAAGATACATAGAGTGTGTCTGCATAGACGTAATATAGACGTGGTTGATCTTTTTATGTTGTATCACATTTGGGGTTTGAAAAGACAAATGTCCAGCAGATATGCTAATGATCTTGTTCAAGTCTGGCATTCTGATAATTCTAAGTTGGGTACAGTACGCAGCGACGAGCTTATAATGGCGTTTCACTGTATCTGCCTCCGAGAATTTTGAGTTAGTTGAGGCTGACAACCTCTTTATTTTCGGACACTATCTTGGACAATATAGTCCTAGATAAAACTTATGTGTTCATGTAACATCCAACGAGAGAGAGAGAGAGAGAGAGAGAGAGAGAGAGAGAGAGAGAGAGAGAGAGAGCAAGTGCTTTGACGTTGACATCTCTTTTAAAACTCCAGACAACGGTAGATTGAAAGAAAGACATACGAAGTCATATCAAGATTCAAGACATGGTTCGAAATCCAACTTTCGGACAAAACTTCAATTTACCCCACGTTTAATTAGACACTTAACTTAGTGCCTGCTTGATTACTGGAACCGGATGGTGCGTACCTTGAACTATATATTCTTAATAGCTACAACATAACTATAAACATATAATTAATGGACAGTAAATATGGTATCTACATTTTACTTTAAGTTGAGTTTGCTAATTGCCACAAAGTGCTGAATGTCTAAGAAACCAAAGAACAAACATTTCTGAACCATGCGCCCGTTGATCTCGTTCTCAGGTCCAACAGTGATGACAGAAGAGAGACATTCTAAAATATAAATAATCTAGAATTCAAACTTACCCAAATTCCATGTCAGCTTCAGAGTTTCAAAAATATTGTCTGCGGAATAGTCTTTAAATAGATTTGTAAGGACAAGTTTCTGCTATGCAGGCTGACAAATCTTAACATGCCAACTAATACCAAGTACGGAGCTTGCCCAGTGAAGCCTTGTTTAGACGTCAACCAATAGGAATAAATAATTTTGCCTCTCTATTGAAGAGAATATCAATACATGCAGGTCTCCCAGCTATCAGTTTCTATATGTATTGATACTGCTTTCAGGAAATATGAAACAACCAGAATGTTATTTCATTGCAAATAATACTGCATTCATGGTGAATGTTCATGGTGGATTAAAAACATATTTTAGGTTAAACTTTCTAAATAGCCACATACAAATCCACATATATGGCGCAATAGGTACTACAACTAACCTAACCGACTAAACTTATGTAACAAAACCCATGAAATGCAAGAGGCTGTCAAGTTTTGAAACACTTTCAATATCCGTGACAGATCTTCTATTAATTACAAAGATAGATGCTCTTCAAATTGTTCTACGATAAAAATTATACTTTAAATGTTATTTGTCATCAGGTTCTTCAGTAATGATATGTATATCTAAAATATGTGGTTAACTTTTGTCCATAATTTAACGTTGGAGTTAGTGCACACCTGATCTATGTCATGCTTCTAATAAGTAAACATTCAGGACTTGACCTTGTTGGCAAGTTAGTTCTTTCCGCAGGAAATCATTTACGCCGCAGATCAAATAGCGTTTGTATATAAAGAGATCTGGTTAAGAAGTATTCATTCAAGTGTAATTTGAGAGGAATTATTTCAGTTATTTATCATAATTACAAGAGGCTCTTTGACTTGAGAGCTAAATAACTACTTTGGGATTATTGAGAAGTCATTCGAAGATTGAATCATTATGGTACATCAGGTCATGGAAGACTCTTGGTGCGTCATGACATTCAAGACTAATACAGTTCATCCAGAACATTTTATACTTTTAGATTTGTGATGGACATTTTTGATTATTTGGGATTTATTTCACAAAACAGAAAGTGGATCTTTAAGTTTCATTTTGTATTCTAACGAAAATGTTGTGTTGAATTTGTTTCAAATTGTTTATTTCACTTCCTTTCTGTTACATAGTTTAGACTATATAATCATAACAACTGCTTCAGCTTGCATCTGGAACTATTTCTTCAAACGCATAAATATTAATGTGCACCGTCTGAGCCGAAGTTCAATGAAATGCCGAACATAAAGTCTAGACTATTTAAACAATAGATAAAAGTCATATGGTAAACATAATCTCATAGATAATTATATAATACTGAGTTCACGAAACTCTTTGAAGACTTTCTCTCTTTTCCTCGGTTGGGCAAGCAACAGCTGCGAAGACAAGTGTTATAGTCGTTTAATAAATTTAAATTTAAATCATTAGCCTTTTGAAATCCTCTGTGCTTAGTAACGTTCGATCTGAGATGTTGAATATGATCTCCTGCATTCTATCTGACAAGTAGTGAGATTCCTAATAAGAAGATAACAAAACGAATATAGTAATAAAGATGAGAAAGGCAGCCACGTTCGGTGCAAATCATTATCAGAAAAGCACGCATTCAGTGCCTAATCGGGTTCCTATCTGAATTACCGAATTTCATAAGAGTATGTCCAATCGCTTTTACCTGCAATGATTTTAATTTTTTTGCTACTAACGTACTAATAATATACAACAGGTATTTTAAAAAATACCCATTACATTTATTAGTTGAAGAATTTGAAGACATATGTTGTTGTAATCATTAACGGAAAAATAAAATTGTTTATTTGCAGAATTTGACAAAGTTTATTTCCAAAATTTCTTTGGTTCAACTTCATTTCCACTTTCAACCGATGGTGTCTTATGTCCAATAGATTCAAAATATATTTTCTATGTCTTTCTGCGTGCCAAATTCTAAAACAAATATTGATCTGTAAGTGTACCTATTTCGTCTATTCACGGCGATAATAAACCTTGATCGAAACAATATTAACAGCAAGAATCTTATAGAAAACTTAATATACTTTGTTCTGTAATTTCATAGGTAATAAAGATGATTTTGCTTTCATCCAAAATATTTCGAAAGCATTTATAGCTGAAAATTTCCCTAAATGCAATGAATACATATATTTTCCTCAAACTTTCAAATTAATGTAGCCGTAGAAAGTTTAAAACTATTGTTCAAAGGATGAGTATTGAACCTGCGTTGCTTAGATTCCAGATCAATGTTCTAACAACTGAGCTACTGCGACTCCGTTAAAGTGTGTGTCCTTAATTATCCGTGCCGAAAGCGGAAGAGAGCATGTGTGCCGATATATCGTCGTATGCGATGACGTTACAATATTGATTGATTTAATGCTAGAGTTTTGGTGTGTGCGCACATGTATAACTCGTTGCTATGGCAGAGGCAAGCACAAATAATGTTGTGTCCAATATGGTATGCCGCTTTCATGGACAATTTCACTGGCATACATAAACTTGAGGCGGTGATCATAAGCAAGATAGGAAATTCACGTTTCTGGACCAGTTATTTCTTATCAAACAAAGAAACGTGAAGAACCATCAAAAAAGCATTAGTGAGAAATATCAGTATTTCATTGATCATTGAAGATGCTTTAGAGACCTTGATATCAGTTAATGGTAGGTCATACGATCTTCGGGAAATGGAAAAAGAAATCGATAGGGGCATAGTAGACCTAAGGAACAATATGTACATGAACGAGTCACGATATTGGTATGCTTCATTTTGACGTAAACTGTAAATCTACCTAATTCTAAATTTGTTTTGTATTTCCACGACAAATGCAAATGAAGAAAATGTGATATGTTCACTCACGAAACGAATAAATTGAAAACTAACTCCAGTGTTAGTTTGAATGGTTTTAGTCAAACTATTTTCTGCACAAAATAAGAAACCAAAGAATTGTTCAGCTGAATATTTTCAAAGGCAGAACAACTGCAACAAGGGAAAGTTCAGCCTGCGCTTTTTCCACTCTCTTTTAAAATTGTATTGGCTACCTGCATCTATTAATCATGGCAATATTTTATATCAAAAGGTGATTATCCATGTATAAAAATGCATCTGCCTCACAACATAAGTGCAAAAAAAATTTAAAAAATATTTTGCAAGTGAAACAGTAAATTCCGTTTGTTTCTAAGGAGACAACCAACAGTGCTTCTTGTAGTTCAACAAGCTTTTTCGCTATTATAATGTATTAGCTCCGATTCTTATATAACGTCGGTGATTTTACATTCTCAATTTAAGAACACATTTATCATATGATATGATATAGTATTTTATTATATTTTAAGGAAGATCGTGAATTACTGAACGCGTTAAAATATAGTTTAACTCACCATTGAAAGATATCCGTCATTCACTCATTACAAGCATGAAGTTTGAGATATTATAAAATATTATATTATATTATATTATATTATATTATATTATATTATATTATATTATATTATATTATATTCTTAGCAACTATGTTATGTATACTTTGAGTTCTCTGATAGTGACCCTTTCATTTTGACAATTTCATAAATTATAACGAACGCTATCAGGTACAAAGTGTAGAATTGCTCTCTCTCTCTCTCTCTCTCTCTCTCTCTCAGGACTCGTCGTAATATGTAGGCATTTATTTATGTTAATATAAATAAATAATAATTATTAGCAGGTTTGCACTTTTTATTTCTATTAACAAACGTTTATATATTTATATTTGATATGTTATGGTCATGTGTTTGTTTTATACTTAAACCACGACTGCCGATTGCATATAGAGCATTGGCTCCAGCAATAGATCGCGTGTGTTAGGGATTGATTAAGATAAAAGCAATAAACCTGGCAAGGTTTTCGTCTCTGTTTTGTGTTTGAATTTGACAAAGTTAGAGTCTAAGGCGTTCAGGCTAGGGATAAATATACAAATTGCAATATCCGTTTTCATTTTATTGCACACACACACACACACACACACACACGTGTGTGTGTGTGTGTGTGTGTGTGTGTATAAAGTTGAAAAATATAGTTTGTAGTATAATGCAAGTCTAAAATTTTTAAAAAATGTAATCTGGTATGAACACCAAATTAACGTAATACTGCTGTTGAGAATATCTATGAAGTGTGGGTGTGTGTGGGGCGAGTGCGTGTATGAGAGAGAAGGGAGTCATTTCGAGAGGATACCCAAGCCTAAAGAAATTGGCATAGGTCACGTCACACTCATCATAATGTGATTTTATTCCAAGACGTTATTGTTTGGTGCTGAAGGTGGGTGAAATTGTCTTGGATTGAAAGCAAGAATAAATAAAGTGTATTTATTTTTGTTTTGCATTTTGATGTTACAGTGTGATCATTTAATGCAAATGTCAAAATTAAAACCCAATAAAATCATAGTCCTTAGTACTGCAATGTATATCAGGGAAGTAATATGCTACCAAGCCATGAATGTCTTATTACAAACGTAAGATTGTATAGCAAAGAACTAAACGTAAGTGAAAAGGTATGACTGTCATGTGTCTTTCCGTATTAGCAATGTTAATGGGTCAAGCGACTTTCCAGTTTTCTTACGTAATTTCACTTATATTGACTCCTGCTTTACTTCAATCCAAGTTGTGTGTCCCCAGAATTAATGTGATGTACTTACCACAGTTTATTATGGATTATTGTGGCTTGAATATTACGCTTGTCTCAATCCGTCATGGTCACTGACAACATTGTATAACCCACGAAGTTCTAGCTATGATTTATTATCGCTAGGGCAGACTAATTACGCGTAGCGTTTCTTTGGTTCAAAATAATCCATTAGAGTGGTAAAAGATGGGCTTTCACAATATCTTACACCACCACAATGAAACAGCAGTTAGGAATTTACTAATGTCCGAATACCACAACACATTCTTTTTAGTATGTATTAGGGCTGTTTTCCCAACATTTAATTCAACAATAAATCTTGAGGAAATAATTTAAACATAAAATCCACATGCCTAATTTAATGAGGGAGATACAGGAGAGATTTGATTGTGCACAAATTGGTATCAAATGAAATTTTCTGATTATAAGAATTACAAATAACATTTCCACATTAAAAGCACGTAAAAGATCAACAGGCATGTCTTTACACTCATTTAACTGCGAACAAGCGGTAGGAGAAGAACACAAAATTCCGAAAGCAAGAAACTTCACAGTATGCAGGTTTTTTTTTGGTGGGGTGGAGGTAATCAGACATTGTCTGAAACTATGCACTTTTCAAATCTTAACTAAATGCATCGACAGTCGTGGTTTAAGTATAAAACAAACTCATGACCATAACATATCACATACAAATGCGCTAAAATCATGTAATCCTGTGAAATAATGATAAATGTTTGTTAATAGAAATAAAAAGTGCAAACCTGCTAATATTTTTTCGAAAGTATGAAATATAGGAATAAGAAAAGCGATTAGTGAAGTGCAACATTTTTCCACTTTACAAGTGAAATATTGTGTATCTTTTATTTTCTTTTTGAATTATAAAACTGTCGATTTGTACGGATTTGTATATTGATTCTGAGCAATGTAACAGACAATATGAACAGTTGGTTGAAGTGTTTGAGGCAATCAGAGACGCACCTACAAGAACAACCACGGAAGATAAATAGTTACCCTTTCAATGTCTTTCTTGCGCAACATCGTTTTCTCCAAACATTGCCACTGATAAAGATTGGGGCAAATCCTTGGCTCAAATTGGAGAACGATACAGCGGAAAACAAGCTTACATCATCTTCTTGTAAACAAGAACAAATTTGCTGATAATGTCCTTAATACGCAGATTACAGCAAGAACGATTGAACAATTTAAATATTATTTTTTCCCCATTTTGTTTTACTTGTCTTGCTAACGTTAGGTATGTACACGTTTTTATCATTATTTAATGATATGGGCAAAATATCTGTGCTATCTTTTTCCCCCTGAAAACCCTGCATGACATCAATATATACAGGAACTGTCATTTTTTTTCGATAAAATAAAAGTTATCACGAAACTAAATAATGAAATTTTCTAAATGAGAAAAAACGTATGAACGTATTGCTTTACTTTACAACCAGATAGGTGTGGCATTGATCTTCTTATATACATGATCTCCTGTTTTGCCCGTTCGCATGGTTCAAGCAAACAGTACAGCCGGGTATGTCCTTGTATGTATCCGATTTTGAACTGTCAGTAAGTTCATTTATAGAAATACGTATCTCTGATTGAAATGTTATGAACATAGTAATTCTTTCAAAAGCCGAGCTCATCAAAATCTATCGCAACAAAATACGCAGTTTTCTGTTTAGGTCAAAATTGGTTCGTCACTTTTTAGTATGCAAATTGATCATAATCAATCTTCACTGACTAGACACAAATAATCAGAGTTAATTTATATCAGCTTTACTGGTATGACGGTCTGTCAAATTAATCCAGCGCAGTCTCATTGCAGTTTGTTCAATGACCATTCCTTTAATCTTTCAGGTACAACAATAGGCTTGATTCCGTAAACCATTCTCAACATGCTATGATACTAAGGGTACTAAATATCGTATTTTCGTCTCTACTGCATCTGATCTAAAGCAATGATGCCTTCGGATACAAACACAGTCTCTCATACACATCATTTCCTACATATTCGTTTAATTCTATGTTCGCATACCTCTGTAGCTGTTGTTTATCGGCTAATTGTATGATTAATTGAACTAAAGAAACAATCCTTCGTACAAACGTAACCCGGAAACGTTCGTAATAAGTTGGAATGTAAACGTTTGCTGTACTGACTACACCAAAAGTGATAAAAATTCTCCACCTACGAATGTGGTAATACCGTGGTTCCTAATTATATGGTATATTTATTGGCTATCGGCTAAAAACAACACAACTCGTGTTTAATCAGAATTCCATCATGCCATGCTTTGGGCATGTAAGACACTTTCTAGATGGCACAGTATGGAAGTATCAAATGAAGCCAAACTTTTAAACTGACAACATGTGCAGAGAAGACAAAATTCCATAAACATGCCACCATTTAGTTGATCTATTTCTTATAAATCTGTTGCAGATTATAAATGTAATCTTTAAAAATCTAAGGCTTTGTTGATGTTTATGTTGCTTCTTAAACCTATTATAAGGTTCTAAATCTCGATTATTATTAATTAAATTTGAAAATATCCAAAGACCACCACCACCCATCTCTCTCTCTCTCTCTCTCTCTCTGTTGACTATCGTATCATGATAAGGACGAAAATCTATGAAAAGACGAGAAAAGAGGACTTTCGCTTACTTAATACCACAACGTCTCTGGACCTATCAAGAATGATGGTAGATGTAAAGTCAAACCGACCAAACGTACAGAGAGAGAGAGAGAGAGAGAGAGAGATTTATGGTCGTAATGTTAGTTACAGCAGAATAATGTCTTAGATCAACTTCATCTGTTTGCTTAGATTTTATTCCACGCTAATTTCCTTGAGCCTGTACGTCAATGCATTGGTGAGTGTTCAGTAATCAATAATATATGTATCTGTAGGCCTAGTGCTCTACTTTCTTCATTAAAACCATATTTCATATATAAACCATAAGCCAAACTTATCTTGATTTAATCAATGAGAATAAAAATAGAAAACAAAAAAATGAAACCAATCAGCTTATCAGTATGAAAAAGTGGTTGTAAATAGGTACAAAAAGACAGAACTACATTTTGTAACGAGCACACTCGGCAGGGATGTGTGTTCATTCACCCAGTCAATACACAGTCGCCTCTCGTCAATCTAACTCCGTTTAAATGGTAAATATTTGTATTTGTATGTGATATAAATAAAATGTATATAGTATATAGGCTGTATCAATGGTGTACCAATTGTTGTATAAATGATTCATGAAAGGAAACTCGGCAAGCCTCGTTTTCTTAAAATGACAAATGTATATATCTCGTTTTATATCATTGATACAGCATATATATTCATAAGGATTGGAAATGCTATTCGCATTCTTGTGTAACGTCATAATTGTCATAGAAAAGTGTGTCTACTTTACATAAGAAAATAATAATTGTTTAAATAATAATTACCCGTTTCCTCAATAATCCCTCTAACCTACTCGAAATAACCGGTGTAATTTCTTGTACCATCTATTTAAGGTTCATATTTAGTAATAAAACTGAAACTGAAAAGTTGATCGTCTTCTTTAACTTTGGCACATTGACTTACAGAATGTGATGATAATGAATCTTTGGTAAGACAAACACCTGTGAATATATAGTCATCATACTGGTCAAGGCCATTCCTGAAAATAAAATATTTAACAGCAAATATACAGCCAAAGGCATGCATCAGTGTATCTGAGTATGCGTATAATTGAAATGCAACTAGGGTTTCCTTAAAGTAACCAACATTTTATACATTCGATAGGTATCATAGGTGTATGTTTAAGTTATATCGACCCCCACAAATAGGATTTTTTTCTGGAATAAAATAGTTTTTCTTCGTGATATATCCATTTCCATGGGATCCCAGATTTTATTTCAACAGCCCAAGTGAATATAGCTATCAGGATTTTTACAATCTAAAAAATAGGCTGATTAGCACAATTGTCTATATCAGTTAGATACGTGTGTGAATTTCATTCAAAATCTAATTAGGAAGACGTATTATGTGAAAGCGGTACCCCAGAAGAAAATGCACATAAGAAAATCGATGAAAAGGACATTATCAAGTGTCGTATCATTTGATTGTCTAAACTATCCGGCCTGGATGATGTCCGTTGTAATTTGGATCAGCTTATATTTTATCTGTTGATCATCATTACTTTCCAAGAGAGCAAAATATTTAAGACTTTGACACTCTTGGGAATGATGTTGCAGCTATAGAACTGTTCTAAGATTTGATTTTATATAATTCTACTCAGATAGTCTATTTCATGAGCACGTAATATTTTAGGTTTAAACATAAATGTATTATAACAAAAACAGAAAATTAAAACTGATTTCTTTCCATCTAAGTTAACTTTGTAAAGGAACTTTCACTCATACAATTCCTCATGCATTTATTTAACCCTTAAAAAGATAACTGATTGACCAGCAAAGTTTATAATTAAAATGCATTTCACGTTTGGTTATAATATCAATATATTAGAATACAGCACTTTATTTATATTAATTAATCTAACTAATCGACAAACAACGTCTACAATATGTATATGCACCCTACTAGTTGACCGTAGCAATCCAAGAAGAAAACATCAAATTTCGTCCCTTAAGTTATTTTAGAACTTGCAAAGACTAATAAGTCCAACATAAACTTTTAAATTTTTTCAGCAAGAAGAAACAAAAAGAAACAGCATTCAGTGTGTACAAGATATGCATTTTTTCATCGTCGGATGTGTTAACGTACTGGCTTTGAAATCGTGCAGTTTCTTGCTGTGAGTGAATTGCATTATATATTCATGAAATTTAGTGACAATTTTCATCGTATCATTTTAGACGGCCATTAGGAATCATTAGGTCATAGTGATCTTTGTTTCTTATAAATGATTTTATAAATTATAGTCGATCTAATTGTAATAGGTTTGTTTCGATGATGTTTCGCGCATTATTGCAAGCCAGTAAAACACAACGAACTGCTTGAATATACTCAAATGACACATGGTAATAACGGCTAATCCCTGTGTTAACGTGGTTATGTAGTCATTTGTTTTGCAACTTCTCTCATATTAAATTGTCCTAGCGACCGAATAATTTTTAAATTAATAAATGTGGAGGATGGTATTTTCCCCAAGTTTTTTTTGTTGTCTTGTGTTTATGATTTATGTATCCGTTCATAATTATAAAATGCCCAGCTTGAAAGATGACCAAAGTGATCTTATAGTCCGCACTTTACATTGATATACACAGTTAACCCGATGGTAAATTGGTTGTCCATCTAGCTAAATTCTAAAGTTGTCCTGTTATGTATATGGAATTTAGTTAGAGTCTGCTTGCATCATTAGTGGGTCCTGGGTTACCATGTGGTCTGATCAGCTTGCCTTTACCGATACCTTATCTCTGTCCGCATGGTTTCGGGTCTCGGCTTTGCCAACGTGGGAATGAGAAAAGGTTGCCAAAAGTTTCCCGAGGCTCTTCCCGGTAATTTTCCGGATTCTTCCTCCACCAAAATATATTGGAGGTAATGTACGATGAAAATATTGTTTAAACCACACAAATCCCTACGTCATTCTGATCCAAATTTTCCATGTCTATAGGCATGGGCACTCTAACTGGGTAATGTACTATTTCAGAAAGGACTCTGAATGAATCACAACTCGAAAATTATCCTCGACATATTATTATGTTTTTATGGAACAATTTCACACATCAGGTTCATACTGATCATAATTTGTAGTGAACATGACATGAAAATATCAAAGACCATCTCTCTGTAAAAGGAATCGATCAGTTTATTTGCTAAGACAAATATTTAGTTAACATAAACATCAAAACAGAGTTATCTATCTTAAAATACTGCCATCATATAAACAATATCATGCTGATTTACGTGTAATTCAACATAAGTAATTTAATATCATATTGTAAAGGTATAACTAACTGGTCATGAAACACATTTTGACAAGATCTTCATTTCTCAGAAAAGAATAAAGTTTCAAGCTAAATCTTATTATATTTAAAGTGATGATGATAAGCAAAGTGGCATTCTACAACAACGTTCCTGAAAACAGCTTTCTGTTTGCAAGTAGTAAACAAAAACAGCAAAAGGCTTCTATGCGTGGCTAATGGCTTTATTTTCACCGTTAATAAGGGGACACGTTTTATTAAAAACTGTTCCTTCTATTTTTCTCCTACAGGAAGAATATTGCATCAAAAAATGTTGTCACCCAATAGTTTAAAAACAATCGCATACATAATTGTCTTCCTTGCCTCTTTTAATAATAGTTATGTTCTATTAAATATTGCAGTCTGATAAATTAGGAATTATTTATTTCCTAAAATTAATTATACATATTTTAATCCAATGAAACAATTTTATACTATTACACTACCAAGTAGTTTGTCCTAGCAGATATGGACAAATTATGTTGAACTCAAAAGAGAATTTCTTGGTTAGCAGTTTTGTTTGAATTTAAACTATCGAACCAATTCCATATGTTTCATTGTTTCATACGTTTCACATCGTTCTACCTTTAAAGATTCGTTGTAAATTATTATTTTCTCAGATTGTAACGTGATTAAACCAAGTAATAAGAAAATATTATGTTAAAACGAACCATTTAGCTGTTTCTGTCAACCTTTTTTATCCTGAACCCAATAATATGATCATCAAACACGTTGCACACTTGATAGCTCTTTGGGTCATAAGGTCAACCAGTACATATTGTTCTTCATCAATGATGAGACTATTTTCATGAAAAAGATTTGGAATTATCTATGTTTTAAGGAGAGGGTGCATAAAGTGCCATAATTAATTAATATTGAGACATATTTTCATATCTGTGAAAACAAATCCATAGTCATTTCATAAAATTCCAAATAATTTATTTATAAATAAATATGTACAATTGAAACTGTTACTTTCATGTAGATTGTAGTGGCATATTCACTGATATATAAGGAAAAAGAAATAGCATATGTGATAAACATTTGTTCGTGCGATAAAGCGATAGACTGCAGATTGCTGAATGCGGGTATGGCTTGTATATTTCTGGACAAATGTATTCTACTAAAGCCATGCGGTCAGCTTTAGAATGAATGGAGGGATCAATACACAAATTGGGCAAATATTCTGTTTAGTGTTTTCCATGTTTTCCAAGCACAATTGATTCCCTCATTTATGTCATTTTTATTATTATTATTATTATTATTATTATTATTATTATTATTTCGCAAAGGTGAATATTATGGGATATTCTCTACTACAACACCTCTTTGTATACATGTTTTTTCTCATATATAACACTATATTACAAAGTCATTGACCATATAATGAGCGTTGATAGTTAGCTAATGTTTGGATTTTCTCTTAGTTTCCATATATGCTATTGATAATGCAACATTGCACGTTGTACTTGACCTTGTCAGAAACCAAGTTATTTTGCCACCTTACCTGAATCGTTGATATTTTCTAATTTTGTCAACAATTAATACAGAGCTAAAATTTTCTCAATGTGTATGGGTTTAATATTAGAATAACTATTAATAGCAACAAACTTATTTATTCCATTCTGTGTCTAAATTATTGGAATTAACCTCTAAATACACCCTTACTAGCTGATATATTTCGCATCCTGTAGTATAATTTTATTAAGAGAAATTCCTGTTATAACTAGGATTTCATTTTGTAAACATGAGGAAGCACCTAAAATGTAATTTGCCATTAGAGTCTGATATAGACATTCGACTACGTTGCTGATAGTTGTTTCTAGTTTGAAAAAAGTTCTTACTGTTAAATCTAATAGACTGGTGCAGGGAGAGAATACACGAAGAACAGCACGCTAACTAGTGAATCATCTTAAACCTATCCACTGGTAAATGTAAATATTTGGAAACAGATTTATTACGTAAAACTCAAGACCAGTAGAAACAATATGAAGGAAACAGTTAAGAAAAGGAGGTTCGTCATTGCTTGGGCAATGGTTACGAACAAATCATGTGCAAATCTTGTGTATACTAGCTCTACAGCAAAATCATTACACTAGGTTTACCACGAAAGGACGAGAGAACTTAGATAATCAGGAATATCTCTCAAGTATGACCGACTTCTGAAAACAGACAGAATTGTAACGCATCGAAGACAATGACCATGAGGACATCATAGTTTTAGATAGTCGTGGGGGACATAAAAATGCCAAACGCGTGTTTTGGGACGCAGAGAGAAAACAAACAAAATATATGGATGTGTGTTCAATGTAGTCTTAGATTTACTAAGGACTACCCTGAAATCGTAGCAAAGCACATCGTGATAAACATTTCGTCATTACGAAAAACTGATTGAATGTAAAGTTCCAGCATTAACGTGGTTAATCATCATATTTCATTCCATACGTAAATTATCCAATATAGACGCGGAGACTGGATATATCCTGCATACTGTTTCTTTAGTTTTCAATATATAGAATCTTAAAATGTCTGTCGATAAGTCTTCAGGTAAAAGAAACTGTGCAAAAATGGGACGAATGGCCTCAATTAGTTGGACGAAAAATCAGAATAGGATTCGTACAAATGTCAAGATTTTTCCAAAGCTTTGACATAATGCATCGAATTGGTCCAGATTTGAATATCATGACTCTAACAGGCACATAATTCAATAACTATATCGATCATACAACGCTGGTAGAACTACATGTGCATATAATATGCATGTAGAAAAAAAAACACTTCTCTTACAGTTCTGCTAACAAAGCCAGAGATAATTGTCCAATCATTGTTTTTGACTTCGTTGCTGGAAAACAGGAAAATCATTCTAGCCACACATTTCTGTCTGGCAATTTAGCTGATGGGCCTGATAAAGTCGTAACAGTACACCGGATACAAGTGTGGCCATAGTTCAATATTGTATGTGTTCATGAAGAAGAGTGATAACTTGAAAAGATAAAGGTCTCGGACTGCACGAGAATGCACTCGCTAGCAAAATGAAATTTAGATAATTTAGATAATTATAAATCAGTTTCCATATATCAGTTAATACATTAAATTAGAGCTTATTTTAAAACGATGCCAGTGAAAATAACCAAACGCTTTATTCTCTGTCAGGGGAAGGAATGTTTTGAAAAAAATCCAGGTTTGATGGTCTTATTGTAATTTATTATTCCATAGTCTTTATTTTATTATAATAAGAAAGACACTAAAGTTAAGTGCTCTTCATTCACCACAGCAGGTAAATAGTTAGGGCCAAAGCTATCATACAAAATGATAGTAGACTGCCAAAGAAACAGTCGTACTACTAAAATAAATCTTGACCTCTGGTATTTTAACCAAAGCTAAATAGCATTATGTCCATGAAAATATTTCTGCCCTTTATAAAAACATTACATTTCACAAAACTTCATTTGACTGATATTTTCCCTTAGCTAAACATTATACTGTAAGACTCCACATGTTCCAGAAATTGATTTGCTAACCTAATATAAATTACTCGCGAACATTTTGCATGCTCATAACGTTAAAAAAACACCACCAGATTCAGGTAAGTAAACAAATAAAACCTTAGCAGGAAAAAATCCATAGCGAAATACTGATTAAAGAAATGTGAACGTAGCGACATTTCAACAGTTTTTGTAGCAAACCAACTTGGACGTTCCATTTGAAGTAATTGCTCATGAAATCGTCTGTGTAAGTAGTATACATTTCGCTAGCTTTTAGACGTAAAATATCAACTTCATGTATTTTATATATATCTGCAATAGGAGTGCAGATTTTGTGAAATTCGTGGTCTGTTAGCTTTGATGTGACTTTCTCGCTATACATAAACTTATTCTGTATTGTAAAGTTATGGGTCTGTTAATGTGCCTCAGAACCGTACCCTACACTACTCATCGCTGATAAAAAACGTGTTCCGATTTCAGATGGACTGAGGGGCAAATAATAAAGAGCTGAATAAGATCAACTCTTAAATATTGAAGACAATATAACAAACTATTGTTGGAATTATTATACGTGGCGTTGATATCAAGGAAATATAAAGTAAAATCCTCACTAGCAACTCAATGTGTATACGTAAATGTACGTTATGCATTATTGCAGATATGATACGATTCGTGCTGAAAAACATGTCGTCTATCTTGTCTGACAACGAAAAATGCGAGCTTTGAATTTAGAACGTCCTTAAGGGCTATTGTTAATGTTCAGTTCAGTACAGATGGGAGGGAGATAGCACATTGATTGTGAAGAAATGCCTAAAGGTATGGTTTCATTCACAATTTAGCATTGAGTATGTGATAAAAATAACTTGTGATAAGAAAAAGGTTTCCTTACCTTTCTCTCAACAGCCTTTGATGTAGTGTACGGCAATATAGAGACAGTATGTAGTGAAACTGAAATGCCACTGACACTTATGAAAAGTCCATTTAGTGGCAGGAACATGTGGATTTTCAATACAAGGCGGAGAACTTGAACATTAGGTGTTTCCTCGCACATGCTGTTTTGCAAATAAAATGGCTTCAATTCAGTCCTTGATAATAGCTCCTAAAGCATGGTTGTTGTTGTTGTTGTAGGGTTTAACGCCATTTTCAGCACACGATAGGCTATACATGGCAGCCAGTATTAATGGTGGAGGAAGAACCCGGGAAAACCCAAGAAAAAACCACCGACCCACGAGAAACTACTGGCAAGCTTTCTCACATACCCACATTGGCCAAATCCGAGACTCGAACACATGCAGACAGAGGTGAGATGGCAGTGATCCGTAACGGAAAGCGTTTTAGACCACTCAGCCACTCGGAGCCCCTCTAAAGCATGGTACAAAAACCCGTATTAGGCATATCCAGACTTATATGATGCGGACAGTAACATTACTTCTTATATATTGGTAATATTAATAATTACTTATGCTTATGATATTCACCAAATTGAAGAGTATGGCGGATTACCGTTGTTCTGCTCACATGTCTTACTGTACGTGCCGAACGATGTATTTTACCACAACTGGTAGTTTTCTAAACGTTTTTACCGGGCAATTTATTGAACCTTGAGTTATAATATATAATCCCATTCCCATACTTTAGATTTTGTCACACTTGTCAAGTGTAGAAAATCCTTATTACATGATACCTAAGGCTAATCCGCTTTCAAATCGGTCTATTCCTGTATTCGACGAACTATTTAGCAGACTAATGGTAGACTGTGTCCGTCTCTTATATAAGATCAAAATGGAAAAATATAATTCGGTCGTATTATTTTGATACTGAAAAGTGTTCGTTTTAGTTTGTCTCCTGTTATGGAATTAGTTGGATTAGTCCCTTTGAGCTTGTTTCTGGACCTACTATGCGTGGACGAATGAAGTTGTTAAAAGAGAAACTTCGTCCAGTTGAAGATACAGAAATTGATCTTCTTGATTATGTTTCCAATTTTAAATACAAATTGTCAAAGGTGAGGTTGCAAACAATAGTCTTCACTCTACTCAGTCAAAGATGAAATTAAGGTATGACAAAAATCCAAAGGAGAGGAGTTTTCAGCCTGGTAACAGATGTCTGGCCTTCTTGCCTGTACCATAAAATCTTCTTTAGTTTAAGTTCTGTTGTCCTTTCCAAGTTGAAAAGGAAGAAAATGTTGTAAATTATATAAGCAATAATCCTGGAAGGCAAAAGTAAAAACGTTCCTGGCATATAAATATGTTAAAACAGTATGTTTATATAGATATTAAGGTTGATCAATTTAGCTGTACCTGTCCTACAAAGTGAGGATTTAAGTGACCGAATACAAACAATCGGACTCTAGTGACTTAGGATTAAAAAGTCTTCGAAACATAGAAATTATGAAAAGCCTTGACCGGAAACCATCACATTTGCAGCAACAAGAAAATAATGAACTGAAACAGCTATTTATTGATGATGAGCACTCGTTTCTGGACGCTTATACATGAAAGAATAAAATCTACCATGACACGGAAGTTATAAAGTCCACGCCTAAGAAACAATATCCATTCAGAATGACCCCTCTCAAACAGCAATGTTTGAAGAAACAAAAAATATTCAGTATTTGCTGGATAATGATTTCATAGAACCGAATAAAAGTAACAGGTGTTCACCATGTACCAAAACCAGAAAACAATATCCGCATGTGTAAAGACTATAGAAAGATAGTGTGACGAAAATAAACTCATTTCCATTGCCAAGAAATGACTGCATTGATAAAATTTGAAATGCAAAGTATGCCTCAACTTTAACATTTTGAAAGGATTCTGGCAAATTCCACTTAAGGAAAGGAAAAGTAAATGTCGGCATTCGTGACTCCAGATAGACTTTATCAATATAAAGTGATGCCGTTTGGGATTAAAGCTCAAAATTTCAGACAATCATTGAAAATGTCTGTTGAAGTAATGTTGGGGTGGATGCAGAATTCATTCGAGAAGACTAAAATGGTGTAAATCATCTGGTGTAATTTTTCTAAGAAATTATAAATGCACCAGAGAAATTTTTCCACAGTCAAGAAGGAATGTCTTTCTTTGATATTGGCATAGCAAGACTTTGAAGTGTATCAGGTCCTTATCCGGTTATTGTGTTAAGTAACCATAAAACCCTTATTTTCATTGGCAAGATGGATGAAAAACAAAATCAGATTTTATTAGGGTGGAGTTGGATATTGCAGGAATACACTATTGAGATTAGATACATTAAGGGAAAATATAACTTAATGGCAGATGCACGTTCATGGAAATATTGGATTATTTCAAGAATACATTGTGCCATTCATAAGATTACATCCTTTGTAAATTTGTTTTACCATGTGCATGTCTTGAATAATACTAGAGAGAAAGCTTTATTGCATAAATATTTCCTTTTATTTATGAGCGGAAGTATGTTTATTTATTTTGCATTGTTTGTTGGTTTCTTTTTGTAATTTCATTAAATGCAAGTGATAATGTAACGTGGTATGCTGGACTTAACTTTGTCTAAAATTCAAGTATTCCTACTTAACCTGAATTTATCATTTTTTAGAACTCTGTAAACAACCTAATGATAGATAGCTAAAATATTCTCTGTGGGTATGGATTTAATATCAGGATCATTCGTATTAGAAATAAACTTATTTATTTGGGTCTGGGTTTAAGCTATTAAATTCCCCTATCATTTACCTGTTATACCTGACATAGCCCAATTTATGTATTATAATTTTAGTAACAGACCTTCTAATGATAGCTAACATTTTATTTTGTAAACACTAAGAAGTTTCTAGAAAGTTATTTTGCATTAGGTAATAGTTTTGTTTGTTTTTTAAACTTAAAAATTGCTAATTTTGACCTGGGGTCAAGTAGAGTACTATATAATCTTGGCGGTTAAAAGGTTATTCATTGAGTCGCACATGTTCGGCAGGACGAAAGCTACTTTAATCCAACTAAGTAAGTCAGGTTATTCATTCGATCTTTAACGCTAGAGGAGAATCAAGTTATTGTTGTGTGCAGTATTTGATTTGGAAGAATGCAAATTATTTCTTCTCTGGAAATACAAAATGTGCTCTGATAAAATTCTTGGAAATAGATACTTGAATTTATGCTGCTATTTCAAAACACGGATTTTGTCTTGGATTGTATTAATATGATCCAACAAATGTTCCGGCAATCATCACTTTACGAACCATCACAGGCACATCATCACTTTCAGCGTAGGCATTTATTTTGGATTTCCACTAAAGTTTTGTCGGAACCTTATCTATTAGGACTTGTGTTTGTAATTTTATGATTATTTGGGATTTAATTCGCAATACTGTAAGTTCCTTTTAAACATTTTCACACTGTATTCTAGGGAATAGATTATTTTGCTTAATTAGACAAACCGTGCTGCTTTTCACTCTTTTCTGTGATTTCTTTTAAGAGGATAGACTTGTAACAATTAGTAAAATATCTTTTTCTAACTTTGAGTCACACTAATGTTTTTCGAGAAGTGCCTTCATTCGCACTAGCGGAATAGTTCCCTTAAATGCAATTAAACTCAATCCCATGTAAACATACATTTAAGGTTTATTTAGTATACGTTGCTATCGGTAAGTACTTAACATTATATGTAGACAGATATTAAGAACAAGAGACTTGTTGTTGTTATTGTTCTAAAGTTTAACGCCATTTTTACAGCACAAGATAAGCTATACATGGCGGCCAGTATAACTGGTGGAAGAAAAACCCAGGGAAGAACCACCGACCCACGAGGAGCTACTAGGAGGCTTTCCGACGTAACCACGCTAGCCGAGCCTGAGACTCGAACCCACGCAGACAGAGGTGAGATGGCAGTGATCAGGAAGGTGAGCGCTTTAGACTACTTGGCCACTCGTGGCTCCGAACAAGAGACTAATGATACCTGATGACAGATACTTTGGCTGATTGATACTCAGAGAAATACAATCGGTTGAAATTGAAATGAAAAAAAAGTAAACTGTAAGAAAGGAAACATGACATTTTATAGTTTGTATTTCAGGAATGTTTAGTAATTAACTTTGCTATTGGCAATACTGACCACAACTGTACTTTCAATATGGAAAGTGTGAGTCATTGGGTAACATGTATGCATAATATACCTGTCTGTCAAGCGGCCGGGTTGACTGGACGAAGAGTAATATGGAAGCCCCCATTAACTGGTATCGGGCCATCCATTTAGTACGTACGCAAAAATCTGGCAACGCTTGACCCTTCTCCCCTCCCTATACGCATAAGTAACTTTTTAGACCCCACCTGCGTACGTACGATTGACGTACCCCACCCAATCCACCCCAATTCTATAGACCGGCCAATATTTAATCCACGCAAAAACGATGAAGGATTAATAATATTAACGTGTTTAATAAAACAGATAGTCCACCGACGTTGAATGTCTAGCTACATCAAAGAAATAAGCTGCGTAACTTTAAAAAGTGTGTCTAGTGTCCGCTACAATTCAAACTGAAACAGGATACGTATTAGACAAATTATTATCGAGGTTTAACCACCACCACCCCGTTTCCTTTGTGTACGTACATTACACTGGTCAACAGTGAAATCATTACTGACTTGAAAAGGCCCTAATCTGTAGTATTTTGGTGTGCCGAACACGAATATAACCGTGAAAAATTTGTATTGGCTCTCGTTTTGAAGATATTCATATACCTCATTTTCTATGTTTCACTGTGTAAATTTCTCCAGTAGGACTGCAGCAACATCCGGAATAATGATGTAACATTGCATAATACCATCATGCTCACATCATCCACAGTTGATTGCATCATTTTCTGATGCAATGCAATACTAATGCCATGCGGCTGCTGAAGTAAGTTGACGTCAGCAGTGTACTATACATGTGTAGGCCTATTATACTAATGCCAGGCGGCTGCTGAAGCTGACGTAAGCAGTGTACTATATAAAGCCCAATCAGATAGGTTCAGCATTTAAAATATTTTAGACGTTGTGCGAGACAGTTCAAGCTACTGTTACATAAAACTTATTATTTTATCCATTTACGTACAATAAAGAACAGTAATGCCTCGAAAGTGTGTTAATACCGCGGACAATTTTTGCTATATTTGTGGGGAAGTGACATTTGCCAACCAGAAGAAAAGTATCAATTCTCAAGTGAAGAAGGCATATCATCTTTACTTCGGATGCAAGGTTGGTGACCAAGACAAGCCTTGGGCTCCGCATATATGCTGTGCTACATGTACAACACAGCTTTCACAGTGGTTGAATTGCAAAAGGTCATCAATGCCGTTTGCAGTCCCAATGGTGTGGAGAGAGCCAAGCAACCACCTAAATGACTGTTACTTCTGCGAAAGAAGTCGAGAATAGTCTACCCAAACATTCCGTCTGCATTGAGACCAGTTCCACATGGTGAGGGACTTCCTATTCCAGAACCTCCAGCAGAATATTCTCTTGATTCATCTGACGAAGACAAAGGTGAGTCGACCTGTTCTTCTCCTGGTCCATCAGCATGCAGTGATCCAGATTTTCACTGTGGTGCATCATCAACCCCACACAGAATAACACAGGAAGAACTAAATGACCTGATTCGTGATTTGGACTTATCAAAGAACAAGGCAGAATTGCTAGGATCAAGACTCCAACAATGGAATCTTCTAAAAGAAGATGTCACAATTACTGCATATCGAAAGCGCCACTAGCAATTGGAGCCTTTCTTCAGAAAGGAAAGTAATCTGATATTCTGTTCGGATATTGAGGGCCTCATGAATGCTTTAAAAATCACTCATGACCCACAAGAATGGAGACTATTTGTGGACTCTTCGAAACTGAGTCTCAAGGCTGTGCTTTTGCACAATGGAAACATTCTTCCATCTATTCCAGTAGCGTATGCTGTCCACATGAAAGAGACATACGATAACTTAAGGCAGCTACTGAATTCCATTGAGTATAACAAGTACAGCTGGCACCTCTGTGGTGATTTGAAGGTAGTTGCCCTTTTAATGGGACTGCAGCAAGGATATACAAAATACATGTGTTTCTTATGCGAGTGGGATAGCCGAGCAAAGGAAATGCACTACATGAGGAAGGAATGGACTCACAGGCAGAATGTAGCCATTGGAGAGAAGAATATCCAACACCCAGCTCTGGTTGAGGCTCAGAAAATCTTGCTACCACCCCTTCACATCAAACTAGGTTTGATGAAGAACTTCGTGAAAGCCATTGACCGGACTTTGCCAGCATTCCGATACCTGCATGAAAAATTCCCTCGACTCAGCGAAGCAAAGATTAAAGAGGGAGTTTTTGTGGGTCCTCAGATTCGAGAGCTTTTCAAAGATGACCGGTTCAACAACTTGCTGGAAGGTGACGCGAAACAAGCATGGAATGCTTTTCGCCTAGTTTCTACAAACTTCCTCGGAAATGTTAGGGCAGAAAACTATAAGGAACTAGTAGAAGACATGTTGATGAAGTATAAGAAACTTGGCTGCAATATGTCTCTAAAGATTCACTTCCTTCATTCCCATTTGGATTTCTTTCCTAGCAACTGTGGTATTGTTAGTGATGAACACGGCGAACGTTTTCATCAAGATATCGCAACAATGGAACAAAGATACCAGGGAAAATGGTCCACTACAATGCTGGCTGACTACTGCTGGACACTCCTCAGAGATGCTCCCGAACAGCTGTACAAGAGACAGGCGAAGAAATCTAAGATGTAGTCAATGACTTGATTTTTTATAGGTAGGCTATTACAGTTGACCTTTTACTATTGGAATGCATTTCGTTATGTAAACATTAATTTCTTGCAGATTACAAAAAAACTAGAGCCAATTTTGCAATTTGACTGTCATATTCGTGTTCAGCACATAAAAATTGATAAGAATTGACTAATTTTATTTCAGTAACATGACTTTTGTAAAAATTTGTTGTCCAGTGTTATCAGTATACCCCCAATACATAAGCGTATGCATTTGGGTTAACCCACTAGCCCTCCATGCGTACGTAATAAAAGGATGATCGCTATCGTGATTTTAGCTCCATGTATTGCAAGAAAGGCCTAAAGTATATAAAAAGTGAAACGCTCGTTGCATTTTGATTAGTCTTCATGCAGCAAGATAATCAAAACGCAATAACTCAGTATTCTAAATAATATGTTTTATTGCGCGTACAATACAATATTAAATTGCCTATTTTAGTTCGTATAAATATTTTATCAGTCAAACAGATTGTCCCTGAAGATTTAAATGACACTTTTTAAATTTAATACTATTTAACTCTAATTCATTATCTACTATACGTGATATTTGACCATACCACACCAACCCACTTGTTTGGCCAATTCGTATTACTAATAGCCTTAAGTGTGGCATTCCAGTATGGCTTTAGGTGTAGACAACGCATTTAATGCGTAGTGTGTAGCGTGCAGACTGGAGCATACGGTTAGGTAGCTATATACTTGGTTTATATCATCTCCCGAGCAAGAGACACCTACGATTTTTACCTGTGTGTTGATAATCATGGGTCTGTTTCTGATGAACGTTGTGTTTGACAATACAATGTTGGAGAATACAGGCAAGTGATCAAATGTTGAAGAAAATTTTTCTTCATCAGTTATTTCACAGCAACTTACATTTGGCTCGACAATATCATCATGTGATACGTACTCGAGCATTGTTCTTAGATAACTATGGCCCGGTGCAGTCTGGTAAAATATTAATAGCTTTTATGAGATTTTTCCCCATAAAGTCTCTAAGTTAATTGACTCTAAATATTTTTATTGCAATTGTACTCATGCAACTTGCAGCATTTTTATATCCGTCATTTCGTAAATAATGGCCCTGCAGTCAAATAAGGAATTCTGTAATTTCTCTTTATGAGTTATCTCATTTTCAGCTGTTATGTATCATGTATGTACAAAACATGAAAATCGGCTTGCAAAATATGTTAACAAGCATCGCGTTGCGTCGTTTGTTTGGTCTTTTACATCTTCAATGTGTTCGAGCTGTGTTCCATGTTTCTTTCGATAAATCAGTGAAACACCTACTTGATCACAAGTACACACATAAAGGGGACCGAACAGATATACTCAATAGGTAAAACTACTGAATTTGTGATTTATTGAATCCGTAAATTCGGTGCGAAATTTGTGCTAATTTATGGATAAGATATGACAAATATGTAGGTTCAAACACATAGCTGAGGCAAATATGTGATGACATACGATAATGTATCGCATATTCAAGGGTATTATATTTAATAACAAAATTTGCAAAGGTAATGTGTAGGCAAAGGAATAAGTATATCACGCTTAGATTGTTTGGGGTTTATTTCAAGAACAAGACACAATTAAGTACCCTAATTTCTATCATAATTGTATTTTCTCCTTGTATTGACACTTTGAAATTTTAAATTCCAATGATTCCAAAATATTCCTTTTGGAGATGACAATAGCTATGAAAAAAATCCTCTTGAGGATGTTGTGATTTGACAATTATACATGCATACAACATTCCAGATTTACAGTGCAGTAACGGTACTGAGCTCATTAGTAAATGACCATATATAGCTGTTATCGTCCAGGAGTGATCTTTGCCACAAATAAATCAACAGTGCCTTTTTTTGTATACAAGTCTCAATATTTCAATACGATTTTCAAACTCTAATATTGAAGAGTTAGTTTGTACAAACTTATGTACTGTGTGAGGTCGTTCATATTCTTTCAGATGAAAAGGTGTTTTTAGATATTATAGAAGGTAACCTTTATGATAATGTGCACATCTTCAACTTCTAGATGGTATGAATTTAAGAATTCGAATTTCTTACTCTCAGATTTGTATACTTAGTTAATAGTAAAGTTTTGTCAATGTTACCCTGTGACATTGTGAATATACGAACAAACCTCAATCAGTTCTTGTGCGGTATATGTATGCATCTCTGGTTGGAAGTTATTTTTTCCCCATTCTGGACTGTGTTATTGTTTCTTAGCAGCAGAGAGGGCGAACAGACTCTAATTGGTTCACCCGTATTTTCGCAAAATAAGCCTTCCTGGGAAATCGCAAAAAAAAACAACAACAAAAAAAACGCGATATCCAGGGTAAGACAGCCTTGTCAACTACATGTTGGCTTACCCGGTTATAGCAGATGGGATTTTTTCTTTGCGATACATCGAAGGAAAATGTGCGATTGTGTCGGTACCAATTTGGAGGCTCGCACTCTCTGCTGCTATAAATTAAATCATCATTATATCAATAATGGCAAATATCGGAGAAGCATATATCACTAGATTAGCACGAGAGCGACTAGAAGCAATCTAAAATTCTTCCTGTTCGTGATTCTGTAAGACAAAAACTTCAAGAACGTCAGCAAGCACAAGTTGAATTTGCACGAGAGCGACTAGAAGCAATCAAAAAATTTCTTCCTGTTCGTGATTCTGTAAGACAAAAACTTCAAGAACGTCAGCAAGCACAAGTTGAATTTGCTACGGGTACAGACAAGTTATTTAAACCCATTACAGCTGTTACTGAAAAAGCTATATGGGGAGATATTAAGGATGAGACGAAGAAGGGTATTCTTCCAGTATTAAAACAAACCGCTGAGCAGACTGAAAAAATAGCAACGAGAACTAAAAAAACAAAAAAGATTTTACGAGAACTTCCAACTGATATAGCTGCAGCTCAGCCTCTACCTGTCGATAAAGAAATACTTGAAGGCCTTGGTAAAATTCGTAATGAAATCGGTGATATAAAAGATCGCATATCAGAAACAGAAACAGAACAAGCCAGGGCTAAAGTTGATATAAACGATAAATTCACCGAAATATGTATTAAATCCATAAGGACAGTTCCAACCATAGATGGTTTAGCTGAGTTTGCTGCGCGAAGTTATGATCAACGAGACAAAGTTTTAAAACCCGATTATGCCGATGATGCTATAGGTCGTGAAGCCTGGTACAAGTGGATATTTCGTATATACTATGATGCTGATCAGGCTAGAAACAGTGATACTAGATTTATTGCATTTTCTAACACAATAAATAAATATTTTGATTGAATACAACAACTACAACTTCCTCCCCAGCAACAGAAAAAACAACAACCACAATCTCCTCCCCAGCAACAGAAAAAACAACAACCACAATCTCCACCTCAGCAACAAATAAACAACAACCACGACCTCCCCAGCAACTGGAGGAACAACAACAATCTCCAGAGGGGGATATTCTAAAAAACTTATTCGGTGCTACTGGCAGTGGTTTGGGAAGGGGTTTTATTGCCTGTCCTGATAATATTCTCAATGACGTGCAACGGTTAGAAGTTCTCATAGGAGGAAAACGAGCTGGAAATAACTCACCGGAAATAATTAATGAAACAGCTGATATCTGTCGACGATTATTTCAAGGCGGTATGATGGACATTAATGTTTATCGGGGGCTCATTGATGAAATCGCTGATGACTTTCATAGTGACTAGCTGTTATCGCGATTAGATAAATGAATAACAAATAAGATTATTATACATAATGCTCACCGCGGACCCGTACCGGTTAGGATGATAAACTCGCGATTACCAACCTATAAAGCAACTTACGGAGATGGACTCGGTGATGTTGTTCAGGGGTTATTCAGAAGGATAGCTCCCATAGCAGTACCGATCGCAAAACAATTATCATTGAAAGCTATTGACGTTTTTCGTGATAAAGCTCCTGGTGCTATTGGTAATGTTGCCAGTAAAGCGTTCTTGGCAATCAAGGAGAGACTAGCACGATTAATACGCAGACCGCCACAGCCAGTCAAATTACCAAGCACTGAAGTGATGCCCGCGAATGTCAGTAAAGTAATAAATCAAGGCGCAAATCAAAAACTAGCAGCGCTGATGAATCAAGGAGCTGAACAAATAAATACGAGTCTGATATCAGGAGGTGGTCTTCGTTTTAGAAGATAATAAATTATAATAAAATGTTTAAACGTACATCTGACCCAGCGTTTGACATGGATGCACCAGTACTCAAGGATGAGTCCGTACGTGATTATCAGTATTATTCTCATGAAGCAGTAAATGGCGAGGAAATGGCGCTGCTGATGGCAAATTAATATTATTTAAACTCTCATTGTGGATGCCGGTAATGACTCCATCGCTCGCTGAAGAACAGCGGCTACTTTCTTTTATGGATGAAGGGGGCAAATCAATATTATCGTGGTTAACAACAACTACCGATAGTAATCAAAATCCCGTCGACGGTTTATTTACTTGGCATATATCATCACAGCAAGGTGTTTCTCCACCAAGACATATCTTTGTTGCTTTTCAAGATGCTGCACGATTTAACAATCAAGAAAGAAATCCAATGGTATTTGACAAACTTGGTGTCTCTGAAGTATCTTTAAGAATAAACGGACATCAAGAACCATCCGAGGATATATTATTGAATTTTGACGAAAATTATGTGTCACGTGCATATCATCGTTTGATGACATTCATGGGACGCTATCAAAATATTGATACTGGTTTACAAATATCGCAGTTAGATTTTACATCGTTGTATCCGATGTATTACTTTTCATTGGAAAATCTTGATTTAGTTAAGCAATCTTCGTTGATATACATTTTCGAGCTAGCGCAAATTCAGGTAGCGTTAATTACAGAGCAATTCCTGTTATACTCAGCGATAAGACAAAGTTACTTGAAGGTGTTGGTGGGCGAATGAGAGTCATTGATGCCCCAGTGGAAAACATGTAGACAATTAAATCAATCACGTTAATTATAAAAATGTCATACAATCACGTTAATGTCACTCTGACTCCTGGTCAGGCGAAAAAATTACAAAACGCGAGCGCAACCGGGGCAACGATAACACTAGCGCGGGATCAAATTGCTAATGGTGGTCCAAACAAGTTATCGTTGACTAAAACTCTACTAAAACATTTCAATAAAGCGAAGCAAGCGAAAAACGGAGTTCAACTTGATTTCGCTCCAAGAGCTATCAGCGACATAATTAAAACTGGTGGTATATTTCCATTTCTCGCAGCAATACCAGCGCTGATAGCTGCTGCTGCACCAGCTGTCGCGAAAGCAGCCGCGTTAGGTGCTGTTGGAACCGCTGATGGAATGGCATTAAAGAAAGCAACTGGAAAAGGAATTTTACACAAGGAAAGCTTAAAAAAAGATCAACAAAAGTACGCGAATGGCAATCAGAGTTAAAAACTGTCATCGACAAATACACAATAAAAGTAGAAAAATATAAGCGACGAGCAGTTATTCTTGACGTTGCAGTATACCCAGTATCCGCGTTAGTTGCATCCACTGGAGTAATATTATCAGCGCTAACGCAAGTAACAACTGCAATCACAGAAACAATATGCGTTTCATCATCAGCGGCAATAGCAGGTGTTTTTAATATAAATGCGAAAAAGATATCAACGTGCACGAGTAAAAAATTGCACGATTATATCACGCGGCTAAACACAGCAACAGCAACATACTCAAAATTATCGTCGCTGATATCATCAAGCCTCAACGACGAAACAATATCAGATTCCGAATTCACGATGATGACAAACACATACACAGACTGCAAGCAGTCTGAGTCCACGTTTTGAAGGAAAAAATATAAATAACAATGACAGAGCTACTTCAGCAGATAGCTGCAAATACAACTCTAGTAAGGACCACAATGATAACAGTAAGCTCAACCAAACCTGAATTCAGTATTAATTTTCCAACTACGATTCCGGTAAGCGAGATCGCGCTGGCACAGTTGAGAGTATATCACAGCTGGCCCAATATCAGATCAAAATCATTTGGCGGATTACCAGCAAATAATTTGCTTGTGTTTGCAAATAAAAAACCAAGATGGTACACCCGACTGGAACGTTGCTGGAATACCAACCGGGAGCTATCAAATCGAAGAAATCAGTTACAACGTCGAATAATAAATATCACAGGAAAAGAATCCAAAATAGCAATAACAGCTCATGAACCAACGCTGTCTTCCGCAATTGAGATAAACTCTCCCGACTACACCGTGGATATATATCAGAGTTCGATCAGAACAGAGTTAGGATGGCCTGAAATTGCTCCGGAGGCACCACCGATACCACCAGAACAAAAAAAGTCCGACTTCACCACGGACAAACAATCATACCACGATGTTACTCCGCGTTACAAACAACATCTACTCGATATAAGAGAATCATGGTTGAGTAGTGATTTTGTTTTCTACGGTAAGGACGATATGCGGTGGACTTTTGTTATTAAGCAAATTTCCGAAGGAGGAGGAGTTAGTGATAAAGGTACAATTATTGACCTAAATCGTATCACTGAATACTTTAAAGTTATCAATCAAGAACATAAAACACAACTACAGCGACTACGGCAGTGTTTCCAAGAACATCTTTTTGATAGAACTTTACGCGGAGAAATCATCAAACACGTAGAAATATTAAATCAGCCCGTATCCGACATGGAAAATATTAACTAGCAAGTAATTCAAGTAATAACAATGTCTAACTACTCCATCACGAGACGCTTCATAATTTTAATGGTAGGATATTGAACAAATTCTTGATTCATTTTTATAATAATAATATCATTTGTTTAAATTATAATTTGTCTGAGAACTTATTTAAATAATCCTCTTCACATTTTATAACTCTGTCGCTGTCATTATTTTTTAACATAATATTTTTTTAGTTCAATGTATCGCTTACCACCACCACGAGCACATAACTATGTCTTTCCCCGGACTCAGAAACCACATCGCAGACATGGTATTGGTCCTAAGCTTCCATTACGAACTCATTGTGAATGTTGGCCGCAGAATTCCTTTACACATGATTTGCCACATGGAGTCACAGATCCTACCATAAACAATTTGCACTGATTCATTATATATATATATATATATATATATATATATATATATATATATATATATATATATATATATATATATATATATATATATATATATATATATATATATATATATATATATATGGCGGTTTGTGGAATACCGAATATGACCACAAGGATGTCATTTCCGTGGACATGGTCGTGTATTATCCGGGAAGTTTTCTTGGGATGGGCGAGTGTGCTGGATATTTTAAAAGATTCGGACATCCTACAAACGAGATGACACTAGTGGCGATTAATGGTTCATTACCCGATTTTGACCTGACAGGATTCGCTCGTGTAGTGTCGTTTGAATTCGCTAAGAATCTTCATTCGTGTTGTTATGTTTGGTTTGGGAGACATTTCTCGGAGCGACGCTGGGCACCAATACTGTTATTACGATATATGCTTGACAACCGCGTATTAATATCGTTGACGGTCAGTGAAGCAATTATATCATATCGGAAGCAGACCTCAGTTTGGTTACCAACACCGAAGCGTATCAATGTAGATGAGGTCATCGAAGAATATAAGCGGGAATGTCCAAATACTCCTATTGATGTCATCGTCGATAATGCTCCTAATATTCTGAGGATTAAACTCAGCAAGAGTGAAAAAACCGCAAAAGATTTCAGTAGAAGAATAATCGGTAAATTTATTCAGGGTGGTGCATATGATCATAAACGGCATCACTCGCGATTGATTATGGATGATGTTGAATTAGATTTTATAATTGCTGATGCCGCTGCGAGAAATATATTTTGTAATCGGGAAGACGCTTACTTGTCTGACGGAACACGGTTGGGCACAATTGTTAGTTACACTGATGGAGAATCTCCTCAGTATACACATTTAAGATCTTCAATGCTCGCTTATGTTTCTATAAATTTGCTATCGATGATAAATAGATTTCCTCACATCGCAGTTAGAGTTGCAACGGATTCATCCTACTTGAATAAAAAATATTCAGAATTACTGGCTCGTTTCACAAGCACTGGTGAATCATGGGGTTCGTGGAGAATAAAAAAGGAAATGTTACATTGTTATTGTGAATCCGCGGATGTTGCGGTTAAGGATAATTATTGGAAATCAGAATTATCAGAAATGTCTTCTGCACCGTCTGTGAATGATCCAATCACCAGGCACAAAACTGTTTATTTGAACGGGCCGGGAGGTTCTGGTAAGACAACTCGGGTAATCGAATTATTTCAACAGAAACACGATGATATGATTGTGCTAACACCAACACTCAGACTCGCCAGGGAGATGAAACAACGAGGAGGTAATTCTTGTACTTATCATAGTTTTTTTTGGCACATGGACTCCAGATCGAATGGGAGAGAAATATATTCCAAAGATCATCATTTGGGATGAAGTGTGCATTTCTTGATTGGTTGTTATTGAAAAATACAGCTGTGAAAATATGCGGCGATCACCGTCAACCACCGCCGTTTGTTGGGCCATCTCCACACTATTGGCTGAAGAATTTTGTTGATTATTACTCGGAGATAACTGGTGATCACAGATCTCTCGATGCAGAATTAAAGGAGTTTACAAAATTAATCAGGCTACAACTGAACAAAATTCAATCGCGTAAAATAATTTCAGAAACTTCTATGAACGAATTTCTACAAACGTGGAGACCAAACGATTTAATAGTGGCAAGTAGAAAGATAGTCAGAGACTCACTTCAACAGCGGTTGTTTCAGTTACATAAAGAAAAATTGCCAGTGCAGCTGATACGCGACAGCAGAATATTGACGTTGATATACAGTCAAGGAAACAGAATGTTGTGTTGAATGATATTGTCGCAGTTGATGTCAATGTTGTTGAAGATGCGCTGCACGCTGATAATTCCCCGTGGACGCTAGGATACGCGATGACAATTCACTCATCACAAGGACTGACTATCACTGACACAGTTGTTTGGATCAATGACGATCGCATCGAATGGTCGAACTTAGTTTATCTTGCAGTGTCTCGAGTTAAAAAAATATCTCAGTTGCCGAGAATCGGCATGGACTCGTCAGAAACCATTAATGATGATACTGACAAGGATGTAATAAGAAAAATATTGGCTGGTTATAAACAAATTTATCAACGCGCTAAAGCAGCAGCAGAATAATCACTGTGCGAACTGTAATTGTGTAATGCTGTGGAATTACTCGAGTAATAATCCAAGACAATTTACCGTAGATAGAAAAGATAACAGCCACGGTCATACACGAGAAAATGTGATGCTGACCTGTCTTGAATATAATCGACGTAGGGGCGCTAGTTAAGTGATCGCGGTGGTAATTGTATGTCTTCGGGAATTACTTGTAATTGTTAACGTGTAAATCCACGTTGAGGAACAGTTGAATCCAATCTGTAGGTTGCGGGTCTACCTGTGGATCTTGTTATGTTAGATATCTTGTGTGTTGTGATGCTCCAAATAGGATCAGTTGCTCTTTTTTACCACCTTCAAGTTCACCGGGCTCATATAAATATATCACAGTGTCATTGCCCGGCACTGGATGCGTTGAAAAATCACGTCGTTGTACGGGTATATGTTTTTTTGTGACTGCGCTAATAGGTTTCATGTTGGTTGTTCGAGTAATCTCATTATTTAACGCGGTTATCACATTTGGTAATCTTGCACCCCATTCACGAGATCTCTTGTCTTGAATGAATTCCTTCGCATTGATATCCAAATAACCGCTCAGCAAGTGTTCGATTAAATCGTTCAACAATTGCCGGATCACGGTGAATTTCAGTATGCCCTCGTCTGATGGTGACGTTATGTTGCTTCATCAGCGATGATACTGCACCCTGAAATTCTTTGCCAGGATCAACTTGTAACAGCTGTGGCCATTACAAGGGTCCACGTTGATAAATTCGTTTAAACGCAGAAGCTACCTCAGTTGTTGTCTTTGTTGACAGCGGTTCTGCTTCTTTGTATCTACTTGCAACGTCAACGACAGTTAGCGAGTATTTGTTGCTAAATTCGTTTAAAGACAGAAGCTACCTCAGTTGCTGTCTTTGTTGACAACGGTTCTGCTTCTTTGTATCTACTTGCAACGTCAACGACAGTTAGCGAGTATTTGTATGTTATTTGACGTCTTTGTATTTTAACGGTATCATGTGGTAGAAATAAAATATCAGCCTGATGAACTTCATTAGGAACACGAACATCAAAATGTGCAAAGTGAATTTGTTTATGTGGCGGTAGTAAATTTGCCATATTGCCTGTCGGGATAACCAATTTTTAGCAGTAACACGTGTAACCTTTGCTGCTTCAGCGAGTTTACTAATCGCTGCGGAACCTTTCCAATATCCTCTTGGGGAATAATAAATCGATTCCATTATAATTAATTACCAGCACCTAGCGCTAATTTACCTTTCATCGAGGATCTTACTAACCAATTAGCCAGTGATTCCTTGAAGGATTTATTCGTGATGGAATTTAGCGCGTGAATTAATTTTACATCTGACATGTGTCTGTGCTGCAGATCCTTTACTCGATAAGCTAAATCATGAGCATAACACGCTTTTTCAATAGCATTTATCGGATATTCACCTGGTTTTGGTTGGTCTTGGTTGTCAAGTCTGATATCAAGTCGGGTTCCAGGACCACAGTAATTATATCCTGGAAGATGTTTTTCTCCTGGGTATTTAGCCCACGGAGCTCCCGGTAATTTTGTTAATCTTGCTGCAATATCACCTCCTCGTTTTTTTTAAAACACGACTGCACTGACTTGTCAGCGGGAATAAATTTAAATTTCTTTGTACCGCTCCGTTCACACTTACCCGTAACCGCTGATCTGTTATTTTTTGTTGTAATGGTTGTTAGATCACCTGTTGGGGTACGTGTCCTGCATTTCACACAATATAAATCCATATTCTTTTTATATATATCATGAATGTAATTGATTTTTCTGCGACACGAAAACAAGAACCAGTGAAGCATCATGCTGCACTACCAAATTCTGTTCGTATGATTATTATAGGACCATCTAGAAGTGGTAAAACACAACTGCTACTTAATTTGATAATGAGATGGCTCGGGTGGGATAAGTTGTATTTGGTAGCGCCATCAGTTGATGATCAACGATGCTACGATGTACTTAAAGATTTTAATGAAAATGCAAAATCGTTAAATGAAAACGGCGATGATGTTGTTGAATTTATCACTGATATCGATGAAGCGCCAAGTATTGATGCTATTGATGGGTTTATTAACAATTTAGTCGTGTATGATGATGTAATGCTGGATAGGCAATCAAATCCTGCTAGAATATTTTCCAGAGGCAGACACAAAAACACAGATGTGATTTATGTAATCCAGCGGTATACACAAATACCAAAAGTGATCAGAGATAATTGTAATATTCTTGCTGTGTTTAATGGAGTTGATACTCACACATTGCAAAATATTCATCAGGCCTGGTGTAGCGGTGATATGGACATAATTAGGTTTAGAAATTTATTTAGTCAGGCTCAGTCAACCGCGTATGGATTTATAACAATGAATTTACATGGTCCTCGAGCACGATACCGAGTCGGTCTTGATACAATTTTTGGATAATAGCAGCAGAGAGGGCGCGCCTCCAAATTGGCACCGACACAATTGTATATTTTCTTTCAATGTATCGCGATTAGAAACCCATCAGCGATAGACGGGTAAGCCAATTTGTCATCGGCGGAGTTGTCTTACGCTGGATATCGCGGTTTTTTGTCTTTTTTTGCGATTTCCCAGGAAGGCTTATTTTGCTAAAATACGGGTGAAACAATTAGGTTCTGTTCGTCCTCTCTGCTGCTTTCTTAATGAGTAGCAGCAAAGTGTCTGTTTTGCCCCTCTGGCCCCTTTGGGTCACTGACATCTGTCATAGCCTATATCCTCTTGATTTTTTCGGCTCATATGCGACCCTTGCATATTAATCATCTACGCACGTGACTCAGTCATGGTGTTAGAGTCTACGAAGGAAATCACTGCCCAATGAGTTCCAAAGCGACTAAACATCAATTTATGGCTACTTGGATGTGGATGCATACGATACCGACCGATACACTGCAGACCCAAAATGAATCAGTTACTATGGAAGCAGCTTGTGTTTCGACCGATAACCAGGCCTCTTCTATAGTTGTGCAAGTGATCAAATGTGTGTGTAAGTATGAGTGATTTGGATTTTTCATGTAGCCTTAACAATTTTTTCAGTCATATTGCTACGATGTCTGCAGTGAGGCAGTTTATAGTGATGTCTAAGACTGGGGCATCATGAAGCATGATGTCCCACCCAGTCACATTATCCTGACACTAGGAAGACCAGTCCTTACGATAATTTCTTAATGCTGAGCGCCTAGCAAGGTAACTGTTGGTACCATTTGTTTGTCTTTGGTATGACTCGGCCGGGCTTTCGAACACGCGTCATCCCGAGACGGAGGTCTAACCACTAAGCCACCGGAGCGTTGCAAGTGATCAAATAGATCGAATGCCCTGGTCTTAAGCAAAACAGTTCCTCTCTGCATTTTACTAGTTTGATTTAGTTAAGAGATATTGATATCGATATGCTAGAGAAATTAAATCGAAATCGTAATATACAAACTTAATTAGCACCGTTTATTACAGAATATGCTAATAAAATCCCAAGATTATTTTTGATGAGCGGGCAGGAAATAGTCTAATGGCATATTTTAAAATAGTGCCCTCATTATGGAAAGTGCTATCTCGTGTTCTCTTGTCAGATTTTTGGCGTAAAATATACTTTTTTATTCACTGTCCTAACACAGACAGCGGTCTTGGGAGACCTGACGTAGTATTTTGAAACAAACAATCGCCAGATCAAGTCTAACTTTCTGCGTGAAACAATGTTTATTTAATAAAATGGACAACCTTATCTGGGCTGGTGAAATGTGGAAAAATATATGTCACTTTCATGATTGTAAAGTCGATATCAGTGATGGATACGTGGAAGAAGTATACCCACAAAAGAGAATTGACTCCATTGAGTCTGAACATTTTAATGATTTTGGTGATACTTTTTTAACTCTAACCCCATGAATGGGTCACATGCGGTAGAGGCTCTGACAACTGTCTGAGACCCAAAGGGGACAAGGGGCAAAACAGACACTTTGCTACTACTAAGTGTTGTCATATAATTCTTATGGGAATGTGCGTCAGGTAATGGACTAGGCACGTGATAAAGGCAACAAAATATATCTTGCACGCCACAAAATTATTTCTATTGAGCTTATGATGTGACCAAACTGGATGGATGGGTTTGGGGCTAATCATTAGGTTGACTGCTTTAAGCTTGAATTCTTTGAGGTTTCGGTGCTTTGGGAATGCTAGTCTCAGCTGATAGACGAAACAAACTGATACGTAGGCCTTGGTAAGGGACTTTTGAGATTGGATGGGTTTGTTGTGATAGTATCAATGGCTGCCGAAGTGTTCTTTGTTTTCTTAATTTTTTCCTTCAGGGTAGTTTTATCTGAGAACAAACGTTTATTTTGCCCTTCGAGAAACTCCCTCGGCAGTTATCTGTAACGTTGTTTATTGCTTGATTGTCGTCATTTTGTAACGAAAGGTCACATTATAAGTCGCCGTCAATATTGTTAACAATAAATGAGCTATTCCGACAGACCATACTTATTTTAATAACTATTAAATGGTAGACTTTGAACTTCATGAAACTCTGTAGCAGTGCATTTCCTGTCGTTTAATGACAACAGTAAGACGTAACATTATGCACAATATTCCTGTTTTCTGGTACATGCAAACTTTTTGTTAGGTTACCACGAATGCGGAAGATCGCGGGGTCGAACTCCGACCGAGTCATACCAAAAACTTATAAAAATAGTACTAGCAGCTGCCTCGCTAGGCGCTCAGCATTAAGAGGTCTTTGTTAAGACTAGATGGCCTTGTGTCAGGATAAGGTGACTGGGTGGGACATGGATATGACGCTATATGTCTGCAGTGTGATGCCCCACCCAGTGCTAGACATCACAATAAACTGATACACTAAAAAATTGTTAAAGCTAAGTTAAAAATCCTCTCTCTCTCTCTCTCTCTCTCTCTCTCTCTCTCTCACACACACACACACACACATTTAACTTGGTTCGACTCTACCATTATTTGATGTTTTTGTTTCCGGGACTCGTACAAAGTGACGTTGTGTGCATTTGCAACAACAAAATGTTGATATACATGCTACTTTTATGTACTGTGACTAAAATTTAGTACGCCGCTTTAGAGAAATAATACGCTCCCTTAAGCAGGTAGCTGATCTAAATGGCTGTTCTCGTGTGCACGAGTAAGGAAGTATGACCAACCTGTAAACGTTAAACCAAACTTACACCCATCAATCATACACTTAAATAGAGGGAATTAAAACGGTATCTACCTTAATAAGGTCTTTTCTTTAAATAACCTGGGAAACTTGTGAAGAAAACCTTGGGAATTTTTTTTTTCTTTCTTAAACATTGCAATGCTGTACTAGAGCGGAACCATTTTGTAATACAAAAACGAGCTCGAAATATGATAGTAGTGATGTAGGATACCTTGGGGACCATGGGGACTTAATTTTAAAAAGGGGTATATCACCTATAGGGACAATGGGAATTTAACATGGGGAATTTCATATCCACTCTAGGGACAATGCAAAATGAACACGAGACTGTCGGGGAACAGGGGCGGGGGTTGACATTGGATGGGGCTGTCTAGGGACAATGGGAATTTAACATTCATATCAAAACTCTTAGAAAAGTTTGTTCTATCCCAGCTTGTGTCTCATCTGAATTCAAACAGTCTTTTTAGCAATGTACAATCTGCATATCGCCCTTGCCACAGTACTGAAACTACTCTTCTAAAAGTAGTTAATGACATTATCTCTGCTTTTGATAACGGAAAGATTACAGTCCTCGTCCTCTTTGATTTGTCTGCAGCATTTGACACAATAGACCATGATATATTACTTCACCGTCTCCAGCATGTATTTGACATTCATGATACAGCCTTACTGTGGTTCAAGTCCTACTTGATCAACAGGACACTAATTGTGTCTGCAGTTGATATATGTTGTGGTGTTCCACAGGGGTCTGTTCTTGGACCTGTTATCTTCATTATATACACTCAGCCGCTCTCAAGTGTCATAGATCATCATCTAGTGTCTCACCAATTGTACGCTGATGACACCCAAATATACAAATCTAGCCACCCAACTGATGTTGATGCTATCATCCAAGGTGTAGAGAGGTGCATTTATGGTGTGAAATCATGGATGACAAGCTGCAGATGAACGATGATAAAACTGAGGCCATTCTGATCACAACACAAAGACTTTCTCATTTACATCCTTTACCTCAAACAATGAATACCAGCAACACCAACATCAAATTCACACAATCAATACAAAACCTAGGTGTTACTCTGGACCAACATGTCATGAACATATGCAAGGCTGCATATCTTGAGCTGAGACGCATCAGCTTCATTCGCAAATATCTTTCAGTTGATGCCACTAAAACACTTGTTTGTTCAGTAGTACTTTCAAGACTGGACTATTGTAACTCAGTTCTGTCTGGTTCATCTCAGTATCTACTCCAGAAACTTCAAAAGGTTCAAAACACAACTGCTCGTATCATGCTTACCACGAGTACCACGATCAGAACACACCTCCCCACTGCTCTGTACCCTTCACTGGTTATCCATTCGATCCAGAATCAAACACAACATTTGTTCTCTGTGCTACGTTACACTGACGGACTCTAGTCCAACATACCTATCCGATGTCACCCATGTGTAAACACCAGCAAGATACTTACGCTCCTCTTCTAACAATCGTATACTCATTATTCCCACTATGAAAACAGAGTCACATGGACAGCGTTCTTTTGCATACCAGGGCCCAGCAACGTGGAATGAATTGCCCACTGAACATAGACACAAAGACACAGTGATCCCATTCAAGAGTGCTCTCAAAACTCACTTATCGCTCCGGTGGCCTTGTGGTTAGAGCGTTTGCATCCGATACGGGAGATCGCGGGTTCGAACCCCGGCCGAGTCATACTAAAGACTTACAAACATGCTAACAGCTACCTCGCATGGCGCTCAGCATTAAGAGGTTAGTTTTAGGACTGGTCGGCCTGGTGTCAGGATAATGTGACTGGGTGGGACATCATGCTACATGTCTGCGGCATGATACCCCAGTGCTAGACATCACTATAAACTGTCACACTGCAGACATCGTAGTGATATGACTGAAATTTTTTTAAAGCTACATTAAAATTCTAAATCACACGCATCACACAAAACTCACTTATTTCGACTGCAAGAACAAACTTAAAGACCTAATAATGTTTCCTACCTTAAATATTCTCAGCATGTTTTTTATGTTTTCTAATTTCATGGTGTTTGTTTTTGTAATCATATCATTACGTATGTTTTTTATCTTATATGTGTTGTCTAATGTTGTAAAGTGCTTAGAGCTTCTAAAGATTAGGCGCTATACAAAGTCCTCATTATTATATATATATATATATATACATATATATATATATATATATATATATATATATATATATATATATATATATATATATATATATATATATATATATATATATATATATAATATTGTTATTGATTGAATACGTGACTTTTGTGTGCGTGTATGAGACGGACAGCGAGAGATGCTGACTACACAATTGTTAATTCAATTATAGTGCTAAAGAAACACCTGTTTTCCCATTTTGAATTTGTGGTGAAAAAGTTCGTTCCTCATTAGATGAAGTTAGTGTTTGAGGTTCCATTCGTATTATTTGTTCCTCAAACCAATTACTATAATGTGTTTTCTTAAACCAAATATGTGAAGATTTCATGTGTAGATATATCATTCAGGGGTACTTGTAATACATGATTTACTTATGCCGAACCACTTAATTCGATAAAGTGCGAAAGTACGAAAATAGATATTAGACAAATATTAATATGACCTAATTGGATGGCTCTGCGTCTATCCAAACGCAGCTTGTAATGATAACGATAATTTTGACAATGTATAACGGTGAGCTTTTAAAGATCTTTTTTACGAAACTAGTTTCGGCGTATCATCTGAACCCACTTTTAACTAACGTTTAAGAGTCATTCCAGTGAGAACTTGTTTTATCATCCCACCCTCCACATGTCGATTTATTTATCATTTTTAAGTCAATATAAATATCAGACAAAAATGTTTCGTGTCCATATAATCAATTATTTAGTGTATTCTACATTCGAATTGATACATATAAGATAAGAAAATAAATGTTGTCAATAAAGTTTCGACAATGATTTACAATGCTTCACAGTTCAACTTTCCTAACTTTTCTTGGTGACGATAACAAAAGTGTCGGTACTATCGTGACTAGGTATTTCGCTTTTTAAAGTCAGATGCCAAAATTAAGAAAACAAATATCACCAAAATGTTAAAATTTATAGTATGTTGTAGAGTTAGGTAGACAGACATGTATTTAAATAGAGAGGTACGTTTGTGTTTTAGTATCTACCTATGTATCTAAAAGGTGAATCAGCCTGTGTATAAAAGTTTATCATTTGATTTACCTTTCTTGCCTCTTTTTTATAAGTTGCATCAAAATTAGTATGATGTCATGTATATCAATGTGTTTTATTTCCAGTTACGTGATTATATTTAATAATTTATTTAATTTTTTAAACATTTATTCATAGTTCCAAATTGTAACAAAATATTGTAACCAAATATTTTGTGTTAGATTTTGCCAAAGTGACGTAGGGTCTGTTAAGAGCGTAAAATTGAATAGGATCAATAGATGCTTACATATGTGTTGTCAATTACTAATAATAATCTTAAAAATAAGACTTAATGTCGCCTTTGGATTAATTTCACATTGGCTGGTGGTGTTTAGAGGGTTCTAGAGGAGTTCAGTAACTTTCCATTGGTTGGGCTATGTCAGATGAATAGGCATTTTTGAGACAAATTGAGTAGTATAATCGGTCATGTGGAGTGTATTGTGAAATATAGTCGTAGTAGACGGTGTATATAATGAGAGAACTGAGCGATCCAAATTCGTATATATTCTGAAATCATTCTTATGTATGTTCCAGTGGTAAGTCTGCAGGCGTGTTTTCTGTTGTACTTAGATATTATTCGAGAGGAAAACATTTGTTTGGACTGTTAAGTGGACATAGAAACTGTTCTTTATTTGGACTATACTATCTTTCTGGAACTGTTGTGAATTATGCAAAGGAGTTCTGGGATGAGACTATGTTGAAAACATCAAGATCATTAGCCGACTAGTACATTTCCAGTCTTGAAAGTTATACGAAACTTTTCATAGTTTCATGGAACTTTGTCAGGATTATTTTGGATTCATTTCATAATACTTTAAGTTCTCACATTTTCGTTTTGAACTTTGATAACTAAAATATTTGTTAAGCTTTACAAAACGTATAGCTTTTGCTTCTTTCTGTTACTTAGTTTGTAACCATAGAATTGTAACTGTACTCATGTCAATTAAAATGAGTACATGGACGCATATTAAAATAGAACAAAACGATTCCATTCTTGCAGCTGTCCTTATTTAAAGCTGAAGTCAGACAGGTGTCGGACTATGTAAGCTATTTTTGCCCTTGAAGGACAGTCATTCGAAAATCAGTTACCTGACATCATTTTAAGAGACCTGTAATGCTTTATCCACAATAATTATTCATAGTATTTGTTAGATAATTATATTTTCTTACAAAAGCCATGTAAAGGAATTATTTGAGTCATTTTCGTTTCAAAATACTCAGTAACAAGTTATAAATTTAGTTTCTTAAGCAAACACAATCTGCATTGCAAATACTTTTTCATTAGTTTCAAAATCTGTAAATAATTATAAGATACATCTTGGACTAAACACTACAATCAAATATAACAACTGTAGTTTTTCTCGCTAAAACATGACTCATCTGTTAGGCATCAGGCCGTTAATGATTTACAAGATCATACATAGCCGCACATAGTAATGTCTTTCTGAAATAGGAATACGCTTTCTGGTTTAAACTGAATTCAGCCCATAAAGAATGATATGCACTGTCGAAAGAGTATGAGAAAGGTTTAAAACACCTCGTATGGTTTCGCTGATTCCCATTTTCAAAAACGAAATCAGCTTGTTTGTTATTCTTCATCACATTTACATGGACATTTCTCAGTCACTTTGCAAAGACATTGCTTAATCACTTTTGTATGGACATTGTTCAGTCACCTTTTTATGGTGTCACGGGCTTTGCCAAATAGTGCACTTTGTAATAAAAGAGTCCTATGCTCTCTTGGCCATTTCAGATTTTCAACAATTTTTTAAAAATAAGAAAAAAATATTTTTCTACTTCTTTTTCTCTAAAATTGGTACCAACCTAATATTATTAGTAACATCAAAACCTGAATTTGTGTGTAACGTGGAGTATTGCTTTTCACTAGCCAGTCTAAATATTTTAATGGGAATTGATATTCCCTTTCTTCCTTTTCTCTTTCTATTTGCATTTACATTTGTGGGGTTTTTTCTTCTTTTTGTTACTGCATTTGTTTTTATGCTTTATGTAACTGCATTTATCTCTCTCTCTTGCTTTCTTAGCTGTTAGCTGTAATCCATTTTTGTATTTCAATTTCAATTCCTTTACTTTTGAGTTATAGTCAGATGGAGACTGACTAACCAAATCCAATGCACATGTATCCAAGACATTCTTTCCAACAAATTTTGGACCAAAATAGTTTTTATTTCTTGCTTCGCTATTAAAGCATTTTGCTCATAAAGATCATATTTTTCTGGCAAGCTGAAGCAATTTATCCTTTTCCAAAAAGACTAGTTGTTCCTGAGTAGGATTTGAAATAAAGATGTCTACTTTAGATGACATTTTACAAAATTGTTAGTTTCACTAAAGATTTCAAGATTGTAAATTAATACCTGTGATTTAGAAAATTACAAAACAAGTAGAATCAAAATTTCACAAAGTTTTCTAAAATAATTTAGAGACATTCTTATCCCAAGGACGAGTGCCTGCTTTTCTGTTACAAGTATTTGCTTTCAAAATAACTAACATAAATAACGCTGTAATACAGTAAACAACCGTCTGGACCAGATGTAATTATTATCATGTCAAATACAAGCTTGGTTTTGGTTAGACAAATAAAGCATATGGTATACTTCATAAGACAGCAAACTTTCTTTCATTAGCTCGTAAACAAACATTTGATGCACAGCAGTTATACACCTAAGTTTTGACTTTTTCAAACTCAAACAGAAAAGAAGAAACCATGCAAGAGAAATCATAAATTAATGCCAAATTCAAACCTATAATGTCTGTGTGGCAAACTGTCTCTCGCCTCTGTTCACCATCAGCGCATTATCATTAGTTATGTTCATACTAGAATATTATCTTTTCACTCTATTGTGCAACATTATATTAGGATGTTTGTGTGCATAGTGCGTGTATTTCAAACCCTTTACTTCATTTCTTGAATTTAAGGTTCGTTTGTAAGTGGTTTCACTTATTCTGAATCAACGTTCTTAATGTAAATAGCAGAAGAGGGTAAAAGGCAACAAGTTTTGTAAAATTGAACAAGTTATTTATTTCCCTAGAAGACAAAGTGAAAATCAAAAAGATAAATAAATTACAGGATTGCGTATTAAATTGTTTTAAAAATTGAGGAATTACAGACACAAATTATTTAAAGTCCTGAATAAAATGTAGTAGGAGTCCAAAATAAGTTCCAAACTGAAGATGATATGGCTGTGGTAGCTTGTAGAGTGTTGACGTGTCAACCGTCTTTTGTTGAATCGCCGTTATATAATTCCAGGTTTTTGAATTCACTATAAATTCCAGAAATTGTTTCTATCAATTTTTTATTATCAGTGCACGTTTGTATTTCCAGAGAAAATAGTCACTTGAATTCAATAATTTGAAGAAATATATTTCAGCCCAACTGGGAACAACATAGAGCACAACTTGAAAGTGTTAAATCTTAAAGCCTGAAAAATCATCTCAGTTACAAGATTATATAGTTCTATATTTGACCTCAGGTGACATTTATCACTTTCTAAAACACTATTACCTAGAATAATTGTATGTATCAGTTCTTTACAGAATAAAGTCAATTCAAGTCAAGCATAATTAACTCAGTTTTAGACAAAGTCAAGTCCAACAAACAATTTTACATTACAATATCACGTATTGAAATTTTAAAAAAATAACACGGAAAAAAACGAACACACAATGCAAATTAAATAGAGGATATTTGCATGAAACGAGTGAATAACGGATATATTTCATCGAGTGGATGAAAAACTCAATATTTTCACGCGTGGCGGAGCCACGAGTGAAAATACTAGAGTTTTTCACCCACGAGATGAAATGTATCCGTTATTCACTCGTTTCAAGCAAATATTCTTTTTATTTTATGCTCACATACGTTGGCTACCTAAAGTTTGTGACACAGTGAATTAGCAGATTTCTTAAGGTAATGTCAGCTGTTTACCGTACATGTTCTGCTGTGCTATGTGTTCCTGCGCACAAAATTAGTTCACATCAGATTGATAAAAATGTACTGATATTTCCAAAATAACAGACTACAAGTTTCAAGGATAACAGACAGTGATTATTAATAAGAATACAAACACTACATAAGGAAAAAGTAGTTCACTGACAGAAAATCAATGGGAGGTAAGTATGTTCTGACCCAAAAAAGTAGTTCCTGTAGTGAAAAAATATTATTTTTTCACTACAGTGAAATATCAATATTATTTTAATTAGAAAGTCAAGCAATTCACTGCTGAGCATAAAATATATATGCATAACAAACTGATATTGTTTAATCACTTTTGTATCTATTTTGCTCAATCACTTTTATATGGACATTGCTCAATCATTTTTGTATGGACATTACTCAGTTAAGTGGTTGTATCTACAACTTCAAAACAAATTTAAATACTAGAAGCTTTATTCTTCGACAGTTATTCTAAATATATATTTTTCACTCAGTATTTGCATGTATGGGTATCTTACACATTAAACAAAATTTAATTGCTTTTATAAGTATCAGTAATTATGTTTATATTAAGTTCATTGAAAATACAAGACGTCCAACACAATGTCACATTCATTCTAAATACTTATTGAATTAAAGTCGTATTTTCAAATTACCACAAAAGACTAAGTTACTTCTGGATCAGGATTTGAAAAAAAATGTTTTCCTAAAATCTTGCGTTCTCGTAATATTAGTTACTTAGTTTATTTTTGCATAATAATATTATTATCCTAATAAGGCCTCTTAACTGCACTTTGTAAATGCACGTTCGTACAAGATATATATGGGTACGAATGATTTTATCCATCTCCCTTTTGAACACACAAATTTACTATTCTTTAAGACTGTTCTCCTTCAGGGCTACGAAAGCATTCAATCACACCCGTCGTGTTTAATCCCCGGTCATTTGTTGGCATTTCTAATTTAAGATAGATGCATCATCCACGGCAAAAACCGACAGCACTCGGGCACCGAAATACAACTTTCATTCAACTTCTCTTGATTACATTTTTTTTTTGGCCAGTCATCTGACTTGCTTCTCTCTCAGTTCGACTGTTCGTGACATCAGTAATTTATCCAGCTTAGATTAATCACGCACTGTGAAATTCCAATGAAAGCAGTCTTACTGGGAAAAGTGTGATTCACAGAGGGAAACTTTGCTTTTCATACTAATCCTGCGAATGCAAAAACTGACAATTCTGGGAAATTGTTCGTGCGCTCCTTTAAAATCTGTCAATCTGAGGAAATTAAACCTGATGCTTTCCTTTTTGATGCTTATATCAGAGACTTGTATTACGAACGTTGTATATTGTTGTATCCTAAGTTATATGATTCATGCTGGGTAAATATGGCACATACAAGAACATACGATGGAAGCCGGTATTTCATTAAGTATCGAATATGCTTCATTACCAACACCAATTTGACTCTTCTAAGTGTTAAAAATACCTCATCAAGTTGAAAGTGGAGTAAACTTATTTCTATTTCAACAGCTAAATATGATAATTTCTTTACTAATTTTCTAGGGGTTAGTTGTTATTCCGTAAACGTGTCATCATATTTACTGTCTTTTATATATTTTCTGCATTTTGTATTTGTCTCTCATGGTTAAAATGGTTCTGACCTTTGCACAGATAAACAGATAGTCTAAGCTGCAATGGAAACTTTCTAACGAAGATGATATTCCTCATTATCCTAATAGAACAAACAATCTCCTGCATTTTATATTAACAACTATTTTACTTGGATGAGACGTTTTTGGGTGGTTTGATTTGGTATATTACTCCATGGGAATTACAAGAAGGTTATTTAACGGAAGAGACAATTCGAGTAAAGTACCTTGACAAAGTAAACGTCATGGTTGTGGACGCGTGCTGATCCAATGGAAGGATTAAACCCCACTCCCTTCGATTGCGAGTCCAGCACTCTAACCATAGAGCAAATTAGATAAGTTGAACAAAGTGTCACAGGCATCACCATGAAGGACAAATTATGGTAGACAAAGGATTACAAATGGAAAAAATCCTCTGCTCTTTAATTGTTTATTAACGCTGCATAACATACCCACTTATACAATTTAAAATCTTATTAGAGTTTTTGACAGTAGAATTAATGTATTGGGTTCAAGTCAGTATGTCATCACTTTCGGCCAAGATACATTTCCCTTAGCCTACTATGAGTAACAGTTTTCAGGGTCAAAACGTAGCACTTTTTCAAGATAATTGAGTATAACTTCTTCCTTTACAATCGAGGTAAGCTCAGTATGAACGGACATGAAAATAACACCAATTTGTTTGTTTGGTCACATATAACGTGCTTATGATTTTTCGGAATACTTGTTTTAAAGAGATATAGTGCACGTATTTTGTGAACGGAATTACTGCCTAAAAGCAGTTTTTGTTTATTTAGGGAGTTCTTGCTCTGAAAGATGTTGATTTACACATTCAAGTGACAAACATCAAACACACTCAGTAAAACAAAATGGGATCGAGGGAAAGTTTCACAACATGTATTTATATTTGATTGACCTGTTTGTATGATAAGACAGTAAACATGAAGAGAGACAACTTGTATTCAACATATGTGCAGATTTGTTATTCTATTTCAAACGGATTATTTTTATGTAGTTAGAAAAGTGAGATTGCTATTATGTTCTGGAAACTGATTTATAACCATAGAGCCACAGAAAATCCTTTGCCAGCAACACTGAATATCACTTTGATTTTATGCATTCGGTAACTCTTAGGTTCTTGAGAGCCTTTTGAAATTGCTCTTAATTATTCATAAGTAGGTCTGATGATGAAGTCCCTAAAGATTCACTATCGGGAAAATGCTGCCTTGGTGAATTGCACTCGTTCCGAGGTTATGGACTAATACTAGTCATTATTTACAGGCTTATTACCAATTTTACACTGGAAAAGGAAACTGCACATTTGCTCTTAATCAAGCATATTTATGTTCAACTGAAACATGACTTGCCACCTTCCTTCATCAATAACATGTCGAATAAACGAAGGCTATATGATATATTCTGAATAATTTGTAATATCTATTGTTTTGTTTTTTAACCTGTCACACAGTTTGATGGCAATCGGTAGACAAGTTAACATTCAATGAAATGTCCCATAGTTGCACGTGCAGCAAGTTAAACATCTAAAGGTATATGCGTGTGATGTAACATAGGTAAATAACACTAACTTACAGATGTTGGAGAATGAGAGCCATTTTTCTTGCTTTGGAAAGCTGCCGTGTGTGTGTGTGTGTGTGTGTGTGTGTGTCTGAGTGATTTAGATTTTCAACGTAGCTTTAACAATTTTCCAGTCATATCGCTACGATGTCTGCAGTGTGGCAGTTTAAAGTGATGTCTAGCACTGGCGCATCATGCCGCAGACATTTAGCATGATGTTCCGCCCAGTCACATTATCCGACCAGACCGACCAGTCCTAACAATAACTCTTAACGCTGAGCGCCTAGCGAGGCAGCTGTTGGCACTATTTTTGTAAGTCTTTGGTATGACTCGGCTGGGGTTCGAGCCCACGACTTCCCGCATCCGGAGCGGACGCTCTAACCCTGGGGTGGGCAAACTATGGCCCGCGGGCCGTATGTGGCCCGCCAAGGGCTTTCATGCGGCCTGCCAAAGGTTTTCATGCGGCCTAGGAACAAGTCATCATTCGCACTGACTCTGTTTATGTTACTCTGTTTATCAAATAAATGTGCTTCTTTTGAAGTTTAATTTTTCAAATATTAACAACATATTAACAACTGAAAATTAATTAGATGTTATTTACAAAAACCTTTTGCTATTGCTATTTCAAATATTAATTATTTTACTTAATGAACTATGCGGCCCGCGACAAGGTGTAAATGTGTGTATGCGGCACTTGAACTGGAAAGTTTGCCCACCTCTGCTCTAACCACTAGGCCACCGGAGCGGTGCTGTTGGAGCCATAGTTTTTCTTGTTTTGGAAAGCTACCATGAGGTTGGAGGTATAGTTGTTCTTGTTTTGGAAAGCTGCCGTGAGGTTGGAGGTATAGTTCTGCTTGTTTTGGAAAGATGCCTTGAGGTTGATGCATAGTTTATCTTGTTTTGGAAAGTTATCAGGTTGGAGGTGTAATTTTTCTTGTTAAGAAAGAGGACAAAAAGTGAATACGAAATAGAATTAATCACTGTATAATCAGACTGAGAAAATGTTTACGTGAATTTTGTTCAATAACAAGAAAATTTGTTATACCTTTTAAATAGCACTCATACTAAAGCAGCAAGATTCAAAATGATGTTCAAGGTATTTCTCAACTGTTTTGAGATGACTTCTTATTACTAAGTTTTGATTGAACCGCGAAAAGCACTATGGGTGTCATATGTGGCAAGGGTTAAAACAATGTGGATAGAAAACATTGTTGTCTTCCATATGTATACTGAATGACTAACAACGTACGTTTGTTTTATGTACAGGCAATCCTTCTCTTCAGCATTTAAAAGTATTATTTTATATAATTGCCACCTATACGTTTGATAGATTCTCACCATAGGTGATTGAACTAATTGTTGTTTCAAGACTCAATACATTTTCCAGCAGTTAAATCATTCAAACATAATTAGGACGTTACGCAGATTTATCATATAGCTGGATGATTTAATGTTCTCACACTTTCATCCCCGGCCAAGTCATAACAATGACTTACTAAAAATGGTACAAGCAGGTGCCTCGCTTGGCGCTCAGCATTGAAAGGTTAGTGTTAGGACTGGTCGACCTGGTGTCAGGATAATGTGACTGGGTGGGACATCATGCTACATGTCTGCGGCATCATGCCCCAGTGCTAAACATCACTATAAGATGCCACACTGCAGATATCGTAGCGATATGACTGAAAAAATTGTTAAAACTACATTAAAAATCCAACACCCACACACACACACACACACACAGTTTCATTTAAGAGCATAAGATTCGAAATTAGAATTTGTGCGCATGCGCATTCGAAACTGTAATTGACCATTCCGACTTAGAAAAAATATAAATCAGCTACATTTCAATACCTTCTAACATGAAGAATAAGCACTTGTGTCCGACACCGCTAATATACTTGGGAAAACCCCAGATACAACAAACATGAACTTACGCATGTGAACATTTTTAATCGGCACGATGTTGAAAGTGTTGTCAGAATTTAGAAAATTCGCTTGGAAATAGGGTTATGTAATGTATGACAACAGTTTTGTCATGCCGCTATGAAGATTTAAATAAATATATATATATATATATATATATATATATATATATATATATATATATATATATATATATATATATATATATATAAAAGCAGACGCCTGGGTGATATACATTAAACCTTCCTATTCAAATATTTAGCTGAAAAGAACGAATCAAAAGTATTATTTGTAAACATAAGGATATGTTCAATGTTTGACATTTGCTAAAGGCATACTGTACGGTATACTGTAAAGCATATTGTACGGCATTCTGTAAGGCATATAAATAATCCTTCAAAATCGAATTTAAATACTTTTATATAATCAATATTCAAACCGCTATGCATCAAATATGGTTAAACATTGCAGTCAGACAATCTTTTGCTAAAGTATACAAATCAACTGATGACACATTCTCAGTGCTGTAAACTGGATTTACGTCAAGTTGTCTTGCCTTTATCCCTTTAATACAGTAACTAACAACCGTCTGGACCAGATGAGATTACTATCCTGTCAAATACAAGCTTGGTTTTGGTAAGGCAAATAAAGTTTCTGCTATACTTCAAAAGACAGCAAACTTTCTTTGATAAGCTCGTAAACAAATATTTGACGGGCAGCAGCTATTCACATAGGGTTTACTTTTTCAAACTCAAACAGAAAAGAAGAAACCATGCAAGAGAAACCATATTAATGCCAAAATCTAAATTAGATTGCAAACTGCCTCTCGCCCCTCTTCACCATTACCATTAGTTCTGTTCTTACTAGGCTATTATCTTTTCACTCTATTTTGTGATAGTGTATTAGGATGTTTGTGAGCATATTGCGTATATTTTCCAAACCTTCACTTCATTTCTAGGGTTTGCTATTCGTTTATAACTGGTTTCACTTATTTCGAGTCTATATCCTTAAAATAAGTAAAAGAAGAGAGTGAAAGGCAACAAGATTTGTAAAATTTAGCAAATTATTTATTTCCCTAGAATAATAAGTGGAAATGAGAAAAAACTTACGATATTGCGAAACTAAATTAAACAAAAATTCACGAATTGCAGACACAAGTCTTAATAATTTCAACTCCTAATAACATTTAGTAGAAGTCCAGAATAAATCCAAAAACCGAAGGCGATGATGTCACTGTGCTAGCTTATAGAGTGTTGATGTGTTAACAGTCTTTTGTTGAATCACTTCAGTATAACTGCAGGTTGAAATTCACTTTAAATTCCAGTAATGTCTCTACCAAAGAACTGTATAAGTGCACTTTTGTATTTAATAACACAAAATGGTCAGTTCGGGTCAAGCAGAAATAGACTCAGTTTGGACAAGGTCAAATCCAACATACAATGTTACATTCCAATAGCATGTAATAAAAGAATAATAGAAAAACTAACTAATAAACAATGTAAATTAAATATATATAACACACTTCTTTTTCAGTCCCTCCTTTTATATCTTTCTCTCTTATAAATATTGGTACTGGATGCTGGTCAGTCAGTAAGCATTGTGGTTAGCAAGTGTACTTTTAACATTACTTTACTCTCTTTATTCCATATGGACATTTTTAAACTGTCAAATATAGTCTTAATTTCAAATTCCCTTTGACCCCAGAATATAACCGTAATGTTAAACATATGGACTTTGTTAAACATCAATTTCCCTTTTTATCCGATAGTGTCATTTTGTACCCTAAATTATGTTTAAAAAAGATAAGGTGTCAAAGTAAATTTCATGATAATTTTAAAACTAACTTTCTGTTAAAAATGTCAGTATAATTAATATGACACAAATGTTCACTATACGAGTGTAGTTTTAAAGTACATTAACGTTTGTAGCAGTACAGTACCACGCATATTTAAAGCGACTTAAGATATGTTTTAATTGAAAAGTTATGTAAGGATCTCATCGCATAATGAGATTCGGTTATTTTGTAAAATAATGCTTGAATCGTAATGGATGAAAGTGGCAAGTATTTTAACGGAAGTAAAACTCACAAAATGTACAGAAAGCTTGGAATTGACACGTTTACATTGTAATATATTGAATAAGTATTTCGTGGCGTATACTTTAAGGAATTATGACTATAAAATAATTTGTATGGCGATGGAAACTCCCAAATAGTTACGATATATTAATTGATATATTTAAGATTTTTCTGCAAACATTTCCAGACAAGGCAGTGTAATTGCGAGGACGTGTGTTTATGGAATCTGTCAGTCATCTTAGAATCTTTGCAAATGGTTAATTTGAAGTTGTCCACAATAAGTCTATTTCCGTATGCAGTAGTTTGAAGTGGCCCACAATAAGTCTATTTCCGTATGCAGTAGTTTGAAGTGGTCCACAATAAGTCTATTTCCGTATGCAGTAGTTTGAAGTGGTCCACAATAAGTCTATTTCCGTATGCAGTAATTTGAAGTGGCCCACAATAAGTCTATTTCCGTATGCAGTAGTTTGAAGTGGTCCACAATAAGTCTATTTCCGTATGCAGTAATTTGAAGTGGCCCACAATAAGTCTATTTCCGTATGCAATAATTTGAAGTGGCCCACAATAAGTCTATTTCCGTATGCAACAATTTGAAGTGGCCCACAATATTTGAAGTGGTCCACAATAAGTCTATTTCCGTATGCAATAATTTGAAGTGGTCCACAATAAGTCTATTTCCGTATGCAATAATTTGAAGTGGCCCACAATAAGTCTATTTCCGTATGCAACAATTTGAAGTGGCCCACAATAAGTCTATTTCCGTATGCAATAATTTGAAGTGGCCCACAATAAGTCTATTTCTGTATGCAACAATTTGAAGTGGCCCACAATATTTGAAGTGGTCCACAATAAGTCTATTTCCGTATGCAATAATTTGAAGTGGTCCACAATAAGTCTATTTCCGTATGCAATAATTTGAAGTGGCACACAATAAGTCTATTTCCCTATGCAACAATTTGAAGTGGTCCACAATAAGTCTATTTCCGTATGCAATAATTTGAAGTGGCACACAATAAGTCTATTTCCCTATGCAACAATTTGAAGTGGCCAACAATAAGTCTATTTCCATATGTAATAATTTGAAGTGGCCCATAATAAGTCTCTTTCCATATGCAATAATTTGAAGTGGCCCACAATAAGTCTATTTCCGTATGCAATAAAGGTTAGTCAACTGAAGACTACAAACGCGTTGCCAACATCATGGTGTGTTATGTTAGATGTATATCTGTTAGTAAGTACGTTATACGTAAATCGTTTAGCAGGAGCACATTGGCTTAGTACGTTATAATTCATTCTGACAGGACTAAAAGCTATGTTAACGGAAAACATGATATTATCGATCCCTATAAGTATCCCCAATTTAAACATCTGAACAGTATTAGCCCATCCAAATACCAAACGACACTGCGTTCACTACGACACGTGCGAATTAGATTTTGTACAGATCATTCGTGACATTGAACTGCTGAGTTAAGACTCTAGTGCAGTGGTTCCCAAACTTTTTAGTGCCAACGCCCCTTTGGCTCAAGAAACGGACCCCCAACGCCCCCATCTACATCTATTCCTATATTATATGAAGTAACGTTTCATTTTAATTTAATCACATAGGCCTATTAGTATAGTCACATAGTGGTTATGAGGACAAGTAAGGAATGAAATAACTAATATACCGGGAAAATGAATGATTAACTGTTTTTAAACTCTGAGGAGTAAAATACAAAAACACAATTATTCCAAATCAAATTTTAAAAACATATTGTTTTAATAATCATGAATTCTAATTGAAAGTCGGAAAGTAATGTAAGAAGATACAAGAGATTATGTATTATACTAGATTCCTGGAACCAAAGTACTTAATCGATTCTTCATCTTAAGTTCCTAACAGTTCAGTAGTTTCTTAATGTGACGGATGGGCTTGATGACGTGAGATTATTGCCCCAATGTCCGGTTTAAAGTCACTTAACCCGAGTCGCAAATCACCAGAGTTAACAATTTGGAGTCGATTTCTTTGCTTGGATAGAAGGTGGGCGACCACACTAAAGCCACGTTCTGCTAGATACGATGATGGAAATGCAACAAGAAGCTTCTTAACCACAGACCATAACGCTGGAAAGCGGGTGGAAAATGTCCTTCTGTAACCAAAACTCTTGGTACGATTTCTTACACTTAAAGTTTGATTTGAGCTTATGGTCATTTAGTAGCTCAATTACTTCTTCCTCCATTACTCCAACTTACTCAATATCTGAGAATGGATTTATCATCCAATCTAGAATTTCCAGTGATAGAAGATCCTGATATCGCTCAGGCATATCTTTATTCAGCATATCCAAATGATCGCAATACACACGCAGACCATAATCTTGTATTTCTCCTTTATCTTTCAGCTCAGACAGGGTTGGAAATTGATATAGGTCACGATGGCCCATATTGCGCTGGAATAGAAGTAACTTTGACATAAACGTAGAGATAACAGACTTATCTTTAATAAGAGTCACTTCATTTCCTTGCAACTGCAGATTAATCTCATTGAACTTTGATAATATTTCTGTTAAATAAGCAACATCGTGCTTAATTTGTTTGAGTTCCACACTGAGACAGGGTTCCCGGTCTTGAAAAAACTCCACAACAGTCTCAAAAAGATCGTAAAAGCGCTTCAGGCAGTTGCCTTTGGACAGCCAACGAACTTCAGTATGAAATAACGAACATTTAAAATCTTCATCATTTTCAACACAGAGCTTGTGGAATAGTCGATCTTTGAGAGCGCGACCTTTAATCTTATTCACTGCAGTAATCACAGTTTGTAATGACTTGTGCAGGCGATCACTAAGGTTTTTTGCAACCAGATGCTGGCGATGAATGACACAGTGAATAGAAAATAAATTTGGCACCTTTTTTTCAGGAAAGCAAGAAACCCACTGTGGCGACCAGTCATCGATGGTGCTCCGTAAATTGCACAACCAAGTATATTTGTCTGTGGAATTCCCTTTTCTGTGAAGAATTTATCAACAACTTGATATACTGACTCCCCGTTAGTGTCTGCTTCCAGCTCCCTTGCAAATAACAATTCATGAGCCAGACTTTCATCTTTAATAAAGCGCACATAAGCTAGAAGCAGAGATTCATTCCCTGGCATAGTTGATTCATCCAGTTGCAATGAAAACTCGGCTGACCTTAGTATGCTGCATAACATATCTTCCACATTGTCAGCCATTTCATCTATGCGTCTTCGTACTGAATTGTTGCTTAGAGGAATCGTCTTAATAACATCGTGTGGAGACTTATGCAGAACAGTATTCAGAACTTCACAAATCGCTGGTAGAATGAGTTCTTCGCCAATTGTGTGTGGCTTGCCTGCCTTAGCAATCAACAGTGAAATGTTGTATGATGCACGCAAACCATCCGTGTTTTGTTGTGAAGTATTACAAAACATGCTTGACAGCGTTGGCCTGCTTTGAAATTTATCGGGAAGTGATTCAAAGAAAGTTAAGTTTTTGTCTACCTTGTCAGGATGTACTTTCTTCAAATGATCAATCAGTCTGGAAGGCTTCATCGCTTAATTAGAAAATACCTTTTCACAAACCAGACACATTGGCAGCTGCAAGTTCTTTGGTGATGGTATAAATCCATATTTCAGGTAAGTTACATTGTATTGTCTACATTTCTTCTTTGCTTTTTCATTTGTCGCCATGGCCAATCGAAAATTGATGATAAAATATAACGACTGTAAAAATATTACAACGTGCTAGTCTGGTATTGAGCCAGTCTACACTCTACACTCTGCAGCCCTGCATCACAGGAAGTACTACACCAGGACAATGATCTAGCGCGGAAGATTCCATTACAGGGGTAGGACAGGTCAATAAGGGTGCGCACAAAAGAGCACGGCTGATACAAGCGCGGGCTTATACTGGCTTTGATTCAAAAACAGCGCGGTTAATTAATGATAGCGCTGGTTTATAACGGCGAGCATAAAAAGCGTGTCAAACAGAAAAAATAAAAGACTGAAAGGGCGAGCATAGAAGCTGTATGACTGAGAGCAAAGACGAAATGAGGTATTTCCACCACCAGGTTCACGTTTTTCTCTTTTTGCCCCTACCGCCCCTTTGCCTCGTAACGCCCCCCGTCGCCCTCTTGCCTCGTACCGCCCCTTTATATAATCCCAACAGCCCCTGGGGGGGGGGGGCGCGTTACCGCCCACTTTGGGAATCACTGCTCTCGTGGAAGTATATTGGATGAATGACAACTGGTATTAAATCTTTTGGCCGGAGGTAAAACACGCTATACGGATAACTATAGTATACTAACTTCTATAGTTACGAGCCAAGTAACTAATGTAAATACTGGTGTCAGGATAATGTGACTGGGTGGGACATCATGATACATGTCTGCGGCATCGTAGCGATATGGCTGACAAATTGTTCAAGCTACGTTAAAAATCAAAATCACACACACACACACACACACACACTTAATCTATAACCTATGTACAATGTTCAAAATTAATAATATAACCTATGTACTATGTTGACAGTCTGTGCTTTAAAACAAAGAAACAAAAACAACGAAATCTGACAAACACGCTTGAACTGCCAAAATCGACCAAATTTAAAGACCTAGACAGTTATGATAGAAAGCTGAAATACATCGTTATCATTGCAGTTGCATCAGTTGATAAATCTGAGGATGATTTCCATTGGTCAGAACATTACCATGTAATAGGCCCAATTATGTTTATTTCTGTATAAACTATACGGATAACTATATTATACTAACTTCTATAGTCACGTGCAAGGTAACTAATGTAAACGCTTATTCGGAAGGCATGCAAGATGCATGCCGTTAAAACAAAATTAAAACGGTGGGTTTATATTTTATTTAGAAAATTAAAAAACTTAATTTTGTCTGAAGATAAATGATTTTTTAACATTAGATTTTAAAAATAAATCATGGAAACTCAAAATCTGCCAAGAAGAACATTTGGGGCTTAGTACAGCGACTATACTGCTGTTCGTTACATATGATTTTAAACTATCGATACATGAATATAGGGATTGGAGGAGGGGGTCAAATACTAACATTATAACAATTTTATTCACAGACCTACAATGTAAGACGTGACCTTGATAGTTACGATGTGGGGGTTGGTAGGTAAAAATCCCGCTACTCCTCCATCGTAACTGAGAGGGTCGATGTCTTCCACTGTTTGAATACACTGGACAACAAATTTTTACAAAAGTCATGTTACTGAAATAAAATTAGTCAATTCTTATCAATTTTTATGTGCTGAACACGAATATGACAGTCAAATTGCAAAATTGGCTCTAGTTTTTTTGTAATCTGCAAGAAATTAATGTTTACATAACGAAATGCATTCCAATAGTAAAAGGTCAACTGTAATAGCCTACCTATAAAAAATCAAGTCATTGACTACATCTTAGATTTCTTCGCCTGTCTCTTGTACAGCTGTTCGGGAGCATCTCTGAGGAGTGTCCAGCAGTAGTCAGCCAGCATTGTAGTGGACCATTTTCCCTGGCATCTTTGTTCCATTGTTGCGATATCTTGATGAAAACGTTCGCCGTGTTCATCACTAACAATACCACAGTTGCTAGGAAAGAAATCCAAATGGGAATGAAGGAAGTGAATCTTTAGAGACATATTGCAGCCAAGTTTCTTATACTTCATCAACATGTCTTCTACTAGTTCCTTATAGTTTTCTGCCCTAACATTTCCGAGGAAGTTTGTAGAAACTAGGCGAAAAGCATTCCATGCTTGTTTCGCGTCACCTTCCAGCAAGTTGTTGAACCGGTCATCTTTGAAAAGCTCTCGAATCTGAGGACCCACAAAAACTCCCTCTTTAATCTTTGCTTCGCTGAGTCGAGGGAATTTTTCATGCAGGTATCGGAATGCTGGCAAAGTCCGGTCAATGGCTTTCACGAAGTTCTTCATCAAACCTAGTTTGATGTGAAGGGGTGGTAGCAAGATTTTCTGAGCCTCAACCAGAGCTGGGTGTTGGATATTCTTCTCTCCAATGGTTACATTCTGCCTGTGAGTCCATTCCTTCCTCATGTAGTGCATTTCCCTTGCTCGGCTATCCCACTCGCATAAGAAACACATGTATTTTGTATATCCTTGCTGCAGTCCCATTAAAAGGGCAACTACCTTCAAATCACCACAGAGGTGCCAGCTGTACTTGTTATACTCAATGGAATTCAGTAGCTGCCTTAAGTTATCGTATGTCTCTTTCATGTGGACAGCATACGCTACTGGAATAGATGGAAGAATGTTTCCATTGTGCAAAAGCACAGCCTTGAGACTCAGTTTCGAAGAGTCCACAAATAGTCTCCATTCTTGTGGGTCATGAGTGATTTTTAAAGCATTCATGAGGCCCTCAATATCCGAACAGAATATCAGATTACTTTCCTTTCTGAAGAAAGGCTCCAATTGCTGGTGGCGCTTTCGATATGCAGTAATTGTGACATCTTCTTCTAGAAGATTCCATTGTTGGAGTCTTGATCCTAGCAATTCTGCCTTGTTCTTTGATAAGTCCAAATCACGAATCAGGTCATTTAGTTCTTCCTGTGTTATTCTGTGTGGGGTTGATGATGCACCACAGTGAAAATCTGGATCACTGCATGCTGATGGACCAGGAGAAGAACAGGTCGACTCACCTTTGTCTTCGTCAGATGAATCAAGAGAATATTCTGCTGCAGGTTCTGGAATAGGAAGTCCCTCACCATGTGGAACTGGTCTCAATGCAGACGGAATGTTTGGGTAGACTATTCTCGACTTCTTTCGCTTCGTTATTCCGCCGGAAAGAGGAGGAACCAAGCAGAAGTAACAGTCATTTAGGTGGTTGCTTGGCTCTCTCCACACCATTGGGACTGCAAACGGCATTGATGACCTTTTGCAATTCAACCACTGTGAAAGCTGTGTTGTACATGTAGCACAGCATATATGCGGAGCCCAAGGCTTGTCTTGGTCACCAACCTTGCATCCGAAGTAAAGATGATATGCCTTCTTCACTTGAGAATTGATACTTTTCTTCTGGTTGGCAAATGTCACTTCCCCACAAATATAGCAAAAATTGTCCGCGGTATTAACACACTTTCGAGGCATTACTGTTCTTTATTGTACGTAAATGGATAAAATAATAAGTTTTATGTAACAGTAGCTTGAACTGTCTCGCACAACGTCTAAAATATTTTAAATGCTGAACCTATCTGATTGGGCTTTATATAGTACACTGCTTACGTCAGCTTCAGCAGCCGCCTGGCATTAGTATAATAGGCCTACACATGTATAGTACACTGCTGACGTCAACTTACTTCAGCAGCCGCATGGCATTAGTATTGCATTGCATCAGAAAATGATGCAATCAACTGTGGATGATGTGAGCATGATGGTATTATGCAATGTTACATCATTATTCCGGATGTTGCTGCAGTCCTACTGGAGAAATTTACACAGTGAAACATAGAAAATGAGGTATATGAATATCTTCAAAACGAGAGCCAATACAAATTTTTCACGGTTATATTCGTGTTCGGCACACCAAAATACTACAGATTAGGGCCTTTTCAAGTCAGTAATGATTTCACTGTTGACCAGTGATATTGGACCCCCATCACTTAAACCATTTACATATAGCCTTAATTTCATTTGTAAGTAACCCCTGCAAGTAGCCTAAACAGGCAACCTAAACTGTTAACGAACACGAAATTAGATTTAAAGAAACGAAAATCGGTTACTCGCGTATCTGGACAAGAATGATTAGGTCAAGTCACAATATACTCACTAGAAAATCAATTCCAATAGACATTTGTATGTCAAGCAAAATAAGGCATCATTTGCTTTGAATATTAAACTTCTACTCAGATCACATTTTTTAAATTTATTTAGATGAAATACTGAGACCATGCTGTGGAATGTTCAAAACATTAGACCTCCCACCATTGGTAGAATTATTTGTTTGATGTTGACGTAGTTATTACGTTGCAGATGGAGAAGCCCCTGTTCTGTAAATAGCTACGTAGCAGACGCGCTCAACAAGAGTTCGTTTTCTTAAATAACGCGCAAAACTGACAGGAAATATCTTTTAAAAAAAACAAATAAAGCAACAAAAAATTTTTAAAAAAATATAAATAAAAATTTATTTAAAATTTTTATAAAGAATTGCAATTATAATAGTTTAAGTATTTTTTTCTTTATTTAGAGTTTATCGTGGTATAAACTGTTAGTTGCCGACTCACACAGCTTACATAACGCCCTATGGGCGTTATTTGCTGTGTGATTTGGCAACTGACAGTTTTATACCATGATAAACTCAGTAAAAACAACATTGAACTCAAAACAGTCTCTACGCTATATAGTATACAATCTTGGATCCGATCAATTGATGGGGGTGTTTCTTCTGTCTGTAAGTCAATAAAGATTTTCATATGCATATAATAATAATAATGAGGAAATTGTATAGTCCCTAATCTTTAGAAGCTCTACGCACTTTATAACATATATATATATATATATATATATATATATATATATATATATATATATATATATATATATATATATATATATATATAAAGACAGAGACAACGTGGGAGACAGAGATAGTAAAATATTGATTATAAAGATCCGGATTATTTGCACGTGCGGACTACTATTGTCAGGCAACACCGTGGCAATATATAGAATACTTGCATATGCACTTTGTTATGAATATAATTTATAATATGTAAGTGACACAGACAATAGCAGCTGTGAAAATTTCTAAGTTCTTCTATTCAGAGTTTCTAATTATAGGAAAGTTTGTGCCGAGGGAGTTTAGACGGACAAAGGATCCAGCTAGTTCCTAAATCGAACAATGTCTGCATGTCTTTAATTGTAAGAAACTGTGTCATAAACAAATTCGAAAACGGCGCCATGACTAAACAAATATGTGTATTGACCTTGTGACCCACTTCAGTCAGCGCCTCGGCTTACGGAGCATTAATGTGCAAAATAATTTTGTTCCGGTAAATACAACTTTGAAATAACTCATTGATCAACTTCCCAATTAAAAATCTAGTGTATCTCATGATTATATTTCTGACTTCCTGTTTAACAAACACATTTTTCTATATATGTACCGGCTCAAGGACCTATTCACTTTCGGTGTTGTGCTGAGCCTGAAAACAAACAATTGAGCTTGTGCAATATATAGTATGCTATGTTTTAAAATTATTAAAACAACTGAAGAGGAATTTCTAAGGTTGAACAGTTTCATGCAACGTAAGATATCGTAAAAATGCATCTTCTTCTGATAAACATGCACTGGTTTTGCAGTTATAACATGTTCGGTTTTGATCGACAACATTAAATGGTTATATTCATTATGCTGAGCGCATGCAAACATTTATGTAAAAATCCAATTCAGTATCACCTTAACTTTATGACATTCAGTACTACTTTCTTTTCGTATTTCTTTAAAAAAAAATTGATCCGTTTTATCACTTTATCTCGAACTGACTAAATGGCAAATTAGTAATAGTAAGGTAAGATCCGTTTAGGATAGCATTTAATTTAGGATATTGAATACACTTTGAGATGATAGATCGATGAGTTTGGAATATGTGAAATAGTTTGTATTATCAGAAACGTTTCAGCGATTGAATATGTAAATATAAATACACAAATTATGCAATTACTTTCATCCAAGGTGTATATGTCTTCCCTGACCAGAACTCGTGAACTTGCTACCTATCACTGTTTACGTTACTTAGAAAAATATATTATATCATATAATTGTTGCATACAAAACCGGACACAGCAGTGCGATGACGAAACACAAAAAATCCCAATTCTGAGCTAACCAAACCGTACACCTAAATCTCGAATCAGGTTTTAAAAATGAATGAAACGAGAAAAATAGTCTCAGTAAAGGTCTCGAAGATAAACGACGTGTTATATACATTTATTGCAAGCAGATGTAAGATTAGTCCGAAAATTCAACCATACAAATCTGTGTTGATACTGAGGGACGATGTTGTGGGTCTGATATCGCCTGTTCATTAAAATGTGCAATTTTGCTGCATGCAAATGATTTCGGAACAAACCTGCGTACACTTTAGTCATATACCGGTAGTTGTTAACAGCCATATCAAGCGCGAAATTCAAAATGGCCACATGACAGATGGTTGTGATAGACCAGGTAGATTTACGAGTCACCAAACATATGGTTTTCTCAGGAAATATAATCTACATGTCACCATAAGAACCCTTCAGCCGACGGTAGCTGCACAACCAGGAGAAATACCAGTAAGTGTATAATATGTACACCGATCTGTGCAGCCAAATTTGAATGCAGATAATTGCAGCTTTTAATGAATATGTGATATCAGCCCCTCACCCAGAAATCAATATCATCACGGGTGAAGGTCTGATTTATCAGTCTAATGTAAGATTGAATACGAAAATCCATCACGCATTTTTCTAATAAAGATGCATTTTTTTAATCAAGTCTTACGTTACATAAAACTATGCACAAATTACTTTAAAATATCACCAGATATATTGTTTGAAATACTCCCACCCCCAGTCCCATTGTATCGCACAGGACCGGAAGCGATGCCAAAGATTATAAGCTGGTGTATGTACATTACACATTCTTGTCTTCGAGAAATATCCTACGGATCATATTTTAAATGTATGCAGCTACTTCCATTCTGACCATCTTTGTTATTTAAGAAACAATGATTGACCTAGAAGTTCCGACTGCAATGAACTACTTAATTTATTCTGCGGACAAATAGAGTCGTAGATATTGTTGAAGTGATCTGAATAGATTGTTGTTTATTTGTCTTCTTTGCAGTTGTTTTGTTTTTATGCCGAGAACTTTCCGGCGGAAAAAAAATGTACCATTTTCTTCTGTAAATTATTGTGCCGTCATACATCCAAGGCATGTTCTTGTATCACAGAAGTAACTGAGAACTTACCTATTGATATAATACAGTGAGTGAAGTATAACAAATATGTCATCCTACTCTCTTACTCAAGCCCTAAGAAGTCATTGAGAAATGCCATATCAAATAATTCGTAATCAACAATTTCAACAGGCAGTATTAGTTGATTAATCGATGTGCTCGCGGATGGAAACATCACTTCGGCAAACTGGATGGTTGGGTTCACGCTGAATCCAAGAAGTGGTTCTCTGGATGCCCCTGTTGCGAATTGACGAATTCTCTCTATTTTGACCTGTCCTCGTCTTCCAGCTGAAAAGACTGATATAGGACACACGGTACTAATTATACGGAAGAACTGTGAACCAGTCTAGAAATGGGTGAAGAAATAATAGAGTATTTACAGGTTTGGTGGTCCATAATTGGTTAATAATGAAAATTAAAATTTTAGGAAAAATATCTTTTGAGAGCTTATCCTATATGTAATGTAACAAAAATATTGACAAATTTCTACTGATGCAATTTTAGCATTTTTACAGGCTTGACTCAGGAGTACTCAGTACTGAAAGTAGCACCTGATTCATTTGGTGCAGAATCAATAACACGTGTTCCATGCACATGTATGTAAACAAATTGCCGCGGGTCATATGGTGTTCTCCACACATAAGCTTGCACCAAGGTTAGATGTGCACGAAAAATTGTAGGTGTCATTATCAGCACCCATAAATTTTAAGTTATTGAATTTTGAATATGATAGTGTTTCCATATGTTTACCATTGGAGTGGAATTAGTACCGTGAGTCCTATAGGAACGTAAGTAATGATGTTCGCACATGACGTAATATTTGCATGATTTTACTATGACCCAATATTTCAAATGTCATTATTAATGTCAAGACATATTTACTAATACGTCAATCTTTCGTCGTAAATGTAAAATGAGCATAACAATGTTGTAATTATTGGCATAAACTTTTTGAGCATTTGTAGTTTCAGTGTTCTTAACAGATCTATTCATGGTGTGTGACTATTATTAGAGTCATGTACTTCTGCTAATCGTATAGTGGTCTTGTTTTGATTTTAAATATTTGACACTGTCAAGGTGCTATTAAAATTATAAACAATACATATTCAAATCAACTTGTGAAATTTATTATATACATCTCATTCATGTCATTTATGCTGCCATTAGTTTTTTGTTCAGGATTTGTCTTTCAAATGAAGGAAGTAATAAATATAAAAAGGAATAAATAAGGAATGTTAATTATAACAAAGAACATTTATTACTAATTGTGTATATCATTAGATGTTGAAACTAAAGTGAGACACCGGGATAATCACATTCTTGAATTAGGTTGCATGATAGGTTCGGTAATTGTCAGTATGAGATTAACACTGCATATTACATGTTAGACATTCAAAACAATAGACAAATAGTTATCAAGAAGAAACGTTCTGCTTGGCAATGTTCAAAAACGTTATCAAACAAGTACGACACTACAACAAAAAGACATTTCATAAGGTCTGACGCTCTACTGGGCGAAAAGAATTTCCACAAATGACAGATAAGATCACTCCTTCCTTTTAACGTTTTCAGACATATTAGCTGCCGTGGTACACGTATTGGAAATGAGAGTGGCACTATTTTCATTTAGGATAAAGTACACGTCATTAGAAGTGTTTTGGTGAAAACCACATGTCATAATGATTATCCATTTACAGAAATTAGTGACAACAAGATTTTTTAAAATAGTCGTCATGACAGTCATATTGGATGTACGAGTCGACGATTCCCATTTAGGTCCCACTTGGTATAATAATAGGTACACTTCTGAAAACCCCTTGCAGATATAACTATTAATTTTGAAGAAGTAGAGATAACAATATTTGTAAGATATGACTTTGCATGAAGGAGCAGTAAGAAGAAGATTTTCAAGATGGCTGCCTTGGTAGTCTATATTGGACGCAAGATCAGAACCATTTTAGTTTAGGACCCGCTAGACATCATATGAAATCATTTACTAAAAACACTATGTTGATATAACGATCTATGTACGAGGGGTAAGAGTAAAACAAAAATGTTACTGTGCGGCAGCCATATTGGTGGTCAGATAGGTACCATTGTCGTTTAAGACCAACTAGAAGCCTTTTAGTGAAAACACAACGCTGATATGACCATCCATTCCGGCGAAATAGCAGTAAGAATATTTTCAAGATGCCTACCATAGTATCTGTAATGGACGGCAGATCGGTACCATTTTAATATAGAACCAAGTCGCGACATCAGTGGAAATTTAATTTTTTATATTACCATCCATGAATGAGAATTAAGAAATAAGAAGACTTTCAACACGGATGTCAGATTGGCAACATTTTCATTTTGGATCAAGTGAACATTATAAGACGTTTGAGTGAAAAACACGTGTCGTAGACCATGCATTCAGGAGGAGTAGGGATAACAAGGTTTCCAAGATGGCTAGATAGGGTTGTCTGCAGCAACATTTTCATTTCGGAAGAGGTAGACCATGAAATAAATGTGTTTGTAAAGTTTCATGACAATACTCCAATTCGATTGAGAGTAGCGATTAAAAACTTGTTCAACCATTTATTCAGGAGGACTAGCGGTATAAAGATTTTCAAGATGGATGTCGGCCATACTGGACGTCAGATTTACATTTTTTTCTTATGCGACCAACATAAGAAGTAATTTGTGTGAAAACACTATGATGATATCATCAACCATGTAGAAGAAATAACAAAAACAAGATTTTTAAGAGAGCAGCGGCTACAGCCATATTGGACATCAGATTGACCACATTTTCATTTGGACCAATTAGACAGCATAGTAAGTTTTTTTATTTGTTTATAGCGAAAACCGTGTGTTCAGATGACCATCCATTCAGGATGAGTAGTGATAACAATATTTTCAACTTGGCCATTGTAGGGGCCATGTTGGATGTGCACACATCACGATTTTCATTTAGGATCATATAAGCCATAAGATGAATGTGTTTGTAAAGTTTCATGGCAATTCTCGATAAAGAAACTTGTGCAAACGAACGGACGGACAAGTAAGTCGGACGACGGACGACAGAAGACTGACAATGGACAATAGACTATCCCATAAGCTCTTCTGATCTATGGCCAAACACCATTTTATTTTGAACCGATTAGAAATCTTAAGAAGTCTTTTAGTGAAAACGTCATTTTGATTCAGGAGAAGTAGCGATAACAAGATCTTAAATATGGCTGTCATGGCGGCCATATTAGACATACTAACAAAACCATTTTTATTTATTTATTTATGTATTTATTTTATTATGATAAACAAGACATTTTTATAAGAAGTGTTTCAGTTAAATCCATACGGTGCTATGACCATCCATGCAGGAGTAGCAGCGATAAGAAGATGTTCAAGATGGCTACCATGGCACCATCTTCATTTATGACCAGATAGGGGTCATAAAAAGCCTTTTAGTAAAACGCGATGACCTAAACGGACGAGACATTCCATTTATATGTCTCGAATGTTTTAAAGACCTGACAACATGATGCAGCATATGGTCATGTATTTATTGATGGAGTGGCTCTTGAGAAGATATTATTTTAACATATTTTGCTGGTTCGAATGTTACCTAAATATGGCGGGCATGCATGATCATCACACGACCTATGTGCAATTAAAGGCCATTTATAGACGGACGAGACATACAAAATAGCTAAATTCGCTAAAATGGGTAAAATAGATCATAACGATACTAGAACAGAAATCAAAAAGAGAACGTACAGAGGACTATTGACGAAGCGCAAATGACTAGGGACATTGAGCGTGCAGAGCTTAGACTTATATTAAGAGAGGTACACAGATGTCAATATATATATATATATATATATATATATATATATATATATATAATGCAGTAGGTACAATAAAACAAAGAAGCAAACAACAGTAGAAATAGTCTTAGTATCGATTTGTGAAAATGGAAACACGCATCCATCTATAATATATACTGCTCCAAGCAATACAGTCTCCATGCGCAAGGAATAATGACTTTCACATCTATTATCTTTACTTATATATATATATATATATATATATATATATATATATATATATATATATATATATATATATATATATATATATATATATATATAATAGTTCTCCATCAGGGATGGCAAAGTATATCACCGTGTCGTCTATTTCTTCGGAATTTGTTATTGGTATGTGCGGCCTAAAATACAATAATCATAAAATTAATAAATAATAATAATAATAACAACAATATGAAGCTATCAACAGTACATAACTTAAAAGTCAAAGAGGTATATAATTATAAGCCAAGAAGTCTCCATATAAATCAAAAACGTTTGGCATTTGGTCCAGTTCAAGATGATTTTAATTTATTTAATGCAAGAAGAATAAAACTTTAAGATTAAACATATTCAGAAAACTTAATATCAGTTTTATGCGATCTTAAAGCTGACACTGTCAAGACACAAGTGATTGATGCAAAGGTGTTATTGTTATCACGATTGTATGTACAACGCTGTATGCAAGTTCATAAACTTACAAGCATTGTTGAACAGATTGACTGATTGATTGTTTGATTGATTGATTCATTGATTGGTTGATTGATTGATTGGTTGATTGGATTTACGTCGCGTGCGCCCAGAAGGGCATGTTCGATGGGTTTATTCCCGCACAGCGGGATGCTAAATGTTCCTGGGGGAAGGAATTAGTGCCACATCCCCAGGCGTTTATGTGCTCAAGGAGCACTGCTAATTTAGCCGTCAGGTCGTAGGACTATATGACTCTAACGACCCGATGAAGGGCTTTCATGAGTGGGTATGGGCCCAACACACACCAAAATATTGACGTCTTTTTCCTGACAGAAACTTGGCTACAAACATCAGGCGATGAGCCCAAGTGTGCGGATCTAACATCCACTGGTTACTCCATCAAGTCGTTCCCTCGTAACTCTCGCGGAGGTGGAACTGCTGTCATCACAAAGAACTCCATGATCAAACGTCTTAATCACACCACAATATTCAATTTCGACCACATCGTTTGAACTAGTCCAAACCACTGGAGCAAAGGTCAGTCCATCTTTTTCGGCCTATACCGCCCTCCTCCTAGTAGAAAAAACAAGCTGAATGAGTCTCTCTTTTTGGAGCAGTTTCCGAATCTCCTGGAGTATGGAAATTCGATAGGTGGCAACCTGATTATTCTTGGAGATTTCAACTTTAACTTTAACTGTCCTGGAGACCGAAACACATCAAAACTCGCAGATGCCATTAATGTTTTCAACCTCAAACAGTCAGTTAACCAACCCACCCATAAACATGGTCACATTTTAGACCGGGTTCGTCATAGACTTGACGATAACATTCTACGGTTCTCCCTGGTATCCCATGAACTTGCATCAGATCACCTCTGCATTATATGCCATCTTGACGTATCAGTCCCTAACCTTCTACCTTTATTTGCTACTAAGAGAAACCTCCGTATGATAAATAGAACTAAACTAATGCATGACATCCAAGCTAACCTAAGAACTTGCTTACCTCCTACAGCATAACAACTCGATAACTGCCAGCGTTGATTGCTCGACATACATGCCCCATCTAACAAATACAGAGTATCAATTCAAAAGTGTTCTCCATGGTATAGCAGTGTTAGGGACCAGCTTCGCACTGCTAAAAGAGACCGCCGTAAAGCTGAGAGGCTTTGGCTTTCCACCAGACTCACTATTTATAAGCAAATCTATGAAGCCGCTAAGAAGAATGTCATAAATATAGTCCATGCAGCGAAATCAGCCCACTACACTACTAAGATCATGGAAAGTTCCAGCTGCAAAGAGCTCTTCGAGATTACTAACAAGCTAATGTCAAGGAACAAATCTACACCACTTCCAACTACCTTCTCTCCAGTCGACCTTCCGGACATGTTTGCAAATTTCTTCCGTGACAAAGTACAAACCATTAGAGATAAGCTTGACACCACAATTTCAATTGACTCGACGTCACCATACAGTTGGGATACATAATTTAAGCGGCAACCATTAGCAGCATTTGAACCTGTCTCTATGGATTTCGTACGTACAATCCTGATAAAGAGTGCACCAAAGTCCTGTGAACTTGATCCAGTTCTAACATCACTGCTGCTGGAGTGCTTAGATCCAGTATTGCCTTCACTAACTGATGTTATTAATACCTCTCTCTCTCATCTGGGGAATTACAATCATTTTTCAAAACTGCCGTTGTAAAGCCTCTGCTAAAGAAGCCAACACTAGACCATAACGATTTAAAGAACTACCGCCCAGTTTCTAATCTCCCATTCATATCAAAAATTTTTAAAAAAAGTTGTTCTATCCCAGCTTGTATCTCATCTAAATTCAATCAGTCTTTTTAGCAATGTACAATCTGCATATTGCCCTTGCCACAGTACTGAAACTACTCTTCTAAACGTAGTTAATGACACTCTCTCTCTCTGCGTTGGAAGCGGAAAGATTACAGTCCTCACCCTCCTTGATATATCTGCAGCATTTGACACAATAGACCATGATATATTACTTCACCGTCTCCAGCATGTATTTGGCATTCATAATACAGCCTTACTGTCGTTCAAGTCCTACTTGGTCAACATGACACAAATTGTATCTGCAAATAGAATACACTCCAGCCCAATTGATCTATGTTTTGGTGTTCCACAGGGGTCTGTTCTTGGACCTGTTCTCTTCATTCTGTACACTCAGTCGCTCTCAAGTGTCATAGATCATCATCCATTGTCTCACCAATTATACGCTGATGACACCCAATATACAAATCTAGCTACGCAACTGAAGTTGATGCTACCATCCAAGGTGTAGAGAGGTGCATTTATGGTGTGAAATCTTGGATGACATGTAACAAACTGCAGATGAATGATGATAAAACTGAGGCCATTCTGATCACAACACAAAGACTTTCTCATTCATATCCTTTACCTCAAACAATAAATATCAGCAACAACAACATTAAATTCACACAATTAGTACGAAACCTAGGTGTTACTCTAGACAGTTCTCTCACATTGCACCAACATGTCATGAACATATACAAGGCTGCATATCTTGAGCTGAGACTCATCAGCTCAGTTCGCAAATATCTTTCACTGATGCCACTAAAACACGCATGTGTTCATTAATACTTTCAAGACTGGACTATTGTAACTCAATTCTATCTGGTTCATCTCAATATCTGCTCCAGAAACTTCAAAAAGTTCGAAACACAGCTGCTTGGATCATACTTAGAGTACCACGATCAGAACACACCTCCCCACTGCTCTGTACCCTCCACTGGCAATCTATTCGATCCAGAATCAAACACAAAATTTGTTCTCTGTGCTACGTTTCACTGTCGGATTCTAGTCCAACATACCTATCCGACCTCACCCATGTGTATACACCAGCAAGATACTTACGCTCCTCTTCTGACAATCGTATACTCATTATTCCCACTATGAACAGCGAACGTTTGCATACCAGGGCCCAGCAACGTAGAATGAAATGCCCACTGAACATAGACACATTCAAGAGTGCTCTCAAAACTCACTTACTTCGACTGCAAGAACAAACTTAAAGACCTAATAATGTTTCCTACCTTTAATATTCTCAACATGTTTTTTAATGTTTTCTAATTTCATGGTGTTTGTTTTTGTAATCATATCATTATATGTTTTATCTTATAGGTGTTGTCTAATGTTGTAAAGCGCTTAGAGCTTCTAATGATTGGGCGCTATACAAAGTCCTCATTATTATTATTATTATTATATGTATTTATGTCCATGATGCCATTGATGAGCAGCCGCTGAAAACACGATTCAGCTTCATTATTGAGTTCAGGTGGGTTGTTGCCTGTACGAATTGATCCAGCAAGTGTTTCCAGTCGATGAACGTGGTAGTTTGGGTCACACAATCTAGCATGGCCTTCTCTTTGTTTGGTTTATGCTCTGCTGTGTGTGCAGTGGGTAGTTTTTGCTGACTAAGAATTTTTCTTCTTTCTTCTACTTTTTTTAATTGTTGTCTCAGCTATCGTTGTTCTGGAAGTTTAGGTGCAGGTTGTTGTTCTATTCAGTTTTATTTCTTCATGTTCGTCTCCTTATTGTTCTGTATATTCAGGTATACTTGCTTGTGTTTCTGTGACCCGACCTAGGACTATCTTGTTTAGGCAATTCTTCATGTAATTGCATTACTAGTTGAGGTGTGTACAGTGCCACATATTCTTTCCATAAATTGTCATCTGCTTTAGCTCTTCCGCTCGTAAGTGCATTAAACATTTATATATTTTTCCCACCTATCACCGGCACATTGTTTGTTCACCAGTAAACACCCTGACTACCTATTTAGACCATTCCTTATCACTGTGTTTATCATTTGTCTTTCATTTCATTTTTGTCATTTACTCTTTCCACTTGGTAGGTGTACGAGGGGTGAGCTACAGTATTTATGATTTGTTAAGATCACCTTGTGAGATCTTTCGTTAAAGTATTGAGGCGGTGTTTGCATCTGCGACTTGTATTTGGGTGGCACGCGTGGTAACTTAGTAACTGCTTCTCTAACGTCTCTATTAAGCACATCGGTGCTTACTGCTTGTACACCAACGGCCTTTCCAGCATCTTCTTGGAATTTCTCAATCGCCTCTGCCAAGCGCGTAATAGTTTAATGTTGCTCATATGGCTTTTGTGATATCGTTGGCTTAGCTGTCGCGACCTTAACATATTTTTGACTTTTTTTGGCGGCCTTCTATAAAATTACGACTTAATTCCTGGTGCTAATGTGGGGCTTTATGGCGTCGCTTCCCATAATATTCTTTAATATCCATTGCAGACATTTTATGTAATTGTTATAATTGTTAAATTATTGAATACAGACCCGCACATTTTTTTACTACTGCAAGTTTCAATCGAATCAATCGTGAGAAAACTATACTGATCCTTTTTGATCCACGCAAATATGTCGCGAAATTCATCGTACTTGTGGTCGCGGCTCACCATATCAATTAAATCATTCCAAGACCATGCGCGTCAATTACACGAAAATCATCATGTTACAGTTGTCACGAATCACCTTAGGATCATGAGTTACCGTTGTATGTAAAGGCTAAAGTAGATGCGAATAATTTAATTGTTAACAAGCTTATAAGAATATTGATAAGACATCTTTATTGGTGCATAGAGATAACTCCTCCTCGTAAACATTTATGTCAGTATTATCTCCCTTTAATTCCACTACTCTACAACACCATCTGCTAGAAGTACTTCTCTGAGTATTACTTTCGTGAAATTATGTAGATAATCTTTAACAAATATAGACATATTTACGATGACCGAGAGCGGCCGCCAGAATACAACGTTAAACTAATATGAATTTGTACATTTTATACGTGACGGATCTACATATTAAAGTAAGAGAGATTTGTACATGTACACATTTTGCTCAAAAGTGTTCGTGACGGATCAACATATTAAAGTAATAGAGATTTGTACATGTACACATTTTATACGTGACGGATCAACATATTAAAGTAATATAGATTTGTACATGTGCACATTTTGCTCGAATGTGTAAATGTACAACTCTATTACTTCACAAGTAAAACTAATTAACATTCCTTGCACAGTAATAAATTAGAAAGAACAATTCACCTCGCTGATAACCTATCGGCTTATTTATTTGTTCGTCTTAACCCAATTACGCTGGTCTCTATGTTAGCAAGAAAGCGGAAGGAAACCTACATCACAGTTATAACAAAGTTGTATTTGGATCATCTCAGTTATAAGTAATCATGTGAGTACACCTCTATCTCTCTCTCTCTCTGACTGTACACACACACACACACACACACACACACACACACACACACATACTATTATTTCATGTTATTTTACTGTAATTTTATGATGTTTTGTTTGCTTGTTTGTTTTTTTTTTCTCCATCCGATGTGAGCCCTTGTGTTGCTGCAGAATGACGTCATGACCATGGTAACCTCATTGTACTGTCATTACTCGTGACCAACACAGTACGTGACATACTTGTACTCGATTCAAGAACATTTTATTCTGAATGGAATCAAATAGAATAGTTTTATTTTTTTGAAGACTCGGAAATAAATACTGGTGTTTTGTAAAAACGGACCCAATATTGGATCTACATACAGCATGTAATACAATAATTAGCATTACCATGACCAATGGAAAACTATCTGCTAAAAAAGCCCTTCAAAGGTCTACCAATACTGACTCTTATCCAGGGAACCATTTAGGTTTGGAATCCCTTTTCGATAAAACTATTATGTACACTAACTTGATCCGTCAATCACCGGTTCAAAATTCAAACCTTTTATGACCTAACAGAGACAGGTTCAAATGCTGCTAATGGTTGCCGCTCAAGCAGCAGGGAAGGCGAACAGACAACTTGGTTGAAATATAATTTGCTTAAAACAAAGCATCATACGAAAAAAAGTATGTACTTTGTTTACATATTTGAGGTTGCGCCCTCCCTGCTGCTATTAATTAAAAAAATGATTGCTATAATAAAATGGTACATCCGGAATCTTATACTGCAAGAATAGCTCGAGAACGATTAGATGCAATTAAGAAATTCCTTTCTGTTAGAGACTCATTTAGAAAAAACCTACAAGCGCAGAAGGCAGCACAAGTTGAGTACGAAGAAGACACTAAAAAACTATTTAAACCCGTCACTACAGCTAATGAAAAAGTTGCAGCGACTACTAAGAAAGTTGCAGCGGCTGCTGAAAAAACTATATGGGGAGATATTAAGGAGGAGGATGAAGAGAGGAAAAAGGGTATTTTTCCAGTATTAAAACAAACAAAAAAGATTTTAGAAGATCTTTCAACTAATATAGCTGCAGCTCAACCTCCACCTCAACCTCCACCTACTGTTACTGACCCTGTGAATGAAGAAAAACAAAAACAGGATATTACTTTTACAGAAAAATTTACTGATGAAGGTACGCAGGCAATAAAAAAAAAAATAATTTAAAAACTCATGACGATATAATTAAATTTGGTGTGTTTGCTACTTCAAGTTTTCCATACAGATATAATTATTTAAAACCTGATTATGTTAAAAATGTTAATCGTAAAACATGGATTGATTGGGTGTATAAAATAAACAGGGGTATAGACCGGATAACTAAAGATAGTTTTTATGATGTTTTAATGAAGGAGTATTATTACAAGAAAAACTTGAACAAAAAGAAAAGGAAAAAAAAAAGAAAAAAGGAAAAGTTGGGAAAAATTAAATAAAAAAGAGGAAAAATGGCACAAGAAGAGGAGGAAATGACAAGGAATGAGTAAATTAATACAAAAAAGTAAGGAGGAACTGAAAAGTGGGCTAGAAAACCAAGAACCTTCATATCAACTTCCTCCACCTTTGCAAACACAACAACCTCCTCCACAGCAACAAACTACTCGACCACAGTCTCCAGGAGATGATACACCTGGTGCTACTGGTAGTGGTTTGGGAAATAATTCTGTTTGTCCTGACAATATCCTCAATGACGTATCACGGTTAGAAGTTCTCATAAGGGGAAAACGTGCCGGAAATAACTCACCAGAAATAATTAATGAAGCAGCTGATATTTGTCGGCGATTATTTCAAGATGGTATCATGGATATTGGTATTTACCGAGAACTTATCGATGAACTTGTTGATGATTACAGTGACTAGTTGTTAAATAAATGGTAAATAAAATAAAAATGATCATATACAATAGACATTATAGACCCGGACAGGTCAGAGCGGTAAACTTACGATTACCAATCTACAGAGCAACTTACGGAGATGGACTTGGTGATGTTGTTCAAGGGTTATTTAGAAGATTAGCTCCAAAAGTAGCACCTGTTGCAAAACAATTATCTATGAAAGCTATCGATGTCGTTCGTGAAAAAGCTCCTGGTGTAATTGTCAATGTTGCTGGTAAGGGTTCTCGGCGATCAAAGATAGACTAGCACGATTAATGCGACGAAAATCACAACCAATAAAATTACCAAGTACTGAAATGATGCCCGCAGACGTCAGTAAAATAATAAATCAAGCCGCAAATAAAAAACTAGCAGCATTGATGGATCAAGAATCTGATGAAGTACAAAGAAATATTACTGCAATTTTAATAGCAGGAAGTGGACTTCGTGTTCGTCGATAATTGATTTAAATCGAAGATATAAAATAATATGTTTAAACGTATATCCGACTCAACATTTAAAATGGATGAACCGGTCCTCAAAGATGAATCGGTACGTGATTATCAGTTTTATTTCTGGTATAACGGTACCAATTGCGCAAGTCCAGGTGGGCGGAGCTTAAGGTGTATGGAACATTGTATTCAGAATTAAAGAACAACACTAGCTGTGATTGGTGCATTATGTAAGAGTTGTACTTTCTGTTTGGCTTAAAAAAATGTTGAGCCTCTTGGCAACATGTGAGTTTGCGTTAATTTCTATCTAGATCATATTTTGTATTTTTTATGATTTTTTTAAAATATGGTACACATGGCTGAAAATGTGCTTGTTGTGACTAGATAACTCTTACCCCTGTCTAGTTCCAGTAGAGTTATCTCTCTTAAATGCAATGGAGTACCTGGTTATGTCATTGTCAAATTGACAATCTAGCATTGTTCTATATGACAGTGTGTGACATGCATGCCCAAGTAGGACAGAAAGTATATTTATTTCACAAAACATTAGCATTGAGGTATATGGAAAAACAATTGGTACCGTGATACCTAAAGGAAAGAATAGCCTCACAGTGTATCCATAGAAACGCATACATGTGGGCGGCATTTATGAACTATACTAGTTTGATGTAGGAAAACAAATGTGTACTGAACAGTTTTGGTCAAATATTGAAAGTTCTTTAAGAATAAAATGTATGAAGTCTTCAGAAAATAGCACAAGTTGGCTTTGGATGGGGACGTTTGATAACTATAGCTATGATAGATATAGGCTTGTGTTACCTGATGCCTTTATGTATGTGCTGTTACCTCCTAGATTGGAATGCATGCAACAAAATAAGTTATGTAAACATAATATAATTGATTTTGGCCAAATATTGGCTATTTTACCTGCAAAAGATGAAAAATCATGTGTACAAAACCAGCTATCTTGTTCTTGTAAGGCATGCCATAAACCAGGATAGAGAACACTCTAAGTACACTTGTAGATAGATCACTTGTACCATGTGGGATGTTCTGGCATGAGTAATGTTTAGGTAATTTATTAAGGATATGGTATTTCTTCCCACTTTGATTTGAATTGTCCTGCTCTAATTGTCCTTTTTTTTTTTACACTTTCCTGCTTTGAAATTGTTCATGTAGTTAGTTCAGTTCTCTTGCATTCCCTTTTGTTGAAGTAGCAGTGAATACCAACAAACAAGAACAGTTTCCTTAAGTCAGCATTTCCCATTGGCACTTGTATAAGCCCAATTATAATCTACTATTGACTTTCAATTAATCCTATTTCTTTGTGTCAAGCTGCTCTTGTGGAATTTCCATGTTTGGTCCAACATTACAGAATGATAACCATTTTAGTCACACAGTGCGTATTCATTCCATTCAAATCCACACTGTTCTTGAAACTTTGCATCTCATCGCAAGAATCCAAATTGGCATGAGATGATATCTGCATGGTTATGGAAGGCTGCACTCTACATGCTGGCATTGTAGAAAATATGAACTATGTGATATGAAAGAGCTGCGTCATCTTAGAAATTAAAATTACATGACTCTTGAGGTCTCCACTAAATATAGGAGTCTAAATGTTAGGTTCTCACTTTATCAGTAATGTATTTTGAGATAATTTAATTGCAATGAAGTTAATACAGGTTGTTGATGAACTCATCTATATTACATGGATACTGTATTAGAGGTTACCACACCTTATGTATATCATTCAGTTATCTCCCTTACACTAGTCATAACATTTCAAGGAAATAAAATCTCACATTTTCAGTAACTGGTTATGAAAATAAAGAGAAGATTTGTGAAGTATTATATTAGCCCTCTATCTTGATGCAAATGTAAGTAGAAGCAATTTAATAATTTCTCACAGTAAAGTTTACAAGTTTGAAAACTGATAAGGTATGTTCTGTTTGGATCTGAGATAAGTTTCTCTCTATCTTATGCCAATTATTATTAAATTCTTATGTAGAAGAAATATACTTTATATGTATCTATATTATCTAAATTATTCACCCTTTCATATTAGATGGAAATGAACACAACTTCACTTGAAATTTGGGTACCTGTAAGGGATGTTATAGCACAGTTGCCATTGGGCTGTCCTTGGACCTGTTGGGCCCTGCCCCATATATTTGTCCAAGGTAAGGTCATCAAACTTTCACTTCCCATTTTCAGCATTGCTGATTTTGCCTCCTTTAATTCCTTTATCATAAGCTACCTCTCCCTTTTAGATAAACACTTTCCTCCTGTTTTTAACTCCATTTGATGTGCTATACTTAGTGTTTATATTTGGCATTTTTCTGTATTTTATTCCCCTAAGTTCACCCCCCAATGCAACATAACCACTTAGAAGCTGTGATTTACTATATTTGGTGACTGATTGGCTTATTGAAACAATTTTATTCACATTACAAAGGAGGAAAGCTTACTATTTGTGTTACAAAGAGGATGGGTAGGTGGACCTTTGTGTGAGGACTGGTGGTTAGTGACTTCTTGTATCTGCAGATAGTGTAATGTGGTCAAAGCTTATACTTTATAATAAGATTGGGTCATGTCCACCTGTCTCTGATGTTAAGTTCTGCATCTACCAAACAAATATAAATTCCTTTCTTTTAGGTGAATTGTACATTTTGAAATAGGACAGGTACATACTATTTGGTACATTGACCTTTGACCTAGTTATTACATAATATGACATAATGTGATTTATCCCATATCACCTATGTGAAGTTCAATAAGTGCTGATAGGAATAAGATACAAGTCATAGTTGAAAGAATTCATTTTATTTCAAAAGATGATTTTGATGGTGAAGCAAAAGTATGAAAACAATAGTTCAAACAGCTCAATGACATTTCTATACACATTCATATAAGACATAGGTTAGTACCTCATCAAATTGTTTTTCACAAGTGAGACTAAGTATATTTGTTACTTATACAGTCCCGAACTATTTCACAGATTATTGGAAAAATTAAGGTTTGCTATAGGTATAACGGTACCAATTGCACAAGTCCAGGTGGGCGGAGCTTAAGGTGTATGGAACATTGTATTCAGAATTAAAGAACAACACTAGCTGTGATTGGTGCATTATGTAAGAGTTGTACTTTCTGTTTGGCTTAAAAAAATGTTGAGCCTCTTGGCAACATGTGAGTTTGCGTTAATTTCTATCTAGATCATATTTTGTATTTTTTATGATTTTTTTAAAATATGGTACACATGGCTGAAAATGTGCTTGTTGTGACTAGATAACTCTTACCCCTGTCTAGTTCCAGTAGAGTTATCTCTCTTAAATGCAATGGAGTACCTGGTTATGTCATTGTCAAATTGACAATCTAGCATTGTTCTATATGACAGTGTGTGACATGCATGCCCAAGTAGGACAGAAAGTATATTTATTTCACAAAACATTAGCATTGAGGTATATGGAAAAACAATTGGTACCGTGATACCTTCTATGATGCAAGAGAACCAAATCAACGGGGCGTATCGAACTTCAAGTTCAGGATACAAGTAGATATTTCTTACCCGCTGAGGCATTTATTGAAGTAGAAGGTGAACTTGTAAAGGCGGATGGTACTGCATACGATGTCAATGCACGAGTTGGTTTTGTCAACAACGGAATCATGACATTATTTGATAGCGCCACATACATGATTGATGGAAGAAATATCGAATCAATTCAGAAGGATGTCGATGTTGCTACAACACTAGTTGGTCTAGCAAGATATTCTGATGATTATACAAGATCAGCTGGTCCATCAATGATGTTTGCTGAAGATATTACCAACCACGCTGATCATACTCAATATATTAAAGTACAAACACCACGAGGTACTGCATCTGATCCACAACCATTTGAACCTGGATACGAAGAAAGACCAGGTGCTGCTTTTGATATTATAAAAGGTATTGATGGAAATTTCAACTTGGGATTTGCAACACGCCGAGCAATGTTGTTAGGAAATAAAAACATTTCTTTTGCAATTCCGCTGTCTCACATCTTCGGATTTTGCAGAAATGTTAGAAAAGTCATCTTTGGAGTTAGACACACAGTTGTACTCGTAAGAAAAAGTGATGATAATGATGCGATCTGGAGAGGGGATGGCGTTGCTGATGCTGGTATAGTAAAAATAACGAAACTCTCATTGTGGATGGCGGTATTAACTCCATCGGTTACAGAAGAACAGAAATTATTGTCTTTAATGGATCAAGGCGGTAGATCATTACTATCATGGTTAACAGTAACCACAGATGCTGTTCAAAGTACCATTAAAGGTATATTTACATGGCATATAGCATCACAGCAAGGTGTTTCTGCGCCACGACATATTTTTATTGCGCTGCAAAATAATAATCGGTTAAATAGTCAGGAACGTTCACATATGATATTTGACAATTTCGGTGTTAGCGAGATTTCGTTGAGGATAAACGGACAACAAGAACCATCCGAAGATATATCGTTAGATTATACCATGAATCATGTGGCACGCGTATATCATCGTTTGATGACATTTATGGGACGTGATCTAAACATAGACACAGGGCTGCAAATATCACAGTTAGATTTTACAAAACTGTATCCAATTTATTACTTTTTGCCGGAGCATCTTGATTTATCCAAACAATTTGTCGTTGATATACACTTCCGAGCTCATGTTAGTACCCAGCCAGTACTCGCGGCTGGTCCACCAGTTGTTTATGGTCCTTACAGAGCAATCGCCGTTATACTAAGTGACAAAACCATGTTACTTGAAGGTGGTAGCGGTCGAATGAGAATCGTTGATGCACCAGTGCAAAATCTATAATCATTATTTGGAGCGTGGCAAGTATTTATCATAAAAATGTCATACAGTCATGTTAATGTCACTCAGGTGAAAAAACTTCAATCAAATTCAACAAAAACCTGAGGAACAAAAATAACGTTAAAACAAGATCAGATTTCTAGTGGTGGTCCAAATAAGCTGTCACTAACCGAGAATCAAACTAAACACTTCAATAAAGCACTGAAATAAAAAACCGGAGTTCAACTTGTTCTTTCTCCGAGTGCCATTAAAGATATGGTCAAAACAGGTGGTATTTTTCCACTTCTTGCAGCAATTCTAGCGTTAATAGCTGCTGCCGCTCTAGCCGTAGCAAAAGCAGCCGCATTAGGTGCTGTTGGAACAGCTGCTGGAATGGCTCTAAAGAAAGCAACAGGAAAAGGATGTAAAAAAAGGGGATCTGGTCTAAGATTACCGGGATCTCATTGGGGAAGAGGTCTGAGGCTTCCAGGATCACTTCGTTAGACGCTCCAGCATCAAATTTTGATTTACTCGATGCTGCTAAACGATTAAAAATAAAAAACTTCAGAGGTGTTTTTATGCGAGATCAATTACCGAAACAACCAAACAGTGTTAAAACAGGTATTATTAATCTTGACTCGAATTCAGGACCCGGTACTCACCGGGTATCATACGCGGTTGATCCACGTGGAATCGTTTATTTTCATTAATACGGGTTAGCTCCACCGCGTGAGTTTATCAAGTATGTCGCGCCACTTCACGGGCAAGTTTGGTATTCAACGCTACCCACACAAACAATGACAGATCCGCCAATATGTGGCCGTGAAGTAATTAATGTACTTAACGCTATATCAAAATCATCCAAACCGCCACATAAAGTCGTGCATGATTATACAAGTAACCGATTCTTTTTAAACGGATCTTAGATCTTATATAATGGTTGATATTTACGGAAGAAGATCTTCTTTTACCGGCGTTAAAAAAAAGAAAGATGACTTTGATCTGTCGAAGTACTCGACTAAAGATGAACTCGCTGATATTATGAATCTTGCTGGAGTTGACCCAGATGAGGTTGTTATTTTTCAGGATCGATATAGTAAACTAAAATCTAGCAATATCAAACGGAATGATATAGTTCGACGAGTACTCGGTGCGATCACGGATAATATCCCTGTGTTTACTGACAGCGGAAAAATCAGGGATTCAAGTGTATCGTTTACAACTATCAGAGATGAAATTGCAAAAAGCGTTGCTAATCGCGTGAAAAATACCGGTGACACAATGACGGGAGAACTCAGTATGAACGGGAATAAGATAGTGGTTTTAAGAGATCCAACATCCGACGAAGACGCAGCAACAAAAAATATGTTGACACCAACTACAGCACCGTAGATGTTAAACTATCCACGTTGCGGGCCGAGTGTCATACTCACGTCATGTTCACGTAAACTCGTTTACAAATCTCCGTAGAAATTTTAGAAAACTTAACGAAACCGCAGACGAATTTTTTGGTAATCCGTTGAACGTTGACACAAAACTCGTTGATATCAAGACGAACATCGACACGATCAAACAAACACAGCAAGATATCGTAGCGGGGATTCCTGAGATCATTAATAAACCAGTTTGATTAAAATTCCACCCGGAGTAGCATATTACCAGAATCGTGTACATAGTATCATCGGGATTCGCAACATGGTCAGTGCAGAATAAAACTATCAAATATACCGCAACAGTCACTGGTGTGTACAGGCTGTCTGTGTTCAGTACTGCAAAATTTGAAATATTTACAACGTATCCATGGCGTCATTCAACTGATAAGTTTTCCGGGGCTGTGTCTATCATATTAAATAAAGGAAATGAAGAAATATTTATTCTGGAAGCATCTGATAAAAAATTAACCGCAGCATCTTACTGGTGGTGTTTGGAAGTTGTAGCTGAAACACCTCAATTATTTACTGCATAAAATAATAATGAACACCCCAAACGACGTTCAAAATGATGTTGCATCGCAACATTACAGGTACAATCAAGCACGTGAATGGCAAGTAAAATTAAAAGGTATCACCGAACAATATACAGAAAAAATAAAAAATATCGACGACTAGTTATAGTCGACGTGATTGTTTATTCAGTATCCGCTGTTGTTGCTGGAACCGGTGTCATATTATCAACAATGACAATGATGGCACCAGTAGCTGTGACAATCTGTATTTCAGCTACAACAACGATTGCAGGTGTTTTTAATATTATTGCCAAAAAATATGTACTTGCACGAATGAAAAATTATCTGATTACATGATAAAACTACATACGGCGACGGTCGCATACTCGAAGTTATCTTCATTGTTATCAGCGAGTCTCAATGATGGAATTATATCTGATTTCGAGTTTTCAGAGATGATTAAAATATACAACTGCGCTGGTGTTAAAGGTACGAGTATTAATAATGACATCACTGACAACGTCAGGGGAGCTACTCCAGCAGATCGTGACAAACACAACTCCACCAAAAACAACAATGATCTCAGTAAGCTCGACTAATCCTGAATTTAGCATAAACTTTCCAACTGCAATTCCAGTAAAAGAAATTGTACTAGCGCATAACCGGATGGAACACCTGACTGGAACGTTGTTGGGATACCCACTGGTAGTTATGAGATTGAACAAATCAACGATGAATTTCAGCGCAGAATAAAAAATATCACCGGAAAAGAATCAAAAATATCAATTAACTTTCATGAACCAGCACTGTCTTCTGCAAACGAAATAAACTCTCCTGATTATGTCGTAGATATTTATCAGAGTTCGATCAGAACGGTGCTAGGATGGCCGGGTGTTCCCCCCGTGCATGAAGGACCACCAGAACCGAAGTTAAATGATTTTAACACAGATGAAACAAAGTTTATAACAACTCCAAAATATCGAAATTTGTATCCATGGGGTGGGATAAATTAATTTGCTTATTTTGGTCCTGGTAAAAGATATCACCTACCGTTTTCCTTGGCTGAAACTAATATTAAAATTAATGAAAGAAACTTCAGAGAAATAGCTAATAGAATTAAAACTGAGTATACAACTACATTAACAACATTAGTGCAGTTGTTTAAAAATTATATCCTGGAGTATCCCAAAATCGATTTAAAAACATCAAATCATAGCAACGATACAGCATCTAAATCAGATTATTTCAGATCTTAAATATACTAATCAGTATACTGTTCAGGCAATAAATGTCGGAACTTATAAAGTTGCAGATAGAGAAATAAGTATCAAACAAGCATATATTGATCATTATAAAATAGCTGAAGCAGACTTATTAAAAATTTTACACTATCAGGATTTAAAACAAACGAACTGGCAAAATCACTCAACGATCTTATCAACGAAAACTTTCTTAAAATTGTTGAGGCATGGAGAAAAATAGCTCCACCTCCGGTTGTTCTTAGATATAATAATGATCCATACGGAGGCGGTAGACACGTATCCCCCGGAATCGTTAATATAGCATCGGCAATCGCAGTCAATCTAGTTTGTGATGTGATCGATGTCAGCTATCAAATAGATCTTGGAAAATCAAATCAGGCTCAACAAGGATACATCGTATACACGTTCACACCACAAGTTCCCCCTGGGGATTTGATCATGCAAGTACCAACCAATCCTTTTTATCTGCGGTGTCATACTAATATGTTAACGCGAATAAATTTTAATCTAACTGACCACCTTGGACACTTAATTGATCTGCGTGGGGAAGAATTAATTGTGAATCTGTATGTAAAATCGTACATTTTTGTCGTAAGAATTTTATCCTAAGGATCTTTAATCAGAAATATTTTATTTTATCAGAAATATTTTATTTTTATCAGAAATTAATTACCACCGCATTCTAGCAAGTCTAGAGGATAAATCTTAACTAGAGTTTAACTTATTTCTAAGGACAATACAACATATAAATCTTAATTAAGGACAGCACGACATTAAGGACAATACATCATATACTGGGTTATTTTCTACGCTCAATAGATTTTTTCACACACCCACCCCCAATAATCAGCCCGTGGGTGATACAAAACATGTATCCACCACGTAGTGACATGGTGGGTGGGTTTTTTTCTATTGATTTTCGGCGGAGCCCCAATTAATAACAAAATCGCAAATAAGCGTAACCACCGACGGTTGTCAATCATGGGACTCGATCGCCAGACCTCGAGTTTCATAGTTCGACGCGTTCGCAATGAGCTACGAAAGCATCTGATATATATACGTTTCAGAAATTATTATATAGTTACCTATAGTTACGGTTTCTGGATAGATTGTAAGTTATATATATTTCTGCATTAAAACAGCGGTTTCTGAATAAATCGTAAAATATCTGTATTAAAACAGCGGTTTCTGAATAAATCGTAAAATATTTCTGTAGTAAAACAGCGGTTTCTGAATAAATCGTAAAATATCTGCACTAAAACTGGTTTTTGAATAGATCATAAAATATCTGTATTAAAACAGCGTGTTCTGAACAGATCTAAAAATAACTTGCTATATTGTACGATGTAACCACGTTTATTTTTCTATTTTGTAAGTTAGAAACCATAAAATCCTTCTACGAGTATAATTATTGATATTAATTACGACGTAGATGATTAATTAACTAACAACGACCATAAAAATCACAATCTACGGAGAAATATATGACTACAGAATTATCTCCCTTCGCTCAAGTCGAAAAAATAAGTAGTATGTGAGTGGGAATTTCTGACCAAAAAATAAATAATTAAATTAATAGTTAATAAATATAATTTGAGGTAATTACTTGCTAAAGATGATAGTTTATCTCTCTAATGATATTGGAAAATGATTCTTTGTTTATATTTCTTGGAAAGAGTGGACTTGGTTGAATTTTTTGCGACGTATTTTACCACACGCGAGTTAATATATAAGTATTTCGCAGCAGAATACATTGATTGAAACATTTTCTTTTCACCGGTCTCTGTGTTTATAGATACAACTGTTCTGGTATTCCTATCATTATAACCAGTGTTTCCAAATCTACAATTCTGGCTTTGTGTGACAACCCTCAGATTGGATAAATAATTATGGGTTTTGATACCGTCGATATCATCGATCACAAGACCGTCTTTGATTATCAAAAAGAAACACTCGTATATAAATCGATGACAGAGATACCTTTTCTTCCCATCAACAGTAAACATTAGATAGCCAGTCTTATTAACAGTACCAACTGGTGTCTTCAACCTGCAATTTCTCATCACACCATCACAATTTGCTTCGTATTTTGTTACTGTAGGATGCTTTATAAACTCGTGGTTCATATTTTCCTCCATTTATATAATAATATTATTTGTTTAAATCATAATTTGTCTAAAAACTTAGTTAGATAGTCCTCCACAGATTTTATAGCGTTGTTATTTTTTTATCATAGTATCTTTTTAGTTCGCGATATTTTTTTGCATCACAATTTGCGCACAACTGTGTTTTTCCTCATACTCCAACACCACATCGCAGACACGGTATTGGTCCTAAACAACCTCTACGAACGCTCTGCAAATGTTGTCCGCAGAATTCCTTTTTACAGGATTTATTACAAGAAGTCAATGAACCCACCATGAGCCATTTGCATCGAGACATTGTATACATAATATTTTAATTTAAATACTTGTTTGAAAGATAATATGAACGAATTCGATAGATTATCCAGAATCAAGCCTTGGAAAGCAGATAAATTTAATCTCGACAGAATATCTCCTGACCTACCGATGCAAGATCTGGTTGATCCGAAAAATAAAAGTTTGATTAATAAAATTCACGACGCCAAGAAAGAATATCACACAGATGATGCATCTCATGTCTGGCCAACGTTCAAGATTGTACGCAACAAAGATATCATCGACGCTACGATGAACGACAAACGAGCAGCAATTATCATTAAATACCTTGATAATCGCAAATATCTTTTCAGAATAAAATTTGTCGTGCTAACAGAAACAGATGATTGGATTATCCGTGACAAATATGATCCTGTTCATGCCAATAAAAAAACTGTCGTACAAAGTAAAGATTCCAAACCAGGTATATTGACTGATATTGACAAACCGTATTATGAACGAGCGTATCCTGTAACAGCAGTTATTTATGGAATCTATCCGATGAATGAAAAACCCAGCGTTGATATCTGAAAACGATGAAATTTTCAAAAATAAACGGTGTAGCTGAAAGAGTAACAGAACATGTTACCGTTTTGACTCGTGGAAATGGTTTAACAGATAAAAGACGTAAACTAATAAACTAATAAACGAGTGGGGAGAAATGGTTAAAGATACCGGAGCGTCTATCAAAGATGTCGCTGAGTTAGGAAAAAAATTAAAATTCCCAATAACCGTAGCGACGATAACAGGGGAGATTTTGTATGAATCAAAATATAAATCAAAAGGAGCTTCGATTAAAATTATTGATCATAACGCACACACGTGGACTAACGCAGCAACAATATTTCCACGAAATCGAACTGTTAAATTTTACCCCCCAGATAATTCTGGGGGAGACATGTTTGATTTTATTAACGAAATAAGTAAAAACGATCCCGTGTCAGTATGGTTGTTTCAAAGTTCTAAAAACGACGAATCAGATATGGAAGAAAAAAGTAAATTTGATCAATTTGTAAGACCGAATGGCGTTATTTATCGAACAGCTCTTCTTCACGAGAAAATGAAAAATCTTGCACTACGATATACTGATGATACTGACGAACTATCGAGCAACTTTTTTACTGTTCCGTCAGATGCGGCTCATTTTGCTAGAAAGAAAAATTCGTGGAAACCAACTAGGTTTGATTTTCTCAATGATATAATATCGAGTTGTGTCGAATACGGACACAGCGGATTATGGAATATTAAATAAGATCATAAAGATGTTATTTCAGTTGATATGGCTGCATGTTATCCCGGAGGTTTTCTCGGATACGGAGATTGTTCTGTATATTTTAAAAGATTCGGTCATCCGACGCACGAAATGACGCGAGTATCAATAAATGGACCATTACCGGATTTTGACCTGACTGGATTTGCTTGTGTCGAATCATTCGAGTTTGCTAAAGATCTTCATACGATTTGTTATGTTTAGTTCGGTAGGCATTTTTCAGAAAAAATGTGGGCACCAATAGTACTATTACGGTATATGCTTGATTGTGCTGACGATCAGCGAAGCAATTATATCATATCGGAAACAAACCGAAGTTTGGTTACCAGAGCAAAAGGAATATTCCGATGATGAAAACCCCAACAAAACTGATTACGAGAATAAAATTGCAAAGGATCTTGGCAGAAAAATAATTGGCAAGTTCACCCAAGGAGGATCATATGATCATAAACGATATTGTACAAGACTGATCATGGACGATGCTAAGTTAGATTTTATAATCACTGATACAACGAATAAAAACACGTTTATAAATCGAGAAATAGCCTTCTTACCAAATGTAACTAAATTAGGTACAATTGTGAGCTATAAGGACGGTGAGTCACCGCAGTTTACTCATTTAAGATCTTTAATGTTAGCGTACGTTTCGATAAATCTATTATCGATGATAAATAAGGTTTCTGAGGTTGCTGTCAGAGTTGCCACGGATTCGTTTTATATCAATAAAAGATATTCAGTATTGTTAGAAAAATTAAATATAGACACTTGTGCATCGTGCGGTTCGTGGAGAATAAAAAAGGAAAATATGCTTAATTATTCCGAATCCGCTGATGTTGCGGTTAAAGATATTTATTGTAAAAAAAACATCAAACATTAAAGCTATGGTCTGCACCATCGGTATATGATCTAATAACTAGACACAAGACAGTTTATCTAAACGGATCTGGAGGTTCTGGTTAAACCACTCGAGCGATCGAACTATTTCAGAATTCAGATATGATCGTGCTAACACCTAACACAGACTCGCGCGAGAAATGAAACAACGAGGAGTACAATCATGTACTTATCACAGCTTTTTTAGGTACAAAGGTGACGCATGGACTCCTGATCGAATGGGAGAAAAATATATTCCGAGGATTATCGTTTGGGATGAAATATGTACAGTATCATCAGAAACATTAAAAACATTTCTTGATTGGTTATTAACAAGAAATACTGCTGTGATAATGTGCGGCGATCACGGTCAACCACCACCCGTAATTGCACCATCTCCACATGATTGCCTGAGAAATTTTGTTGATTATTACGAAGAATAACTGATGATCATAGAGTACTTGATGCAGAATTAAAGGAATTTAAAAAATTAATCAGACTACAACCGAATAAAATTCAATGTGAGGTAATGCGAGAGATAATTTCAGAAACACCCATGAACGACTTTCTACAAACTTGGAGACCAAACGATTTGATAGTTGCAAGTAGAAAGATAGTTCGTTATACACTTCAACGGGAGTTGTTTCAGAAACAACGAGAGAAATTTCCAACGTTGCCAGTTCCGTTATGTTATCGACCAGCAGATACACGACGGCAAAATATTGACGTTGATATACCAGGACAGGGGAAACAGAATCTTGTGTTGAATGATACTGTCGCAGTTGATGTTGTTGAAGGTGCTCTACGTGCTGATAAATCCCCGTGGACGCATGGATACGCGATGACGATTCATTCATCTCAAGGATTAACTATTACTGATACAGTTGTTTGAATCGTTGATGATCGTATCGAATGGTCGAACTTAGTTTATCTTGCAGCATCTCGAGTTAGAAAAATATCTCAACTGCGGAGAATCGCCATGGACTCGTCAGTGATCAATGATGAACTCGATAATGATATAATAAGAAAAAATTGGCTGCTTATAAACAAAGTGAAAAATAAATAATCGAGAATTCGACCTTGACGTTGAATTTATTAATGCGCTGAACCAACAGCAGAATAATCATTGTGCAAGTTGTAATTGTATAATGTTATGGCGGTATCTGAAAAATGATCCAAGACAATTTACCGTAGACAGAAAAAATAACAATCTTGGTCATACACGAGAAAATAATATGTTGACCTGTCTTGAATATAATCGACCTCAGGGTGCTGGCACCCTTGGTGCTAGTTAAGTGATTTGGGTGGTAATTGTGTGTCCTCGGAAATTATTTGTAATTGTTCACGTACAAATCCACGTTGAGGAGCAGTTGAATCCAGTCTGTAGATTGCGGGTCTACCAGTGGACCTTGTTACGCTAGATATATTGTGCGTCGTAATACTCCAAATAGGATCAGTCGCTCTATTTTTACCACCTTCAAGTTCACCGGGTTTATATAAATACCTGACAGTGATATTACCTAATACTGGATGCGCTAAAAAATCACGTCGTTGTGTAGGTATATGCGCTTTTGTAATTCCATGAATGGGTTTCATGTTGGTTGTTCGAGTTATTTCATTATTTAACGCGGTTATCACATTTGGTAATCTTGCAACCCATTCGCGAGATCTCGTATCTTGAATGAATTCCTTCGCGTATTGATATCCAAATAACCGCTCAGCGAGTGTTCGATTGAATCGCTCAACAATTGCCTGATCACGATGAATTGTAGTATGTCCTCGTCGTATTTTGACATTATGTTGTTTCATCAACAATGATACTGGACCAAGAAATTCCTTGGCAGGATCAGCCTGTAATAATTGTGGCCATCGTAGACCACCTCGTTGATAAATTCGTTCAAACGCATCGGCTACTTCAGATGCTGTTTTAGTTGATAGCGGTTCAGCATCTTTATATCTACTTGCAACATCAACAACAGTTAGCGCGTATTTGTATGTTATTTGAAGTCGACCAATTTTAACGGTATCATGTGGTAGAAATAATATATCAGCCTGATGAACTTCATTAGGTACACTAACATCAAAATGTGCAAATCGAATTTGCTTAGGTGACGGTAGATAAATTTGCCATATTGCCTGTTTGGATAACCATTTTGCGGCTGTAGAGTACTTGACTTTTGCTGCATCAGCAAGTTTACTATTGCTGCTTTACCCCTCCAGTATCCAGTTGGGGAATAATAAATCGATTCCATTTATACATTACCAGCAACTAGCGCTAATTTACTTTTCATCGCGAGTCTTACTAACCAATTAGCCAATGATTCTCTGATATTTTTATTTTTTACGGAATTTAATGAATGAATGAATTTCACATCTGCAATATGTCTGTCTTGTAGGTTTTTGCTTTTATAAGCTACATCATGAACATGACACGCTTTATCAACAGCGTTTATTGGTTCCTCGCCTGGTTTTGTTTGATCCTGATTATGAAGCCTGATATCAAGTCGGGTTCCAGGGCCACAGTAATTATATCCTGGTATATGTTTTTCTCCAGAGTATTTAGCCCACGGAGTTCCTGGGAACTTTGACATTAATTTAGCGATATCACCTCCATCTTTTTTAGGTAAAAAAGAAAACTTTTTTCTGTTACATATTGCACATTTTCCACCATATGCTATTCTCGCATTTTTTGTTGTAACCGTGGATAGCTCATTAGTTGGGTTTTTAGTTCTACAGCGTAAACAATATAGATTCATGTATTTATATAATATGGATATAATTCATTTCTCAGCGACTCGAAAACGGGAACCTGTCAAACACCATCCTGCGTTACCGAACTCGATTAGGATGATAATAATAGGACCATCTGGAAGTGGAAAGACACAGTTGTTACTTAATCTTATAATGAGACGGCTAAAATGGGATAAGTTGTATTTGGCAGCTCCGTCTGTAGATGATCAACGATGTTATGATGTGCTTAAAGATTTTAATGAAAACGCAAGATTATTGGATAAAGATAACGACGTTATCGAGTTTATAACCGATATTGACGAAGCACCATCGGTAGATTCCATAGACGGATTTATTAATAATTTGGTTGTATACGATGATGTGATGTTGGACAAACAATCAAATTCTGCTAGAATATTCTCACGCGGAAGACATAAAAACACGGATGTGACTTATGTTACTCAGCGATAGACGCAAATACCAAAGGTGATCAGAGACAACTGTAATATTTTAGTTGTGTTTAATGGAGTTGATACACATACGTTGCGAAATATTCGTCAAACTTGGTGTGGCGGTGAAAGGGATATAAATAAATTTAGAAACTTTTTTCCACGAGCGCAAGCTACTCCGCATGCATTTATAACAATAAATTAACATGATCCTCGAACACGATACTGAATCGGACTTGATAAAATTTTTGGATAAATTAATAGCAGCAGGGAAGGCGCGACCTCATATATGTAAACAAAGTACATACTTTTTTTCGTATGATGTTTTGTTTTTAGCAAATTATATTTCAACCAAGTGGTCTGTTCGCCTTCGCTGCTGCTGCTCAAATTCTGTATCCCAACTGTATGGTGACGATAAGTCAATTGAAATTGTGGTGTCAAGCTTATCTCTAATAGTTTGTACTTTGTCACGGAAGAAATTTACAAACATGTCCGGAAGGTCGACTGGAGAGAAGGTAGTTGGAAGTGGTGTAGATTTGTCCCTTGACATTAGCTTGTGGATAATCTCGAAGAGCTCTTTGCAGCTGGAACTTTCCATGATCTTAGTAGTGTAGTGGGCTGACTTCGCTGCATGGACTATATTTGTGACATTCTTCTTAGCGGCTTCACAGATTTGCTTATGAATAGTGAGTCGCGCGATGATGCAATAACTTGTTGAATATATCACTGATGAATAAAACAAACGAAGTTTGTACACCGTTCTGAAACGATTGAGACGCAGCGTTTTTAAATACTTCGTGTTTTCCGCGAAATATATGTAGTGATTCAATAGGTTGTTGTAAATACAACCACAGAGAGTTACCTTGATGATCATAATCTCATCAACGAAACCAGAACCGAGTGTGACATTTTCTGCGACTATTACACGCACACTTGAGAACGCACAAGCATCGCTTCGGGTTTACTACAGTTGGCCTAATATTATTCGATCACAGCCGCGTGGTTATCTGCCCGTGAAGAACTCATTCGTGTTTTGGTATACGGTAGAACTTGCTACAGGCTCGTGTGACATTACCTCAATAAACGATGAGTTCAGACGAAGAATTTCAATGTTGACCGGTAAAGACTCAAGCATTTATATACGCGAACATGAACCCACAATCAGTTTGGTCATAGCAAATGAATCTCCATAACATATGGTGAACATTTTGTCACACCCCATCTACAGTATTAGGAAACGTACGGTAGAAAGGTGAACATTTAAATTTTAAATGGCTCACGAGTTCCCAGTCAGCAATGCCGACATCCTAAATACATGAAAAACTCAAAGTAAAATATATAACAACTTTATCAATATTGATAATAAATAAACTATACAAATAATTTCCGTTTATAACTATTTCAATTACGCTCAACTAATAAATACATTAAGTTGGCCTGTTAACACATGCCTTTTTATTGAGTCATAAGAGAATTGATGTCCTGTTGTGACAAAGTCACCTTTCAGTGAGTAGTCCCTTGTACTAATTCTCTTGCTCTCTTCTTCTCTCCTGCCCTCTTCCCGAACATGTATCAACGTCAACGCTGTCGTTTCTTGCACATACCACAGACGCGAACCCATCAGCTCGTATTGTGGGGAAATTTACTTGGCAAATAAATACTCAACATGGTCTTATCGCACCACACATCTGTTTGTGGCGTTTCAAAATGTAAATTGAGATGAGAATCAAGAGCATAGTAAGATGGTATTTCACGCCATACGAGTGACTGAAGTTTCTGTGCGATCAAATGGTCTCGAGGAACCTTCTTTATTAATTCAACTTCGCTATGTAGAAGTCACTCCTCATATTGTACGTGCGTATCACAATCTGTGGTCGTATATGGACCAGCATTAAAATATATACAATGGTCGTACCTCGTACCAGATTAATTTACACTGGAATTGTTAAGATCATTGGTTATTCATATGTATTTTCATGTACTGGTACCTCCATCTTGCGGTGTTAATTGCAGATGTTATGCTATGATACTCTCTGACAAGCCTTTGTTGTGGGAGCGTGCTGGCGGCCGAATGATGATCTTTGCTGCGCTCGTGGAAAATACATAACTAAACGTGTTACATATTTGAAAAATAATAATTTCCTATTACGAGGTGAAGGTCACCCTTTGTGAAAGATCAGCTGGGAAAAATATGTAAAAAGCCCAAACAATTAAAGTGGCTGTGTCACACTGAAACTTTCTTCAGATTAATGTGGTCAACAAACATTATCTTGGTGACTTTAAGATTATCCAAGTCAGAGGTAAAAGAAATGCAAAAATCTGGTGAATATTTCCATTCCTTGTAGTAATTCCAGCGTTGTTAGAATCGGCGGCGGGTCCCCGAGTGGCCGAGTGCTCTAAAGCGCTCAACGTTACGGATCATTGTCCTCTCACCTTTGCCTGAAATCTGTCTGGGAAAACATCAGTCGTTTGGCATAGCAAATCAGGATTACTTCTTTACCCGCAAAAAAACCTGTATCACTCCCATCAAAGTTGCAGTAACCATCTCCAGTCTGACTTTATGACTGATATTCTGGAAGTATAATTGTATGACACTGTTTCAATTGGACCACAAATTCCTAAAACATTCCATTCTTCACCTCAACTCATAACATTTCACCGATATGCCATTGCACTCTTAACTGGCTCAAACTATTAGTCAACTGAGCCCTAATTAAAATTAAATTATTGCCTTCATTTCAGTTAAAGCAGAACAGACTACATTCCTCGTAGTCAACAATTTATGGTGAATCTGATCCATACGTCAAACTTAATGTGTAACTGTCACTTTAATCCCGAGAATTATACAGCGAACTTTGTACAGAACTTATTCTGCAACATTTTGCATCATTACATTATTATATTGTTTGCATGCTTTGTAACTCATGTTTAACTTAATGTCTTTATTCCTTTTTCTCGTGTCTGATAAAGGCTCATTAGAGCTTGTGTTTAATTGTCGTTTGAAATCATCCCATCTCTAAATAAATCTTGGTTTATAATTTATTACTTTTTCTGAAATAAGTTAAATGCTATAAATCGCTTAATAAGGCTGGTAAACAATTCTTTATTCCACAATAGGCAGTACTTTGTTTTATAAATTTATACGATTTTACTTTCTTCATACCAAAGTCTTCTAATTTGCAATTATTTTCATACTTGATGTAATAAAATCATCGGCTACATTAATCTTTACTCGCTATCTTCAATATATTGTATAATCAACATCATAGTTAAAAGAGCAGTGTTTGAAAATATCCAATGGCCTGTATACTCTCTCTCCTTATCTCGTTAAATAGAGCAGCGATTCCTTCATCAAATGTTACACTAGCTGCCACGCTCACGTCCCTAGCAATGCGGGTGGGTTTTAAGAAGGCCGGGGGGGGGAGGGGGCATTACGGAATTATGTGTTCTTGTGCGTGTGGTTGTGTGTGTGTATGTGTGTATTTTGAAGAGTTGCACCTCTGTTTGCAGGACGTGCGACATGTGCTACTTGATTTATATATTTTAAAACAATCTTGAATCAATGATTTATTCGGGTATACATATTTCATATGTAGTTCTGTCTTTGATGTGTGTGTGATTGGAGCCAAACTCAAATGCATTATTTAAAAAAAAATTAAAAATATTGTCTGTTTTTCTGTTTGATTCATGATGTCAAACAATTGTTAATTTAAATTGGTGTTCGTGGTAGAATGGATGAAAATCGCGTTTTAGAACGTTTTAGAAAGGTCGATGTTTCTCGCACGTATGTGCTTCCTCGTCTACAAATATAACTGTGGAAAGCACGTGATCACTTGGCTGCTGCTTTTCTAAAGGCAGTGTACAGCAAACATGACGGATCAACCTAGAACAAGCGCACGTAAATGCCGTTTTCTTTGTCTCTTTCCATACAATGCAAACGTAAATCGTCTTGCACTTGAGAAAACATGTTTTAGTCCAAATATGGAATACCAGGTGACTGTTGCTTTTTGAAAAATAGTATGGGAGACAAACCAGGTCAAAAGTATAGTTTGTCATACATTAATATCGAGGGGACATTTCAAATGCTCTTCTACCAAATTTCACCATGTAGTTATATACACACAGTTCTCGCTTGTCTACGATCTGTTATAGAATCAACATTTTACACTATTAAAATTGCTCTTTTGTTGATAAAATTACTCTTTTGTTGATAAAATTACTCTTTTGTGTTGATTATAGAAAAATCAAATAGTTTCTTTTATTTCAGTAAAGAGAAAGGATAACTTTCTAAGGTACACTCTTGACAAATATACTCTCGGTAGACTAATTTCAACATTACACATAATCATGGAAATATACTAGACAAACAAGTTAGTCTAAGTCTCTTTTAACATTTTGTGTGGCGGACACGAGTAATGTCAGAAAATGCAAAAGGCAAACAACAACGTATTGGTCGAGGGAACATACCAACATTCAGGCATAATTGACAGGTTTCTTCTTTCGACCAGAAAGGATATCGAAAATTATGTCTTTCTCACCAAATTTATTTCTCAATCAGCTCTAATTTAAAAGAAGTATGTCAACATATTTGAAATACTGCCATGTTATCCTAAAAGTCTAATTAGATCATCCTCTGATGAACAGAATAAATTGTATAAAGATTTATATTTCTAAATAATTAGTTTTTTTTAGCTCTCCTTATAAAAATGATTGGTAATGAGCAGACAGGTTTACATCCATATGGACGGGCAGCAGGAAAATTGTATTCCTCCTGTTGCTCTTACAGTGACATGTTTATTATCAAGAAACCAAAATGATGCTTATCCATTACTTGTGTAAATGGCCATGCTCAGTTTTGTGGCTGAAATATTGCTTTATATCAATACATACTTACAATTTTCATACTGATGTCCGTGTATTGCATGATACTTGATTCAATATACAGCTATCAATTCAAACACCATTAATAATATTATCATAGATTATAAAGCTTTGCACTCATACCGTATGTTTAATGATACCTATATAATAGTGTATTTATATTGTTGGATCCAATTAATCAATTCGTAATTATTTCAGGAGACATAACAGTCTCAAGAGTCTGATGCTCAAGGATTGGAATCAGCCTCTGAATCGAAACCCTAAAAAAAACAAAACAAGTAGTTTCAGATAGGAAGTTACCGAAAAAATAATTACGTTTCTTGTGCAGAAGAAACGTTTAACATAATGAACCAAAAAGAGTCCCATTCTGTGATAACCTCCATATGGCTAATATATAACATAATTTTCTATCGGTAAGCTTCCTATAGTACGAGCTTAATATATATAATGAACCTAGTATCAAACATGTGTTTGCATTCAGGCATCAACATAACTTTACATTGTTTACTTCAAATTTGCAGGGGACACATTCTAAACACGAATGCATAGGCCTAACCATACTAACATGGATGATCACAAAATATGCACAATATATATATATATATAATGTATGTTGACTCCCCACTCCCAAATTTGCTAAAATAATATTAATTTTTTTTTAATACCTTGCTAATGTTTGCTTTAAAGTCAGAAATTTGCACACGTGTTACATTGCTTTTTTTAATGTCATTTACAAGGGTGCTTTCAACAATGTGTATTTTACTAAGGTGAAGTGGTTTTCCCAATACCATACCTTGAATTTCCGGGGATTTCAACTTAACAGCGGGCGACACAGACGCCTGCGTCGTCCCCGTGATCTTACTGGCAGTTTTCTGCCCCACTGCCGTTCTTGGAGCAAAGGCTGTTTCCGTCGCTACAACTTCGGTGGCTTTAGTAGTGATTTTAGGTAAGGCCGATCGAATTAAAGAAAATAACGTGAATACAAATCTTCCAGTGATCTTATGCCGCACTGTGCGCGATCATCTCATGCTTATCTTTTAAATCTTAAACCATGACCGTTCTGGATACGTGAACGTCTATGGCATCTTGTGACGATGGTGTTTGGAAACATTAACGTCTACGATGTCGGAATCTTCCTCCGCTATGAGTCTCTACGTCTCACAATGCAGGTATTACATAATTTTTTTGTTATTGTTATCCATGTCGTTTCCGAGCTGATGGTGATTTCAGAAATCGTGTTACGATGGGATAGTAAATGAAAGGATTAGGCCGGATTTAAATCAGCGGCTCAAGAGGCACGATAAATCATGTTCAAACCCGAACTGATGGACGATAACGACATATGGGCGATCGAACAGTCGATGAGTAAACTGTTCACGTCGGTGATGTTCACTGGTAAATCTCCGCCATACACGTCATTGGTTGTTGTTGTTGTTGTTGTTGTGGGGTTTAACGCCATTTTTCAGCACATGATAGGCTATGTATGGCGGCCAGTATTAATGGTGGAGGAAGAACCCTGGAAAACCCCGGGAAGAACCACCGACCCACGAGAAGCTACTGGCAAGCTTTCTCACATACCCACATTGGCCGAATCCTAGACTTGAACCCACGCAGACAGAGGTGAGATGGCAGTGATCTGTAACGGAGAGCGCTTTAGACCACTCGGCCACTCGGGGCCCCCACGTCATTGAAGGATAAAATCGTGCCAGTACCGAAACCCACGATGTTACCAATTGAGTTGGTGATGTAAAATCTAAACCTACACTCCGGTTAACGTTATTATCGAGCATTTTGCTGGATCTTGATGTTTAGTACCATGAAATGTATTTTAGATTGAAAACATCTCATCTTTCATTTGAAAAATGTTAATATCACAATACGAAAATACCGAGATTTGACACAAATTCCCATAACGGAAATAACCCTCTTCCTTTGCAAACAAAACAATATATATATATATACTACTCCAGTCGGCCTACCCAAAGCAATCCATGACGTATTCGGTCCATTACATACTCGGCCTATCGGTCCACAATTTATATAATAGTGATGTGGAGGTAAATTTCTTTCGTCAAAGCTCATTTCATAGTTTGCCCTTTATATGTTTTATTCAAGGGTCGTATTTTTGGCAATAGAAATGTAGGGAAAAAATCGTAATCCTAGGTCAGTTAACTTATATACTGTATACTCAACATTTTAAAATGTACCTGTCATGTCGCTATGTTTGCTATGTTACTCGTTAATTGAGTTGATTATAGCACGTGTTTCCTGTATTACTTGTAATTGTAAGTATGTGTTTGCACGTGTGAATCTGATAGATGTCGTACTGCCATTCGTATGCAGTAAAGTTTGTATGAACAGTAAGTATTTTCCATTATTGTAACTTGAAAGGACCTTGTAAGGACCCCATGCTGAGTTAATTGTGTTTTTGTTCGGGTTTTGTGTTAAGAAAAAAGATAAGCACAAATTCAAGGCAAACATTTCTAATTATTATGAATTTACTTTCTTTGTATACAATGTTTTTTAATTATCTTTTTCCGTATCTGCCCTGTCTTAATCCTTCTCTCAATACTAACCGTAATTAAACATATGATTTATATAAATTGATTATAAAACCAGTAAAGTTTGCATAATCCTGTGTTACGAGGGTAAGATGACCGCAACTCTTCAAACTTTGGTCCGAAACAGACATTGTTTGCTAGTTATAGTTCAATAACAAAATGTGTTACGAAGCCGTACAAGATCAAAAGTAAGTCCGAGTTGTTGTGGGCACACTTCGTTATGGGCCGGTTATGTTATAGGAAATTTCTTAATTGATTTTGTAAGGGCTGGATCTGTAATGGGCCGACTTCGTTATTGATCGGCTCTTTTATGTTTATAGGCCGAGATCTCCAGTCACCATCGTTAAATGTATCTGTAATGTATATTGTTTATTTAGAATTTGTCCATCATTATTTATTCTAAGGTTCATTTTCTAAACAATGTATTGCATAACTCGCTTTTTTGTCCATGATTGAAGATTATATTAAAAATAATTATTATTTGTTGGAGGATCTGAGTTTCGGACATTAGTTGTTCCTTTGGAAATTGCATGTCAACTTGATCTTTGCCGTATTCTTTACTAAAATTGTTGTAAAGGACCCAACCTTGTTACAGCTTAAATGGTTATGAAATTAACTTTTGACCCTCCTCCTGGTCCTCATATTGTGTCTTAGGTCTTTTATATAATGAATGCTTAAACATATTTTATTTGTCTTTAGTTCTGTTTAAGTTAATATTTGAGAGAATTAATTTTCTCAAATTATGCATTGGAATTACAAAAGTGTTTTTTAATACTTTCGGACTAAAAATCTATTTTGGGACTACTTTGAATTAACTTAGAGACATTTTGGATTATACCACTGTGACTCACCAAGACTGTTATCGTATTATCACTATTCCAGAATACTGGTATACCATCACATTTAGGATTGGAATTTATTCTGAACAACACTTGAATTCGTTCGGAATGCGCTACATGTTTGGACAGTTAATAGATCTTTTAAGATAGCACTCGGATTTGTATTTGAAAAAACATAATGCATCGATGCATTGATGTTACGTGAAACAAGACGTGCATCAGAATTCATGATGGGTGTTTTTCGTCATCAGTGCCTTCAGTATGTTCATGCATCAACGCACAAGACGACGCCTGGTCTATGTTGTCATTGTTGACCAGCCGTTGACAAATCCATGCGGCCTCATAATGACTTCAGATGAGTTGGTGCGAATCGACCCTACAAATGTTTCCAATCGATCTGCGAAATCGTGTGGGTCACACAGTCTTCGGTTGTTTCGGTACACATGTCAGCGATTGTTCCATTAGATGACTGTTTCTTGTACATTTGAAATCTGGTAAATTCATCTACATGGACGCAGGTATTTGATGTTGTTGGCTTTGGGGCGATACACATTTTTGTCGTTATTAGATTTGGGCTGCAATGCGTCTATGTTGCTACCATGTGTGCATGTTTTACTACCCGATTTGCTCAGCGTGTTAGTGCTGATCGTACTAGTTTTAATGTTTCATTGCCGCATTGGTACACGTGTATGTACAGGTTTTGTCACGGCTGCAGGGTGTTCATTTTTCACCACACACGTATGTTGTTAGAGAACAGCTTCATGGGGTACGAACGATTCGCTTGATGATTTGCGTTTGTGTAATGGTTGAAGTTTAGGTCTTACCGGTGGACAAATCGGCATCATTTCTCACGTATAATAGTTTTCAACTGTTTCGCAGTCCCCATATGTAATTTCTTTATACGCTTTATAAAAAACAATCTGCATCTTTCCTGTGAATTGGACCTAGTTCTTTTTATCTCTCCATCACCACAACGACTTTATTAACCTCTCCCGTGGTATCACGTTTGATCCGTTTTGCAAACGTTTGTTCGTAGCCCTATGTGAAGCTTTTCCGTGCAGTCTGTCGAAACCACCTCATAATGTTGACAAGTTTTCTGCCTGTCATAACATTAAGACTCAATTTCTCATGATCGTTAAAATTTTTATGTCTGAACCGGCTCGATATTTACAAGAGTTCAAGTCGAACCTACAGTGAGAACAGTATAATCGTCTAGGGTAATCTGCTAGGAAATATCTATAGCATGTTATTTTTGTCCAAGATCACTTTGGGAACGTGTGCATTTTGTTGCATTACATAGACCGCTTGTGTGTTTATCAGTCGACCTCGGGGATGGAGGTGGGTTGTCTCGGTTTTGAAGTACCATATCATCGTTCACTGCAAGAGTATTCACTTTCGGGTCAAGGTCCTTAACGGCTGGGGTTTCATCGAGTGTGTTAAAAGAATTGATGGTGGATAAAGAAGACTTTGATGGCTAAAGAGCCTCCGTAAAACTCTTGAGTACCTCATAACAAAAACGAAAGGCCGCTGACGGCGCAGTCACGTTCAGACGATCCCATGTTTATCATTTCATGATTAGATTCAACAACAATTCTGTTCTGTGGATCTGGCCGGGCGAGAGTTTAACGCGCAAACTGAGTTTGGAAACAATAATGACTTCATGTAGTATGTGCTGCCGCGTGAATTTTCGTACTGCAAATCATACGCGGGTTCTAACACGTAATTGTAGAGCTGCAAGCACTGAACTGTATGTTCGATGTGGATCAAACAAGCACATTTTTTAAGATCCCGTGTGTCTAAAAAATATCTACAGTGATGTCGCTGCTGCATTAATAATGATACCTGGAACAAAACACCCTGGCGAAAGCATATCTGACTCCCTCAGGGACCCTGACACAATTATTGTGGTCTTGTAACACGGATGGATGCACGAACTAATTCTAACAACCAACTAAAGCCAGGAGACGTATCTATAGATCGTATCGATGATACATATTTCGATATGTGAGTCTCGCATACAAAGCATCACACTATTGCTGTGCACGTCGACCTACTGATGTTTATCTCATCCATGACATAAATGCTGTCAATTATAAACTCTGAGAAAGAATCAACATACTGATGATCACCAAAACAAGTATGAAGGATAAGATTTTCCTTGGAGATGAAACTGTAATATAACTATATATAATAAACATGAAACTAAGCACGCTATGCTACTGTCCTGGTCGTTATCAGTGAAACGTCTTTGAAACGTTCATGAAATCGGAAAAATCATCTACGTGATTGCTCAATAACAGTTAGTGCAATGATTAAACAAGTATTGGAGATGCGATTATCATATATACACATATCTACTGCTATCATGGTCACGTCTGTTGAAAGTGGATCCGGGCCAAAATTGTTCAGGAATCGATGCTGCGCGGTTAAATAAAACGTAATGTGTATGTTGAATCGTACACTTGCGAAAAGATTATATGAACATCAGTATACGCATGAACTGTTAATCAGGTCGAGGATTTTGAGAGTGGGTGACTCTGAATAATGAAACTACACGCACATTTAGGTTAAAACCCTTTAAGGAAATTCAACAGAAGATTGCCACAGTTGCCTACAAATTGATTTCACAAAGACCGCCGTTAGACCCAGTCGGAAACAATTTTTTTGGGTATCTGTATGTACGGTGGTCTGAGGGGTAGAAGGCGGGAAACGTTTTGCAACTAAAACGGTCTGGTCCATCGATGTATTAACAGTCTCTGAACAAATTGGTAGCCTAATCGACAACACGTTATCACTTGACGGGACAAAGTACACAAGGTAGAATTTTTGTGCAATTCGTCGCACATACACGGAATTACCATAAATTTCTTTAATCTTAATTTCGTGGTGCCTGTACGATTAGGCTTTCTATCATAAAATACACTTTTTGATGCCCAGCGGGGACAAACATTCTGTATTTTACAATGACATACGCTCATTCAATGTTTCTTTAACCTGATCTGATTAACTGTATGAGAATTCTCTTAGTTAATGCAGGCATTGCAAAACATATCTTGCTGCAAATCTTTTTGAACAATCATGTGTAGAAATATATTTGCATGTTTCGTGATTTTTGCCGGATGCAACTGATCCATTAATGGAAGTTGAAGTTCTTACCATGAACAAGTACATTTTGGGGCACAGTCATATGTAATTATGTATAGGCTTTCCTGGAACTCATATTTAAATCTTCCAAAAACTTGTGAGTGTTGCTATACCCTTAGTTCTCTGTGTTGAAGAAAACTCGGTGCATTATGTAAAATGTCGTCTGGAGGCGTCCACGATTTCCGACTGGTCGAGAGTAAGATACTCACGGTGCACCGAACGCTTCTGTTTTTCGTCGGTAATAGTTGTGTCAACGGAAAAGCTCATCTGGGGACCCCGGATCAACTTCATAAACGTATTAGCTATCATTGTTTTAGTTAAACTCTTGCATGCATTGTTCCACGTCTGTGTGCACGGGATCGGAACATTAAAACGAACCTGCAGGCATGGGCTGCAACATAATCTGGACATATAACTTGTTATCCTAAATTTATGCTGCAACTTTGAAACAGTGTAAACGTATCCTTCCACAAGCACATTGTTGACTCTAGGGTAAAGGTGGCCTATCATTGAAATCCAGCCACGGATTTCTCATTCAGTATTTGACAGTAAGCAATTCCAAACAATCCTTCGATTTATACAGCAATCTGCCCCACACAGGTGATGAAAAGTAATGCTTCAAGACAAGTTTAGAGATGCGGATGGCAATATCTCTAAAAGCCTCAAAGACATCCACGAGTAGAAGCAAATATCATATACAGATATGATCTTCTCTATATTTTGGCTCTCAGATACTTTTTCTTTACCTGTGGAGTCTTCATCTAGTAAAAGTCTTGTTATTCAAGGAGTAGAATGAGGCTTTTTAAATGTTCCTCTCCGCTGCATCAATTCGGCATCAGACTGTCTCACTACTCGTTACTGTCGGAACAGTGACTAATTTACCCCATGTAGATATTCATTTTATTATGATATAATTTATTTGGAGACAAGGTCGTAGCTAATCCACTTGTATCCCAAAACCATTGTTTGGTCCAAACAGTTGATCCTATTGAAAATGAAATCCATGAATAATCCCCTGCTTGTGTAGTTACCAAAGCCAAATCAAAAGAAGTTCTTGAGAATGAAGTTAATTCAGAAAATGATTCCTTTATTCGACACATCTATTCGTCAGTCTGTTGATGAGGTCACTTTTGCTCTTGGTATTGATCAGTCAAGATATATTGATGACAGTGAGCCTCATTTTACTACTCATTCTCTTTATTATAATCATGGTGGAAAAAGACAGTTACTCATAAGATCCTGAGATATTCTATTGCTCCAGCGCTTATTAGTGAAACTGAAGCTTCAAACGTGGCTGTGCTTTAGTTTGTGAAACGTTGGGTACGTATGATGAAATGGACACCATCCGCGCAACCAGCTGGTAATCAGTGATCAGTGAGTGACCGAATTGAAGTTCTGAAATCCAATGAACAGGAAATAGTTCGTCTAACGCATGAAAATTCCTTGGTTTGTCATTTAGGAGTCAATAAGACTTATATCAATGTCTTGAATCGGTTTTATTAGTCACAAATGTAAAGATATGTTTCAAAATAATGTTACTATTGTCAATCTTGTTTGTCAAATGATAGAAATACCCATTCAGAAGATACCTAAGGCTCATCATCAACCAGTTATTGCATCTGACGAACCATTTATCAGAATAGTAGTAGACTGTGTCGGTCCCTTACATAGAATCAAATCAGGTAACCAATGCTTATTGATCATAATTGTTGTCCACATGATTTTCAGAGGCAATTCCTTTCAGAACAGTTAAACTTAAACCATAGTAAAAGCTTGAGAAAGGTTTAAAAAAAAATTGTCTTTTGATCTTACAAAAACTGTCCTGTCTGATGAAGGGTCACATTTTATTTATCGAATTTTCCATCCAATTATGCATTAATTAGGCATCAAAGCGTTTACATCCTCTGCTTATCACACTGAAAGTCAAAGGGCCATGAAAAGGTTTTATCAGCATGCGAACAATATGATTCGGTCACATTGTTTTAATACAGGAAAAGATTTGGTCGGTTTAACCATTTTCCTTTGTTTGCTCTTAATGAATTGGTTCAGGAATTCTTTAAATTTAGTCTTCTTGAATGAGATGCATTTTCACGTGCATGGTACTGTTATGTTGTTTTATGTATGCTTTGTGTCATTCATAAGATTTTATCTTCTGTATTTTTTCTATGAGTATTTGACATGTAGAAAAACGAAAACTCTATTGCACAAATCTTTCTTTTTCCTTGTGAGGAGAAGGGTTATGCATATTTAGTTTGCATTGTTGTTTAGTTTTTTTAATTATTTTTTATTCAGGATTTAATTCGCAATGCTGATAGTTTTTGTTTGCATTTTCACCTTGTATACTAGCTAAATAAATTACACGTATTTGTTGAATTTTACAAAGCTTGCTGCTTGTCACTATTTTATGTTACTCGCTATGTTACGACTGGTAGAAAACTCACTTGAAGATTAAACGTTGCAGTCTCTTAAATATCTATATTTAAGTTTGTAAAATCTAGTAAGAGACATCTGGCTATGGTACGAATCGCCCGGATTCAATGATTTGATCATGTATGGACCTATATAAAAATATTGCCAATTTCCCTTTCTCTGAACTAAGGGGATTTCTAAGCAATGTCCTGAAATTGAACATGACTCCCGTTCTATATTACAGGTTTTGGATGTCGTCAGAGAACTATCGTCAAACTTTCCGTCCAGAATATTGTTGTCAGACTCGACTAGCTCTAGTCCTTCGGCTGAAGATGTTTTGAAATTTCCATACGATTCCTCGTCTCTATATTCATTACTCTCTTTCGCCGGATAAACAGGCAGTGCACACACAATACTTTATTGCATTTTTATTAAGAAGTCGCAGACAATTTTGTTTTATAATTTTGTTTACTTATAATGGTTAAAAATGTATTGCAATAATTAATTTATTTTTATAAGTGGACAACTGTTGAATATTTCAAGTGATATAAATAGTTCCAAACTGGTTGTGCGATACGGAAGCTTGATTCAGATATGGGAACAGAATAAACAGCTATATCGATCACCAGATAAGCCAAGTAAGATTAAATTGGTATGTAATAAAATGGGGGTTTCTTTCAAATTATCCTGTTTGGGTGCCTATCTTCCTTATAACAGCTCATTCTTGTTAACCATACACATCTTGTGGCCAATCCAGAGTATTCAAATTTCGAGCATTTTATATGAGCTCAACTCGAGAATTTTACAACATTTAGTAAACTGATTCAATCATAGCTCGACATTTAAGAAAACAAATTCGTTTTTCTTATGTGCCTTGAATGAATATAATAAGTAAAGGAAAATATATACCTACCTTTTATTAAAGGTCTCCGAACTGTTTTAAAGATATTGCCGTTTAAGTTTAAACATTCACATTAGTAGTCTCGACTGCGGAAGTCACTGTGATGGATGTATCCGTTATACCTAAATCAGGCTGTTACTAAAACTGTGAATTTCTGATTAATCAATGTAAATTATATTGAACTAACAAAGATGAATTCCTATTGTAGATTTACACGATGAATCAGTTTATAAGACTGACAGATTTGTGCAACATACACAGAGAACTTATCGCTTTTTACTGCGGTAATACACTCTAAATGATACGTTATTTAAAGTCTGCATTTTATCAAGACACTTCTACCTATTTGTAACATGTGTACCATTTTAAATGAAACCAAGTTATATCCGAATTAAATTAAAACTTTCTAACACATATCAAAACGTAGATTCACTTTGTACTATATCTTGTCACATAAACAGAGTGAATAAAGCAATGCTGTAGCAGGTACGCTGCTTTCATAAGCGAATATTTCAAAAATATAGTGACATCACGTGTATTCGAAAAGACATCGACAGCGAGAAAGAAGTCGATAATTTATCCCTCACAAAAGTACTTAAAAACAAACCTACCAAAGTTTAAATATCGTTTACCTTTAGTGACATAGGTTTGTCAAAAACTAATTCATTTTCCGATAGCTATTGATATCGAAAACAATCGTAATCTTATTCATACTAAACGGTGGAAGAGTACTCTTTTACTTGAACGTCAGAAACACGCATTTCTACCTATCGGCAACAAGTTGGAATTAATCATTTAAGCAATGCATCAGTTGTATATACCGGCAACAAGCTGGAATTAATCATTTAAGTAATGCATCAGTTGTATATACCGGCAACATGATCGAGTTAATCATTTAAGAAATGCACTAGATGTGTTAGGTCCATGTTTGTAATTGACTTTGTTGATATTGTATGCCTGAGGTGTGAGGCACAGGGGATGCTCTGAAATTTGGCCCTCCTAGGCCGTAGTCCAATCGGATTGTGAAACAGTGGAAAAAGAACCAGTTATAAATAAAAGATAATTCGGCACCATCTAATCTATGTGTATAATAATGGATTATTAGATTTAAAAAGTAGGAAATTTCACAAATATGCTAGTTGCTGCAGGTTATGATACCTAAAAAGTAACTGTTTTTGTTTTGGCACTGATGCTAGGGATCAAAATATTTAAAAAATAAATTTCAGAATTGACACCCATTACTGAAATAGTCGATGTTGAATGACTACATGACTCGTGTGACTTGTACTACAGTGCAAATGAGTCAGTTTAGCCTTTTTCACAAGATGTACTGAAAACATGCAAAACTACTAGATTTATCACTTTTATATATGATGCAGATGGTGAGTTACATCTTAAAACGTTTACTTGTAACAATTATGTAGTAATTGCATCAAACATATCCTGTATGGACATGCGTTTGCCTTGTAGGAGAATGTAAAAAGGACAAATTTCATAATATTTCCATACAAAGGCGTCTCTGTTTGATTTTGCTGATTCCTATTCAGGAAAACGAGACCCCTCAGTCGGTAGAAATTCATACTCGTAATTGTAGGGTCGCACGCTCGATAATGGATCAATGCTAGCGCTGGTCGGTTTTCTTAGTGTGTTCTAGGAAAAGGCATTTAGCTCCCATTTTCTCGGAATTATATGGCCAATATTTTATTCCTTTAAACCCTATAGAGCAAAACCAGACTCTTATTCATGCTACAAATATATTGGAGTCAGTACATTTTATTGCGCAATGTTTCATTTGTTTGCAAAATATTCCTCTCTTACTCTCAAAGCTGTTAAATATGTCCTATAAATAAATATACTTAAGTTTTATGACGTTCTGAGTACATTGATGTTAATTATGTCCCTATATTGACTCCTGTCGGCCATTTACTTCCTTGACAAGTAATGTGATGACTCGAAGAGAAGAATACCAGAATAAACCACATTATTATCAGTTCGGCTCTTTTCAAGACTAGTTGTTGCATTTGTCTCAGAGTCGCCATGTCTTCAATATATTTATCAGTTTATTATAGCTAACTAAGGCCCTATTTATGATGAATTTTTTAGTAATTACAACACCCTGGCTAAAACTACTATCTTGAAGTAAAGTTACTTGACACTAGAAAAATTCTGAGCATGCGAAATTCATTGTGTTCATCACTTTAAAGAACAAGTGAATAACAAGATAGCAAATAGAATGATTAATGTCAACATCAAGCTAAATTTGAGCTGCTTCGATATTTTTATTCATTTGAAGCTGAAATCGTATCTACTTCGTTTATATGTTCTGTAACCAGAGAAAGCCTAACACAATAATGTAATAATTATTCTACTAAAGAGGTACACATTTTTCAGATGATGAGATGACTTCTTCATATATTGAAAAGTGTAAAGTATATGTATTTCAGAAAGAAGTATCTTATTCATGTAGTCACTTCATTAAGAGTAATTAGATATTCTCACAAAATATTTGTTTCAGATCACAGCTAAAATAAAGCTGATAACACTCTCTTTATTTTAATGCCCAAGTATAGCGTGTCAGTGAAATTATACAACTTTTACACAACTACATTAAGAATGCCTCTTTAGAAAACAGAACAAACAGGAAAAATGCGAAACAGAGACAGCACCGTGCACATAAAACAAACTTAACCACTTATCATTTTAACCGAAATGAACTTAACTCTAATTTTCACGTGGAAAACACATACCATATCATACCTTCTGATTTGATTTAATGTTGAAGCATTACCTCTTTAAAAGCTTCTGTTAATCATTAAACAGTCCAACAATACAAACCAGACTCATTAAGAATCAGTTTACATTAAACAGGATCCTTTCTTTTGTTTATTGAACTAATTGAGTAGAGACGATTCATAATTGATGTGCAGATAATCTATGGTTTGAGTGTGTTCAGACTATATATATAAGTTATGTTTCTCCACTGTTTTTGAACAAACCGCCATCACGTGATACTCGCCAGTCAACCCATTTATGCTACGATGGACCCTCTTTAATTGCTTTAAATAATCACTCCTTGGCTCTCCACACTACATTGTGCTCTGGACTAAACGAACTGGGACTAAATTCATCATTACCTACATGTAGACAGAAGCGAAAAAAGAAACCTAGTTTCAAAGCTGGCCGGCGTAGAACAGGAAGAAGAATTCCAGTTATCTCCCTTATTTCAGCTCAACAATTTAAAAACAATTCGACCGTTAATTTAGATAACCTAATTCAAATCCCTATTAATTCGTCAACCTTTGTGTCAGCTATCCAAGAAATACCTCTGCGCATTGCATTATTCAATGTCCAGCCAGTAGGACCACCGGAAAAGCGCACATAAATAGGTAATTTTATCAACGACCAGAAGATTGACGTATTTTTTCTGACAGAAACATGGCTGGAAACATCAGGCGATGAGCCCAAGTGTGCGGATCTAACACCCACTGGTTACTCCATCAAGTCGTTCCCTCGTAACTCTCGCGGAGGTGGAATTGCTATCATCACAAAGAACTTCATTATAAAACGTCTTAACCACACCACAATATTCAATTTCGACCACACATCGTTTGAGCTAGTCCAAACCACACTCACACTGGAGAAAAGGTCAGTCCATTTTTTTTCTGCCTATACCGCCCTCCTCCTAGTAGAAAAAATAAGCTGGCTGACTCTCTCATTTTGGAGCAGTTTCCGAATCTCCTTGACTATGGAAATTAGATAGGTGGCAACCTGATTATTCTTGGAGATTTCAACTTCCACTTTGACTGTCCCGGAAACTCAAACACATCAAAACTCATAGATTCCATTAATGTTTTCAACCCCAAACAGTCAGTTAACCAACCCACCCATAAACATGGTCACATTTTAGACTGGATTCTTCATAGACCTGATGATAACATTCTACGGTCCTCCCTGGTATCCCATGACCTTGCATCAGATCACCTCTGCATTATATGCCATCTTGACGTATCAGTCCCTAACCCTCCACCTTTATCTGCTACCAAGAGAAACCTCCGTATGATAAATAGAACCAAACTAATGCATGACATCCAAGCTAAACTAAGAACTTGCTTAGCTCCTACGGTAGAACAACTCGATAACTGTCTGCGTTCATTGCTTGACAAACATGCCCCAGGTACCAAGTGCAGAGTATCAGTTCAAAAGTGTTCTCCATGGTATAGCAGTGTTAGGGACCAGCTTCGCACTGCTAAAAGAGACCGCCGTAAAGCTGAGAGGCTCTGGCTTTCCACCAGACTCACTATTCATAAGCACATCTATGAAGCCGCTAAGAAGAATGTTACAAATATAGTCCATGCAGCGAAATCAGCCCACTACACTACTAAGATCATGGAAAGTTCCAGCTGCAAAGAGCTCTTCGAGATTACTAACAAGCTAATGTCAAGGAATAAATCTACACCACTTCCAACTACCTTCTCTCCAGTCGTCCTTCCGGACATGTTTGCAAATTTCTTCCGTGACAAAGTACAAACCATTAGAGATAAGCTTGACACCACAATTTCAATTGACTCGTCGTCACCATACAGTTGGGATACATAATTTGAGCGGCAACCATTAGCAGCATTTGAACCTGTCTCTATGGATTTCGTACGTTCAATCCTGATGAAGAGTGCACCAAAGTCATGTGAACTTGATCCAATTCCAACATCATTGCTGCTTGAGTACTTAGATCCAGTATTGCCTTCACTAACTGATGTTATTAATACCTCTCTCTCATCTGGGGAATTACAATCATTTTTCAAAACTGCCATTGTAAAGCCTTTGCTTAAGAAACCAACACTAGACCATAACGATTTAAAGAACTACCGCCCAGTTTCTAATCTCCCATTCATATCAAAAATCTTAGAAAAGGTTGTTCTATCCTAGCTTGTATCTAATCTAAATTCAAACAGTCTTTTTAGCAATGTACAATCTGCATATCGCCCTTGCCACAGTACTGAAACTACTCTTCTAAAAGTAGTTAATGACATTCTCTCTAAGTTGGATAGCGGAAAGATTACAGTCCTCACCCTCCTTGATTTGTCTGCAGCATTTGACACAATAGACCATGCTATATTACTTCACCGTCTCCAGCATGTATTTGGCATTCATGATACAGCCTTACTGTCGTTCAAGTCCTACTTGGTCAACATGACACAAATTGTATCTGCAAATGGAATACACTCCAGCCCAGCTGATGTATGTTGTGGTGTTCCACATGGGTCTGTTCTTGGACCTGTTCTTTTCATTCTGTACACTCAGTCGCTCTCAAGTGTCATAGATCATCATCCAGTTTCTCACCAATTGTACGCTGATGACACCCAAATATACAAATCTAGCCACCCAACTGAAGCTGATGCTACCATCCAAGGTGTAGAGAGGTGTATTTCTGATGTGAAATCATGGATGACATGTAACAAGCTGCAGATGAATGATGATAAAACTGAGGCCATTCTGATCACAACACAAAGACTTTCTCATTCAAATCCTTTACCTCAAACAATTAATATCAGCAACACCAACATTAAATTCACACAGTCAGTACGAAACCTATGTGTTACTCTGGACAGTACTCTCACATTGCACCAACATGTCATGAACATATGCAATGCTGCATATCTTGAGCTGAGACTCATCAGCTCAATTCGCAAATATCTTTCAGTGGATGCCACTAAAACACTTGTGTGTTCATTAGTACTTTCAAGACTGGACTGTTGTAACTCAATTATGTCTGGTTTATCTCAATATCTGCTGCAGAAACTTCAAAAAGTTCAAAACACAGCTGCTCGGATCATACTTAGAGTACCACGATCAGAGCACACCTCCCTGCTCATCTGTACCCTTCAGTGGCTATCCATTCAATCCAGAATCAAACACAAAATTTGTTCTCTGTGCTACTGTTCACTGTCGGACTCTAGTCCAACATACCTATCCGCCCTCACCCATGTGTACACACCAGCAAGATACTTACGCTCCCCTTCTGACAATCATATACTCATTATTCCCACTATGAAAACTAAGTCATATGGACAGCGTTCTTTTGCAAACCAGTGCCCAGCAATGTGGAATGAATTGCCCACTGAACTTAGACACAAAGACACAGTAATCACATTCAAGAGGGCTCTCAAAACTCACTTATTTCGACTGCAAGAACAAACTAAAAAGACTGAATAATTTTCCTACATTAAATATTCTCAGCATGTTTTTTAATATTGTCTAATTTCATGGTGTTTGTTTTTATAATCATTTCATTTTATTTTATTTTTTAATTTTTTATTTTTTTATCTTATACGTGCTATCTAATGTTGTAAAGCACTTAGAGCTTCTAAAGTTTAGGCGATATACAAAGTTCTCATTATTATTATTATGTAAGTTACAAACAGTTAAATATTTTATGTGAGTTTCAAGTTAGTAGATTTCCAATTGAGACAGCAATGTTCGCGTAAGGAAATATAACCACTAAGTCCACTGTTGATTTCCATTTACACCGTATCTGATTCTTTGGAGTTCAGTCGCACGTTTTTTCAAAAGTCTTATCACATTTCCGATTTTAACATGTAAGTTAATATCCAATATATATATATATAAATGAATTGTATCCATATTCACCAGGGATAGAAGCCGTTCAAAACAATATAAATATTCTTTCTTTACAAAGTGTCCGATACTTTTTTTCACTTTAACATATCAAGACAGCGATATTTTTTACAGGATCTAATTAAGACTGATTTTGTTTCTTTTAAAGAAAATGTCACGATTTCTTTTACAATTTATTGAGCTTTTTGCTGAATTTCTGCTGTGTGTAATTTCGAAGAGTTTTGCTGCGAAGCCTCTACATTCTCAGTATAATCCCATTACCAGATGATTTAATATTCCTTGCTCTGAACACACTCAAACCATATATTATCTGTACATCAATTATAAATCATCTCTACTCAATTAATTCAGTAAACAAAAGAAAGGATCCTGTTTAATGTAAACTGATTCTTAATGAGTCTGGTTTGTATTGTTGGACTGTTTAATGATTAACAGAAGCTTTTAAAGAGGTAATGTTTCAACATTAAATCAAATCAAAAGGTATGATATGGGATGTTTTCCACGTGAAAATTAGAGTCAAGTTCATTTCCGTTAAAATGATAAGTGGTTAAGTTTGTTTTACGTGCACGGTGCTGTCTCTGTTTCGCATTTTTCCTGTTTGTTCTGTTTTCTAAAGAGGCATTCTTAATGTAGTTGTGTAAAAGTTGTATAATTTCACCTGACACGCTATACTTGGGCATTAAAATAAAGAGAGTGTTATCAGCTTTATTTTAGCTGTGATCTGAAACAAATATTTTGTGAGAATATCTAATTACTCTTAATGAAGTGACTACATGAATAAGATACTTCTTTCTGAAATATAATTTATCGAGTTGCACAAGAAGATTAAAAACTATTTATTAAATAAAATAGCAGTTCCATACACTTACAACTTTACTCCCTTTGTCAGATAATTGACAAATAGCATTGTCAAATAAAGCAAACATGAAATATCAAACTACTCGCTGATGTTTAATGAGACATAAGATTAGTCAATATTTATGCATGTACAATATATTAATTTAATGTACTTTTCAGCGTCCATGGCATCAAGGTAAGCCATGGCCGAAATTTCTGAACCTCTCTTGTCACCCGTAGCTGCCTGGAATAACATTTTTCCGTTTCTGATGAATATGCATTAACTTGCTCAAGCAATGATTGTATGCCCGGGTACCTTTATCGGAAGGGTGACCCACTATGATCTCTTTTCCTGACAGTTTTTTGTCTAAACCAAAATATATACACATACCCATCGATACAAGATCCATTCCATTTCAATCTATACCATTTTATTTCATTAATTCGTTGATGGCGTCTTCTTGATTCATGAAACTAGAAAATCCCACAGCCACAGATAAAAGATAGTGTAGGCGATGTTTGCCTGTGGCCTACAATGAAGCATGTAAACATAAGTACCCTCTGTTTTTACTTTCCTCAGTTTTATGGGCTAAATGCATGACTTGAAGCTGGCAGTGTCTACCGAACCGAGAATCTTAGTTTATTTTATAATATTATTGTTGTAACATTTATGAACATATTAAATTTGACTTATTTTAGCAGCCTGTCATGAAATATAAATAAAAAAGTTCTTTTCTTGTCCATAAACGTATGCTGTTCTCATATGTATGGATAATATAATAATGATAATAATAATAATAATAATGAGGACTTTGTATAGCGCCTAATCTTTAGAAGCTCTAAGCGCTTTACAACATTAGACAACACCTATAAGATAAAAAAACATATAATAATATTATTACAAAAACAAACACCATGAAATTAGAAAAACATTAAAAAATAAAAAAAAACACGCTGAGAATATTTCAGGTAGGAAACATTATTAGGTCTTTAAGTTTGTTCTTGCAGTCGAAATAAGTGAGTTTTGAGAGCCCTCTTGAATGTGATCACCGTGTCTTTGTGTCTAAGTTCAATGGGCAATTCATTCCACATTGCTGGGTCATGGTATGAAAAAGAACGCTGTCCATATGACTTTGTTTTCATAGTGGAAATAATGAGTATACGATTGGCAGAAGAGGAGCATAAATGACTTTCGCATATATCGTTGCTTTTATGCGAAATCTATGTAAAAAAGGACAATGCATAGCCATTAGATAAATGAGCAGCAGAGGGGGCGAACAGACCACTTGTCTGAAACGTCATTTGCTTAAAATTACAAAATAAAAAAGTAAGGTCACTGACGCTATAAATCAAAGCGTCTAACCTGACCAGAGTTTCTCTAATTGGATACTTTATTTTTGTCGAAATTTGGTTTACCCACCGGACGTCTCATTGAGGTCCCGCCCTCTCTACTGCTATTAATTTATCCAAAAATTTTATCAAGTCCAATACGATATCTTGTTCTAGGGTCATGTAAATTTATTGTTATAAACCCGTACTGGGTTGATTGTGCTCGTGAAAAGAAATTTCTGAATTTAATTATATCCAAGTCACCGCTACACCAAGTGTGATGAATATTTCGCAACGTATGCGTATCGACTCCATTAAACATAACTAAAATGTTACAGTTATCTCTGATCACTTTTGGAAGTTGTGTGTATCGTTGAGTAACATAAATCACATCAGTGTTTTTATGTCTGCCACGTGAAAAGATTCTAGCAGGATTTGATTGTTTGTCCAGCATCACATCATCGTATACAACTAATTTATTAATAAATCCGTCTAAAACATCAACACTCGGCGCTTCATCAATATCTGTTATAAACTCGATAACATCGTTATCTTCGTCCAGTAATCTTGCGTTTTCATTAAAATCTTTAAGTACATCATAGCATCTCTGATCATCAACTGACGGAGCTACTAAATACAACTTTTCCCACTTTAACCATCTCATTATCAGATTAAGTAATAATTGCGTATTACCCGATCCAGATGGACCTATTATTATCATTCTGATGGAATTCGGTAGCGCAGGATGGTGTTTAACTGGCTCTTGCTTTCGTGTCGCTGAGAAATCAATTATATCCATATTATAAATAATATCAATTTATATTGTTTACGTTGTAGAGCTAAAACTCCAACTAATGATCTTTTATCCACAACAACAAAAAATAAAAGAATAGCATACAGTGGAAAATGTGCAATATGTAATAGGAAGAACTTTTCGTTTCTACACAAATAAGACTGTGGTGATATTGCTACATTAATGTCAAAGTTCCCAGGAACCCCATGGGCTAAATACCCTGGAGAAAAACATCTACCAGGATATAATTATTGTGGTCCTGGTACTCGACTTGATATCAGGCTTGACAATCAGGATCAACCAAAACCAGGTGAATATCCCATAAATGATATTGATAAAGCATGTCACGTTCATGATGTGGATTATAAAAATAAAGATCTACAACATAGGCATATTGCAGATGTGAAGTTGATTCATTCGCTAGATTCCATAAAAAATAAAAATATCAGAGAATCATTAGCTAATTGGTTAGTACAATCTGCAATGAAAGGTAAACTCGTATTATGAACTGGTAATTAATTATAAATGGAATCAATTTATTATAGTCCAAGGGGATACTGGAGGGGTAGAGCAGCAATTAGTAAACTCGCTCATGCAGCAAAAGTCCAATTTTCTACTGCTAAAGTGTGGCTATCCAAACAAGCAATATGGCAAATTTACCTACCATCACCGAAACGAATTCAGTACGTACATTTCGATGTTAGTGTTCCTAATGAAGTTCATCAAGCAGATATTCTGTTTTTACCTCATGATACGATTAAAATACGTAAACGTCAAATAACATACAAATACGCGCTAACTGTTGTTGATGTTGCAAGTAGATATAAAGAAGCAGAGGCGTTATCAACGAAAACATCATCTGAAATAGCCGATGAGTTTGAACGAATGTATCAACGAGGTGGTCTACGATGGCCACAACTATTACAGGTTGATCCTGGCAAAGAATTTATTGGTCCAGTATCATCGTTGATGAAACGACATAACGTCACCATCAGACGAGGACACACTGCAATTCATCGTGATCAGGCAATTGTTGAACGATTCAATCGAACACTTGCTGAGCGGTTATTTGGATATCAATACGCGAAGGAATTCATTCAAGACAAGAGATCTCGCGAATGGGTTGCAAGATTACCAAATGTGATAACTGCGTTAAATAATGAAATAACTCGAACAACTAACATGAAACCTATTAAAAAAAATATACCCGTACAACGACGTGATTTTTCAGCGCAGCCAGTACTGGGTAATATTACTGTAAGATATTTATATGAACCCGGTGAACTTGAAGGTGGTAAAAAAGAGCGACTGATCCTGTTTGGAGTATTACGACACACAAGATATCTAACATAGTAAGATCTACTGGTAGACCCGCAATCTACAGACTGGATTCAACTGCTCCTCAACGTGGTTTTACACGTGAACAATTGCAGGTGATTCCTGAGGATACACAATTACCACCCAAATCACTTAACTAGCACCCCTACGTCGATTACATTCAAGACATGTCAACATCGTGTTTTCTTGTGTATGGCCAAGATGGGTATCTTTTCTATCTACGGTAAATTGTCTTGGATCATTTTTCAGATACCGCCATAACATTATACAGTTACAACTCGCACAATGGTTATTCTGCTGTTGTTTCAGCGCGCTGATGAAATCAGTGTCAAGATCAAAATCACGTTTATTTTTTTATCACACTGTTTATAACCAACTAATTTTTTTCTTATTATATCGCTGTCAATATCATCATCATTGATCACTGACTCGTTCATGATAATCCTTCGTAGTTGAGATATTCTTCTGACTCGAGATACTGCGAGATAAACCAAATTTGACCACTCGATACGCAACTTCGACGATCCAAACAACTGTATCAGTAATAGTTAATACTTGAGATGAATGAATCGTCATCGCGTATCCTAGCGTCCACGGGGATTTATTTGTTTTTAGCGCATCTTCAACAACATTGACATCAACTGTAACACTTTCATTTAATACTAAATTCTGTTTCTCGATCTGTCCTGGTATATCAACATCAATATTCTGCAGCCGTGTATCATCTGGTCGATAACATAACTTAACTGGCAACGTTGGAAACTTTTCTTTATGTAACTGAAAGAACCGCTTCTGAAGTGTGTCTCTGACCATCTTTCTACTTGCAACTATCAGATCGTTTGGTCTCCACGTTTGCAGAAAGTCGTTCATTGAAGTTTCTGAAATTATTCCACGCATTACTTCACATTGAATTTTATTCGTCTGTAGTCTGGTTAATTTTTTAATCTCACTTAATTCAGCATCAAGTGATCTATAATCATCAGTTATCTCCGAGTAATAATCAACGAAATTTTTTAACCAATTATGTGGAGATGGTCCAACAAACGGTGGTGGTTGACCGTGATCGCCGCACATGACCTCAGCTGTATTTCTTGTTAATAACCAATCAAGAAATGTTTTTAATGTTTCTAGCGGTACAGTGCATGTTTCATCCCAAACGATAATCCTTCGAATATATTTCTCTCCCATCCTCGAAGAAGTCCATGCATCACGCTTCCATCGGAAGAAGCTGTGATAGGTATATGATTGTACTCCTCGTTGTTTCATCTCTCGCGCGAGTCTGTGTGTAGGTGTCACCACGATCATATCTAATTTCTGAAATAGTTCGATCGCTCGAGTCGTCTTACCAGAACTTCCCGGTCCGTTCAGATAAACCGTTTTATTTCTGGTTATTGGATCGTACACCGATGGTGCAGATGATAATTTTGATATCTGATTATTTATCAGGTAAATATCTTTAATCGTAACATCAGCGGATTCAGAATAATCGAGTATGTTTTCTTTTTTTATTCTCCACTGTGCACAAGTATCGATATGTAGTTGTTCTAGCAATCCTGAATATTTTTTATTTATGTAAAACGAATCCATAGCAACTCTGACAGCAAATTTAGAAACCTTATTTATCATCGATAATAGATTTATCGAAACATATGCGAGCATTGAATATCTTAAATGAGTATATTGAGGTGACTCACTGTCCATATAGCTCACAATTGTACCTAGTTTATTTCCATTTGACAAGAAAGCTATTTCTCGATTTATAAACGTATTTCTTTTCGTTGTATCAGCGATTATAAAATCTAACTCAGCATCGTCCATGATCAATCTTGTACAAAGTCGTTTATGATCGCATGATCCTCCTTGAGTGAACTTGCCAATTATTTTTCTGTCAAGATCTTTCGTAATTTTATCCTCGTAATCAGTTTTGTTGGGGTTTTCATCATCGGAATATTCCTTTTGCTCTGGTAACCAAACTTCGGTTTGTTTCCGATATGATATAATTGCTTCGCTGATCGTCAGCACAATCAAGCATATACCGTAATAGTACTATTCGTGCCCACATTTTTTCTGAAAAATACCTACCGAACCAAACATAACAAATCGTATGAAGATCTTTAGCAAACTCGAATGATTCGACACAAGCAAATCCAGTCAGGTCAAAATCCGGTAATGGTCCATTTATCGATACTCGCGTCATTTCGTGCGTCGGATGACCGAATCTTTTAAAGTATACAGAACAATCTCCCATCCCGAGAAAACTTCCGGGATAACACGCGACCATATCAACCGAAATAACATCTCTGTGATCGTATTTAGTATTCCATAGTTCACCGTGTCCGTATTCGACACAACTAGATATTATATCATCAAGAAAATCAAACCTAGTTGGTTTCCACGAATTTTTCTTTCTAGCAAAATGAGCCGCAACTGACGTAACAGCAAAACAGTTGTTTAATAGTTCGTCAGTATCATCAGTATATTGCAGTTCAAGATTTTTCATTTTCTCGTGAAGAAGATCTGTTCGATAAATGACGCCATTAGGTCGTAGAAACTGATCAAATTTATTTTTTTCTTCGGTACAAATACTTCCCAATTCATTGTTGATTTCAGAAATCTGAAACAGCCATACTGACACAGGATCGTTTTTACTTATTTCGTTAATAAAATCAAACATGTCTCCTCGATAGTATTTAACAGTTCGATTTCGTGGAAACACTGTTACTGCGCTGGTCCATGCATGCGCGTTATGATCAATAATTTCAATCGAAGCTCCTTTTGATTTGTATTTTGATTCATATAATATTTCTCCAGTTATCGTCGCTACGGTTATTAGGAATTTTAATTTTTTTCCTAATTCAGCCACATCTTTAATAGACGCCCCGGTATCTTTAACCATTTCTCCCCACGTGTTTGTTATTTTACGTCTTTTATCCGTTAGACCGTTTCCACGAGTCGAAACGGTAAAATGTTCTGTTACTCGTTCAGCCACACAGTTTATTTTTGAAAATTTCATTGGTTTCAGATTATCAACGCTGGGTTTTTCATTTATCGGATAGATTCCATAAATATCCGCGGTCACATGATACGCTCGCTTATAATATGGTTTGTCAATGCCAGTCAATATTCCTGGTTTGGAATTTTTACTTAGTACGACAGTTTTTTCACCCTTGTGTACAGGATCATATTTCTCACGGATAATCCAATTACCTGTTTCTGTTAGCACGACAAATTTTATTCTGAAAAGATATTTGCGATTATCATATGAGTACGTTCTAGATTATTTAAACGATCATAGCTCTGAAACGCAATAAAAAATATGCCGCGGTACAGAAACACCTTGTTGTGAGGCTATATGCAATGCAAGCTGACCGTTAGTATTAGTTTGTATACTATCCGTGCTTTTTGTCAACCATGACAACAAAGATTTACCACCTGTGTCCATGAAAGAAAGTATTTTTTGTTCTTCTGCGATCGTTGGAGTCATCACCGGCATCCACAAGGAAAATTTTGTTAATACTACTTTACCAGCATCACCAGCAGGTCGCCGCAGAGCATCGTTATCATCACTCTTTCTTGCAAAAACAACCGTGTGTCTAGCTCCAAAAATAACTTTTCTAACATTCCTATAAAATCCAAAAATATGCGATAGTGGAATTGTACATGAAAAACGTCTGTTGGCTCCTAGCAACATATTTTTACGCGCTGTAAATCCCATGTTGAAATTTGGGTTAGCACCATGAACCACTGGCCACACATCAGCGTAAGCGTTATTGGCATTGTTTCTTGGTCGTCTTATATTATACTGAATATCATCGGGGTGACCAGTATTATCCTTTACAAACATCATTGTGGGACCTGCTGATCCTGTATAATCATCAGAATATCTTGCTAGACCAATTATTGTTGTAGCAACGTCGACATCTTTCTGAATCGATTCAATATATTTTCCATCAATCATATATGTGGCGCTATCAAACAGTGCCATAATACCATTGTTGACAAAACCAACTTGTACTGCATATGCGTAATTAGCATCGGTTTTTCTTACAATTGTACCTTCTACCTCAATAAAAGCCTCAGCGGGTAAAAAATATCTACTTGTGTCTTGAACTTGTAGTTCAATTCTTCCACGTTGATCTGGTAATCGTGCGTCATAAGAATAAAACTGATAATCACGTACCGATTCATCCTTACGGACAGGTGCTTCCATATCAAATGCTTCGCGGATATGCGCTTGAACATTTTGTTATAACTATTTTCGTCTAACACGAGAATCATCGTGTTCGGAAAATTCCGTTTCCTGAGATATTAAAGATATTAAACTTGAAATATTATTTCTTGGTTCACCGAGCCCTTGATCTGCTAGTGCTGCTAGTCTCTGTTTTGCAGCTTGATTCCTGACATCTTCGGGCATAATTTCAGTACTTGGTAGTTTTACTGGTTGTGATTTTCGTCTTATTAATCGTGCTAGTCTATCCTTGATTGCCGAGAACGCCTTACCAGCAACATTGACGATCCCAGCAGGAGTTTTTTCGCGAACAATATCAATAGCCTTGATCGATAATTGTTTTGCAATAGGCGCTGCTTTTGGGGCCATCCTTGTAAATAATCCCCGTACAACATCACCAAGTCCATCTCCGTAAAATACCTCGTAGACTGGTAATCGTGAGTTCACTACTCTGACAGGTACAGATTTACGATGAATGTTGTGTACAATCATTTTTATTTTATTTACCATTTATCTAACAACTAGTCACTGTAATCATCAAAAGTTCATCGATAAGTTCTCGGTAAACACTGATAACCATGATACCACCATGAAATAATCGCCGACAAATATCAGCTCCTTCATTGGTTATTTCTGGTGAGTTATTTCCGGCACGTTTTCCCCTTATGAGAACTTCTAACCGTGACACATCATTGAGGATATTATCAGGACAAACAGAATTATTTTCCAAACCACTACCAGTAGCACCAGGTGTATCATCTTCTGGAGATTGTGGTCGAGTAGTTTGTTGCTGTTGAGGAGGTTGTTGTGTTTGCAAAGGTGGAGGAAGCTGATATGAAGGTTCTTGGTTTTCTAGCCCACTTTTCAGTTCCTCCTTACTTTTTTGTATTAATTTACTCATTCCTTGTGTCATTTCCTCCTCTTCTTGTGTCATTTTTTCTCTTTTTTGTTTAATTTTTTCCAACTTTTCTTTTTTCTTTTCTTCCTTTTCTTTTCGTTCAAGTTTTTTTTTGTAATAATACTCCTTCATTAAAAGCATCATAAAAACTATCTTTAGTTATCCGGTTTATACCCCTGTTTATTGTATACACCCAATCAATCCATGTTTTACGATTAGTACTTTTAAGATATTCGGGTTTTAAATAATTATATCTGTATGGAAAACTTGAAGTAGCAAACACACCAAGATCAATTATATCATCACGAGTATTTAATTTAAATTTTTCTCTTATTGCCTGTATACCATTATTAGTAAATTCTTCTGTAAAAGTAATTTCCTTTATTTTGTTCTTCTTCATCCACAGGGTCAGTAACATTATGTGGAGGCTGAGGTGGAGGTTGAGCTGCAGCTATATTAGTTGGAAGATCCTTTAAAATCTTTTTTGTTTGTTTGGTTCTTCTTGCTATTTTTTCAGTTTTTTCTGCGGTTTGTTCTAATACTGGAAAAATACCCTTTCTCCTCTTCTCATCCTCCTCCTTAATATCTCCCCATATAGTTTTTTTCAGCAGCCGCTGAAGCTTTTTCAGTAGCTGTAGTGACGGGTTTAAATAGTTTTTTAGTGTCTTCTTCGTACTCAACTTGTACTTCCTGCTGCGCTTGTATGTTTTTTCTAAATGAATCTCTAACAGGAAGGAATTTCTTAATCGCTTCTAATCGTTCTCGAGCTATTCTTGTAGTGTAAGATTCCGGATGTACCATTTTATTATAACTAATTTTTTTAATTAATAAAGCAGAAGAGGGGGCGGAACCTCAATGTGACGTCCGGTGGGTAAACACAAATTTCGACAAAAATAAAGTAATCCAATTAGAGAAACTCTCTGTCAGGTTAAACGCTTTGATTTATAGCGTCAGTGACCTTTTTTTTTTATTCTGTAATTTTAAGCAAATGACGTTTCAGAAAAGTGGTCTGTTCGCCCCCTCTGCTGCTTGAACACAAGTTGACAGGAATACTCAAGGACAAGATGATAGTTACATTTTATCAAACCTGTGGCGATTGTATTTGTACTCATCACACGTAATTTTGTATTGATGCTTACATTTAATATAAACAGAGAAGAAAATAAACATTATTTGTTTTTAATAGACAGACGACATGACTGCACTATTATTGTCTTCTAAACTGGAACGAAACGGCGACCAATAATACTAGTAAACCTGAGACGTAAGTTTGAAGAAAAGATCGCTCGCGTTGCTGCCATATACCCGGAAAGTGTATAAGAGTAGTAATTATATATGGGGACTGAGCCACCCACACACAAAAGTGAAACTGCATTTGGGGTGCAATGTGAGTTTAATATGGGGAAGTTAAAATGCACATGAGACAATTAATGTTTTTGTGAGCTTATTGTTGTATAAACTGCCAGTTGCCGAATTATGACAGCAAATAACGCCAAAAAAGCTACTTACAAATAAAATAAAGACTATCAGTAAATGGTTATTGTGACGGGGGTTCCAATGTAAGGCATCGACCATGGCAGTTAAGATCGGGGAGTAGCGGATTTTAGCCCACCCACCTTCAGATTGTAACTGTGAATCCAATTGTTACAATATCTTTAAACCCCCTATTCCCAATCCTTATATCCGTTTACCTATTTTAATTCATTTGAAAAGAGACGCAGTAAACGTACTTTACAACATAGCCCCCCAATGTATTTCTTTGCAGATATTTAGTTGCCAATTTTTTTCTTCAAAGCCAATTAAAGAAAGAATTATTTTATCTTCAGAAAAATTATAAAGATTTGTTATTTGATTCTGTCAAATTAATTTCTAAATAAAGTACAAACACACTTTTTATTTCATTGTAAAGACACGTAGTGTGAATACCTTCTGATTCAATGTTTACTTTGCACGTGGCTTTATTTATGGAAGCATACACTATTTTATACAGTAAGAAACTTAAATGGATCTGATTACATGGTTATGTTCTGACCATTGGAAATTTTACCTACATACGACAACTAATGCAATTGTTTGTAATTTAACATTGTAATGACACTTGAGGGACAATATAAATTTAACATGTGTGACGACATGACACTGGTAAAAAATGGCAACAGTGTTACAAATGGCTGACTTCAATCGATGGTAACTAAGTAACAGTATTCGTTATGACCTATAATACATACTGCTCTAGATAGGAACGGAAAATGCTATGTGAAATGTTTGAAAGACAGAAAGGGTTGATAGGGACAGAATAAGATGTACACAAAAAAATAAAAAATATATATACAACACAAAGACAAAAGGATTTGGCAAGAATATATCTCTTTAGGCATTAGAAAAGCTTTGAAAAGGGCCTCTTGGTTCTGCTTCTTCTATTTTCTCCAGATTTCGCAAGAATATATCTCTTTAGGCATTAGAAAAGCTTTGAAAAGGGCCTCTTGGTTCTGCTTCTTCTATTTTCTCCAGATATTACACGATTTTCGAAGTTTTTTTGTGGAGGACATTCACTTCTTTTTCTTCCTCTGGTTATCCTGTCTGAATGACGCGTGGTCTTCAACTTTGCTTGGACTTTGATCAAATTCTCATTCAGACTGTCAGCGTCTGCTTGTTTTCTCTTTTCTCTTTCTTTCCTTTCTTTTGCCCAGGTAGAATTCATGTTTGTCACTTTTTCTTCCTTGACTTTTCTGACAAGGTTCTAAGAACTGATTAAGTTTGATGATCCCGATATGACACTACTTAGGTGTGGATAAGACAAATCTTCGCAGGCCACTATCCGTTGTATAAAATAGTTTAATCTCACCAAACAATCAATAGCCTCCTCCAATGCACCTACTGCAATATTCAAAGGCCGCCAATCCTCTCACTTTCTTCACTTCCTCATCCTATACCTCTTTGACCAGTCACCCTGACTGCTTTTAGAGTTTTCATTTGCTTGGTCATTAAGTCTAGGCTGACTTAATACCCCTAATAACATCTTTTCTACAACATAATTTACATTCTTTATCAAATACCATGCGTTTTTCAAATCATTCTCCTTGCTCATTCTTGTAAGCGTTGACACGTCAAAGATGGGTAACCAGACTACGATACGATACGATTTGTTATCTAAGTCGCATTCGTCTCTTGGACATGTCCAAACAATTTATTTCCACAAGGTGGGATCTTCAATTGGTCGCATGAAACGGAAAGAGAACCACTATTCACTCACGTTGGTGTATGCAGTGTACACTACTTAATTGCCATGTCTCACCGCATCAAGCGAAGGAGGCACCTTGGGATCCTCACCCTGCCAGATTAGCCGCACCCGACATCCAGGTAATTTCTAATGGTATAAGACTCTCGCTTTTGCATAATGTAAAATAAATTGTCTGTGCTATTTTAAAGTGAGAGGGAAGGCGAGTTGAGTAGTTCTATGTTATGAATTTATTGGGATCTACCGAATCATTAAAACGTAGTGTGTTTCAATTTAGGGACTTGTATGTTATTACGATTTTAGTTAAACCTTGCGCGGGAGTCCTGATGGCTTAGTTATGGCCATCTTATTTAATTAGCATGGTGATTACAATTTATGTTAGTTTGGTTGCCGCGTTGTGCATCGGGGCCTGAGGAATCTGGGTTTAAGATCACATTGTATGCAATTTGGTGCAATTTATTGGGTATGTATCCTATCTAGGCATAGGTCGATAGATGCCACCTTGTTCGGCGGGGCCTGATGGCTAGAGTAAAAGACACTTTGTATTGCCTTATTTGGGGACAGATGTATATTGGTAACAATCGCACAGCCGGTTAAGAAAGTATATCTTTTTTGTAGAATAGGGTTATAGTATGTATACAACACCTAAAGTAAGCTTTTATCAATGTTGTCAATAAATGTGTTACAATAAAATCCTAACGGTCGTAGTTCGCATTATCCTGGCGACACGGTAAACCTGTTCCATACTGGCATTTATATTGACATTTCTTACCTGTTTTTTTTTTTTTTACATTGAGGATCTGGAATTAAACATTTACTGTTAACCAAATGGAACGTTACGTCATGGCATAGGAGGAGCAGGGTTTACCTTCAGACTGTTGTAGGTTCAGTCATGCGCACAGGTGATGCTAGGCCCAAATGCCCCAAATCACAGCTTTACCTACATCAGCCATTCCTGTCTCCCTGTACTTCCCTCAGTGCCAAACCACGATTATGTCAATTTGGTTTATGTTGTGTTGTTTGATGTTGTCTAGACTTTACCATACACTAATATGTTATAATATTACTCAATTTATTGTGTTTTATTCAATTTTCCCGTCGCTGCAATATCTTTTTTCATTTCTGATTGATTTATGTGTGATGGGACCTACCTGAATTTTACTGTTCGTTTGTTGTTCTCAATTGTTTTAGTTAGTAGTTGAGTATCTCTCACAGAGTGTATATGGAGTACTCATCCGGTAGTCTTGTTCCTAGTTCGACGTTTTATCCTGGATAACTATTGAAGCTGCTGTTTTATACAGCTCTTAGGATTTAGATCCATCCTATGGATTTTGGTGTAGCTTTTATATTGGTTATCTAGTATTGGCTTGATATTTTTCATTATTGATTGGTTAGTGTATGGAAATTAATACTGGGCGGACTTACCTATCCAGGATATCTAGTTGGTACGTCTTGTGGAGTGGTAATATTCAGTTCTGTTCATGTTTCTTGTTGAATGTGTTTTGTCGTGAATTGATAGCCTTGTCGCGTATCTTAGTAATATTTCTTTCTGCCTGAGAAGTGGCGGTAATTCATATGTTATTATCTGTAGTTGAAATGTTTGGATGAATTTTACATTGATCAGGTACTTATTTTGAGAGCTTGGTTTTGGATGGTGTCAAGTTTCTTTAGCTTCATTTGTCACACTGATGCTTAAACTGGACATCCATAATCAATTTTTTAATTAATTAAGCTTCTATATAACGAAAAATGATTATCTTGTTCGGCTCTCAAGGTTTTCCCTTTAATGTTTCTTGGTAGATTTAGATCTCGGTTAAATCTTTTATTATAGTTTTTAATATATGAGGCTTCCATGTCAAATGTTCGTCAAGTAACATTCCTAAACATTTTGTTTTTCTGACGAAGGCAATTGACATATTGTGAACAAGGGTTGTGTATTTTTCCCTTGTTACTATATGGAGAATATAACATTCCTAATGCTTTATTCTATTGCTATTTTAAAACTCCACAAACGCTTCTTCTTGGTACAAGAAAATTGCAACCAGGTGTGTGTCACATTTGCGCCTGGCATTTAATGTTAGTTTGATGTCAGGTTCGAGTCGCATTAGTTGATCTAGGGTTGACCTTTTGTTTAGGAATCCGCATAGGTTTTTTGTAGGTTGTTTCTTTCTAGATGATATTTATGTCTGTTTATGATCATAATTTCCATTATCTTCCAAATGTTGTTTGTCAGGGAGATTGGTCTGTGGAGTGCTTACATGATTTTGGGATATTATTACTATTGCCTGTTTCCGTTTCTGCGTTATGTTACCAGTGTTCCTAACGACATTTGTTAAATCCAGTATTTTGTTTCCATGTTTTCTGGTAGTTTCTTACACATCTCGTATCCCACTTGGTCTTCTCCGTGTGAGGTTTTCTTGTCTTGCTGTGAACCTCGTTTCTCTATTAGCATTTCGTGAAATTATTATTCATTTGAGACTTATTATTATTGATATCTTGGTCTGTGAACAACATGGGACATGATGTTGCAATATTTTTCCGAAGGATTCTGTAATTAATGTTTGATATTGCTGATGTTTTTAGCAAACAGGTCTGCTTTTTCCTTATTAGTGACTGCTCCTGGGAATTTTGAAATTGCATGCATTGATTTTCACTTAAATACTTCACTTTCTCCCATACCTATTTGGCATTGCTTTAGTTATTCAGTGATTAGAAGTAGTTGCGTCAGGATGTCTCTTTAGCTTTGAGTACTGTGTATGTTTTGCAGTTTCTTCTTTTTGTTTTTGTAAATTAGGAAATAAGATGATTGTTTGGTACGTCCGAACTGACTGAGAGTTTTTCTTTTCTTTTAATGCTATGTTGCAGTCATCTTACCACCGCGGTACCGGGAGTGTAGTTCCACGTTCCACGTTTAGGGATTTTCATAACAGTCGCTATATTCAGTGCTTTGATAATGTTTTCGCTGTAGTTGATCATATTGTTGTTTCTTATATTTGTTCATGTGTTGATTTCATAAACTGCATGTACGGTATCCCAGTCTGCTTTGGCTAATCTCCATCTCGAAACGGTAGTTTCTTCGACCATGGGTGTTTTAATGTTAATTGTAATGATCATAGGGAAAGGTCGCTACTTTTATCGTTGTCTTGGTTGACTTCCCAGTTCCATGTTTGGGCTATTTTGTTTTGGTGTATTTAACGTGAGATCGATAGCGGAAAATTATCCATTTTCCTGGTCGAGTCTTGTATGGGTTCCAACGTTAACCCTTCTTGCCAGATGTTTTTCTCCTCATTGTTCTGTGGGTGCGTTGAAGTCGCCACATAATAAAATGTTTTTTTGTAGCCGCTTATACTTTCTTTGTACGATTGTAAAGTAATATGGTTTTCTTCCCGGGTTGTAAACATTTTATAGTTTGGTCGACATTTGTCACAGGCATACATTGACGAATTTATTGTCCAGTGTCTCTGGATTGCTGGAGTCTGTGTTATCGTTTCCCGGGGTAGTGTTGGGATCATAATCATGGGCGTAAATGGCAAGTCCTCCCCATGTTTCCGTTACATCTGTGATTAAAGTATTGTACCCTATTATTTTGGGTGTGTATTTGGTATTATTTGTTAGTTTGGCTTCTTGTAGACAGATAATGTTCGCACGATTTTGTGCAAGTATTTGCTCTGAATTCTTTTTAATTAAGCCGCTATAGTTGAAATAGATTATAATGTTTAGCATTATTGTTATATTTTGTAACAGTTGTTTAGTGTCGGTTGTCTTACGTTCACTAAACGAATTAGTTGTCAAGATGTTTTTCAGTAGTTTTGTTTTATCGGGACTTAATTGCTATGTTAATAATTCCTGTAAGTAATGCTCTTCGTATTGTAAGGTGGTAATCATCTTTATTTGTCTACTGTGTTTTTTATTGATTGACTATATTACTATTATAATAGCGTGTGCTTACCACAGTTAGTTCTTGGTTCTGCAAGATTTGTACTGATTAACTCCCGTTACTTTGCGCATTCCCTATCAGCCTTCTTATTGATTTTTCCATTATTTGCATTGCTTTGGTTTGTACTGTTCCCTGTTTTTTTATTATTTATATTGACTTGAGTGGGTATTGTTCTTGTAAGAATTGTCTCTTGGGCCTGGTTCCTTTTGGTTGTTTCTTCTGTTATTTCTGCCATTATTGCCTTTGTTTCCTATCGTTTGGTGTTGATTTTTTATTCGTTGTGTTTTTTTAGTTGTTTTTCATTTTCTCGACTTTCTTGTCTTTGTCTACTGTTCTTGTCCTGTATCTTTACCCCATATTCCATTCTTTTTCGGGTATCTTGTCGGCGTATATATGGCGCTCTTTACTGATTTTGTTGATGGTTTCAATAGCCTCATTATATCTCGTCATCCATTAGTTTGATGATCTCAAGCTCTCTTGTTGTAAAGATCAATTCGTATGGCTTGTGATGGTGTGATTATTTGCACATTTCTGTCCTCACCATATGCACATACCTGTGTAATCTCCACCGCATTTGTTGCGTAATGCCTTGCGTCTGCATCGTGGGGTAAAATTTTCGCGCCCTTTACAGTTTTTGCAAAATCGTGTTTTGTTTTAGAAGGTTTCCAGTTTAAAAATTTTGCCGTGGGGTTCTAGTCACACTAATAGTATTATTCCCCCCAACACTCTTGTAACCATTTCAACCGATGAGGAAATACTAAATAAGATTCCTCACACACATAAAAGAAGAAACCTATTCAGCAATAGAGAAGAAAACCAAGCAGCTAAGGAAAAGGAAACAACACCTGGTGAACACGAAAAAACACCAACGGCACATGGAATAACACGAACAACAAGCGCCACACCAACTACAGACCTAATCCACCCAAGAGAAGTTAAAAACACAGCCTCAACCGCCCAGATCACTTTAATGAGCGTTCGTATGTAAGCATCTTATCAATCAAAGATATTGCAGCAAAGGCAAATAAGACTCCAAAGGAAGAACATCACCATCAACATCAAATGTCCAAGCTACACGCATAAAATCTGCTACAAAGAAAACTAAACAGTAACTACAATGACAACAATATCATCAACAAGGTCATCAGCAGCACCGACTGCAGATCCATCCACATAGAGCAAACAGGCAGAATATATCAGACCTAGTCTGAGACAATATGAACATAAATCAAAAACAAAAACCACAAAGACTTCAATACAGTTAGGAATCAGGATTGAATTTAATATACAACGTGTACATTAATTCCCAAAACTAACCAATCATTGAGTACGTGTGACTCATGCTTATTTTGGTATCACGTAATATCTATCATTTAGGTATTTATAACTTAGACTGTGGTATCTAAAGGATCAAATTAGGCTTCTAGGTAGAGGGTTATATAAAGGGATTTTCAATATCCAAAAGGGAAGCCTTACAATCAGGCTATCTTCGTCGTAATTTGCCGTCTTCTTCCAGGCCAGCGTCACTGACGGCATATCTTCTTGGACGTCGAGTCCTTTTTCGTCGGTGTAAGATGCCACTAGGAAGCAACTGATATTCAGTTTCTTTGGTGGCTGCCTCTTTTCCTAGACATGGCGCCTCCCGTGAACTTCAGTAATTCCTGGCTGTCAATAATTGGTCAGTAGCAATTGGCCTATTGTTTTTTCTTGTTTGTAGGATGGCATGAATCTGTCGTTATTTAGAGTGGGTGAGTTTTGTCGGCTATTCCGCAGCATCTTGTGACATAATGTGGCCGTGCTCCGTTTCTACTCTTGGATAGCCATTAGCGATACTTGGCAGCCTCCTTTCTTATCCTATACGACTGCGTCTTCGACTATGCTTGCTCGACGCCTCAGCCCTGAATTTAATCGACTGAAGGAAAAGGAAACCCCCGTTCAGTCAGGCAGTCGTGATTAGGACTCGACCTCTTCCACATCGAGTTTACTGACGGATGATTTTCGGCGTCGATATGTTGTTCCGGCGGTAAATAGCTGCAGTGCAATACTTGCTAGCTACTCTCCGTTTTCCGATGGCTGCCTCCTTTTCAGCGCCTCCCTCCAAACGTTATGGTTTCCTCTCCTTTCTTCAATGCAATATCTTCGAAGGCCATTTAATATCATCTGGGTTCCATTCCAAATGGTATTGGTGGTTCTACCTCCCATCTCCAGTCTAGGGGAATCCCACCAAGATAGACTGGGCTGCTGTGAAACACCAGATGATTTTTCTCTTAATTTTTTTATTTCTTTCATGCGATGGCGTAATGCTCTGGTCATGTTTTCGTTGATCGAGTTGGTGGGCTATTAGCCGCATGCTGCCACGTACATATGGCCACGTTCCCTTTTTCTTCTTTCTGATATTTAGTCATGACCGCACGTGCCGCATGCAATTCCTGCTTCCCCCATATTCCCCATTTCATTTCATTATTCAGCGGGCACCCCTGTCTTACTTACTCGACGTCCTCTTCCTGACTGTAGAATCGACTCCTTGCCACCGGACTGAACACAACGTCTGATAACTGAGTACATCTCACAGATCACAACACCAAGCAAGTTACTAGTTAGTAAAGAACAACAAAAGCAGATTAGCTCAAGAGACATAGCAGCCCGCCCAGCAAGTCGATCTGTAGTCGAAGCCCTATGCTCGGCTAGCACCCCTTCACACCGTGTCGACATGGTATATTAGCCCGCATAGCAACCCCACGTGCAATATGATCAACAGAAGTTGACCAGCAGCCCGCCTAGTCGGAGTCTATACAAACTTGACACCAACATATTAGACCCCTAACTTGAGTTTGCAATTAAACAGGTAGGAACATTTTACTAGTGTGGTATTTTACTAATCCTGCAGGAAACAAAAATATGTGCCTTTTCCGCATCCTTATTCTCTAATCCTCATCACTCTAAATCTCTTCTCTAACGCAAGTAGACCAATAATCTTTCCAACAAAATCACTTAATTCACTCAAACATTATATCCCAATTGACAAATTATCATAGACGTTTGTTTACTTGGACTGTATTACATGCGGAGGTTTTAAAAATTCTAAAAATAAGTTGGCGCCTTTTCGTCGCCAATCAATGTTATTTACTTATTGTCTTTGGGACGGCTAACCCTGCTAGGCAGTATACTAACATTTCTCACCCATGCGACAGAGAAATCTGGCTGTTTTGCTAACCTTATGTTTCGTATCTCAGTCTAGTCATCTCAGACCAGTCGTCTCAGTTAAGGTGTCCACGCGCTCAGAACTACTTTTATAAAACAAAACCCTTGTTGTCTTCTGCTGTGCCTGGCGTAGTTGTTCTAAAATCAAAAAACAACAACAACTATATAACAAAAACATAGTATCGTAAGGCCAGTCCTTCTTTGAGAACACACCCTACAAAAACATTTCGAGAGCGACACACGAGGAGAACGAGACACACAAAGACACACACGCATACGATGTTGAGCTTTTGGGTATTATTCTAGTTAGTTCTACACAGCATGGTCAATTTTATCCTACATTCACGCCTAGCTCAGTACATTTTCAGGTCAGCATCATTATAAGTAGCTAAACCTACGTAACTAGTTTTAAATACTTCATGTGAAACAAAGTATATACTGTAAGCTACAATTAATGAGGCTGACCTGAAAATTGACTTTGCGCTACAGATAGGATAAAATTCTCAATGCTATGTGAAATGAACTATGACAGAAAATACTGATCCATTCACATAGACTATATACATATACACTTCATAGCCTCCAAACTATCTTAACAAGTACGGAAACTTAATAACAGCCAGAACTGTGATATGTCAAACATGCTTTATTCTAATTTTGTTAAGCATCGCCATTGTGCCCCAGCTGAATCAACAGTATACCTACACTATTTAATGATAAATAATGCACATACCAGCCAGAAGGAATTAATTATCCGTCAACAAATTAATCCATAAGCAAATTTCACTGTAGAAATTGCCATATTTCCAAGACTGAAAAATAAGTTTTCAAAGATTCCGTGAACTTAAAAGTTTAGCACATGGTTTATGTACCGGGATCCGTATGGGCCCAGTATCGTTTTATTATTTACAATATAATTTTTTTAAAATGGAACTTATGAAAATGAAAATGAAACCATTTTTGGTAAGAAAAATTAACTATTTATTGTAAATTTCATATAACATCCATATATTAAATGTGATAATACCTCAATACTAGGCAACTTTTATGTTGTTTTTATCGGCTCACGCATAAAAGCTGTGTACGTCGGATGACACAGTCATGCCACATTCCTCATTAAATTATTTGTATGAATGCACCGTATGTAAACATTGGCGCTTGAACTATATTGCAAAAGTGTGTGTGTGTGTGTGTGTGTGTGTGTGTGTGTGTGTGTGTGATTTAGATATTTAACGTAGCTTGAACAATTATCCGGACATATCGCTACGATAGCTGCAGTGTGGCAGTTTATAGTGATGTCTATTACTGGTGCTTCATGCTTCAGACATGTAGCATGATGTCCCACCCAGTCACATTATTCTGACACCAGGCCGACTAATCCTAACACTAACCTCTTAATAATGAGCGCCTAGCAAGGCATCTGTTAGTCCCATTTGTGCAATATGAGAGCTCCGGTGGCCTAGTGGTAAGTTCTTTTTTTTACTTTAAAGATAATTATTGGGTGAGAAAAAGAATTTACGTTGGGGTTTGGACCGAGACAAGGAAGTCGCAATCGTGGGATTACATCATATGTCTCCCCCTCGGCAAGCCTCGAGGAGAGACACATAATGTAACCCCTTGACTGGAATTCCTTGTCTCAGTCCAAAGCCCAACATTGATTCTATATTTACCCGGGCTAAATCCTCATGGGTCAACTACACAGACAAGACCTATGAGACTTTCGGCCAAGCGGAAAGCATGACTCGAAATCAGTGATAATATACTTCCAAATTTCAAATTCAATTACAATTCTGACTCTAACCTAAAGAAATTCCTATATTATCAACAAAAGGTTAAAACTCTATCAAATAAAATCTTTCAAGGAACAAGAAGCCAAGTCGCAATGAAGTCAAGACAACGTGAAATTAATATTTTAGATAAATTACAAAAGATGGAGCAGGCCAGACTAAGCAGCTACGAAATTATTACTAGAAATTAAACCAGAACACGAAGCACAAACATCACTTACCAGGATGGTAATATTATTGCCCCTGATACTCCCAGACCCCTGCATGAGCCTGAATGGACTCATCTGACGAGACAAACAATTCTATGACAATTTCATAAATGTCCCACCACCAAAGAAACCCTCACCAGAACCCTTTCTGTACACGCTACTTTTCACCAATAATGACGCGACCCCATGTATCATTGATAAGTGCTTCACCTTCCTATTCGTCCGATAAAGAGGACACGGAAGAGATATCTCATAACATAAATGAGCAATATTATACAGCACCATGGACGACAGAACATCAGTGTCTTCAAAAAGGATTGAATTAGAGACTGAATTATTCGATCAGGAAGAGAGAGCTACAGATGAACCACCAACAAGAAAAGAAACACCAAGCAAGAATATAAACAACAACCGAAGTTTAAGATGGCAGTATCAAGGATAACATAGAAACAACAACAAAGGATAGGAACAGCAATACAGTGAAAACATATGAATGACAGGTAACACCAGAAACGGTAGGTTAAAATGGGGCGAATATAGACGAAGTCATCGGAAAATTAACACCCTGAAAAAATCGAAACCGACCAGCGTCATACTGTCAATCGTGGAATAGCCATCAAATGAGGAAACTAAACATGAAGAACAAAATCAAACTGGAAGAAACAGCAAGGAATGTAACAACAAAGAAGATATCGATACAAAAAATGGCTTTAAACCAAACGAAGGGGAATTAAACATAGCGATAAATACAAAAGATAACTATAACCATATTTCTACTGTATAATCTTTTCGAGCCCAATCTCTATTAAAATAAGTCACTACATGTTATAATTGATACCCGAGACTGCACTGATGAAAAAATTACGCACAACATTGTCCACGCATGATGGAATTGGTTCACTGGAATCTAACAATATTAAATCAAGCTATCTTTGCATTTCTTCTCTAATAATCAAAAAGGTCCACACTGTGATCCTTTGGAAATTAGACATAATGATTTCTTGGTTGGTTGACTGTCGTCGGTGTTGATGACATAGGCTCGAATGTCTTTATGTTTGCATCTTTGGCAAACACGACAGGATTCCAAGACGCTGTGTACGAACTGTGCGTCGAAGGTAATGGAGTTCCGAGGTATCAATTCTTTTCACAAGTAATAATAAGTCATCAGTTTAATTTACTTTGAATTTATCTGTCATCAAGTAAGTAGCTCTAAGCTTCGTCTCTTTACTCTGTGAAAAGAGAGCTTCTATGCTTTCGAAATCCAAGGACGTCAGTGGAGTGGTGAATACTCACTCTAGTCTTTATAATACTGATGTAACTACTTTCTTTCGAGATGAGACCCCAACCGTCGTCCAGATAATCATTCCATTTTTCTTCTGGCTTATCGTCATGCATTTTATGGTGTTGGTTCTGACTGAGATGATTACTTTTACATCCATAACAATGTCTGTGGGTCAATGCTATAATTTTTTCAGATAGGTACTTAGCAAAACACGAGATTAAATGTCCTTATTCTTCTGTCCATCTCTTCACTATGGTCTCAAAATCACGATGGTCACCTTCGCAAAGTTGATCTTTCATCCAGCGGCGTTTATGAAGGTTTTTTCTACTCGTATCTCAGTTTATTGGTGGTCGTTCTACTCAAAATGTGACCAATGTCGTTTCCCACTTTAGGTAACACTTCCACACAACGCACGTAGAATCCGCCATTTTGAACAAGGGTAGTGTTCTCGTTAGTATCAGCCATCAAATGAAAGTCGGTGGTTGTCAAGATCGACATCGTCCGATTCGATCACATTAAGTTTCAAGTACTCATAACGGCTATTCAGATCGATGTAATCTTCGATTTATCCGATGATTTATAATTCGATAGAGCATGATGCCGTCAAATAGGAGAAAGGATGAAATTCTAAACATTGTAATTCTTGCATCGTCATCGTGGTGGGTGGCATGGCAAACATATCCAGTAATGAATTGTAACATTCTCAAGGATGTTTGTGCATCATTTATCTTTAGTAATCAACGACGTCGAATTCTCTGGCTGTTATGTTTTTCTTAGTCTGTCGCACTTAGCGTTTTTGAGCTCTGAAACGTGTGTCGTCGGCGTCTCTTTCTGCTTTGTTTTTGCTGTGGCGTAAATGAAGAAGAAATGCCTTGGTTAGCATCGTTCAGAGAATTTATAGGCGACTCTCGACGATCCAAAATTTATTTTCGAGTTTGAAGCAACACATCTTCGCCTGCTCTCAGGAAGACGGGTATGGGATTTTGTTTGTCGGTGATGACATTTTGGAGAAATTCCTTACCTTGCGTCCACACAGCATCTTTCAAAGAGTGCAATCCTTGCGTCACCATCGGTTTTAAGATAGGGGCCACCGAACGGAACGCAGATTTCAGCTTTGAACCGAATTATTCACAGTAACGGCATGGATGTTTCCCATGATATTGGACTACATCTATAGGAAATTCAGTCCTCCGTTCAGTTTCAGAGGGTGACATTGTTAAATTCAATTGGAAGCTTTGACCAGACCCGATAGGACATCGATGTACTTGAGGGAGTTTTTGATGCGTCAAATATTTCCGTATAAGTTCTTTTAATGTTCGTTGAAAACGTTCCACAATGCTGGTTTTGGCCACTAAATTCTTGGTGGTGAAAAAATGGATGTATTTTTCTTCAGTTTCTTTTGGATAGCTTGGTTCAGAAGTTCCGTATCTTTGTCTGTTTACCATCTGAGAGGGTGAGGACCGCTTTGTTTTAAGGGTCGCACTAACTCTGAGCTCGTGTTGGAAACCAAAGGCACAACTAATTCAATTTCGGAAACAAAATGCGTTCATATTGGTCTTTCGAGGATACTGGCGCTTACGTACTTTTGTTAATGTTGTTTCTAGTCAGTTAGAACAGATGGTCATGATGTCGGAAAGGGATATAGTTGGTGTTCTCGCTTTTTCCCTTTGCAGTTAATTTACATCTTTCCTTTCAACAATAGTGTGAACAATGAGTTCACGATGGAGAAATTGGCATATTACAACAAGTATTTGTCTTCAGAAAAAAATTGATATATTTTCTTTTTGTCTACGTAAAGTTGGCGGCTACAACGATATTTACTCTCTCTCTCATAAATCTAGAAATACAGCTTCCTGCTTTCCTTGATTACAAAAAGATCAGAATTTATTATAGCGCCATACAGTCACACACACACACACACACACACACACATACATATATATATATATATATATATATATATATATATATATATATATATATATATATATATATATATATATATATATATATATATATATATATATATATATATATATATATATATATATATATTTATATTCGAGTCATAGAAGGCGGAGTCAAGACCAACACACTAACTTCAAGGTTTTGGAAGCTAGAGGACATCTAGGTTACACGCTTCACCATTAATCTGATAAAGTACAAGTGTATTTTCACTTGACCTCTAATCTGATAAAGTACAAGTGTATTTTCACTTGACCTCTAATCTGATAAAGTATAAGTGTACTTTCACTTCACCATTACTCTAATAAAGTACAAAGTGTATTTTCACTTCACAACAGAGATTAAAGTAACAATTGTATCCATATATATATATATATATATATATATATATATATATATATATATATATATATATATATATATATATATATATATATATATTACAAGCACAGTTCATACATAAAACGAAAGTACTTCAATCCCTATCATCTCTCTTATGACAATTCATAAATAATGAATACAGAGAGAGAGAGAGAGAGAGAGAGAGAGAGAGAGAGAGAGAGAGGGAAAGAGATCTAGCCAATGACAAGCGTTTAATATGCTGTTGGTAAATTTTCATATAAGGACTTCATCATGTCTACGTTTAGCGTTAATTTGATAATCACAATCTGCAACTTCCAAGAAAGCGAAGAAAAATGTACAAGAACTGTAATGTGCGGTCTAATCTTGTGGACTAAATGAAAACTTGACACCCCATTTACACTGCATAATCCGCTTAGAGATGAATTACATGATATTCAACGAAAAAGTAGTTAAATTGCATAAAAAGATTATACATATACTTGCACAATGACGAAAGACAATATTTGTTGATATTAGTCTTTGTATGTGTTTCTCCAGGTGTTCATTCAGTGTACCCGAGTAAACTGGCTTTATCCTTCCGCTGTTTCCTCATTTCTTTTCTACGGGGACATTGTTCAGGACTGTTCTTTATTAATCACTTATATCCAACATAAAAAATCTAAACTTCCTTGTCAAAATCTACGTTTAAATTCCATTTTGTGTTGGTTGAAACAAGCCAATTTTCGACATTAAAATTATACTGAATACTAATTACATGTTTGAAATACGTAAATGACAGTATGGGGGCGCTCACCAGTTAATATGTACTTTTGAGAGAGTGACGTATGTAAGGTGAAGTAGTTCGCATTTAAAACATACACAATGGAGAAATGGAGAGAATGTTGGCATACCTCTATGCTACATTAATGTAATGTGGATGATAATTCTTTGGATATTGTACCTTTGCAAATTTTACATGATTTAAACACATTGCGAACTAAAATGACTGCTCCCTTGTGTTAAAAAATCATCCTGAATTAGTCTAAAGTATCCTATACATAACAGCTATTAAAATAGGGAAAATGAATTTTGCCAGACTAGATAATACCAGCTTCTGAAAGTGCAATGAATGAATTACTAAATATATAAAATGTAAAAAGAAGTTATCGGCTCTTTTTTATACAATTTACCTCTGAAGTTCAGGAATTGAAAATGACCAAGTAGAGCTAGCACCTTTTTGAAAGGTGCACATCTGAAGTAAGGCCAAGCTGTATACTCTATAACCCATAGTACACCCATCAATCATAAACCAAAATAAAGGGAATTAAAGGTACTTTGAATTATACCTAAGATATACAAGGTCTTTTTTTAAATAGCCAGTATAACCAGTGAGGAAAGCCGGGAAATTTCTTTTTCTTTAAAATCCTAACCCTATGCAAAATACGCAACTGTTGAGCGCCACCTATGTGGTGTAAGGGGTGCTTATGGAGGAGTAGAACCTGTGTCTCCAAGAAGCTGTAGCATGCGCAGCGGCCACACCACGGGCAACGGTTTCGACATACCGGCCAAACCAGGTTCAGGGTAACCGATGGGTTTCAGACTCCCGGTGAGTCAGGGTTTGTCAGCCGTTGATGTGAAGACTGGAACCGGCGGACTGCGCGGAGGAACCACCAGCTGATTAACGGGCAGAAAGGCGGACCCAGCAAAGCGATGTGGAGCGCTGAGAGCACGGCAAGACACGTAGGACGCCTTGGTCATCCACTGCATCCAGTCTCCATTCCAGCCGTCTTGACTACGTCTTGCAACTGGAAAAGTGGAGCCTGGAGAGAGTGAGGCTGACGCAGCGCAACTCTTCCTTACTCATGCGCAAGTCATTTATGTCATCACCTGTGCCCATGTCCTGCGGAGATGGGCGAGCTGCGACGCGGCAGGTGTGGATGCACTGGCAGCCGTAGTGGCGGACCTGCACGCAGGCGGCTCAGGCCATATGGTCGTCTTCCATTGATCTGAAGCAGAAATGGATGTCGGCAGCCGTCTGAGCGACTAAGCAGACCTCTTCAGGATAGCGCTGCTTACCTCCATAGCCTGAGGAAGGGGCTAGAAAATGTGCCCTAAAAAAAGCCTGCTTCATCTACCCCGACCAGCTTACCGCGGCTGGAGGGAATCCATTCTTGCGGTCGAAACACAAAGAAAACCCAAAACGTTGCACTCACTCTTGGTGCGTGGAACATATGCACTCTATTGGATCGTGCACAGGATGACAGACCAGAGAGAAGAACTACCCTGATTGCAAGAGAACTTGCTTGCTGCAAGATAGAGATAGCAGCCCTAAGTGAAACTCGCTTGGCCGACGAGGGCCAACTGACTGAAGTTGGAGCTGGTTACACCTTTTTCTGGAGTGGACGTGGCACCGATGAACGTAGGGGGTCTGGAGTTGGATTCGCAGTCAAGTCGAGTTTGGTGAATAAGCTCTCTATCTTGCCACAGGGAATTAATGACCGGCTTATAATGCTGAAGCTACCCTTACATAGAAAAAAGCAGGCCACACTCATTAGTGCTTATGCACCAACCATGACCTACTTGGAGGAAGCCAAAGACATGTTCTACCAGGACCTGGAAACTTTTGATTTCTTCGGTACCAAAGTCAGACAAGCTGATCATTCTTGGTGATTTTAACGCCAGAGTTGGCGAGGACCACATCTCATGGAAGGGAGTTATTGGTAGACATGGAATTGGCAACTGCAACAGTAAAGGACATCTACTCTTGAGAATGTGCGCAACATTTGATCTCCTGGTCACAAACACCATCTTCCGTCTGCCTAACCGCAATAAGACAACTTGGATGCACCCACGGTCTAAGCATTGGCATCAGATCGACTACACCTTAGTTCGTAGGAATGACAGGTGGGATGTCCGTGTGACCAAGGCCATGTGTGGTGCTGACTGCTGGACAGACCACATGCTACTGATCTCCAAGATGAATAAAAAATTTCAACCTCCCAGACGCCCACACGGTATTAAAGTCCCAAAACGACTCAACATCTCCAGGCTGAAAGTCTGCAACAATGAGCAAGCTCTGTCTGAAGCTCTCACAAGCCAGCTAGAAACCACAGACTCTAATACCAACGACGTAGAGAAATGCTGGATGGCCTTCAAACATCTGGTGTACTCCACTGCATCTGAAGTCCTTGTCGTCGCTGAGCGAAAGCACCAAGACTGGTTTGACGAGAACTGTGAAGAAATACAGTCCCTACTGGAGGAATGCAACGTCTCCATTGGGCATACAACATCGACCCCAAGTCCGCTGCAAAGAAACTTGCCTTCAGCAGAGTCCGCCAAGCTGTGCAGAAGAAACTACTCGAGATGCAGGACACATGGCTGAGCCGAAAGGCTGATGATATCCAGTCCTTTGCTTACAGACACGATATGAATAATTTATATAGTACTCTTCGTGATGTTTATGGCCCAGTAACATCAGGCACAGACCCCCTCTTGAGCTCCGATGGCAGTACTCTCATAACCGAGAAGGAGAAGATACTGGATCGCTGGGCGGAACACCTTGACGGTATCCTCAACAGACCCTCTTCCATCAACGATGAAGCGATCAACCGTCTACCACAGGTGGAGATCAACGATAGGTTGGCTGACCGTCCAACAGTGCTGGAAACTCATAAGGCCATTGAGCTCCTGTCTAGTGGAAAAGCCTAAGTTAGTGGGAAGACTAACGGAGATGTTCTCTGGCATGTGGAAGATGAAACGCATACCCCAGGAATTCAAAGATGCATCCATCATCCACCTTTACAAACGCAAAGGCAATCGCCAATCCTGCGACAACCATAGAGGAATATCTCTAATCTGCATCGCTGGCAAGGTCCTCGCCAGGTTACTACTGAACAGACTCACAGAGCACCTTGATTATGGCCTACTGCCAGAAAGCCAGTGTGGCTTCAGAAAGGAGACAGGCACCATCGACATGATCTTTGCTGCCAGGCACTTGCAAGAAAAATGTCTTGAACAAAATGTCCAGCTAGACACCACCTTCGTGGACCTGAATAAGGCATTCGACACTGTCAGCCTGGAAGGCCTTTGGAAGATCATGGCCAAATTTGGATGTCCAGAAGTCTTCATTGAAATGGTGAGACAGTTTTATGATGGCATGCTTGCCAGAGTCCAGGACCAGGGTAACTATTCCAAACCCTTTGCAGTTACAAATGGTGTGAAACAAGGATGCGTCTTAGCGCCCACTCTCTTCAGACTCATGTTCTCCGCAATGTTGATAGATGCTTTCAAAGACAGCGATGTTGGAGTAGGTCTCCGATACCGTCTGGATGGGAAGTTGTTCAACCTTTGGAGGCTCCAGGCCAAAACCAAGTCCAAGTTGACAACATTCGCGACCTACTGTTTGCTGATTACTGTGCCCTCAACTCCAGCACGGAGACAAGCATGCAACAGGGCATGGACCTTTTTTCCACAGCATGCTCCAACTTCGGACTCACCATCTCTGCCAGCAAGACCGAGGTTCTGCATCAGCCAGCTCCTGGAGAAGATCACATGGAACCATCCATCACTGTCAATGGCCATAAGCTCAAAAATGTAGACAGGTTCACATACCTCGGCAGCACCCTCTCACAAGCAGTCCACATAGACGATGAGGTCAACAGTAGGATTGCCAAAGCCAGTATAGCATTTGGTAGACTTCCTCAAATGTCTGGGATAGGAGAGGCATCAAGCTTGCCACCGAACTCAAAGTCTACGCGGCGGTTGTTCTCCCCACCCTCCTCTATGCTTGTGAGACATGGACTGTATATAGCCGCCATGTTACAAAACTGAACCACTTCCATATGAGCTCACTGAGGAAACTACTGAAAATCAGATGGCAAGAGACAAGGTACCAAAAACAGAGGTGCTCACTAAGGCCGGCATGACAAGCATCCACACCATGCTGTGCAAGGCACAACTCCGATGGGCTGGCCATATTGTCCGCATGCCGGTAGAACGCGTACCTAAGAAGGTATTTTATGGAGAGCTACAACGAGGCAAAAGATCTCACGGTGGTCAAAAAAAGAGGTACAAGGACACCCTGAAGGCTTCGCTGAAGAACCTAGGCATTGATCCTGATAGTGTCGCTGCTAACCGATCTGCTTGGCGCAGTCAAGTCAACGCTGGTACAGAAGCCTTTGAGCGGAAAAGACTGGTGGACGCAGCTGTAAAATGTGATCTGCGCAATTCCAGGAACAGCAGTTCCGCAACTTACGGCCAACAACCTGCACATCCATGTCCCAACTGCAGAAGACTCTTCCGGGCCCGGATCGGACTGATCAGCCATCTCCGGGCCCAACCCCAGTGAATCGATGACATTAAATGGTCCTCATCGACACCGATGGACGAACATCATCAGGGGACGGACAGCATCTGCAGCTCATATTTCGCACAACGAATTCAGTTGATCAAATACTATCGACTCGTAAATACTATTCAGAAGGAAAATCATCAATTATTTGATTTTTGGGCTAAGCCTTCTCACAGGTATAAATTTAGATATGCATTTATCTTGAACATACAAAAGGAAAATTAAACACTACACTTTATTCACAAAACTACTGGATTCCAGTTTAGGAATACAGGAAATTATAATCGTAAATTGACACCTTTATATCGCAACAGAGAAGAAAGAACTTATTCTTGGGTCTCATGTTTATGTTTCGACACATAGTTATACGAGGATAAAATTATCTAATTACTTGATCGAATAAGAAGAACCAATAACGTGATAGCAAAATATGAAATCATTACTCTTTTTCATTTATTTGGAGGACGTTTAAGATCGAAAATATATATTGTTAAACTAAAATTTATTCTGTCTGTTTGGTTGGCTTTGTTTATTTTATTTTAAGCTTTCAATTTTTTAAATGGAAATAATGATTTTCCTTAATTCCCGTATTTTGAACAGGTATTAGTGTCTGCTTGTGTCAGTACATTAAGCTACTCTACCTTGGACATTTCAGTATGTACTAAACAACAGCAACAAAATCCGTAAACTGTAACGATTATCTGTATTAGTTGAATGCCAATTGAATGTTTTATGTTTGTATTGTTTAGTATAGAAATAAAGGACTAAAACCCATAAAGCATTTGTAGTTCCCCATCTGAAGCTTTGGTGATTTTATACTTGATGCATGACATGGAGCTGGCCTGTTTTTATTTTAATATAACATTGTATCATTGTGGAAACGAGCGCTATAAACAAATAGTTTGAATATATTGTTACGAATATATAGAATGGCATTCCTTTTTAATTAATTCAGTAGTTGACCTCCACTATAGTAAGAGTAAATGTATCTACTTTCTTTATGGATATATCAAGATTATTGCCAAGTTCATGTCAACCTACGCTAACGATATAGTCGAATGGAGGCCACAACATCCCATAGTCTTAAACAAGACGTTTTGGATAGTGGGGGTGGGGTGATGTTAGATACATTAGGTCGCATGTGAGAAATATATTTTTATGATTTCATCTCATTATCCTAAACTCTAATCTAACACTAAACATTTCGGATAGTGTGTATAGATTGTTGGAAAGTACGTTTGTAATATGTCATGTCCACTATACGTTTCATATAGTGTGTGTGTGTGAACTGTTAGATGGTATAGGTGGTCTGTGAGATTATTCTTTTTGGATTTCATCTCCTTGAAATACTGAACCAAAATATTTCTTATTTTCTTGTTTCGTTAAGAAAGCCTATATTTCAGAAAGATCGTATTTTCTGGCAAATTGAATCAAATCATCGTTTTTGAACATATCTAATTGTTCCTGGGTAGGATTTAAAAGAAAGATTTCTACTTTTGATGACATTTAGCAAAAGCTTTCCGATTTCACTAAAACTTTCAAAAAATAGGGGATTTCAAATTTTTTTAAAAAATTTATTCTGAAATATTCTATCTAAAATTCAAAGTAATCCTTAGGACGAGCATCCAACTTTATTATGTCACTTGTTTAGGCTCGAATAAACAGTAAGACAAGCAATAGTGGAAGAAACGAGCTTTGAAAAAATACAATAATTTAATTCCCTAGAAAAATTCTGTAAAAATGAAAAAAATATGAACTTACGGTTTTATAGAATCAAATCTAAAATTAATCCAAGAATAATCCAAGAATAATTTTTCACGTTCGAATCCTGACGAAGAATCCAAGATGGAAGACGATGATGAATGCTACTATCTGTAGTGTTAAAGCCTACAGTTCCTTGTAGAAACAAGAATTATCACTCCGGTTTCTGATAGCTGAATAAATTTTATTTTAAAAAAACTGTCCTTGTTTTACAATATTACATGGGCACGCGTATTTTCCAGAAAAATAACAGAATTAATCCTTTTGAATTTGAAATACCTCCAAACCAGGTAATTTGAAATAACTCAAAACAGCACAACATACAACTAACAGTTTAATAGCCCTGCTTCTACTGAGATTAATTCTCCAAAACATGGGTTATATGGTCTTTCTAAAGCATAAACAAGGGGTCAAGTGATCATCTTCTCAATGATATAGAAACAAGTACTTGTTACAGATCACGTTTGCCTAGTGAAACCCTGACGAAAACCAATTATTTGAAATAAAAGATATAAAAAATTGTTTACATCTTAAAGATAAAATCCCATCATGACCTTGAAAACAACCAATCATTTTAAAATAAAATAGAACTTGTTTAAGAATGTTGCTACAAATTCTGAAACAAAGTCAGGATTTAGATCAACACCTGGTGTTTATAAACTAACATTCAAGGTTAAACTATTTTCTGAAAAATGTATCATGTCTAGTGAATAAATTTACATTACAATATCATGTAATGAAAAATAAAAATAAAAAATCTGACAAACAATTAAATTGAAATAAATATATATTAAATCAGATATAATTAACTGCAATATACATAACAATATATCGAAAATCAGCAAGTTTTGTAAATTCAACAAATAATTTATTTTACTAGAATTTAGTGTGAAATGTAAAAAGAAAAAGAACTTACGATATTGAGAATTAAATCCCAAGTAGTCCTAGAATTACTAACACAGATCCTAATCAACAAAGTTTCGAATAAACATTTGTAGCATTTCATATAATTTTCAACCTTGAAGGTGTTGATATGCTTGTAGTTACCTGTAGTCTCTAATATACTATGCACCAATGGCGTGACTTGGAATGATGTGCCAACAGTCTTTCGTTGAATCACACTGATATAATCAAAGATTTCCTTATTGAATATACCTTAGCTCCCAGTTAATGTCTCTGTCCACGAATAGTGTAGTGCACTTTGTATTTCCAGTGAATAAATATTTTGAATAAAGAAATTCCACCTCATATCAAACGCTGAACTCTACAATGATCTTAGAGAACGAAATAATAATTTCTAGATATACAAACTTACATATAAAAATAAGACACAAAAAAGAGCCAGGATGAAGAAAATAGTTTATTTTCCTTTTCCAATCCAAGTTATAATTACTGTAACTAAACGTTATAATAAAAAAGTTTTAAACCCAATGTCCTTGACTTTTAGTTCTATTAATAATTATTCTAATATTAAATCTTCACTCACAGAGAAAATATCAGTTGTGTATTAGCTGCGAACAGAATACAAAAATCAATGATTCTGGTCAGGTTGACAAATAACTTGAATTTGGACAACGTCAGCTACAAAACAGAATTTTACATAACGCATAGCATATAATGAAATTAAAAACTTCATAAACAATGAAAATTAGAACCTTAAACTGCTTTCAATTTGCATCTACATCGAATGTTGAATAATTTTACGATGTGTATGTATTATCAAAAGTGCACTTGTTTGTGTATCTACTATTTTATTCACTAACAGCATCACCCTTTGCCTATCTAATACTTTATTACTTTATTCCCTAACCGACTGTCTCACTCAATTCTTACTTGCCCTTATTCACTGACAGGCTGTCTCACTCATTACTTACTTGCCCTTATTCACTGACATGATGTCTCACTTATTAATTATTTTCCCTTATTTACTAACTTGCTGTCTCACTCAGTACTTACTTGCCCATCACTGACAAGGCTGTCTCACTTATTAATTATTTTATCTTATTTACTAACTGGCTGTCTCACTCATTGCTTACTTGCCCTTATTCACTGACAGGCTGTCGCACTTGTTAATTACTTGCCCTTATTCACTGACATGCTGTCTCACTTATCACTTATTAATCATTTTCTCTTTTACTAACTGGCTGTCTCACTCATTACTTACTTGCCCGTATTCACTGACAGGCTGTCTCACTTATTAATTATTTTCCCATATTAACTAACTGGCTGCTCACTTATTACTTACTTGCCCTTATTCACTGACAGTCTGTCTCACTTATTAATTATTTTCCCATCTTTAGTTACTGGCTGCTCACTTATTACTTACTTGCCCTTGTTCACTGACAGGCTGTCTCACTTATTACTAACTTGTCCTTATTCACTGACAGGCTGTCTGATTACTTATTGCCCTTATTCACTGACATGCTGTCTCACTTATTATTTACTTACCCTTATTCACTGAGAGGATGTCTCACTGATTATTTATTTTCTCTTAATCACTAACTGGCTTTCTCGCTTATTACTTACTTGCCATTACAACTCCTGGTTAATTGCTCATTTTCTCACTTTAGTACTCTCTCACTCTGTTAAATGCTTGCACGCTAATAAGTGTGATGGACCAGCGGGACAGATCGTGAGAACCATGTCAAGAATAAAATCCGGGGCACATCATATTAATTGCATTTTGTTTTAATGTATGAACACTGATAAAAAACAATCATACAAAATAATCTAAATTTTGTTGTATCAAAGTAATGATGTCAATATTCATAAAGACTTTCCATTAGAAGCAGAATATCACAACGCTTGCAGACAATAACGGATGCAACCTCCCTGCAAACAATGTTTTCTCATTATTGATTGGTTAGCGAAGATATATTTCACAGAGCGCGCGCGGCTGAAGTATTAAGCAAATGCATCATTTCTGGAGTAAAAATCGATACAGAGCTCTAGTGCCGAAGTATTTGTAAAAAACAGTGTGCGCAGTGTTGTATCTGATTCAACATATGTACACTACTCCTGCTGCTGCTGAAGATAAGGTTAGCGACTGTTAGAGACTTGTATTGGATCTGCAGGAAAAACTTGGATATTACTAACCTTGGGTTGTATATTCCATGTAAAGACCTAAAGCCCATAGGATTTTGTTCATTCAGTGCATCCTGCTAATAGATTTCGATTGCACCCTTTGGGAATAGCTTACAAAGAGCGAAGTTCCCTTCACTGACGGGAAGTGGGAATACACACATTGACTACATGTCTATTTTTGAATCCTTTCATTGAGATGAGGATATCTAGATAATCCTGTTAAAAGAGGTAAGGTCAATTTTTGTTCCATGATTTGATCGATATGTGTATTGATCTGGGCTTAAGATGCGTGTTGTTAAGCTTGCAAAATGGTCGACAAGTTAGTTTCTACATTTGAATACTGAAATGTGGATGGCGATAGTTTTGCCAGGGTATATTTCTTTCTTAACTAAAATGGGTAGAATATGCTTATATTGTATAACATAAAATACTGTTGAATTAGTGAGTTACTTAGTCATTGCAACCGTTAAATCGAAATGTATTTTCAATAATAAAAATTAAAATTAAGTAAGCCGTAATAAATAAATAACTGTTTTTCCTATCTTCACCGTCAAGCTGCAAGAACAAGATGATAAATCATACATCTAAGAAAACGCTTGATACAATGAATATCATCTGCTTTTTCGAAGACTTTAAAGTCCTTTTGCGAACACGATAGTTGTTAACCCAACACAGATAGCGAATTTTATCTTTAACTTATCTAATTTGTTTGCAATGTCAATGTTCTATAATGTAATCATTATACCCATTATATTTCGTCCATCCCCAAAAATTATGTAAATATCTAAATATAAAAGAAATAAGCATCCCGATGGTAGGATATATTTGAGTGAAGCAATGTTTATATGCAAACGTTATGTGAAAATCTTTTTCTTGATATCAAGCCAGTTCAAAGTGTCCACGAGCAATCCGAAAAAAAAACACGAACCATAAATGTAACCTCCGTAGAACTCCTGTCTGACATGTCTGTTTCAAATATTATTACTGCATTTGATTGTTATCTTTATAATTATGCTGTTATACTGCATCCAATTTTAGAAATTGTACAGCCATTTAAACTTGCAAAGAGTGGATGCTTTGCTCTCTTTAATGCCAAAGGACCACTCCTTAGCGTTGAAAATTAACTATTTATTTTGTTTGTGGTAACGAGAATTTGCAATTTGTCATGTACTCCAAGCAAGGAAACACCACGAAACAGTATATTGCTTGCATGATACTTTCTACTGTCACTGCAGACATCGTACCGATATGACTGAATATTAACGCTACGTTAAAAACCCAAATCACACACACACTTTATATTGTCAAGCGATGGTGCACTACATAAACATAACCCATCTATAAAATACAGCCACGAGAGAAACATATAGCCCATCAATAAAATACAGCCATGAGAGGAACATATGATCCATATATACAATACAGCCACGAGAGAAACATAATCCATCTATAAAATACAGCCAGGAGAGAAACATAAAATCCATCAATAAAATACAGCCATGAGAGAAACATATAACCCATCTACAAAATACACTTAGGAGAGAAACATTTAATCCATCAATAAAATACAGCCAGGAGAGAAATAGAATCCATTTATAAAATGCAAGCAGGAGAGAAACATATAATTCATCAATAAAGATATCCCAAGAGGAGCATAATGATAAACTAAAATTAGGTTAAACACGTTGAAAACCAACGAACAGCAACTGCGCTATATAAAGGAAATAGTTCGTGTTCCCAGTATGGGTGAAGTAAGTTAGAAATCCCAGTTCTCTAACGAATTTTAAAAACTGCAAAGAGATCAAATTATAAGAAAACGTTAGAACGAAACGACTTAAATATTTCGTGTTACATCCAGTCAAGTATAGGTAATGTGATGATTGGGATAATACATCCTAATTGTCGGTAGTAAAGTATCGGTAGATAAGCGAGACTCCTATATGTACATGTAATAACTAACTAAAGAAAAGAATATCACTCCAAATTTATTTTATTCGAGAACAATCAAAATATTTTTGTATATGAAATATGAGAAACAAAGTTTGAATCTAAAAATCTTCATCAACCGTAATGATTTCATTTGAATTTCAAGGAAGAAATAATTCACAATTTGACAAATATTTGAAAACAGAGACAGGATATTTTTATTTCTCAAACAATGCAGTCATGCGGAATCTGTCTATCAACTTGTAAAGGCGCCCTTTTGGTATTGTGTAAATGCTCTATTCCCCTCCACTGCACCCCCACCTGCGAGGCATATCATATCCATTTCTAGAACTTACTACCCCAAAATACTGTTTTCTGAAACGATTCTTATTTAATTATTCTTTGGTTAACATCCAGGACGATTGTTAGTTCGAGGAGTCTGGGAAATAATGACGTTAGAAATCAAGAGGAGAATAAATGTTTGGAAATGTGCAACTTAAGAAGTCGTTGTCATCAGCATTTTAGATAATATCATACCTGTTCTTGATCAGATCAGCATCTGACTGGCAAACGGGATGACTGGAGATTTCTTAGGAAATACATGGGCATGGAGGGGTGGGGATTCTGAAGCAGTAGAGCACCAACTTGTCTGAAAGACCTAATACAAGCGTTATTTGCCCCGGGTGAGAGTTGTGAGGACTCAGACAGCAAAATGTGACCCTGGATAAGATTTGCAAAAGGAACGAAGCGCTGAGAAGGTGTGTTTGTTGGTGGGCCCGTGGTGTTCTTTGAAACCATCTACACTACCAATACAACCGTTTTTTTATATAAAAAACCAGAAGGTTCATGGTTCCATGTGAACTTCACCTATTCACTTACGCTTCTGCATTGCAAGCTGACGTTTACAATATTTGAATAAATACGTGATAATGAATAATTTTCAGGTTCATGAGATTGTAACGTCAGTAATTTCAGTAAAATCAGTGAAATAACACTTAAGTTTCTTTCGCTCAGAATGCGCCTTCTTTGTAAGGACAATACATATCTGTGATATTTAAGAAAAATTAAGAAAAAGGAACTGATGATTATTTCGCCATTTCTAGAGTCATAAGCTAAAATAGGCAACATGGGAATTTAATTTATCAGTTATACAAAATGTTCGGCGTTTGTTTAATTAAAGAGATTATGTTTACGTATATTTATCAACTTTATGATACTAAACCTGATGATGTATTTTCTCTGTGTACAGCACGCGTAGAATAGCAAATAGCGGTTGATTCGTCTCTAAAGATCATCATTCTAAAGCAGATCATGGTCTATGCCGAAAAGATATGATATCCATATATAAAAAATAATACCATCTCAGATTAATGAAAACGGTTTCTTATCTGCAAGCCTCACTGAACATGTAAAAGTCGAATGCTTTATAAAATAGGGAATGTGCATCAATTTAAAAAAAAGTGTTTTATTCTTAGAGAAACTAAATACAATTATTTTTCATACATTTCCCATTCATACACTTTTCACTTATAAGGGACGTAAGAAACAGTTGCAAAATGTAAATCGTTTTTCTTTCTTTTTGATTTTCAATTAAAGTAGTTTTAGTATCATCTTTATATACAAAATCCAAATAATTGTACTAATTATACATAAAAGCCAATTAACTGTACTCATTATACATAAAAGCCAGTTAACTGTACTCATTATACATAAAAGCCAATTAACTGTACTCATTATACATAAAAGACAATTAACTGTACTCATTATACATAAAAGCCAGCTAACTGTACTCATTATACATAAAAGCCAATTAACTGTACTCATTATACATAAAAGACAATTAACTGTACTCATTATACATAAAAGCAAATTAACTGTACTCATTATACATAAAAGCCAATTAACTGTATTCATTATACATAAAAGCCAATTAACTGTACTCATTATACATAAAAGCCAATTAACTGTATTCATTATACATAAAAGCCAATTAACTGTACTCATTATACATAAAAGCCAATTAACTGTACTCATTATACATAAAAGCCAATTAACTGTACTCATTATACATAAAAGCCAATTAACTGTACTCATCATTCATAAAAGCCAATTAACTGTACTCATTATTCATAAAAGCCAATTAACTGTACTCATTATACATAAAAGCCAATTAATTGTACTCATTATATACAAAAGCCAATTAAGTGTAATCTTTATATACAAAATCCAAATAATTGTACTCATTATATACAAAAGCCAATTAAGTGTAATCTTTATATACAAAATCCAAATAATTGTACTCATTATACATAAAAGCCAATTAACTGTACTCATTATACATAAAAGCCAATTAACTGTACTCATCATTCATAAAAGCCAATTAACTGTACTCATTATTCATAAAAGCCAATTAACTGTACTCATTATACATAAAAGCCAATTAATTGTACTCATTATATACAAAAGCCAATTAAGTGTAATCTTTATATACAAAATCCAAATAATTGTACTCATTATATACAAAAGCCAATTAATTGTACTCATTATATACAAAAGCCAATTAATTGTACCCGTTATATACAAAAGCCAATTAATTGTACTCATTATATATAAAAGCCAATTAACTGGACTCATTTTATACAAAAGCCAATTAATTGTAATCTTTATATACAAAAGCCAATTAATAATTGTAATCTTTATAAACAAAAGCTAATTAATTGTAATCTTTAGATACAAATTCTATTTGATATATAATCGTATACAACTGGAATAAATAGTCTGCATATATACTTATAGCCTTCATGTTACTGTGCTTTTATGTATCGACATAATTTATTTCGTCCAAATACACCCCTCTACACCTAAGGAAGCAGGCTTGTAGAGGAAAAAAATATCATTTAGACGAAGCTTTCTTTAGATTTTTTTTTCATGACGTTACGAGCGCAATTAAGAAGTACCGAAAACTGATATTTTTGGGGGTAGGGTGGGGTGGCGGTGTTTTTCGATAATCAGTAGAAGAGTGTTCCAATCTTTTTAAACAGGTGCAACCTATATAACCTTGAGTCATTTACAATATTATTTAAAATGTTAAATTTCTATACACGCTCATCTCTTAAAGTGTCATTAAGATGACGTGTTATATGAAGTACATGTCTTGATATGTCTACGTCAGTGATTATGTCGGGAAAGAAATGATCAATTAATCGATGTAGAATGCAAAATCGTTTCAGCTATTTGCAGCCGACATTACTTCTATCGCTAATACCTCTAAATTAACCCTTCAAACGACTCTATACAAAACAGGATTTGGCTTAAACATGAATGTGGCGCATTCTAAAGGAAGCACTATTAACTTCGAATGTAATAGTTTCTCATAAAGTAAATTAAGTTGTTGTTTACTGAATTGAAAATGCTTGTTCTGAGCTCTCTCTCTCTCTAGCTCTCTCTCTCTCTCTGAGGTGAATAGAGGACACAAAAGTACCGATGTCATGGCGCATTTGCCTGTTAGTCGATCGGTTTGTATATCCTACTTGCATCCATGCCACGAATCTTCCTACCTGCATTTACATACATACATACATACATACATACATACATACACACACACACACACGCACGCACACACACACATACATACATACATACATACATACATACATACATACATACATACATACGAAATTAATTGTATGAAATAGTAACTATTTCTTCTAAATCTTTATCAAAAAAATATTTACCAGAATGATTCAATTCTAGATGTCGTTACACTACCTATCCACCTACTCACCCATCCATATCAACACACACACACACATATATTCTTGACTTTCATAATGTCTGAAAATAAAACCTGGTAATAAATCGGTACGCCTTTCGGCTGTATGTTAAACAGTGCTTGTCTTGTGACTATAAATAATTGATTTCCTAAACTCGCCCTGTATTTATTTATTTGAAGTAGTTGCAAACTCATGGTAATTTACTAAATCATCTCAGGCTACTGGTAGAGTCAGTTGTCATTATTGTTAGAGGGCACTATATGCCTAACCAATATACCTAAGTGGCTGCAACATGATTAGAAGTCCGCCCCAGTCGGCAACCTAATCAGAATAAACTGTTTGAGCCGGTAGACGTTAAACCGGAAATGGCACGACATCGATAATGAATGCTAGTAGTCTGTATATCCCCGAGGCAATCTTACTAAATGACTTCAAATTTAATATCCTCAACTGATAAGGCAAACATTACATATATATATATATATATATATATATATATATATATATATATATATATATATATATATATATATATATATATATATATATATATATATATATATATATATATATATATATATATATATAAGCAGCAGGGAGGGCGAACAGTCTCTAATTGATTCCCCTTGATTTCTTCGAATAAGTGCTTCCACGATAAATCGCTGGGAGAAGGCTTTATTTACCAAAGTAGAAGCTTCCTTAAGGATTAAATATATCAACCCACGTCAAGTCAAACCCGTGAACAATCATACGAGATGAACCCTCCCTGCTGCTGTTCATAGTTAATATATTTTGTCAAGGCCGATTCGATATCGTGTTCTAGGGTCATGCAAATTTATCGTTATAAATCCATGTGGAGTTAACTGAACACGACTAAATAAGTGTTTTAATTTAATAATATCCATGTCGCCGCTGCACCAAGTTTGGTGAATATTTCTTAGCGTGTGCGTGTCAACGCCGTTAAATACAGCCAGAATATTACAATTATCTCTAATTACCTTTGGAATTTGAGAATATCGCTGAGTTACATAAATATTGTCGGTGTTTTTATGTCGACCACGAGAAAATATCCTTGCAGGATTCGATTGTTTGTCTAACATTACGTCGTCGTACACAACTAAATTATTGATGCTTCCATCAAGATCATCAACGGATGGTGCATCATTGACATCAGTGATAAATTCAATAATATCATCGTGATGTTCATTTAGTAATCGCGCATTTTCATTAAAATCTTTTAATACTTCACAACATCGCTGATCATCAACCGATGGTGCTACTAAATATAATTTATCCCACTTTAGCCATCTCATTATCAAATTAAGCAACAACTGTGTTTTTCCACTACCAGATGGACGTATTATAATCATTATAACAGAATTTGGTAATGCTGCATGGGGTTTAACTGTTTTTTGTGGCGGAAAAATCAATTGCATTCATGATATAATTATATCGTGGATTTATATTGTGTAAAATGTCGCTCGCATACTCCAACAATTGGCCTAACTATGGTTGTTACGCGCAATAATAGATCGGCCGCGACAGGTACATGCGCAAAATGTGGCACAAAGAAATTCAGATTTATTTCATCTGGTCAACGAGCAAAGCCGGCCAAAATAAAATCAATTAAAAAAAAAGAAAAAAAAAGGGCGGTGATGTTGCAGCACAATTAGTAAAATTACCTGGTGTTCCCTGGGCTAAATATTGAGGAGAAAAACATCTTCCAGGATATAATTATTGTGGGCCGGGAACCCGACTTGATATTAGACTTGACGATCATGATAGACCAAAATTAAATGAAGATTCATGTTATGTTCATGATATTGCTTATTGAAGCAACGATCTACAACAAAGGCATCTCGCGGATGTAAAATTAATTCATACGCTAAATTCTATTCCTAATAAATCTATCAAGGAAAAATTAGCTGGTTGGTTAATCAATACTGCAATGAAAAGTAAATTAGCGATAGGTGCTGGTAATTAATATTATGGAATCAATTTATTATTCTCCAGTTGGATTCTGGAAAGGTCAAGCAGCAATTAGTAAACTTGCTAAAGCTGCAAAAGTAAAGATTCCCACTGCAGCACACTGGTTATCCAAGCAGGCCGTATGGCAAATTTATCTGCCGCCGCCTAAACGAATTGAACACGCACACTTTGACGTTAGTGTCCCTAATGAAGTTCATCAGGCTGATATTATGTTTTTGCCTCATGATATTGTTGGTCAAAAAACATACAAGTACGTGTTGACGGTGGTTGATATTGTAAGCAGACATAAAGAAGCAGAGCCGCTAGTAACTAAAACTGCCGTTGACGTCGCAGATGCATTTAATAAAGTTTATCAACGAGGACCTTTACGATGGCCAAATTTACTTCAAGTTGACCCTGTTAGAGAATTTTTAGGTGCGGTATCATTTTCAATGAAACAAAATAACGTTAAGATAAGGCGAGGACACACTGGAATTCATCGCGATCAAGCAATTGTTGAGCGATTTAATAAAACACTCGCTGAGAGATTACTTGGATATCAATATGCAAGGGAATTTATTCAGGATATGAGATCATATGAGTGGGTCGAAAGATTGCCAGATGTGATATTAGCGATAAATAGTGAAACAACACGAGCAATAAATATGAGGCCGGCCATAGCGATCACGCGCGCGATTATACCAATAAAACGACGCGATTTTTCAACACAGCCGGTGCTAGGTAGTATCATCGTGAGATATTTATATAAACCAGGTGAACTTGAAGGTGGCAGAAAAAGAGCAACAGATCCTATTTGGACAAGATCGTCTGGCAGACCAGCAATTTATGTACCTGATTCACTTGCTCCCCAGCGCGGATTTACCCGTGAAGAACTACAAATAATTCCTGCAGACATTCAGTTGCCACCCAAATCACTTAAATAACACGTCGATTACACTCCAAAAACGCCAACGTGACATTTTCTCGTGTATGACCAAGATTATTATTTTTCCTGTCCACGGTAAATTCTCTCGAATCATTTTTTTAATATTTCCATAACATTATGCAATTACAAATCGCGCGGTGATTATTTTGCTGTTGTTTCAGCGACATTACAAACTCAGCATCTAGGTCAAATTTGTAATTATTTTTTTTATCAAATTGTTTGTAACTGGATAATTTTTTCCTTATTACGTCATCGCAATCATCGAGGTCATTAATTATCAACTTATCTAGGATAATTCGTCTTAACTGAGAAATTTTTCTAACCCTAGATACAGCTAAATAAACTAAATTTGACCATTCTACGCGATCATCAACAATCCAAACAACTTTATCGGAAATAGTTAATCCCTGCGATGAATGTATTGTCATTGCATATCCTAGCGTCCATGGAGATTTTTCCATATTTAATGCGTCCTCGACACCATCAACATCAACGGCAAAAATATCGTTCAATACTAAATTCTTTTTTCCTTGTCCCGGCACATCAACGTCAATATTTTGTCGTCGCGTATCTGCTGGTCGATAACACAATGGTACCGGCAGCATAGGAAATTTCTCTTGTTGTGATTGAAATAATTCCCGTTGAGGCGTATCTCTAGCTATTTTTCTACTCGCAACTATTAAATTATTTGGTCTCCATAGATTTAAAAAGTTCTTCATGGATGTTTCTGAAATTACTTCGCCACACATTATCACAGCTGTATTTTTCATTAATAACCAATCAAGAAATGTTTTTAATGTTTCCAACGAAACAGTACATATCTCATCCCAAATAATAATTTTATTGATATATTTTTCCCCATTCGCGAAGAAGTCCATGTGCCACCCCTATATTTGAAAAAACTATGATAAGTACACGAATTAACTCCTCGCTGTTTCATTTCTTTTGCATGTCTGTGTGTTGGCGTTAACACGATCACGTCAGAGTTTCTAAATAATTCTATAACTCGCGTCGTTTTACCTGAATCACCTGGCCCGATCATGTAGACCGTTTTATATCTAGATACTGGATCGTACACGCACGGCGACGAAGAAATTTCTGATATTTCATCGCGATAATATCCATCTTTAGTTTCAACATCAGCTGATTCACAATAATCAAGACTATTCTCGTTTTTAATTCTCCATGTGCCCCATGAACCATCACCAACTAAACTTTCCAGCTTTAATGAATGTTTTCTATCGATATAAAACGAATCAGTAGCTACTCTAACTGCGCCACAAGGAAATTTATTTATCATCGATAGTAAATTTATACTTACATAAGCCAAGATTGATGATCTTAAATGAGTGTATTGAGGAGATTCTCCGTCAATGTAACTGACAACGGTACCTAATTTTGCTCCGTCAGATAAACAAATATTCTCTCGATTACAAAATATAGCTCTTGCAGCGGTATCAGCAATTATAAAATCTAATTCAGCATCATCCATGATTAATCGAGAATGATGTCGTTGATGATCATATGCGCCGCCTTGGGTAAATTTACCGATTATTTTTCTACCGAGACCCTTCGCTGTTTTTTCGTCGTGATCCATTGGCAACCAAACTGATGTTTGTTTTTTATATGATATAATTGCTTCACTGACTATCAACGACGTTAGCGTCGCTGAATTAAGCATATATCGCAACAGCGCTGTATGAAACCAATGTTGCTATGAAAAAAGTCTACCAAACCAAACATAACAGATTTTATGAAGATTTTTGGCAAATTCAAATGATACTACACGAGCGAATCCTGTCAAAGAAAAATCTGACAAGGGACCATTAATTGATACTCGCGTCATCTCGCTACTAGGATGTCCAAATTGCGCAAAATATTTAGCGCACTCGCCTAATCCTAGAAAACTTCCTGGATAACACGCAACCATATCAACGGATATCATATCAATGTAATCATATTTAGTGTTCCATAAGCCGCCATGTCCGTATTCAATACAACTCATCTGGACATCTTTGAGAAACTCACTTCGTGTTGGCCTCCATAGATTTTTTCCCTAGCAGCGTGAGCAGCAACAGATGGAACAGTAAAACAATTAACTAGTAATTGTTCAGAATTTATTGAATATTTCTCTGCTAATTTCTTCATCTCGTCGTGTAATGATTCATTTCTATATAATTCACCGCTAGCCCTTACAAATTGATCGTACTTATCATCAGACCTTCTAAATAACCACACTGATACTGGATCGGATTTACTTATTTTGTGAATAAAATGAAACATTTCTGAGAAATAAAATTTAACAACACGATCTCGCGGAAATATCATTACCGCAGATGTCCACGCGTGAGAATTATGATCAATTATTATAACTGGTGCTCCCCGAGATTTATTTACTGATTCATATAAAATTTCCCCGATAATGTCTTCACTGTTTCTGGGAATTTTAATTTACTTGATAATTCAGCAACATCACTTATTGATGCTCCTTGAGTAACTGATTCAGCCCATGTAGTTATTTTTTTAAGCCTTAAATAAGTTAAACCTGATCCACGTTTTGTATTTTTTAGATAATCTATTACTCGCTCAGCTACACAATTTATTCCCAAAGGGACTTTCAGTAAAGCGAGATTTTTAACATCGGGTTTATTATTTAGCCGATAAATTCCATAAACAACAGCAGTTACAGGATATGATCGAACATAATATGGTTTATCTATGCCGGTCAATAAACCTGACCTTGAATTGCCAGACAAAATAACAGTTTTTTTTTTCACCAATCACAGGATCACACTTATCATGAATAATCCACACATCATTGTCGGTCATCACGATAAATTTTATTCCAAAGATAAATTTCTCACCGTAACGATTAGTACCGATATAATCGATTATTTTCTTTGCTCGTATATCATTCATGGTATTATCAATAACACCAATTTTCCACGTTGACCACACATGAACTGCTCCGTCGTCGTAAAACTCTTTCTTGGCTTTATTTATTTCAGATAAATCGTGCTCAACTTCGTCGAGATCAAATAAATTCATGTTATATTTTAAACAAATATCTAATATAATAATGAATCAATGCAAATGGTTAATGGTTGGTTCATTGACTTGTTGTAATAAATCATGCAGAAGTGAATTCTGCGGGCAGCATTTACAGTCTATTCGCAGAGGCGGTTTAGGAGCAACTCGTTGTATAAAATGTGATGTTGAAATCAGAGGAAAAACTCATCTGTGTGTAAATTGTGGTGGAAAACGCTACCGAGAACTTAAAAGACACTACGACAAAAAAATATTACCAGTGACAACGCTATCAAGTGCGAGGAGGATTATCTAGACAGATTTTCAAACAAATCTTGATTTAGACAAATAATAATTACTATATGAATAAGATATTCATAAAGCATCCGATCATTGAAAACTATGAAGCATCTTGCGATGGTGTTGTTAGAAATTACAGATTGAAAAAACCACGTGGTATTGTTGATAATGCTGGTTATCTTAAATTCAATGCCGGAGACAAACTATATTCATGTCATCGTTTCGTATACGAGTGTTTCCACGGATTAATCAAAGATGGATTTGTAATTGATCATACTGACGGAAATAAATTAAATAATTCCATATCAAACCTTCAAGCGATCACACATAGTGACAATTGTGCACGAGGAAATACTAGTGGAGGAGGAAAACCTAAGGCTGTTAAATCAATAAATTTAGAGACCGATGAAGAAATGATATTTCAATCAATGTCAGCCGCTGGAAAATATTTCGGTATTAATTCAGCTGCGGTACAGTATGTTGCAGAAAAAACAATCAAATCAACATTTTCATATAAATTTGGAGGCTGGAATTTATTTTCCTATACTCCTCTGATACTTCATGATAACTACAATCATCTTAGAAATCAAATTATATTTTTTTTGCTTTTAGAAACATGGTATTCAGTATAATGAATGAAGAAAATATCAACAATGTAATTTATGCTATTGAGGAATTGAGAATTAAAGAAATAAAAGTATCAGATGAATTAACTACTGAAAAGATTGTTTCTGACTTTGAAATACTAGTACAGAATGAACACGAAGGTAGATATATTCTACCAGCTGAATATAGATTTATAAAGAAAATTCAGTCAACGATGTATCAATCACTAGCTGCCGTAGATGAAGCACAAATAAAGGAGTTTGCTGCTTTATCTAGGGCAATTGAGAAAATTAGATCAGAGTTATCTGACGAATATGAGGCAAAAAAATAATTAATACTCGTGTAAGGCAACTAAGAAAAATAGTAGATTACGACGAAAAGTAAATTTATTTATTTACTGAAATAATTTTTTTACTGAAATTTATAATTTTGACTACTAAATACCCTGTCAGAATTAACAAATCATGCAATTTTATAATTTTGACTACCAAATACCCCATCAGAATTAACAAATCATACAAATTGCTTAATTTTGAGTACCAAATGCCCCATCAGAATTGTAAGAATAAAAAAAATGATATTTTGTTACTTTTTATTGATTTTTATCTAAAACAAATTTGTGTATTTTTTAGGTAGAAGTGTGGAAAGATTCTTAGGATTTTACTAGCAAACTGATAATTAGTGTCTCGTTTCTCAAATCTAATAAATTTCCAGACTGATCTGTTAATCTGAAATTCATCCTTGATAACAAACGATTATAATATTGTAGATAAACCGGATTAATTGGTTCCTGTACGATTAAATATCCAGGAGGTTCTTTTGGTGAAAATGAATAAAGAATAAATCCCTGCCTAGCTTGATCTGATATTGACGTGTCAGTGCTGTAGCTGTTTTCGACTACGTCACATGTAAGATTAACTGCGACCACGGTTGTTATATTTACTACCTCTGGTGAAATATGTCGTCCACCTCCAGACGGATTATTATCATATCTAAGGATATTTGTTGCAGGTATTGATTTTCTCCACGCGGCTAGTAATTCAGAAAATAACTCATCAATGACATCGCTGACAGATTTTCTTAATTCGGGTGCGTTATATCCGGAAAATTTATAATCTGGCAGTGACGCCTTCGTCAGCGAATACGCGGTTAAAAAAATTTGTTTATTTGCTGTCTTATCATCAATTATTGCCTGAATTAATCGCTGGTTAAACTATTCCATGTCGGATGCGAGCTAATTTAATAATTCTACGCGTTTAATAACCTCGTCGCATGAACTTGATACGTTAAAAACACATTCTTGAAAATACTGTCGTAGTAGCTGTAGCTGCTTTTTATGCTCCTGATTAATTTCTCTGAAAAACATAATAATTTGATTTAGAAAAGCAGATGATCTATCCCGAAAACGACCATAATAGTACACACCACCATAAAAATTCCACGATAAATTGTCTTTATCAAAGATAAAAAATTCACTACCTGAAATATAATCTTTCATCTCACTTAAATTATTTTTGTAATCTGGATCAAATTCATGATATGATTGCCAGTCTGTGGTATAATCTGATTCTTTAGGTTCTGGTGGATCAGGTAGTGCTGCAGGTTGAATTTTAGGCCATCCTAGAACAGTTCTTATCGTTGATTGATAAATATCTACAGCATAATTAGGTAAGCTTATCTCGATGATCGAAGTCAGCGTTGGTTCATGAGTAGATATTTTTATCCCAGGTTCTTCTCCGGTGATATTTTTTATTCTACGCAATAATTCTTCATTAATTTCTTCAATTTGATAACTACCTGTTGGTAAAAAAACAACATTCTAATCAGGGGTACCGTCGGGTTTATTTTAATTTGCGAACACAAAAGAATTATTTGACAGTAATCTACCAAATGATTTTGATCTGATGTTAGGCCAACTGTAATATACTCGTAATTGTGCTAGCGCGATCTCATTTATGGAAATTGCAGTTGGAAAATTAACACTAAATTCTGGATTAGTCGAACTTACCGAGATCATTGTGGTTTTGTGTGGAATTGTGTTTGTTGCGATCTGTTGGAGTAATTCCGACATTATTAATATTCGTAGCTTTAATATCAGCTTGATTATATACGCTAATCATTAATGAAAATTCAAAATCTGATATATTTCCATCATTTAAACTCTCCGATAACAGAAAAGATAAGTTTGAATATGCGACCGTTGCCGCGTATAATTTAATCACGTACTCGGATAATTTCTCATTCGTGCATGAGCATATTTTTTTTGCAATGATAATAAGGACACCTGCGACCGTTGTTGCCGCGGAGATACAAATAGTTACAGCTATCGGTGCCGTCATTGTTACCGCGGATAATATTATTCCAGCTCCAGCAACGACGGTTGATACTGAATGAACAATCACGTCAACGATAACTAGTCGCCGTCGATATTTTTTTATTTTTCCCGTATACACGTCGATGATATTTTTCAGCGACGTTTGCCACTCACGCGCTTGATTGTACCTGTACTGAGAGGCGTCGTTACAGGTGCTCATTATTTTATTTTATTTAGTAAATAATTGAGGGTGACTCAGCTATAAATTCCATGCACCACCAGAATGATGTTGGTTTTGTTGTCTTATCAGTTTCCAACGTAAATGTTTCTTCGACATTTTTATTTAGTAAAACAGTCAGAAATCCGAGAAATCTATCACTGGGATGTCTCCAGTCATATTCTGCAGTAATTATTCTGAATCTTACAGGGGAAAAAACATGTAATCTATATACGCCAGTGACCGCCGCGGTGCATTTGAGGGTATTATTTTCTTGTGTCCACGTTGATGATCCAGTGTCGTAAATATGATATTATTGGCCTGTGTGAGGTTATTTCTGCTGAAATCTTAATAAAGCCAGTTTTTTTAATAATTCCATCTTTTTTTCTAATAGTTTCTTGGAGGCTAGTAAAATCACCCACGTGAGTGTCGTACTCGCTCCGTCGAATTATATCATTTAATTTGATATTACTTGTTTTTAATTTTCTATGTTGATCCTGAAAAATAACAACCTCATCAGGATCTATTCCTGACAGCGATAAAAGATTATTAACGTCATCTTTTTTTGCATACTTCGACAAATACACGTCAATGGGTATTTTTTTTAATTAATGTTCGTGATAGCAGGGACCTTCCGTAAATATCAACCATTATTTATAGTGATTGATTTAATTTATCAGACGTGTACTTGTGAACGACCCTATGATAAGGTTTAGCTGATGCTGATATTGCATCAAGAACATTAATTGCTTCACGGCCACATATCGGAGGATCGGTTAGTATTTGCGTCGGTAACGTTGAATACCAAATTGGAGCGTTTGATTGTTTTGCATAATTTAGAAACTCACGTGGTGGCGCTAACCCGTACGAGTCAAAATAAATAATTTCACGTGGATTAATCGCGTAAGCAACCCAGCGTGTTCCAGGACCAACGCTGTCATCGAGATTTATAATTCCGGTTTCATCACGATTTGGTTGTTCCGGTAACTGATCCCGCATAAATACACCTCGGAAGAATTTTATTTTTAATTTTTAGCGGCATTAATTAAATAAAAATTTGACATTGGGAAAATATTTAGCTGCGCTTTGGGTACCACGATAGCGGCGTTCCTGGTAGTCGAAGGCCTTTTCCGTACCACAATGGGGGTGTTCCTGGTAATTTTAGGCCGCGTCCTTTTTTTTAACCGTATTTTCCTCCCGTTATTTTTTCTGCTATTTTACTGCGTATCCAGCAGCACCTAGCGCAGCCGCTTTTCCTAAGGCTGGAATATTAGCAGCTAATAACGCTGGTAACGCAGCGAGAAGTGGGAAAAAAACACCTATTTTAATCATATCCTTGACGGCGCTTGGGGAAGATCAATTTGAATTCCAGTATTTGCCGATTTAGCTTTACTAAAATTTTTATGTTGAGTTTTAGTTAGCGATAATTTATTTGGACCACCGTTGGAGATTTGATTGTGTTTTAATGTTATTTTTGCTCCACAGATTTTTGTTGTATTTGATTGTAGTTTTTTTTAACCTGACCCTGAGTCAGAGTCACACTAACATGATCGTATGGCATTTTTATAATAAAGTGATTGATTTAAATTAATCTCGCATTTTTTTCCACTGGAGCATCAATGATTCTCATTCGTCCATCAATACCTTCGAGAAGCATAGCTCTATCGCTAAGTATGACAGCAATTGCTCTAAATTCAGCAGGACCCGGATTATGTATTTTAGCTTTAAAGTGTATATCAACGACGGATTGTTTTATTAAATCAATATGTTCTAGTGAAAAATAATAAATTGGATACAATGTTGTAAAATCTAATTGTGATATTTGTAAACCAGTATCAACATTTAGATCTTTTCCCATATAACTCAGCAAACGATAATATGCACGCGCAACTGAATTATCAGCAAAATGTAATGATACCTCCTCAGATGGTTCTTGATGTCCATTTATTCTCAATGATACCTCGCTAGCATTAATTTGATCAAATGCCATAGGATTACCTTTTTGATTGTTTAATCGAGTAATCATTTGAAGACCAACAAAGATATGTCTTGGCGCAGAAACACCTTGCTGTGATGATAAATGCCAAGTAAAAGTATCGGTTACTCTACTATTGATACTATCAGTATTTGTTGCTAACCACGATAATACTGATTTACCACCTTGATCCATAAAAGAAAGTAGCTTTTGTTTTTCAGTGATTGATGGAGTCATCACTGGCATCCATAGTGTAATTTTAAATAATATTACTTTACCACCATTAACATTTTCGTCATTATCAACACCTTGTCTCCAGATAGCATCGTTACTATCACCTTTTCGATAAAGAACAACTGTGTGTTTGGCTCCAAAAATAACTTTTCTAATATCTCTACAAAATCTAAAAATATGAGATAACGGAATTGCACATGAGAATCTTTTATTATTACCTGACAACATCTTGTTACGTGTAGCAAATCCTATATTAAAATTATCATTAGCGCTTATAATCATGTCCTCCACATCAGCATCGGCGTTATTAGCATTGTTCCTTGGTCTTCTTATAGTATATGGTCTATGATCAGGATTATTAGAATTATCCTTGGCAAACATCATAGTAGGACCAGCTGATCTAGTATAATCATCTGAATACCTCGCTAGGCCTATAACCATTGTAACAACATCAACATCATTATAAATTGACTCACTTTCCTTTCCATCAATTATATGTATAGCACCCTTAAATAATGCCATAAAACCATTATTGACAAAACCAACTCTAAAAGCTTCTAAATATGCTGTATTATCTAATTTTACAATTTCACCTGTAACCTCAATAAATCCCTCAAAAGGTAGAAAATATCTACTTGTATCATGAACTCGTAGTTCAACTCGTCCAGGTTGGTTTGGCATCATATGAATAATACTGAAAATCCCGTACTGATTCATCTTTACGCACCTGTCCATCCATGTCGAAAGCAGGGTTAGATGTTCGCCTAAACATTTTATTATAAATTGATTATCTTCTAAAACGAAGACCACTTCCCGATATTATACTCGTATTTGTTCTTTCGGCTTCTCGATTTATCAACGCTGCTAGTTTTTGATTTGCTGCATCATTTATTACCTTACTAACATCACTAGGCATCACAGAGGTGCTAGGTAATTTGACCGGAACAACATCAGCGCTGGTCTTCACCGGTCGTTCTTTTCTGCGTATTAAATTTAATATTCTGTCTTTAATGGTATTAAACACTTTACTGGCAATATTACCAACAGCAGCATTGGCTTTATCACTAATAAAATCCATAGCCTTCATTGACATTTGTTTTGCAATAGGTCCTGCTTTAGGAGCTATTCTTGTAACAAAACCTTTAACGTCATCACCAAATCCACTTCCGTAAGTAATTTCATACACTGGTAACCGCGAGTTTATTACCCGAACAGGCATAGGTCTACGATGATTTTCGTGTATAATCATTTTATTTAATTATTTATTTATTCAACAACTAGTCACTATAATCATCAATGATTTCATCAACGAGATTTCGGTAAACACTAATATCCATGATACCGCCCTGAAATAGTCTTCTGCAGATATCAGTTGCTTCATTAATTATTTCTGATGAGTTATTTCCAGCTCGTTTTCCTCCAGTAAGAACTTCTAATCGTGATACATCATTGACAACATTGTCGGGACACATATATAATTATTTCCAAAACCACTACCGGTAGCACCTGGAGATTCTTTTTCTGGAAATTGTGGTTCTTGAGGTTTTCTCATTCTTGCTGCTTGCACATTACCCATAAAATTTCTATACCCCGGATCCAATGGATCGGGTTCCTTTCCCGTAGCAACAGAATATAATGTATGAATCCACTCATTTCTAGTTATTTTATCACTAAAATCTGGTTTTAGCTTTCTATCTCTGTAATCATAACCACGCGCAGCAATATCAATTAATTTATCCCTATCTTCAAAAGTATCAATAGCATCATCAGTGAACATTATATCAAGTGATGGTAATTTTTCAGGCTGAGGTGATTTTCGTTGTATTTGCAAAGGTGGAGGAAGTTGATATGAAGGTTTTTTCTCTTGATCACTCTACCATTTCTCCACACCTTCTTGAAGAAATTTCTCCCGTTCCTGTTCCAATTTTTGTTTCATTTTTTTCTTCCTTTTTTTCTTGATCATTTTTTTTCTGTGATTCTCCTCCTTCAATAAAAGCATCATAAATATAATCCTTGGTTAACCGGGGAATATTTTGTCTTAATTTATACAACCAATCAGCCCAGGTCTTGCGATTTCTGACATCTGCAAGATACTCGGGTTTTAAATATCCTGCTCTGTATGGAAAACTTGAGTATGCAAATGAACTAAATTCAGTTGTATTTTCAGGATATTCAAATGGAATTTTCCTTACATTAAGTACACCAGTTTCAGCAATTTTTTCTTCAAGAGCAACATCTTGTTTCAGGTTTATATTCAGGTTCAGGTTGAGGTTCAAATTCAGGTTGAGGTTCAAGTTCAAGTTCAAGTGCAGTTTGAGCTTGAGCTTGAGCTTGAGGTCGAGGTTTAGGTTTAAGTTTAGGTTTAGGTTGAGCTCGAGGTCGACGTGGAGGTCGACGTGGAGCTTGAGGTTGAGCTTGAGCTTGAGGCGGAGGCGGAGGTCGAGTTTGTTCTGCAATTTGTTTTAATACTGGGAGAATGCCCTTTTTTCTTTCTTCAAGATCTTCAGTATCTCCCAATAGAACGCTTTCAGTGGTTATTCTAATAGGTTTAAATAACAACTCAAATGACTCCGTGAAACCTTGTTTTGCATGTTCTACTGCTCGCATTTTTCGTCTGACAGAATCTCTCACGGGGAGATAATTTTTATTGCTTCTAGTCGCTCTCGTGCTAATCTAGCAGAATATCGTTCTCCGGCATCCATTTATATACAAATAATTTTAATTTATAATTATAAAAATTTTTACAAATCGGCCTTGACAAAATATATTAATCATGAACAGCAGCAAGGAGGGTTCGTCTCGTATGATTGTTCACGGGTTTGTCTTGACGTGGGTTGATATATTTAATCCTTAAGGAAGTTTCTATTTTGGTAAATAAAGCGTTTTCCCAGCGATTTTTTCGTGGAAGCATTTATTCGAATAAATCAAGGGGAATCAATTAGAGACTGTTCGCCCTCCCTGCTGCTAAAATGATGAGGACTTTGTATAGCGCCTGATCTTTAGAAGCTCTAAGGGCCTTACAACATTAGCCAACACCTATAAGATAACAAAACATATATAATGATATGATTACAAACAAACACCATGAAATTAGAAGTAAAAAAACATGCTGATAATATTTAAGGTAGGATACATTATTAGGTCTTTAAGTTTGTTCTTGCAATCGAAATAAGTGAGTTTTGAGAGCACTCCTGAATGTGGTCACTGTCTTTGTGTCTAAGTTCAGTGGGCAATTCATTCCGCGTTGCTGGGTCCTTTTATGCGAAAGGTAGCACAGAGAAAATATTTTGTGCTTGATTCTTTATTGAATGGATAGCCAGTGTAGGGTACAATGCAGCGGCGGATGTGTGGTCTGATCGTGGTGCTCTAAGTATGATCCGAGCAACTGTGTTTTGAAGTTTTTGAAGTTTTTGGAGAAAATATTGATATGAACCAGAAATGAGTTACAATACTCCGTCTTGAAAGCACTAACGAACACACAAGTGTTTTAGTGGCATCCACTGAAAGATATTTGCGAATGGAGCTGATGCATCTCAGCTCAAGATATGCAGCCTTGCATATGTTCATCACATGTTGGTGCAATGTGAGAGTACTGTCCAAAGTATCACCTAGGTTTCTTACTAATTGTGTGAATTTAATGTTGGTGTTACTGATATTTATTGTTTGAGGTAAAGGATGTGACTGAGAAAGTCTTTGTGTTGTAATCACCATGGCCTCAGTTTTATCATCATTCATCTGCAGCTTATAGCATGTCATCCATGATTTCACATCAGAAATGCACATCTCTACACCTTGGATGGTAGCGTCAACTTCAGTTGGGTGGCTAGATTTCTATACTTTGGTGTCATCAGCGTACAATTGGTGAGAGACTGGATGATGATCTATGACATTTGAGAGCGGCTGAGTGTATGAATGAAGAGAACAGGTCCAAGAACAGACCCCTGTGGAACACAACAACATAGATCAACTGGGCTGGAGTGTATTCCATTTGCTGACACAAGTTGTGTCATGTTGACCAAGTAGGACTTGAACCACACTAAGGTTGTATCATGAATGTCAAATACATGCTCGAGACGATGAAGTAATATATCATGGTCTATTGTGTCGAATGCTGCAGATAAATCAAGGAGGGCGAGGACTGTAATCTTTCCGCTATCCAAAGCAGAGATAGCTACTTTTAGAAGAGTAGTTTCAGTACTGTGGCAAGGGCGATATGCAGATTGTACATTGCTAAAAAGACTGTTTGAATTCAGATGAGATACAAGCTGGCATAGAACAACCTTTTCTAAGATTTTTGATATGAATGGGAGATTAGAAATTGGGCGGTAGTTCTTTAAATCGTTCTGTTCTAGTGTAGTTTTTTTTAGCAGAGGCTTTACAATGGCAGTTTTGAAAAATGATGGGAATTCACCAGATGAGAGAGAGAGGTATTAATAACATCAGTTAGCGAAGACAATACTGGATCTAAGCACTCAAGCAGCAGTGATGTTGGAATTGGATCAAGTTCACGTGATTTTGGTGCACTCTTCCTCAGGATTGTAGGTACAAAATCCATAGAGACAGGTTCAAATGCTGCTAATGGTTGCTGCTCAAATTCTGTATCCCAACTGTATGGTGACATCGAGTCAGTTGAAACTGTGGTGTCAAGCTTATCTCTAATGGTTTGTCACTGAAGAAATTTGCAAACATGTCCGGAAGGTCGACTGGAAGTGGTGTAGATTTGTTCCTTGACATTAACTTGTTAGTAATCTCGAAGAGCTCTTTGCAGCTGGAACTTTCCATGATCTTAGTAGTGTAGTGGGCTGATTTCGCTGCATGGACTATATTTGTGAAATTCTTCTTAACGGCTTCATAGATTTGCTTATGAATAGTGAGTCTGGTGGAAAGCCAAAGTCTTTCAGCTTTACGGTGGTCTCTTTTAGCAGTGCGAAGCTGGTCCCTAACACTGCTATACCATGGAGAAAACTTTTGAATTGATACTCTGCACTTGGTAGCTGGGGCATGTTTGTCGAGTAATGAACGCAGGCAGTTATCAAGTTGTTCTGCTGTAGGAGGTAAGCAAGTTGTTAGGTTTGCTTGGATGTCATGCTTTGAAATCTCCAATGTTTGGTTCTATTTATCATACAGAGGTTTCTCCGAGTAGCAGATAAAGGTGGAGGATTGATACGTCAAGATGACATATAATGCAGAGGTGATCTGATGCAAGTTCATGGGATACCAGGGAGGACCGTAGAATGTTATCATCAGGTCTATGACGAATCGAGTCTAATATGTGACCATGTTTATGGGTTGATTGGTTAACTGACTTTTTGAGGTTGAAAACATTAATGGAATCTATGAGTTTTGATGTGTTTTGGTTTACGGGACAGTCAAAGTGAATGTTGAGATCTCCAAGAAGAATCGGGCTGCCACCCGGAAACTGCTTCAATAGGAGAGATTCAGTCAGCTTGCTTTTTCTACTAGGAAGAGGGCGGTATAGGCAGAGAAGATGGACTGACTTTTGCTCCAGTGTAAGTGTGGTTTGGACTAGTTCAAACGATGTGTGGTCGAAATTGAATGTTGTGGTGTGGTTAAAACGTTTGATCATGGAGTTCTTTGTGATGACAGCAATTCCACCTCCGCGAGAGTTACGGGGGAACGACTTGATGGAGTGGTTGTTAGATCCGCACACTTGGGCTCATCGCCTGGTGCTTTTAGCAATGTTTCTTTCAGGAAAATGACGTCATTATTCTGGTCGTTGATAAAATTAACTATTTCTGTGCGCTTTTCCGGTGGTCCTACTGATTGGGCATTGAATAATGCAATACGCAGAGGTATCTCTTGATAGTTGACACGATGGTTGACGAATTAATAGGGATTTTAATTAGGTTATCTAAATTAACGGTCGAAGGCATAACCGGCCTTCTTTGAAAGACGGAGAGGGAGACAGAGAGAGAGAGAGAGACAGAGAGAGAGAGGGAGAGGGATAGTATGTACGCAGTATATATATATATATATATATATATATATATATATATATATATATATATATATATATATATATATATATATATATATGACATGCAAATACAAAAATTTGCATTTGCTGAGTATTGACCAAGTGAATGAACTCCTCTTCCCTGCGAGTGTGTCCGCTACAAAATATAGTTCTATGCCTTTTCTTATAGTTCACAATGACATATGCAAATTGATAAGTTGATTGTTTTCTTCTTAAGTTTTTTTTTCTATTCACATTGATTAAATCATTATAAGACACATTTATATTTAAACATGAAAGATTGTCAGCAAATATGAGATCACGAACAGTCATCTTCTGTAAAATCGTCTTCGCCTCAGACTGAGGATCTTGCCATCAATTAGGTATTTGATGTCGATCCCAGTATTATATTCAAGGAAGGTAATAGTAATCAGTAACCATGACAGCGAATACCATACTGAAGAGCCAACAAATAAGCCTGTCATACTCAACTGTTGACTGACATTCATATGAATAGCCGTCGTCCACAACGTTAGCGAGCATGCCATTGCGAAATTGCCGAAACATCACAATGAATTTCTTAGCCTAATTTTGCTTTGATCTTAAATAGGCCTGACTGTGGCAATATAGAAAGGATTTTGTTAGGTTGATGAGTGTCGTGTAGTTCTATGATTCTTGCAACTATCTGACTTTGCACTGGACAGTCCACTTGCTAGTGTTGAAGGCTGTGTTCTTAGATTCCAAAGTGCTGTCTTCAGAAGAGACATTCTGTAGTCGATGCTTCTCATTCAGTAGTATATGTAAGTATAGTTCTCATCAAACCGCTCTTGATGCTTATGTTTTGTGGGACCAAACGCTTTAGAGAACAAGGAGTATTTGAATAATGCCTAGCATTCCTCAACATCCTCGGAGTTTATAAATATTTTATCCAGTAGGCATGCACATTTCTTCGAAAAATACCTGTCTCACATTTTTCCTGTTTCTGTCTGTCAACATTAAGCCTTCGGGACACTATTTGCTTTGTGGTCGTCTGATAGACTGACTCCGGCTATTGAGGCTTCGATAATGTGAACCCTTGTAATCAGTCCAGCATTCTGTACTGCTCATGGTCTTCGTCACTCTGTTATCCTGTTTCTTCGACTGACGATGACGCAGTGGGTAAAATGCAACTTCTTAGAGCGTGGAAGCATCCAATACATTTTGTTGTAGTTTGGCTGGCGAATTCGTGTTCAGTGCATTTCCTCAGAAGGAGGAAGTCTGTTGTAGTTGTATCTGCCGACACCATTTTTTGCCAATTAAGCCTGACCACGTCTGGTGATCTGTTCATTCTCTAGCATGTACTCTACAAGGATAACGTGTTTGTCTGCCTTTGGTACATGTACAGAACTAGATTCCAGATCTTCATACAATGTGTCCTTTGACCTAATCTGGGATGGTCATGCTGATTGCATAGGTGCCAGTGATATTTGCGTGTCCTTTTGCCAGACAGCTGATGTCTTTTTGCGTTAGTATGCAATACACGTCCCTTTGGAGATTCGTGAACTTGCTGGCTGGTTTATATTTGATGGCAGACCAAACACCATGTTCACATGGCATTTCTTTACTTAAGACACTCCAGAAGAATGTGTATCTGGCTTCTATATTTGTCCTTCCTTAGATATGCAAGTTTCACTTAGAGCTGCTATTCGGATATTTAATATGACTAGTTTTATATATAATAATGATACTTGTTTCTCTCTACAAGTTGCTGATATGCTGTCCGTTAGTGTGTACGGTCCAGGCATCGATGGTGAATTGTGCTTCCCGTCAGCCGCGGTATGCTGACCAGGGTTATGGGGATGCATGCAATGTTTTTTTCAATATTTTTAGCCCATTCCGCATTTTACGAAGCTGAGTAATGTGATCCTAAATAAGGCTTATCGGTCACCCAGAGGGCTGCCGAACTCCACTGATTCTTTAGCAGAGTGACAAGCGATGCATATGCCCAAAGCGGCCTGTGCGCATGTTTGCAGCTACAGCTCCCAGTGAATCTACAATTGTTGCTTTGCCGCTCTCCCGTTGCTACAGGACTTGAAGGAGAATAATGGCATGGTTTGCGCGTGACTAGGTTGTACGTAAAATGTTACTCTCTAAAACATGTCTGTCTCACGCCAATGGCACGACAATGTCGTGGCGTCTGGAGAGGTATTCTGATGCAGTGGGTGGCAATCCGATTCTACTGTACCTGAGCTGATGCCCTGTGCCGTCCACACTGCTCTTGCCATTTGCTTTCACAGTAGTAGCATGAGCATATCCACTCGGCCGCCTAATGGACCAGACGGAGCCTGATGTAGCTGTTCACTCTGAGTCAACAGCCACACAAAGTGCCGTCTACTGCTACGTAAGGTCGCAGATGATGCGTGGCCTGAGAGATAAATATATCAACAATGCTTACGTTTAATAGTCGTAGTTGAAACCAGTTGGAACCAACATACAAAATATTTCTTCCCTTAGACACAATTCAGCATTCTCTTCAGTGTTCACTGTTTGCCTTCTTTATCTCTGTTTTGAAGCTGGCTTCGATTAAAAAAATTTAATTAGAGTCAAAACTGTTTTGACTTACAGAAGCTAGTTTTGCACTGTTCGTTGTTAGATTTGTTTTCATCTATTTCATCCCAGGGAATCTTGTCAAGCTTCAATATATGGCTGGAAGTACCACACGTTTGGTAAAAACTTTACCCCATGTTTAATTTAGAAAAGAGATTTAACAATGTAAATCATCTGAAATACCAAACTTAGCTAATTTCCATTTCTTCTTCGGTGTTGAAAACTATAGTCTACTGACTTATATAATGTCAGGAGAATCTTTAAATGGAGGAACTTGCAACTCGTCTATTAAAAGTACCGAAGGATCGAATTTGTTTAGTAAATCTGGGGATAAAACGGATTCATATTAGTATCACAGATATCAGCAAGTGTTTTGAATGAGGCGCAAAGTTAGAAGAATTACATCTAGCTACAACGTTTTTGAGACATTATTGACACTGCAGAATATGGAAACTGTATGTTACAATTTTATATTCTTGTTATTGTTTAAGAACAAAATAACGAGAAGAAAATAAAATAATAATGTAATATTTTTTCGAATATTCTTGGTAAAACTATATCTTAGTGAATGTTACCAATCTCGTCCGCATGTTAGAAGAGACCAAATATTTTATTTCTTAAAATATATTCTAAACTTATACCTTTAAATTCAATGTATCAATAATTTCTTGAATTAAATGAAAACATAAAAATAGATAATTCAAAACTTAATTAAATGCATTTAGTTACTGTTAGTCTGTGACAGTGGCTTGGAAGTAGACTATCTATACTCCATTTTAGACGTAAGGAAGTATCCATTTGCTCGTGACTGTAGAGTAACTATATGCGTATGTTACCTACAACATTTTTAAACATTCAAAGCTAAAGAGTAAATCCATATCTGTAATGCAGACAAGCCGAAGATACAACTGCTCAGTATGTATCTAGGTTTACGTACATAAGGAATCTTTCATAAAATGTCAAATGCCTGACTAATTTTTTGAATAAGATACTTTAAACTTTTTATAACGATGTGTACATAAAAAGGGAATATGAAATACAAAACGAAATAATTGTTTCGTTCCGTGTCGGGGGAAGGAACTCGCATTGTAACGCGTAGTAACATATGCCTCGGACTGACGGCCTCGACATTCTTACGCCATCTAAAATTCGGTCTTTCCGCCCACTCGAAACAAAACACATATCTAGCTTTGTATATCTATCTACTTACATATCTTTGTAATGGAGGCTGCTCAAGTGGACACTTGAACAAATCCGACACGAGAAACAAATAGACAGTCCCAATTGTTTCTCCTTAGCAATATCATTGTGTTTATTTCCAAGAAGTAAGGACACGTGTAAATTAAGAATTGCGGACGCTGAATTCAGCCGTAAAAGTGGTTTTTATCTGACTTTAAAACTACAACCAGTCTAGATATGGAAATCGCATACTTTAGGAAAAAAGACAATAACCAGTAGGTATTCTTTATTTGCATGTTTCACCGTATGTAATTTATATTTTTAAGTCTTCGTTCCCTGTTTTGATAAAGGCCAGTGGTGTTGCGACGGCCTAAGTAAACCCAAAATTCACATCAAACAACTGTTTGTATTAGGAGGGGGAGACCAGAACTGAATTTTGTGGGAGGGAAGTGTATATGCCAAGAATGTATTGCTACGCAATTGACGAAGTTAAACGAATTATAGTAAATGAATAGACAAATAAGTATAAATCAAGAGCAAACTGTTGTACAAAAATATCTCGCACCTATATTGACCGCTCCGTTGGCCCAAGTGTTTAGAGCTTCCGCCTCTGATGCGGGAGGTAGAGGCATGGAACCCAGGTCGAGTCATACCAAATACTTGTAAGGTCTCACTGGACAGTTTATCTGGTGAATTTTCATCCAACAATGACCAATTACAGAAAAATTAGAATAATTTTACACTGAAGATACAAATAAAAACAAATTAATGATTTTTGTAGAAAGCATACATGTGAGATTTTGACTGCAGTAATCAGGTTAATTCCTGATGCAACTGGTGGTTTTTATACTGAACCAACACTGCCACCAACCCCTTAATTTTACATTCATTTTTGACAAGAAATAGCTATTTTGAATATTTTCATCTGACAAGGCAGCTAAAAGAATCAGTATGTGCCTTATGCATGAATAACGTTCACTAGTACTATAACAAATTAGCATAAGCAGCAGAGGAGGCGAACAGACCAATACTCGAAAAATGTCCAAATGTCGAAAATAAGCCTTTCTACAAATGATCGAAAAATAAAAAAGCGTCGACAGATTTAAAAAAGCGTCGACACTTTACTGAGAGAGTCTCTATGGAATTTGTCTAATTAATATTACTCCATTGTCGTTGGTGATTTTCTTCTAGTTTATTATGCACGCGCTTTACTTAATTACGTCTTCATGCGGTCATGCCTCCTCTGCTCTATATTAATTAAATCATTATGTTATAATAAAATGGTACATCCGGAATCTTATACTGCAAGAATAGCACGAGAACGATTAGAAGCAATCAAAAAATTTCTTCCTGTTAGAGATTCATTTAGAAAAAAACCTACAAGCGCAGCAACAATCACAAGCTGAGTATGAAGAAGACACTAAAACTCTATTTAAACCCGTCACTACAGCTACTGAAAAAGCTGCAGCGGCTGTTGAAAAAAACTATATGGGGAGATACTGAGGATGATGAGAAGAGGAAAAAGGGTATTTTTCCAGTATTAGAACAAACTGCAGCGCAGACTGAAAAAATAGCAAGAAGAACCAAACAAACAAAAAAGATTTTGCGAGATCTTCCAATTGATATAGCTGCAGCTCAACCTCCACCCGTTGGTGAAGATATTGAAAAACTTCGTACTGAAGACGCCGACCTGAGAAAAGAACTTGCATCTGAACCTAAACCAGTAGGAGAAAACTTAGAATTGATTGCAAGATTTAGGAAAGGTTTTGTTGAAGATATTAGAAATACTGAAAGAGAAAAATTATCTGGAATAATATTATTTGGTATATTTAATAAATCTGGTATTTTTAAAAAATGAAAAAAGCAAGTGATGATAATCTTATTAGATGGATATATCGCGTATATTACAACAAAAAACAAGCTAGAGGTCCAGAATTCAAAAGTCTTTATGAAGATGTAAAAAGATTTTATGGAGAGAGAATAAAACAACTAGAACAAGAACAACTCTCCCAGCAGGAACCTTCATATCAACTTCCTCCACTGCAGCAGGAATTTTCATATCAACTTCCTCCACCGGCGCAGGAACCTTCATATCAGCTTCCTCCACCCTTACAACGTAAAATAATTTCTGCGCCGGTGATGACATTTACACCGACAGATTCACCACGTGGATTTCGAAGTGATTTACCTGACACACACCCGGTCACCACTGAATCATTTTATCCGGTAATGCAACCACCACTATTTAAAACACCTCAAGATGAACCTAAAAAAGGTTCTGGTTTATGTCCTGACAATATTCTCAATGACGTGTCACGGTTAGAAGTTCTCATAGGGGGAAAACTTGCCGGAAATAACTCACCAGAAATAACCAATGAAGCAGCTGATATTTGCCAGCGATTATTTCGCGGCGGCATCATGGATATCAGTATTTACCGGGAACTTATTGATGAGCTCGTTGATGATTAGTCACCGCGATTAGATAAATGGTAAATAAGATAACATGATAGTACACAATAATCATCGTAAATCCGTATTGGTCAGAGCGGTAAACTCACGATTACCAATCTATAAAGTTATTTACGGAGATGGACTTGGTGATGTTATTCAGGGATTATTTACAAGGTTAGCCCCCAAAAGCAGCGTCTATAGCAAAACAGTTATCGATGAAAGCTGTTAATATTGTCCGTGAAAAAGCTCCTGGTGCAATTGTCAATGTTGCTGGTAAGGCGCTCTCGGCGATCAAAGATAGACTAGCACGATTAATACGACGAAAACGACAACCAGTAAAATTGCCAAGTACTGATATTATGCCCGCAGATGTCAGTAAAATAATAAATCAAGCTGCAAATCAAAAACTAGCAGCGTTAGCAGATCGGGGACTCGGTGAATCGGGAAATAATATCTCAGGTTTGATATCAGGAAGTGGAACTTCACGAAGTGGAACTTCACGAACGCGGTAATCAACGTGTTAGACGAAAATAATTGCAATAAAATGTTCAAGCGCGTATCCGACACAGCATTTGACATGGAAGCACCTATCCTTAAAGATGAATCGGTACGTGATTATCAGTTTTATTCTTATGACGCACGATTACCAGATCAACGTGGAAGAATTGAACTACAAGTTCATGACACAAGTAGATATTTTCTACCCGCTGAGGCTTTTATTGAGGTAGAAGGTACAATTGTAAAAACGGATGATACTAATTACGGAGATGCAGTAAAAGTTGGTTTTGTCAACAACGGATCATGGCATTATTTAGGAGCGCCGCGTATATGATTGATGGAAAAAATATTGAATCGATTGAGAATGATGTCGACGTTGCTACAACAATAATAGGGTTGGCAAGATATTCCGATGATTATACAAGATCAGCAGGTCCCACAATGATGTTTGCGAAAGATAATTCTAATCACCCTGAAAGCGATCCGTATAATATAAGACGACCAAGAAACAATGCCAATAACGCTGACGCTGATGTGGCGCCAGTAGTTCTTGGTTCTAATGAAAATTTCAACTTGGGATTTGCAGCGCGTAGAAATATGTTGCTAGGAGACAATAGAAGATTTTCATTTACAATTCCACTATCGCATATTTTTGGATTTTGTAGGAATGTTAAAAAGGTTATTTTTGGAGCTAGACACACGGTTGTTCTTGTAAGAAAGAATGATGATAACAATGCTCTGTGGAGACCCGCTGGTGATGCTGGTAAAGTAGTATTATCGAAACTTTCACTGTGGATGTCGGTAATGACTCCAACGGTCGCAGAAGATCAAAAATTGATTTCTTTCATGGACACAGGTGGTAAATCCTTGTTGTCATGGTTAACAACAAGCACGGATAGTATACAAACTGACGTTAACGGTCAGTTTTCATGGCATATAGCATCACAACAAGGTGTTTCTGCACCCGGCATATTTTTATTGCGTTTCAGAACCGCGGTCGTTTAAATAGTCAAGAACGTACTTATATGATATTTGACCAACTAGGTCTCACAAATATTTCTTTACGGATAAACGGACAACAAGAACCAAGAGAGAATATACAACTAAATTATACACAAAATCATATAGGACGTGTATATCATCGTTTGATGTCATTCATGGGACGTGATCAAAATGTAGATACTGGGTTGCAAATATCACAATATGATTTCAGAACTTTGTATCCGATTTATTATTTTTCACTGGAGCATCTTGATCTATCAAAACAATCTGTCGTTGATATACATCTTAAAGCAGAATTAAATACAGGTGGTGTTGAGTATAGAGCAATCGCGGTTATACTCAGCGATAAAGCCGTTGTACTTGACGGTGGTAGTGGTCGAATGAGGGTCGTTGATGCACCAGTGGAAAATCTTTAATCATTATGTGGAGCGAGGCAAGTATTATCATAAAATGCCATATCATCACGTTAGTGTCAATCTGACTCCTGGTCAGATTAAAAACCTTCATTCAAATTCAACAAAAAACTGCGGAATGAAAATATCACTAAAGCGAGATCAGATCACGGGTGGTCAAAATAAATTATCATTATCAGAACGTCAACTTAAACATTTCAACGGCGCAAAACAATCAAAACCAGGAGTCAAACTTAATCTCTCTGCGGGTGCGATTAAGGACTCAATTAAAACCGGTGGTATTTTTCCACTTCTCGCGGCCATTCCGGCATTAATGAACCCACCATGAACCATTTGCATTGAGACATTGTATACATAATATTTTAATTTAAATACTTGTTTGAAATATAATATGAACGAATTCGATAGATTATTATCCCGAATAAAGCCCCAGAGCGTGGATAAATTTAATCTCGACAGAATATCTCCTGGCCTACCGATGCAAGATCTGGTTGATCCGAAAAATAAAAGTTTGATTAATAAAATTCACGACGCCAAGAAAGAATTTCACGCAGATGGTGCATCTCATGTCTGGTCAACGTTCAAGATTATACGTAACAAAGATATCATTTACGCTACGATGAATGACAAACGAGCGACATCTATCATTAAATACTTGATAATCGAAAGTATCTTTTCAGAATAAAATTTGTCGTGTTGACAGAAACAGATGATTGGATTAACCTTGACAAATATGATCCTGTCCACGGTGATAAAAAAACTGTCGTACTAAGTAAAGATTCCAAACCAGGTCTATTGACCGGTATTGACAAACCGTATTATGAACAAGCATATCCTGTGACCGCGGTTATTTATGGTAACTATGTTATAAATGAAAAACCCAACGTTGATAAACTGGCGCCAATGAAATTTTCAAAAATAAACTGTGTAGCCGAGCGAGTAACAGAACATTTTACAAACGCGGCCATTGGAAACGGTCTAACGGATAAAAGACGTAAAATAATAAACACGTGGGGAGAAATGGTTAAAGATACCGGTGCGTCTATCAAAGATGTAGCTGGGTTAGGAAAAATATTAAAATTTCTAATAACCGTAGCGACGATAACAGGGGAGATTTTGTATGAGTCAATATATAAATCAAAAGGAGCTTCGATCGAAATTATTGATCATAACGCACACGCGTGGACTAACGCAGTAACAATATTTCCACGAGATCGAACTGTTAAATGTTATCCCATAGATAATTCTGATGGAGATATGTTTGATTTTATTAACGAAATAAGTAAAATCGATCCTGTGTCAGTATGGTTATTTCAGAGTTCTAACGACGAATCAGATATGAAAGAAAAGAATAAATTTGATCAGTTTGTAAGACCAAATGGTGTTATTTATCGAGCAGATCTTCTTCACGAGAAAATGAAAAATCTTGCACTGCAATATACTAATGACACTGACAAACTATTGAGCAACTGTTTTACTGTTCCGTCAGTTGCGGCTCATTTTGCTAGAAAGAAAAATTCATGGAAGCCAACTCGGTCTGATTTTCTCGATGATATAATATCGAGTTGTGTCGAATATGGACACGGCGGACTATGGAATACTAAATACGATCATAAAGATGTTATTTCAGCTGATATGGTCGCGTGTTATCCCGGAAGTTTTCTTGGATACGGAGATTGTTCTGTGTACTTTGAGCGATTCGGTCATCCGACGCACGAGATGACACGAGTATCGATAAATGGACCGTTACCGGATTTTGAACTAACTGGATTTGCTTGTATCGAGTCATTCGAAATATCTAAAGGACTTCATCCAGTTTGTTATGTTTGGTTTGGAAAACATTTTTCAGACAAAATGTGGGCACCAATAGTACTATTACGATATATGCATGATTGTGCGATGTTAACACGGTCGATTGTAAGTGAAGCAATTATATCATACCGGAAACAAACCAAAGTTTGGTTACCACAACAAAAGGAGCATTCGGATGAAACCGATTACGAGAATAAAATTACAAAAGATCTTGGTAGAAAAATAATCGGCAAGTTTACCCAAGGCGCAGCATATGATCACAGACGACATTGTACAAGATTGATCATGGACGATGCTGAGTTAGATTTTATAATCGCTGATACAACGAAGAAAAACAGGTTTATAAGTCGAGAAATAGCTTTCTTGTCAAATGGAACTAAATTAGATACAATTGTGAGCTACATGGACGGTGAGTCACCGCAGTATACTCATTTAAGAGCATCGATGCTCGCGTATGTGTCGATAAACCTATTATCGATGATAAATTAGGTTTCTACACTTGCTGTCAGAGTTGCTACTGATTCGTTTTATATAAGTAAAAAGTATTCAATATTGTTAGAAAGATTAAACATAGGCACTTGTGCATCGTGGGGTTCGTGGAGAATAAAAAAGGAATATATGCTCGATTATTCCGAATCCGCTGATGTTGCGGTTAAAGATATTTACGTGATAAAATCAGGCAGAAATAATCAGATATCGTCGACAACTTCGTTGTTACCATCAGTATACGATCCAATAACTAGACACAAAACGGTTTATCTAAACGGAAATAGCGGTTCTGGTAAAACCACTCGAGCTATCGAACTATTTCAGAATTCAGATATGATTGTGCTAACACCAACACATAGACTCGCACGAGAAATGAAACAACGAGAAGTACAGTCATGTACTTATCACAGCTTCTTTCGATCGAAGGGTGATACATGGATATCTTTAAGGATGGGCGAGAAATACATTCCAAGGATCATAATATGGGATGAAATATGCACTGTACCGCTAGAAACATTAAAAACGTTTCTTGATTGGTTATTAACAAGAAATACTGCTGTGATAATGTGCGGCGATCACGGTCAACCACCACCCGTAGTTGGACCATCTCCACATGATTGGCTAAAAAATTTCGTTGACCACTACGAAGAAGTATCTGATGATCATAGAGCACTTGATGGAAAGTTGAAGGAATTTAAAAAATTAATCAGACTACAACCGAATAAAATTCAGTGTGAAGTAATGAGCGAGATAATTTCAGAAACACCCATGAAAGACTTTTTGCGCGCGTGGAGACCAAACGATTTGATAGTTGCGAGTAGAAAGATGATACACTTCAACGGGAGTTGTTTCAGTTACAACGAGAAAAGTTTCCAACGTTGCCAGTTCCGTTATATTATCGACCAGCAGATACGCGACGGCAAAATATTGACGTTGATATACCAGGACACACCGAGTCAAGGAAACAGAATCTTGTGTTGAATGATATTGTCGCAGTTGATGTTGATGTTGTTGAAGATGCTCTACGTGCTGATAAATCCCCGTGGACGCTTGGATACGCGATGACGATTCATTCATCTCAGGGACTAACTATTACTGATACAGTTGTTTGGATCGTTGATGATCACATCGAATGGTCTAACTTAGTTTATCTTGCAGTGTCTCGAGTTAGCAAAATATCTCATTTGAGACGAATCGTCATAGACTCGTCAGTGATTAGTGATGATATTGACAATGATATAATAAGAAAAAAATTATCTGGTTATAAACAGTGTGATAAAAAAAACAAACGCGATTTTGATCTAGACACTGACGTTGTCATTGCGCTGAAACAACGACAGAATAATCATTGTGCAAGTTGTAATTGTATAATGTTATGGCGGTATCTGAAAAATGATCCAAGACAATTTACCGTAGATAGAAAAAATAACAATCTTGGTCATACACGAGAAAATATCATGTTGACCTGTCTTGAATGTAACCGACGTCATGGCGCTAGTTAAGTGATTTGGGTGGTAATTGTGTGTCTTTAGGAATTACTTGTAATTGTTCACGCACAAATCCACGTTGAGGAGCGGTTGAATCCAGTCTGTAGATTGCGGGTCTACCTGAGGATCTTGTCACGGTGGATATCTTGTGTGTGATAATACTCCAAATAGGATCAGTAGCCCCTTTTTTTACCACATTCGAGTTCGCCGGGCTCATATAAATACCTTACAGTGATATTACCTAATACTGGCTGTGCTGAAAGATCACGTCGTTGTACGGATATATGCGCGCTCGTAATTGCATTAATAGGTTTTATGTTGGTCGTTCGAGTTACTTCATTATTTCACGCGGCTATCACACTTGGTAATCTTGCAACCCATTCACGAGATCTTTTATCTTGAATAAATTCCTTCGCGTATTGATATCCAAATAACCGCTCAGCAAGTGTTCGATTAAATCGTTCAACAATTGCCTGATCACGATGAATGTCAGTATGTCCTCGTCGTATTTTGGTATTATGTTGTTTCATCAACGATGATACTGGACCAAGAAATTCCTTGCCATGATCAACCTTTGAGCAATAGACTTAAAAAGGGGATAGGAGAAATAATCAATGTAAATCAAACTTGTGGGCCAAAAATTAGGGACATACAAAGCAATATTTTAAGTATAACCGTAATTATAGATTATATACAAAATAAGGGACAGAAAGCTGCTATGGTACTTTTTGATCAGGAAAAAGCCTTTGATAGAATTGAGCACAACTATATACAGAAAGTCTTGGAAAAACTTGGTTTCGGAGAATCTTTCCGAAAATGGACAAAAATGTTATATAATAACATAACTTCAGGAGTTCAAAATAACGCAGCAATGACAGAACAATTTGACATAAAAAGATCAGTGCGGCAAGGGTGCCCACTATCAATGCTATTATACGTAATAGCAATTGAAATGCTAAGTATCAGTGTGAAACTAAACAAAGAAATTAAAGGTACAAAAGTTCCAAATATTAAAGAGGAAGTGAAAATGCTACAACATGCAGACGATTGCACTAACTTTTTAGAGGATCCGAAATCCTTCGAGAACCTTATAAAGGAATATGAAAAATTCGGAAGAGCATCGGGATCCAAAATAAATCAGGACAAAATTGAAATATTAGAGATAGGCAACTGGCGTGGTAGGAACTCAGCCATACCAGCCCATGTATTCAAGGATACCGTTAAAGCACTAGGAGCGTGCTTTGGCAAAAACGAAGAGAAAGATAACTGTAAAAAAAATGGAAAGTGAGATTAAACGGAACGTTGATATCTGGGCACTTACGCCATTATGTCTAATGGAACGAGCCCAAGTGGCCAAAACGTACATGTATGTTAACCTTAATTATATAATGAAGTCCACCAATAAAAGTAACGTAATACTAAATAATATTGATAAACCTATAATTAATTATATATGGGATTTCAAACTGCATTATGTAATAAAAGAAATTTTGTACAAAGCAAGAGAATTGGGGGGGGGATAGGGATACCAAGTCCCATACTTTTAAAAACTACTAATATTTTAAACAGATTTAAACGACTGAGTGACGATCCTAAATTACCATGGGAAGGGATTTATATATATTGGTTTTGTTTTGTTTTACGGAACAGTGAGGGGATATATAAAAATAATAATGTTATGAAATTATTGGAAACACCCAGGACGTTTAAAGGTATAAAAGACTTATTAATGAAATATAGGGATAAAAAAGAATTTTGGGACTTAGACGAAAAACTCTCATATAATTGGATTAGAAATGACATAACCAAAAATATACTAAGTAAAGTAGAAAGGGAAAACTTATATGTAAATTGGAAAAATGCATGGGGGCACTGGTCACAACTAGGGTCCCTGAAAATACAAAGCCTCACCTTCAAATACATGCACGATGCGTGGTTGACAGGAGAGGTTGCAGCGAGACGGCATATGGTCAGAGTACCGCCAAAATGTCCGCTGTGCAAATTAAATATATTTAGTAAGAGACATGTTATGTTAACTTGTAGAAATACACAAAATGATAGGAAAATTATAGTGGATGAGCAGCAGAGGGGGCGAACAGACCAAAAGCTTTTTGCACAATAAGCCCTCCCCACGGAAACTATTCGATAGAAGCGTTATTTCGTCGAAATAACACTTTTATTCAGAAAACGAGACAAAAAAAATGTCCTTGAGAAATGCTTCGCATTTCCAGAAATGCTTTGTATTTCCGCTGATATAACGCGAGTTACTTCAATAAATCCGACTCGTATCCGACATAATTTCCACGGTGAGGTATCATCGAAAAATCAGGTGTAGTTTGCGCCCCCTCTGCTGCTCTACGAAATGAGTTTCCATGGGAATCTTCGATTCCTAAGAAAACATTTTTATGTCGCAAATAGTGTATCAAGGCCGACGCGGTATCGTGTCCGCGGGTCGTGTAAATTTATTGTCACAAATCCGTGCTGGTTTCTTTGAGCGCGACTAAAGAAATTCTTAAACTTATTAATATCCATATCGCCGCTACACCAGGTTTGATGAATATTTCTCAGCGTGTGAACATCAACTCCATTAAACACCGCAAGAAGATTACAGTTATCCCTGATTACTTTTGGAATTTGTGTATAACGCTGAGTAACATAAATCACATCAGTGTTTTTATGACGACCTCGTGAAAATATTCTTGCAGGATTTTTTTGCTTGTCCAGCATCACATCATCGTACACTACTAGGTTATTTATTTCACCGTCGAGGTCTTCAACGCTGGGAGCTTCTTCGATATCAGTGATAAATTCAACTACTTCCTCACCGTCTTCACTCAGCGCTTTTGCACTCTCATTAAAATCTTTTATAACATTATAGCATCGCTGATCGTCTACAGATGGTGCTACCAAATACAGCTTATCCCACTTCATCCACTTCATAATCAGGTTCAGCAACAACTGCGTTTTACCCGATCCTGACGGTCCAATGATAATCATTCTGATAGAATTTGGCAACACCGAATTATGCTTGATTGGCTCCCTTCGCCGCGTCGCAGAAAAGTCTGTAATTTCCATTTGTATACAAAGAATAATAATTATGGATCTATATTGTGTGAAGTGTCGGGCACGAACCCCTACGAATGATCTAACAACGGTTACAACAAAAAATAACAGACTAGCACTTTCTGGTACGTGTACGCGATGTGGCACAAAAAAATTTAAATTTCAAAAAAAAAGCCTGACAAAGTCAGCGGAGGTGACATTGCAGCCGCCCTCGGACGACTTCCAGGTACCCCTTGGGGAAAGTATCCCGGAGAAAAACATCTCCCAGGATACAATTACTGCGGTCCGGGAACACGACTAGATATCAGGCTTGACAGCAACGATCAGCCCAAACCCGGCGAGTATCCGATAAACGCTATCGACGCAGCGTGTCACATACATGATATTGCTTATCGAAGTAAAGATCTACAAGACAGGCATATCGCGGATGTGAAATTAATTCATGCACTAAGCGCCATAAAAAATAAATCATTTAAGGAGTCACTCGCTAATTGGTTAATAAGATCAGCGATGAAATCTAAATTAGCATTAGGCGCTGGATAATTAATAACAATGGAAGCGATTTATTATTCCCCAATCGGATACTGGAGAGGTAACTCAGCAATTAATAAACTCGCCAACGCGGCATCAGTAACACGCGAGGTTGCCAAAAAATGGCTGTCAAAACAAGCAATATGGCAAATCTACCTACCACCACCTCGACAAATCAACTTTGCACATTTTGATGTTAGTGTCCCCAATGAAGTTCATCAGGCTGACATACTATTCCTGCCTCATGATACTGTCCGCAGAAAAATATACAAATACGCGCTAACAGTAGTTGATGTTGCCAGTAGATACAAAGAAGCAGAACCGTTAGTGACTAAAACAGCGTCCGAAGTTGCCTCTGCGTTTTCGCGAATTTATCAACGAGGACCTCTAAACTGGCCACGATTATTACAAGTTGATCCTGGCAAGGAATTTCAGGGCGCGGTGTCATCACTGACAAAGCAGCATAACGTTACCATACGACGAGGGCATACTGAAATTCATCGGGATCAGGCAATTGTTGAGCGATTTAATAGAACACTCGCTGAGAGATTATTCGGATACCAGTACGCGAGGGAATTCATTTACGATACGAGATCTCGTGAATGGGTTGCAAGACTGCCAAACGTGATAGCCGCGCTGAATAATGAAATTACCAGAACAACAAACATGAGACCTGTAAATGCAATCACAAAAAAATATATACCCCGCGTCAGTACACGCAGATATGTTTCAACACAGCCAACGACGCTAGCGTCCCCGTTGCTGGGTAATGTCACCGTTAGGTATTTATACGAACCCGGCGAACTCGAAGGAGGAAAAAAAAGAGCAACCGATCCCACATGGAGTGTTACTACACATAAGATATCCAGCATAACAAGATCAACTGGGAGAAACGCAATCTACAGATTAGATTCAACTGCTCCTCAGCGTGGATTCACACGCGAGCAACTTCAGGTGATTCCCACGGATACACAATTACCACCTCGATCACTTAAATAACTGCAGCAACACCTCTGCGTCGGTTACACTCAAGACAGGTCAACATCACATTTTCACGTGTATGACCGCGATTACTATCTATTCTATCTACGGTAAATTGCCTTGGATTATTTTTCGAATACTGCCACAGCAATAAACAATTACAACTCGCGCAGTGATTATTCTGCTGTTGTTGTAATTGTATAATAAATGTTTCGTCGAGATCAAACTCGTTGCCATTTTTTTTGTCGCTCTGTTTGTAACCGGCTAATTTCTTTCTTATTGTATCATCAGCGATTGATCTGTTGATGCTGTCGTTGATAACATCATCTAATACAATTCTTCGTAACTGACCTATCCTTCTTACTCTTGACACGGCTAAATAAACTAAATTTGACCACTCGATGCGATCATCAACAATCCAAACTGTTGTATCTGAAATAGTTAGTCCCTGCGAACTGTGGATGGTCATAGCGTATCCTAGCGTCCACGGGGATTTGCTCATTTTCAGTGCCTGTTCAACAGCATCAATATCAACTGTGACAATATCATTTAATACTAAATTCTGTTTTTCCGATCTCCCAGGTATATCAACGTCGGTATTCTGCAATCGCGTATCAGCTGGTCTATAACACAACGGCACTGGCAACATGGGAAATTTCTTCTGATGTAACTGAAATAACCGCTGCTGAAGTGTGTCCCTGACTATCTTTCTACTTGCCACAATTAAATCACCTGGTTTCCACGTTTCCCAAAAGTCGCTCAGCGAAGTCTCTGGAATTATTTCACGCATTATCTCACACTGGACTTTATTGGTTTGTAGCCTGATCAACGCCTTAAACTCTTTCAGCGTTTCATCGAGTGCTCTAACATCGTTAGTCATTTCCTCATAATAATCTACAAAAGTTTTCAGCCACTCGTGTGGAGATTCACCTGTAAATGGCGGTGGTTGACCATGATCGCCGCACATAACAACTGCGGTATTTTTCTTTAGCAACCAATCCAGAAACTGTTTTAATGTATCCAACGGCACAGTGTCTATCTCATCCCAGATTATTATTCCAGGGATATATTTCGTTCCCATTCGCGTAGGAGTCCATGTGCCGCCGCTGTATTTGAAAAAACTGTGATACGTACACGCGTTAACATCCCGTTGTCTCATCTCCCTGGCAAGTCTATGTGTGGGTGTTAGCACAATCATGTCAGAGTTTCTAAATAATTCTATCGCTCGAGTTGTCTTACCGGAACCACCAGCCCCGTTGAGATAAACTGTTTTGTGTCTCACAACAGGATCGTGCACCGGCGGCAGCGAAGTTGTCGTAGAAATTGAAAATTTCCCAGATATTTCTGCGCCGCGATATTCATCCTCGATTTCAACATCAGCCGATTCACAATATCCATGCAACATTTCATTTTTTATTCTCCATGAACCCCACGATGGATCATTCGGTATAACCTTATTCAACGCCGCTAAGTGTTTTTTATCGATATAGAATGAATCCGTTGCAACTCTCACTGCGTCAACGGGAAACCTATTAATCATCGACAATAGGTTTATTGATACATAAGCTAGCATCGAAGATCTCAAATGTGTGTACTGAGATGATTCTCCGTCGATATAACTAAAAACAGTTCCTAATTTTTCCCCGTTTGACAGAAACACATCTTCGCGGGTACAAAACGTATTATTCGTGGCGGCATTAGCGACAATAAGATCCAATTCGGCCTCGTCCATGATTAATCGACTATGATGTAGTTTATGATCATACGCTCCACCTTGAGTAAATTTTCCTATTATTCTTCGTCCTAGATCTTTTGCTGTGCTTTCATCAGTTCGGGGAGCTCTTTCGATGATAGTGTCGATAAACGATTCTGGATATTCTCGGAAATTTTCAATTTCTACGGTGACTTGCGGAGTTGGCAACCAAACTTCGGTTTGACGACAGTAGCATATAATCGCTTCACTGACCGTCAGCGACAGCAGTATTCGACTGTCAAGCATGTATCGCAATAACACTATTGGTGCCCATCGCTTCTCAACGAAATGTTTACCAAACCAAGCATAACACACAGGATGTAAACCCGTAGCGAGTTTAAACGACGACACACAAGCAACCCCGGTCAGGTCAAAATCAGGCAATGGTCCGTTTATGGCAACTCTTGTCATCGAGCTTGTAATATGACCAAACCGTTTAAAATACTCACTACATTCTCCCCGCCCAAGAAAACTTCCTGGATAACACGCCGTCATATCCACGGATATCATATCGCGGTGATCATACTGGGTATTCCACAAACCACCGTGCCCGTATTCGATACAGCTCTGTTGAATATCCTCGAGAAAGCTCTTCGGGGTTGGTCTCCATGAATTTCGTTCTCGGGCTATATGCGTGACAACACCCGGGACAGTAAAACACTGCGTCAGTAACGTATCAGTGTTCGTCGCATGATATTTTTCTGCGAGTTTTTTCATTTCGTGATGTAATGCCGCCGTTCTGTATACCTCCCCGTTGGGTTTCACAAACTGATCAAACTCTCCCTCGAGGTCACTTCGGAATAACCACACCGACACTGGATCGGTTTTACTTATCTGATAAATAAAATCAAACATAGAAATGCTGGCATTTCCGCTCGTGGAACCACTAGCATTTTCCAATTCCGGATAATACTTTACAACACGATCTCGAGGAAATATCCTAACCGAGTCAGTCCAGGCGTGACTGTTATGATCGATAATAGTTATTGGTGCTCCACGGGAATCATATTTACTCTTGTACAATACCTCACCGGTCAACGATGAAACCGTTATAGGAAATTTTAGTAATCGTTCGAGCTCGGCAACATCATTTATTGACGCTCCTTCATCCACTACTTTTGCCGCCCACGCTGCTATTTTAGTCTGTCTTAGCGGTGTTAGGCCGTTTCCTCGCATTGCATTTTTAAAATGTTCCATTACTCGCTCGGCTACACAATTCAACCCTGTGGATTTTATCAATGACTCTGACATCTTCATCGGTTTGAGTTTATCAACGCGTGGTTTCTTCATCGGATAAATTCCATAAATGACTGCGGTCACAGGATACGCTCTGGCATAATATGGTATATCAATCCCAACAAGTACTCCCGGGTTTGAGTCTTTGGTTACGACGACGGTTTTTCCCCGTCGGGCATCAAGAATAGGGTCTAGTTTGTCTCTGATAATCCATGTTGTTTCACCTGTTTCCGTGTCGTCGACGCCAACGATAAATTTTATCTGAATGAAATATTTTTTATCATCGAGATACCCAATTATGTTCGACGCGATTGTATCGTTGATGGTACCATCAATGATGGCATTTTCAGAAATGATTTTATACGAAGACCACACATGTGCGGCACCATCACGACGAAACTCTTCTTTGGCGTTCTTGATAACACCAATTACGAGTGTGAGTTCTCGTCGTCGTCGATCAAAAGTTAACCGGTCAAGATCGAATCGACCTCGGGGAAATTGGAGATTTCCAGGTTTTATTCTGGATAGTCTTTCAAAACTCATTATTATAATTAAGACAAGTATTTAAATAGACAAATATATTATATGCACCAATGCAAGTGGATTAAACTAAATTCATCAGCGCCGTGTAGCAAACCATGCAGACACGAATACTGTGGACAACATGCTCAACAGGTCCGCGGTGGGAGTCTAGGACCGATACCGTGTATCAGATGCGGCATTGGAGTACGAGGAAAAACGCAATTATGTTCAGCGTGTGGGGGGAAACGCTATCGAGAACTAAAACGGTATTATGATAAAAAAAATCCAGACTCGAACACGTTCTCGGAGCGTGATTACATAAATAAGTTTTCAGACAAATTATGAATTAGACAAATGATTTGCTTATAGTATAATGAATCAAGAATTCGTCCCCGAACAAGAATTTGTTCCCGAACAAGAATTTGTTGCACATCCAACTATTCCAAATTATGAGGCAAACCGAGATGGCACGGTGCGACACTGCACGCGAAGACGACCAGTTGGTACAGTTGATAATGCTGGTTATTTAAGATTTACTGCCACGTGCTCAAAGAGGTATTTATGTCATCGTTTCGTCTATGAGGTTTTTAACGGAGTGATCCCTAAGGGTTTTGTCATTGATCACATTAACGGTAACATACTTGATAACTCTATAAACAATCTTCGTGTGGTCACTCAGAGCAAAAACTGCCTACTGGGTAACACAGGGCGTTGTAAAACAGTTGCAAGAAGAGCTATTAAATCTATAAACGCAGGTGAAGAAATTGTATTCCAGTCAATAAACGCCGCGAGTAAGCATTTCGGTATTTGTCCACCTGCTGTACAGCATGTCGCAGATGGGATCCGCAAAACAGCATTTTCAAAGAAGCTCAAACAGAAGATTTCATTCTGTTATATAACTCTTATCGCTGACACAAACGACGATAACTCCTCCACGAGTGTGTAACGCTTTGCAGAGTTGTCGTCGTCAGAGGATTTGCTCCCCTGAGAAAGCCACCTTGATAAAATATTTTATCGAGTTCATAACATGTAATCATTTATTTACCGTAGAATATATATTTTTTTACAAACAATATCCTCGTTTTACTGAATATATCCGACTGTTTTGCTCTTCTGTGCTTGTTATATGACCGCGCTCGAGAAAACATACAATTAAAATATTTTAAACAAGTCCCGCCCACTGCTAGAGCGAATTTCCAACTCGCAAGTAACAGTTGGGTTATATACGAAATCGCTCCCTAAGACCTTTGGGTCGATCGAAAGTCAGCACGCGCAAGCAAAACCATAAATTTAATCCGCCAATGGCGGGTGTCTTTTGTGCACCATCCAATGGTCGATTCAATGGATGGTTTTGCTCTGCTGCTGACCGTAGAAAATGACCCACCTGCATGTTTGTGTCGTCATAGGATAAGGTCTCGGGATAAGATTACATGTTCATTGTACCTTTGCTTGCTGTGATACTCGAATCAGAGGTAAAGGTTGTTCTGTGTTGTATCGTCCCTCCCGAGCTTCTAGATCGTTATTTGACGATCTAGAAGTTCCTCATGGGGTGAGTGACCCCCAAAAATAAACAGATAGATGGATGCATAAAGCTCTACGTCACCTGGGTGCCCACCAATAGAAACATTCAGAAAGAGTGTTGGCCAAAAATAAACGGTAACATGAGGTGCCTAAGGGAAAAATCACAACACGAAGGTCTAATATAAGACCAAGAAAAAAAAAATCCTAACAAAGGACTCATGAAAGAACCGTAGGCCGGTGAAGAGTACCCAGTAAGTGATAACCGCTCATCATCTATCTGTTTATTTTTGTTTTTGGTGATGCTAGCATGAGAAGTCCCTTGGACTTCCAGAGAAACTCTTCGAGTTTCCACGCTCATGCATTTAAAAATATAAAAATATATAATAATATGAATCACGAAAACATAAATACCATACTTGTTGAAATTAAAGAATTACAACAGCGAGGTTTTAATATTTTACTAGACACTGAAACAATTATGTCAGATTTTGAATCCTTGAATGAGCTATCACAATCGGGGAAGAACAATCTCCCCGCGTGTTATAGGTTCATTAAGGGTTTGCAAGATCGCATTTACAGATCACTTGCCACGATAACTGAAAATCAGGTATCTGAATTTATTCCACTGTGCCGTGCAGTTGAGAAGATTCGTCTTGGATTGTCAAGCGAGTATGAGACTCGAAAATTAATTAGCACCAGGGTGAGACGGTTAAAAGGTTATATAAAGAATCTAGACACGGAAATGCCTTGCATTTCTGACGAAAATACTAGTATTTGTGACTACGAGGCCGACAAGGAAGTATAAACCGCATAGCGTGTGACTCACAGCACAAAGTGAAAGTAGAACCTGAGAAACGCTAGCGCCCCCCCGCTTGGAGTGTAAAGCACATTTCCACGGTAAAAAAAAAGTGTATTATTTTTTTTGCCCGAGCGATGCTAGCATCGCCAGAAACTCAAAGCATTTCTCTGGAAGTCCAAAGGACTTCTCAAGGGCGTTTTCAGATTTTCAGGATTTGCTTAAGCGTTTCAACATCAATACAACAATGAGAATAGTTCATAATCTGTTCTCGTTGACACCAAGCTGTGATCATATGATTTTGCTGTAACTGCGTCAATTGTGACGGAGTTAACAAGAAGTCTTCGTTGCCATACACGTCAACGATTATTTTAACGGGGAAATACTGTTCCCCTAGGGAAACCCTAGGGGGCTGACTCTTTGAGTTTCCCCGGAAGTCCAAGGGACTTCTCATGCTAGCGTTTCCAAATGCGGTTTTTATTGCCTCGTGAAGAATTTGCTTATCATGAATATGAACTCGTGCGTGAATGTATTCACACATTATATACAACTGTTTTTTTTTAAATGCGTGAGCGTGGAAACTCGAAGAGTTTCAGGACTTCACCAGTAAGTTCACGGAGACAGTCTCGCCACGCAGGTCCAACAACCCCCCCCGTTGGTCGGTGAGTTTAAAATTTATCGTTGACAACCACGGATTATTACACCGCAGATAGACCACATTGATTGGTTCTTGCACAATCAGAAAACCAGGGGGGTCTCTTGGTGTGAACGTATACAGGATAAACCCCTGCGTCGCCGTCGTAGTATCTGATGCGCTGTAGCTACCGTCGATGACGTCACATACAAGATTGACCGCAATAACATCTGTGATATTTACGATCCCGGGTGAGATGTGTCTGCCATCGGATGCTGTACTGTTATCGTGTCTTAAAATAACAGGTTGTGGTTTTATTTTCGTGTACGCGGTAAGAATATCTTCGAAAGATTCCGCGATAAGATCAGAGACTGATTTTCTCAGTGTGTGTACGTTATATCCAGGAAGTTTAAAATCTGAAATATCCTTCACGGGAATACCAAATAGGGTTGCAAAATTCGATCTTTTTCGGTTTCCATAATCGCCCTTGAGATCCAGTAGATGTTGAATTACTTTTTGATTCATAAATTCCATCGTAGATACGAGTTTGTTTAGTTTTTCTATGGTGGTGATAATGTTCGTGCGAGAATGCAAAGCATTCCGAGAACTGCTTGCAGAAACGCTAGCGTTTCCAGTTCCAGGTTTTGTTATATCAGAGATATAATCTTGGAAATGTCCCCGCAACAGGTCTAGCTGTTGTTTATGTGCTTGTTTGATCGGATTAAAAAAATGAGCTTCTATATCTTCTGGCCGGTAATCCCGGCCTCCATACCCCTCAAAAAAAGCTGCCCCTATTATATCCAAGGGAACTTTATCTGATGTTGAAAACCAGGCTTGGCCTGATCGTAATCGATCTGAAAATAATAAATACTCGCCGTACACGAGGTCGTGTAGTTCTTCCTTCGTGGTCTCGAAATCCGACTTCGATGGTGGCGGTGGACCCGGTCCGACCTCGGGTCGTTCTTGTGGCCATCCTAATACTGTTCGAAGAGAGCTGCTATAAATATCCACGGCGTATCCCGGTGTTGAGATTTCAATGACCGCAGACAGCGTTGGTTCGTGCGCGGTCACAGATATTTTGGCTTCCTTGCCGGTGATTCGTTTTATTTGGCGTTGTATCTCATTGTTGATTTCTTCGATCTGATAACTCCCAGTGGGTAGCGTAATTGTATCCCAGTCGAATTCGTCAGAGTCGGCTTTGGTTTTCCACGAAAACACAAACGAATTATTTGGCTGCTGACCAGAAAATGATTCCGACCTAATATTGGGCCAGCTGTGATACACACTGAGCTTCGCCAACGCGATTTCATTCACGGCAATTGGAGTTCGAAAATTAATACTGAATTCTGGTTTCGTCGACGACACTGAAATCATTGTTGTTTTTACCGGGGTTGTGTTTGTAACTATTTGCTGAAGCAGTTCCTGTGGCGTTGCCATCAGTGACATTATTTATTTGTTTAGTTTTCAAATAGTCATTGTACACATCTGACATTAGTTTGAATTCAGAATCTGATATCGACGTAGCGTCGCTGGATTGCACGTCTAACGATGATGATATCAGCGATGATAATTTCTGATATGCGGTCGTGGCTGTATTTAATTTTGTCGTGTAATCGTGTAATTTTGTGTTAGCACACGAGGATATTTTTTTTGCTATGATGCCGAAAACTCCTGCTGTTGCTGTAGCAGCGGAAACAGAGATCGTGGCAGCGACTACTGCAGTCACTGGAGTGACCGCTGATAGTATTACTCCCGCGGATGCAACAACGGCGGATACTGAATAAACCATAATATCCAGCACTGTTATGCGTCTGCGGTATTTTATTACTTTTTGACTGGTTACTTCGATGACAGTTTTTAACTCAGATTGCCACTCACGGACTTGATTATATCGATATTGTTGAGCATCTGGAAATCCTTCGGATTTCAACGTTGACATTATTATTTAAAATCGCCGGCGATTTTCAATTACGCGGTAACCAATTGAGGCGTTGCAGCGACGAATTCCAAACAAAACCAGTAAGATGTTGCTGTTAAAGTATCGTCGGCGGCTTCAAGCATAAATGTTTCCTCGGTTCCGCTGTTTAGTATTACAGTGCAAACCCCGGAATACTTATCGGTGGAATGTCTCCAAGGATATGTTGTGAAGATTTCAAATTTAGCGGCTGAAAACACAGACAACCTGTAAACACCGGTGGCTGTTGCTGTATATTTGATAGTGCTATTTTGTCGTGACCATGTTGCGAATCCCGATGATACCGTGAATACGATGTTGGTGATATGCCCGGGAGTAACTCCAGTGGGGACTTTAATCAGACTGGTTTTGTTAACGATCTCAGGAATACCCGATACTATATTCTGCTGTGTTTGTTTGATCGTGTTAATGTTATTTTCTATTATCTGAACTTGATCTGAAAAACTTTTTTCCGTTCTGACTACACCTAACCGGGTATTAATCTTATTGATATCGTTGGCGTTATTAGTAAGATTTGGTATGATTTCAGAAAGTTTCGTGTCGACGACTGGAGGATCCCCAAAGAACTTATCCACGGCCTCATCAGTTTTTGAGAAGTTTCTTCGAAGTCTTGTAAACGCGCCCACGTGAACATCATACTCTGCACGCAGCGTATTTAGTTTACCGTTGACGATGTCCACGTATTGTTTGTTTGACGCATCCTGGTCGGATTCGGGATTTGCTAACGCGGTTATTTTGTTGCCGCTCATGTCAAGTCCGCCGGTCATTACGTCGCCGGATTTTGTTACTTTGTCGCTGACTAGGTCAACAACGAGTTTGTACTGCGCGTCGACGTATTGTTTGTTTGCTGCATCGTCGTTCGAGGCTGGATCTCTGAGTACGGTTATTTTGTTTCCATTCATGCTGAGTTCGCCTGTCATCGTGTCACCGGCTTTTTTCACACATTTATCAACACCTTTATCAATACTGTCTTTGATGCTTGCGATTGATATGTTCGAGTCCTTGATCCGGCCGCCATCACTAAATCCGACGAAATTATCCTTGGTAGCTCCAAGAACTCTGCGAATTATATCATTCCACTTAATGTTGCTCGTTCTTAGTTTTCCTTGCTTGTCTTGGAAAATAGCAACTTCATCTGGGTCAACTCCAGCTATATTCAAAAGATTATCGACTTCATCTTTGGTCGCATATTTTGAGAGATCAACATCTGTGCCAGGTTTGACTTTTCTTGTGAAAGGTCTTCCGTAAATATCCACCATTATTCTTATTGCTGTTTTTCAAATGCTAGCATGAAAATGCCTAGCATTTCTCGATGCGGTATATTCATACACTACTCGATGCGGAGGAGTTGCTGGATTTCTTGAGATTGCATCAAGAACATTTAAAACCTCGTTCCCACAAATGGGCGGATCAATTAATGTTTGTGTTGGTAGCGTCGACTGCCACACTGGAACATTAGAAAATCTGCTGTTGAGAGTGCGAGGCACTCCGCGGACATACCTGAGAAACTCAGTTGGCGGTGCTAAACCGTACGAATCGAAATAGATAATTCCACGTGGATCGATCGCGTAAGCAACCCAGTGAGTTCCCGGACCATCTTTGTTGTCGAGATTGATAATGCCAGTTTCTGGATTATTCGGCCGCGTCGGTAATTGATCTCGCATAAATACTCCTCTGAAATGTTTTATACGCAATTTTTTAACAGCATCGAGTAAATCAAAATTAGAAGCTGGAAGCGTCAACGGCGTTAGAATTTTTTTGGATACCATGATGGTGGAGTTCCTGGTAGTCTTAGCCCTGATCCGCGAGTGGATCTCCCCTTTTTTTTCTTATACCCGTGTCCGGTTGCTTTCTTTAGTGCCATTCCAGCTGCGGTTCCAACTGCACCGAGTGCTGCGGCTTTTGCTACTGCTGGTGCTGCCGCGGCAATCAACGCCGGTATTGCTGCGAGAAGAGGAAATATTCCACCGGTTTTGGTCATGTCCTTGATAGCTGCAGCAGAGAAATTAAGTCGGACACCGGTTTTTGCTGTTAGTGCCTTATTAAAATGTTTAATCTGAGTATTAGTCAACGACAATTTGTTTGGACCACCAACAAGTTGATCTCGTTTTAGTGTTATTGATGTCCCGCATGTGCTTGCGTTCTTCGATTGCAATTTCTTCGTTTGACCGGAAGTCAAGGTGACATTAACATGACTGTATGACATTATATTTCAGAAACTAATCTAATTGTTACATGTTTTCTACTGGAGCGTCAATAACTCTCATTCGTCCGCCAACACCTTCAAGCAGCATTGCTTTATCGGAGAGTATAACCGCGACAGCTCTAAAACCACCAGGAATTGCAGGTGGACCAACAACTGCAGCGGGAAACTCACCAACGTTAGCCTTGAAGTGTATATCAACGACAGATTGTTTTGTTAGATCAAGATGTTCCAACGAAAAGTAATAAATCGGATACAGCGTTGTAAAATCCAACTGTGATATCTGCAAACCCGTGTCAATATTTTGATCGCGTCCCATAAATGTCATTAGACGATGATACGCACACGCAACTTGATTATTTTCAAAATTTATCACTATATCCTCGGATGGTTCTTGATGTCCGTTTATTCGCAGCGAAACCTCAGAAACAGCGAGTTTATCAAATATCATATGCGATCGGGTTTGATTATTTACTCTCGAGTTAGCCTGAAGTGCTATGAAAATATGTCGCGGTGCTGACACACCCTGCTGTGATGAGATATGCCACGTGAATTGTCCAACACCAGCACCTTGAATAGAATCTGTTGTTGTTGTTAACCATGATATCAGTGATTTACCGCCTGTGTCCATAAAAGAGAGTAACCGTTGCTCTTCAGCGAGTGATGGAGACATTACTGGCATCCACAACGCAAGCTTTGATAATATTACTTTACCGGCAGCGACAGCGGGATCATCGTCTCGCCAGATAGCGTCGTTGTCGTCACCTTTTCGCACAAATACAACTGTGTGCTTAGCTCCAAAAATAACCTTTCTGACATTTCTACAGAACCCAAAGATGTGAGACAGTGGAATTGCGCATGAGAATCTCCTCCTTACATCCCCCAACATTAATTGACGTGTCTTAAATCCTAAATTATAATTAGGGTTGGAAAATACTAAATCTTCAACATCATTATTAAGAACAGCAGGAGCAGCACGGTTGTATGGTTGTCTAATAATGCTAGGTCTACCATCTGGTTCATCATAATTATCCTTAGCAAACATCATAGTCGGACCAGCCGATCTGGTGTAATCATCTGAGTATCGTGCTAATCCGACAATTGTTGTAGCAACGTCAACGTTATCCTGAATTGTTTCAATTTCTCTCCCGTCAATGCTGTATGAGGCACTTCTAAATAGTGCCATGATACCGTTATTAACAAACCCAACTTGGATATTAGCGTCGTATGGTGTATCAATAGGAACATCTGTTACAAGTTCCCCCGTGACTTCAAGAAATGCTTCAGCGGGCAAGAAATATCTACTTGTGTCCTGAACTTGTAATTCAATTCGTCCTCGCTGATTAGGATTTCTTGCTTCGTAAGAATAATACTGATAATCGCGAACAGATTCGTCTTTGAGTATTGGTGCTTCCATATCAAATGCTGGATCAGATACGCGTTTAAACATTTTATATAAAATTATTGTCGTCTAAAACGAAGACCACTTCGGGAAATTCCGCTTCCTGATATCAGACTCGTATTTATTTGTTCAGGTATTTGAGTTACAAGCTCTGCAAGTTTTTGATTGGCAGCCTGATTTATTACTTTACTGACGTCCGCGGGCATAAGTTCAGTACTGGCCAGTTTCACCGGTGGCGGTTTTTTTGATCTACGAGTTAACCGTAACAGTCTATCCTTGATTGACGCGAATGCCTTCCCGGCGAGATCACCAACAGATCCAAGGGCTTTATCCTTGATAACATCAATAGCTTTCATCGACAATTGTTTTGCAATCGGTAATGCCTTAGGGGCTATTCTTGAAAACAAACCAGTAATTGTATCACCGAGACCATCTCCGTAGGTTGCTCTGTAGACTGGTAATCGCGAGTTTACTACGCGGACTTGTAACACACGAGCGTGTCCGGGTTGAGAATTGTGCACGATCATTTTATTTAATTATTGTTTCTCTAACTAAATTTGCTAGTCGCTGTGGTAACCGTCTGCGAGTTCATCAATGAGTCCCCGGTAAACGCCGATATCCATAATGCCACGCTGAAATAGTCTCTGACAGATATCTGCGGCTTCATTTATAATTTCCGGAGAGTTGTTTCCGGCACGTCTTCCTCCGATGAGAACTTCCAACCGTGATACGTCATTGACGATATTGTTAGGACAAGCAATAAAACCGGATCCTAAACCGCTCCCGGATTTCTCTCCAGGGTCACTAAAAAATTCCTCTTTGGTATCCCCCTCCGAGGATGGCTGTGGTTGTTGTTGTTGTTGTTGTTGTCGTTGTTTATTTACTATCTCTTTCACTTCCGCATTAAATTTTATGTATCCGGGATCGCTTACATCAACGGGTAAATCCTGCATGCCAAAATATACCGCCTTTGCCCATTTCCAGAAGGTATTAATTTTTTCTTCATGTTTTTTTAGTAAAAAATCTTCTCTGTTATTAAAATTTTTTATAGTAAAAATGGGAAGATTCCCTCTTATTTTTTTAAAACCGGCTTTCGTAAACCACCCCCGAGGTGTTTCTTTCTCGGTCTGCTGCAACGGAGGAGGAAGCCGATATAATTCTTCTGTTTCTGTTGGCGTTGCGACGACTTCCAGTTCTTGTTCTGTTGGCGTTGCGACGACTTCCGGTTTAGCTGTTTTCCGAGTTGGTTTTTTATGTCGCTTTGTCTGTCGCATTTGGACATCAAATCGATCTGATCCTGACATATACTCTCGATAAAATACATCACTGGTATCTAACCGTTCGATACCCTGTTTTATTTTATAAATTCCATCGAGAAATTGTTGCTTAGATATCTTTTGATTAGGATCTTTTATAAATTTTTCTCGAGAGTGATATGCCCTAGCAGCGTCAGCACCAAAAGCAATTATTTCATCTCTATTTCTGACTGGACGATTTTTAATTTCATCCACAAACCCTTCAACGAAATCCGTTTTATAATTAAATCCTTTGATCGGTTTCGGTTGAGCCTTCCTAAGTTCTTCTATCGCTTGAAGAAGACTTTGTTGCGGTTTATCAGGATCAGGTTTTCCTATGATAGCAGTTTTTATTGTTTCAGTAGCTTTGGTCACGGGTTTAAATAATTCCTCCGCGGATTCTGCAAAGCCTTCCCGTGCTTGCTGTCTTAGTTGTAATTTTTGTCTGACACTATCACGGACAGGAAGAAATTTCTGAATTGCTTCGAGACGTTCTCGAGCTAATCTAGTAGTAAGTGCTTCTCCGATATTTGCCATTATTTATTTGTCAATGATTTAATTCCGCTAACATAAAAATGTTTTCTTAGGAATCGAAGATTCCCATGGAAACTCATTTCGTAGAGCAGCAGAGGGGGCGCAAACTACACCTGATTTTTCAATGATACCTCACCGTGGAAATTATGTCGGATACGAGTCGGATTTATTGAAGTAACTCGCGTTATATCAGCGGAAATACAAAGCATTTCTGGAAATGCGAAGCATTTCTCAAGGACATTTTTTTTTGTCCTGTATTCTGAATAAAAGTGTTATTTCGTCGAAATAACGCTTCTATCGGGAATAGTTTCCGTGGAAGGGTTTATTGTGAAAATAGTTTCGGTCTGTTCGCCCCCTCTGCTGCTGGATGAAATTAACATAAATAGCAATTTCAAACCACAAAGTATACTATATCTTGACGGAGATTTTAATAAGAAAACATTATATAAAATAACAAGTTTTATAGTCAAGACGATTAAAAATTGTGGCCCAATAAAATTTTAACTTAGGAAATATCTCAAGAGGGAAAGTACAGATAATGATGCCATGGGGCTATGTCACATGGCGCTACGCGAAGTGAACAGGCCCATGGAAGAGTCTAGAAAGGAACCCTCTTGAAAATAATTTAAACCGAATATCTATCTTTTCTCTCTCTAACCTTTAAAATTATAAAAAAAAAAAAAAATTAGTTAAATTTAACTTGATTTGAGGTGCAATCCGAATTTCTGATTGCATACATTTTAAAATTTAAAATAAATTTCAATTTCAATTTCAATTTCATTTCACAAGAAATTTTTTTTATTTTTTTTTTTGTTTTTTTTACCAATTTAGGAATATTTATAATTAAAAGATAGACCAGCTCCATGGGGGAGAAGCATAATAATTAAAAAAACATGTGAACCCTTCCTGGAGATCAGTCTAATCTTATTAAGAAAGGTGATTAACACATTCATAAGAATCAATAAGATTCAAAATTAAGGGGACATCACCTCTCTTCCAAATTCATAAAAATATAGTAACGACCTTCCGTTGTATATGAACACGGAATATATTAGAAAACTTATACACTACAAGAATTTGATCCAACAAGCTATCCCAACAGAAACACAATATAGCATACATAACCCATAGCACAAACATATAACAAACATGGGATGTAGGAGACCCTAGCAAGGTCACAGGAAAAATAAACTAGGGGAAGTTTAACCGAGAGGATAAGTGAAATCACTCTCGGAGATACTCCCCTATAGATACACTAGGGACTGGAAAAATACCCGAACTCCTAATTCACGTTATAAAAACGATGAAACAATACATTACAACAAATCTGGGGGAATACAAAAACACATAAATAAACAAGGTAATTAGGATGGGGGGGCATCTGTCTGGTGCCCCCCCCCCCCAAAAAAAAAAGATCAACCTGTAGCGGCTGTGGCCATCGTAGACCACCTCGCTGGTAAATTCGTTTAAACGCATCGGCTACTTCAGATGCTGTCTTTGTCAATAACGGTTCTGCTTCTTTATATCTACTTGCAACATCAACAACGGTTAGCGCGTATTTGTACGTTTTTCTACGTACAGTATCATGTGGTAAAAACAGAATATCAGCTTGATGAACTTCATTAGGAACACTAACATCGAAAAACGCGTACTGAATTTGTTTCGGTGGCGGTAGGTAAATTTGCCATATTGCCTGTTTGGATAACCACGTTTTAGCAGTAGAATGTTTAACCGTTGCTGCATCAGCAAGTTTACTAATTGCTGCTTTACCTTTCCAGTATCCAATTGGGAATAATAAATCGATTCCATTTTATATATTACCAGCCCCTAGCGCTAATTTACCTTTCATCGCGGATCTTACTAACCAATTAGCTAATTTTTCTTTGATATTTTTATTTTTTATGGAATTTAGCGCATGAATTAATTTCACATCTGCAATATGCCTATGTTGTAGATCATTGCTTTTATAAGCAACATCATAAGCATGACATGCTTTATCAATAACGTTTATTGGTTCCTCGCCTGGTTTTGGTTGATCCTGATTTTCAAGCCTGATATCGAGTCGAGTACCAGGACCGCAATAATTATATCCTGGCAGGTGTTTTTCTCCGCTGTATTTAGCCCACGGAGTTCCCGGTAATTTTGTTAATTTTGCTGCAAAATCACCTCCGCGCTGCTTTTTTTTTTTACTTGACTTTGGCTTTGACTTTTCAACTGACTGCGCTGACTTGTCAGTAGAGATAAATTTAAATTTCTTTGTACCACACCGCGTACACTTACCCGTAACCGCTGATCTATTATTTTTTGTGGTAATAGTTGTTAGCGTATCCGTCGGATTACGCGTCCTGCACTTCACACAATATAAATCCATAGATATTTTATATAGCATGGATATAATTGATTTCTCAGCGACAAGAAAACGAGAACCTGTCAAGCACCATCCTGCGTTACCAAATTCCATCAGAATAATAACAGTAGGACCATCTGGAAGTGGAAAGACACAGTTGTTACTTAATCTTATAATGAGATGGTTAAAGTGGGATAAATTGTATTTGGTAGCCCCGTCAGTTGATGATCAACGATGTTATGATGTACTTAAGGATTTTAATGAAAACGCGCAAATAGATAAAGATGACGATGTTATCGAGTTTATAACCGATATTGATGAAGCACCATCAGTAGATTCCATAGACGGATTTATTAATAATTTAGTTGTATACGACGACGTGATGCTGGACAAACAATCAAATCCAGCTAGGATTTTTTCTCGAGGTAGACATAAAAACACCGATGTTATTTATGTTACTCAACGATACACACAAATACCAAAAGTGATTAGAGATAACTGTAATATTTTAGTTGTGTTTAATGGAGTTGATACACATACGTTGCGAAATATTCATCAAACCTGGTGCAGCGGTGACATGGATATAATTAAATTTAGAAATTTCTTTTCACGAGCGCAAGCTACTCCACATGGGTTTATAACAATAAATTTGCACGATACTAGAACAAGATATCGTATTGGACTTGATAAAATATTTGGATAAATTAATATAGCAGCAGAGGAGGCATGACCTCATGAAGACGTAATTAAGTAAAGCGCGTGCATAATAAACTAGAAAAAAATCACCAACGACAATGGAGTAATATTAATTAGACAAATTCCATAGAGACTCTCTCAGAAAAGTGTCGACGCTTTTTTAAATCTGTCGACGCTTTTTTATTTTTCGATCATTTGTAGGAAGGCTTATTTTCTACATTTGGACGTTTTTCGACTATTGGTCTGTTCGCCTCCTCTGCTGATGCATACTTTTCATCACCCATCAACCATCTACATTTTTAGATATTTACCTCTGTAGCAGACACACATAAATACGTAAGCCAAGTCGGCAGCTCATTTGCAGTCCAAGTTACGCATTTGATCTCCAATGCTCATCTAACTGTGACAGACAGTCACCAACAAGCCAACCTATTTCCAAGCCTAAATTAAAGTAAATCTAAACCACATTATAGATATAGCTTATGCCTTCAACTTTAAAAATTAGGGGGTGTCAAAATAGGAAAGTATCCAGTGAGACCTAGAACATAATACTTGCAGCTGCCTCGCTTGACGCTCAACACTAAGAGGTTAGTGTTAGCACTGGTCGGCCTGGTATGATGATAATGTGAGTGGGTGGGATATGATGCTAAATGTATGTGGCATGATGCTCCAATACTAGACATCGCAATAAACTGCCACACTGTAGACAATGTTGCGACTTGACCGAAATATTGTTGAAGCTACCTTTAAAAATCTAAATATCACACACTAGCACCTAGACGTGCAAATCCCATTACTGTTAGAGACTGCAAAACCGTCTCAACATTTGATCTTCTGTTAATGCGTCTGGCATAGAAAATAAAATTGATTCTATTATTTCCGTTTTATGCATTAACATTTAGCACAACGATGTACCATCATATATAACGTATCAGTTAAATCTCCTTAATTTAGTTACTTAATAGAAGGTCACAAAGGTGTAATCAATCAGCGATGCATAAAGCCCTGGGACAATAGTTTCACAGCATTTGTTTTCTTATTGATGTAGCTTTTTTTAAATACTATTATTTCAGGAAGAACACAAATGTAAATATCAACTAAACTGATACCATGCATGGTTAATGCGACCACAGTGTACCATGTCCATGCTGACATCTATACACATACGTCAACACATACAGCTGAATTGCTGACTGCATTTATATTATCACCGTGTGAACCGGAAGAATAGAACGTAAATATTAATCACAACATTAAATTGTATTCAAGATTAAAAGTTCAAAAGTCGTTAATATAATTTGCATTATTGTTTTTAGCTAGATTTATTACTATCTTTTGTCGGATTTTATTACTGGCTTTCAAGTGTTTGATTGGATATTATTGCAGATAATTGAATTCTTTATCCAGCTTAAAAATAACGGTTCTCATCTCTTTAAAAAAATGTGCACAATCATACGACCAACAACTTCATTAACTAACATATTTCTTTACTGTTCATATCTGTCGAAATTGACTCGACATGGAAAAACTGAGTATTGCCCACGAACTCATCACGGTGGTCAACTAGGGCTGATAATATGGTAAGATTCGAATCCGCACCCTTTTGTTGGGGAGTAAAGTATGCTTACAAAACCTATAAATGCAACTTTTTGTGATGTGATAAATACTGCGAATTTGTAACCAAATATTATATGACTAGTGGTCACGAACCTGTTTTTTATCAATGCAAAATAGTATAGTAGTATATTACCCTTTACGTAACATCTGTGACAAAGTAGGAGGATACAGAGTGGGGGTGCAAGCATCCAAGCAAGTTTTCTCATGCTTTGTGATATATATATATATATATATATATATATATATATATATATATATATATATATATATATATATATATATATATATATATATATATATATATAAAGGTTGCCGTTACTGGTGAACTTGGATACTGTACTCCTGTGATTGCTCCCCTGACGAATACTTGTGCGATTGATATTATCATTTCTCGATGCGAAGCAGAATAAGGTTTTCTGCACATGTGAACTCGAGTTTTTCTAAATCAGATATGTGAAATATTAATACACTTTTCACCAGCTGGGAAAAATTACGTATAAATAAAAAGCGGAATTTCCATAATTTTAAAATCTAGAGACAATCTGTATACCGACGTAATATTTGTTGTGGTTACACTTATAAACATAGCTCCTGTAAATTTGTTGAAACGTGATCTCTGTACATTAATAAAATAGTCAATTAATCAACAAACCTCTCACTTTCTATCATTCGATCTTTTATATTGAAGTTAAGATTCTAGCTCTAGCACGCGGTTGATGAATATGGGGTTTCGTTTTCTTAGTAACAATTTCTGCATTTTTGCATATGGTAAGCTAAATGTTGAGAAGAAAAACAAAGAAGTCAGAACAGAACATGCAGATCAGAAAGCAAATTGAAGCGGATTTGATAAAGGTGATAAAATGTGTGAGTAATTCTAATAGAGTCAGTCTTTAAACGGTAGAATAAATACCGTTAGGCTTGTGTGATAAATTACACCCAAATTGTTTTGTTTGGGGTTCACCATGCCTGACTGGTGTATTAGCGGAAAATTAATTAATTTGAAGCTTTGACAATCTTTATAACGTAGTATGTGTCAACGTAAGCAATAAATGAATGAATACTTTTATGAATGAATTTTATTATTATCAGTCATTCAGTAAAATGACAATTATGTTTTCAGAGTCTGGGATAAATATTAATGATTGAAGTTCCACTAGATTATATGAAGTCGATTATTATATACTTCCATGGCGTACACGGGAATATTTTCGCGCATTTTATTTTTTTAAATGATATTTTTTCAGCAAATGTACACCATTCCTATTGATTAATTGTTGAACGGATGTATGTTTTGCCAGTTTGCTAATATTATGGTAAAAGAATCAATGCAAAAGTACTCTGAGTACGAATATTCTTAACAGCTATATAATAAATTATCTTTCTTTCGATCTTTTTAAATTTGGATGGCAAGTATACGCTTTACTCAATATATATGAATTTCGATGAATATTGGAATTATAAATGCGACTTTCGATCATTTTTAAAAATCAAAATCGGAGATGTAATTAAGACATTGTTAGGTTGCATAACGAACTGTGTTGGCATATAACTTCCAGGTCAGTTCAACACGTCAATGGTTTTGTATGTTGTCAAGAATTGGGTCGGTGTATAGCTTCCAGGACAGTTTAATACGTCAATGGTTTTAGTCAAGAACATATGCATATACTGCATATTCGTTAAGTCAAGATCACAAAATCCATGCACATACAATGTCGAATGATTTTTCTTTAAATGATATGTTTCGGTGACCAAAAAATTAACCGTGACATTTTGTGTTGGGGTACCACTAGGAATGTTCATGTTGACAAAATTGCCCCACAAGCGACTCGTGACATTACATCACTCATTTCTAACGAGGAAAGTTTGTTATAATCACGCTGTAGAGAGGTAATTATTTCAGTGGTTTAGTGTTTGTTACCACTTGTTGCGTGAATTAAGCCGTGAACATGTACTTCAGCTTTTTATCTATTCTGTCCGGAATTGTTTATGTACAAGGGCTGTGAATCAAGTTATTAGTTGTTGTCATTACTAGCGTCAAATCCGGTCTTGACTCGACATGTTTTACTTCCTTTTGAGTAAATGGAACTGAGATGTGATGAGACTGAATGTATCGAAAACCAGAATTCACCTCTGAAGGAACACTGATTCTGAAAATACTCATAATGTAGTTGCATAAAGGAGACCGATTAACCGGCTCCACTTCCCAGACCCTAAACATCTTCTAGTTCTTCATGACACTTTTTACAAAGGTGATTTTTTGTACAGGCCTGTGGACGAAAAACTGCTAAAACAATCCGGGTACTGGTACTTGAAGTTTCCCCGCGCCAGATGTATCCGCACCAACTATATTCTCTATAGATACACCGCAGTTCAATGTGGGGGTTGCTGTGCTGTGAACTCGGTAGCAGATACCAATATATTGATATACGTTACCAATACCTAAGGAATTCCCTGTTAGACAATTGTAGTGAAATATTATATCATGTCATCAGAAATCCCGCTGTTTCGCACATATAGTATCGTGAAAGAATTCGGCTTGTGTATCTTACTTACGTCATATAGATTTATCAGAGGCCCAGTATACTCTGTATTATTGTTTTCAGATTGGTATCCGAAGAAAACATGAATTATATACTAGGTTAGGGATATAGTTAGGGGGCATAATGACGAAAATTCAACGAAGAATATAATAAAATCCAGGAAAATCATTGTATGATATTATAAATGAAAACTTTATCTCGCTGATGTTAATTGAGTCGAAAGTGACGGAAGACAGCGAAATGTCCGGCATAGTCAGAGAAGACACCAAAGGCAACACGCAACACCGAAGAGGGTAACATGTGGCGAAATTGCTACACAAAGTCTGATCGTGATTTTCTAGCTAATTTACGACTTCAGTGCAGTTTCTTAATTGTCCACTTCAATTCGTAAATGGGTTTTATTCTCATTAATCTTGATACTCCATTGTTAGTAAGGTACTCGTCCTTGCCATTTACACTTACTTTTAGATATGACACAGATAAAATTAAAAGATAGTGCGCAATTTGCAGCCACATGTGTACTGTCTGAAACTGTGTGACGAAATGGATGTAAATTGCATTGTCCTATGAACGCTTTCTGACATTATTTCGGGAAAGCATACTACCCCCAAGCCAAGAGAAGAAAAGAAGCATTAGTAGTTTTCGGTTTTAACGATACGTCAGCAAAACACTCATTCAAACAATGTAAATAAAAGGAAATGCAGGGAAGTTAAATCGTTACATAAGCAAACAATGAAAGTTAACTGTTAAAAGTTGAAAGTTAAAGGGTAATGAAATATGCCACTTTTTAAAAGAAAATAAGACATAATTTAAACTAAATATTTTCAGAAAAGTAATAATACAAGACATATATTGCCTTTTGCATCTATATTTTCAGATGGTTTGTAAAACTTTCAGGACATGAAAATTGTCCCCTGAAATGTGCATAGTTTAAAACATGGCCAAAACACAACATTTTTATCAGATATCCATTTTGATTAGTATATTATTGATTTTAACTGAAAATATATTGCTGTTTTAAAAGGGTCTCGTTATATCATCAACAATTATTATTACTATTATTCTCAGTTTGTATTTTAATTTTAATTTCCTATAATTACCATTGGCTGCTAAAATACTTTCCTTCACTCAATCATGAAAAGCAGAATTCAAATCCGGCTTAGTTTTCAGAATCGGTCTTCCGCAGTAAGGGCATTTGCAAGCTGAGAACTGAAACTACATATTTCTTTGCTGGTCTTCAAAATAAATTTTTCACTCACTTTTTCTACACCAAATTCTTCCGATTCCAAAACCTTCACACACACACACACACACACACACACACACACACATCTTTCAACTGAAAAACAACGTGATGTACATAGACCTACTTTCTCTGTATCAAATGCATGCACTCAGCCACGCATGTCTGCAAATACTGCATGTTAGCAGTTGAACGTTGTTTTTTGCTTGCTTTCCTTTGCGTGTTTGCCTTGAGCCTGTGTAACATAAATTCTTAACCCAAGTATACGATTTTGTTTCAATGAAACTTGAAAACAAATAAAATACGTTGTCTCAAATAAAGACACAGAAACAAGTGCGCATTCACGATCATTGCTCTTATTTTTTCTTGTTTGAATCAGTCTGAACGCCATCTGGAAATTAATTCTACATTTCACTAACAATTCCCTGGTATTAATGAGAGCTTTAGCGATCACCAACTAGTCATATTTGTCTCTCAAGCCATATATTGTTATTTCGGAGATAACGTATCCCATCAATGGAAGCAAATTAACAAATTTGGTATAATTCCAGCTTTGGAGATTTAAATCGAGTTTTTCTGCCATTAACACGTCTGTTGCCGGCCGATAAGGTAATTTGGAGTCCACGATTTGAATTTCTCTTTGGCTATTTGGTCCAATTTTAGCTCATAATTGGATGAAGCTTTGGTCAGTAATCTTGTAATAGTTCTTCTGCCAAGACTAACAGCCAAGAATCTATTGCCAAATCAATTGAGCTTCTGATGATCCCCAACCCCCAATCCCCATCCAAAAGAAAAACAGAACAAAACAAAATCATCTTCGATTACCGAACGTTGTTGATGTCATCGGAACCGCAGAACTAAATGGTACTTTAGGTAATCAAATGCTTTCCCCACCAATATGGTTTGATATGAACAGTGGTTCTAAGAGATGGTTTACATAGATGAATTATGCTTCTCGTAGTCTCTTCCATTTGTAGATAATTATTCCAGAGCAATGAATAATATTGTGATTAATCAGTCAAAAAGTATTTGTTCTAAGACTAATTCAGTGGGACTTTGAGATGCAGCCCCCTCTCTTTTCTCTCTCTCTCTCTCTCTCTCTCTCTCTCTCTCTCTCCAGTCATCGATTGGAATTGAAACGTTGCTTCTTTTCTCCAGCCTCTACTTTCATTAATATTGATTAAATAAATAATAGACACCATTATGATTTAAGTATGAAAGATTGTTAAAATGAGGAAATTAGAGCACAACAAACAAAGCATGGTTAATTTAATGAACACTGAGCTCTGAACGAGCAGCCATCTGTTTGACGGCTAGTAGATTGAAACGAATGGGGAATATAGACTACGATAAATAAGGAAAAAACTAGAGGTAATGCAAATATTTAAATGTATTTTCAGTTGATGTAAGTTATTATTAAGCTTTAATTAACATTGTTACCGATCATACGATTGTTTTTATCGTCCATCTATCTCGTTCTCCTGTCCGTTAGTTAGTTTTGTCGGTAACTTTTACCACAATTCATAATAGGTCCAGTGGCATCATCGCATGATACAAGCTAAAATACACTATGCTCGTGATTGGAAACTTGATATACGGTTATATTTCTCATTGCATTTGTTGATCGATTAATCTGCCGCCTGACCAAACAACACCGTGAGATAGAAAGGGAGCGCAACCTTTTAGCATGTTAACATCTAGAAATTGTAGATCTTTTAAACCTTTCTTGTAGATTTTTAAGGTACGTGTGTGCTGTTTAGACAGGCTAATGCAAGATTGTATCGTTGATAGTGTTGATACTGTAGATAAATCCTATGGAAAGTGTATACAGCTAAGTTAGTTGGTTAAGTTCTGTTTAAAATAAGTCATCAAGCCCAAATTCGTTTCTCTCTCACTCCACATATTTGCACGTATTTTGTCCCTTACTTATTTGAGACCGTGGGAATAGAAAGCAGAAAGGGTTTCAATGAGATTTTGTATGACGTCTAAATCAAGTAGAAAGTGGGCATTATTAATCTTTATGTCTGTAAGGAATAATCAGAAGAAATGCGTCACTGTTCAAGAGAGTATAGAAGTGACAGTAAACTGTTGAAACAATAGCTATAGATGCGTATATTTAAGAGTTTAACAACGTTGTTTTCTGAGTTTTTCGTGGTATAAACTGTCAGTTGCCGACTCACACGGCAAATAAGGCCCGAAGGCAAATAACGTTAAACTCTTATAATTGAAATTTCAATTATTCGTTATGTTATTTTGTTTGCATCATTAAAAATCAAAATTCTTAATTGAGCGTAGTAATACATGTTTTGGAGTTTTCTGTTATGTAGCTATTTATAGCAGTTGTGATTGTCTTGCTTGATCGTAATAAGGTCATCATAATACCAGTCCTTCAAGTAATGGAAGCCTATGTAAGGAATTTGAATAATGCCACCATGATTTTTATATTTTGCCTTAATGGACATGTGTATTCAAAGGAAAAAAAGAACTAACTGTAAAGCCCAAAATAATCCAAGATTTACAGACTCAAGTCCTAGAAATTAAAAGTCCTGAATAAATTTCAGAAAACGTTCAGAATAAATCCCAAAACATGAGGCGATATTGTGTCTGTTGTGCAGACGCAACATTATGTGTAGGGTGTTGATGTACCAACAGCCTTTTGTTGAAACACAGAAATATAAGTCCAGGCTTGATTACATCATAAATTCCAATGAATATCTCTATTCAATAATTGTATCAGAACAATTTTGTATTTTCAGAGAAAATAATCACTTGAATTAAATAATTTGAAGAAATAAAATTCATCCCAACTGGACACAACATAATACAACTTGAAAGTACTAGATTTTAAAGCAAGAATGATACAATCCTCTCAGTTGATAATAATAATAATAATAATAATAATGAGGACTTTGTATAGCGCCTAATCTTTAGAAGCTCAAAGCGCATTACCACATTAGATTACACCTACATAAGATAAAAAACATATAATGCTATGATTGCAAAAACAAACACCATGAAATTAGAAAAAATTAAAATATGCTGAGAATATTTAAGGTAGGAAGCATTATTAGGTCTTTGAGTTTGTTCTTGCAGTCGAAATAAGTGAGTTTTGAGAGCACTCTTGAATGTGATCACTGTGTCTTTGTGTCTAAGTTTAGTGGGCAATTCATTCCACGTTGCTGTGCCCTGGTATGCAAAAGAACGCTGTCCATATGACTTTGTTTTCATAGTGGGAATAATGAGTATACGATTGTCAGAAGAGGAACGTAAGTATCTGATTGGTGTGTACACATGGGTGAAGTCGCATAGGTATGTTGGACTAGAGTCCGACAGTAAACAGTAGCACAGAGAACAAATTTTGTGTTTGATTCTGGATAGAATAGATAGTCAGTGTAGGGTACAGAGCAGCGGGGAGGTGTGCTGTGATCATGGTGCTCTAAGTATGATTAGAGCAGCTGTGTTATGAACTTTTTGAAGTTTCTGGAGTAGATATTGAGATGAACCAGACATAATTGAGTTACAATAGTCCAGTCTTGAAAGTACTAATGAACACACAAGTGTTTTAGTGTCATCAACTGAAAGATATTTGCGAATTGAGCTGATGCGTCTCAGCTCAAGATATGCAGCCTTGCCTATGTTCATGACATCTTGGTGCAATGTGAGAGAACTGTCCAGAGTAACACCTAGGTTTCGTACCAATTGTATGAATTTAATGTTGGTGTCGCTGATATTTATTGTTTGAGGTAAAGGATGTGAATGAGAAAGTCTTTGTGTTGTGATCTGAATGGCTTCAGTTTTATCATCATTCATCTGCAGCTTGGTACATGTCAATATATATATACAACTATAAGATAAAAAACATATAATAATATTATTACAAAAACAAACACCATGAAATTAGAAAAACATCAAAACTTGAAAAAACATGCTGAGAATATTTCAGGTAGGAAACATTATTTGGTCTTTAAGTTTGTTCTTGCAGTCGAAATAAGTGAGTTTTGACAGCCCTCTTGAATCTGATCACTGTGTCTTTGTGTCTAAGTTCAGTGGGCAATTCATTCCACGTTGCTGGGCCTTGGTATGCAAAAGAACGCTGTCCATATGACTTTGTTTTCATAGTGGGAATAATGAGTATACGATTGTCAGAAGAGGAACGTAAGTATCTTGTTGGTGTGTACACATGGGTGAGATCGGATAGGTATGTTGGACTAGAGTCCGACAGAGAAACCTAGCACAGAGAACAAATTTTGTGTTTGATTTTGGATAGAATAGATAGCCAGTGTAGGGTAGAGAGCAGCGGGGAGGTGTGCTCCGATCGTGGTACTCTAAGTTTGATTAGAGCAGCTGTGTTATGAACTTTTTGAAGTTTCTGGAGTAGATATTGAGATGAATCAGACAGAATTGAGTTACAATAGTCCAGTCTTGAAAGTACTAATGAACACACAAGTGTTTTAGTGGCATGAGCTCAAAGATATTTGCGAATGGAGCTGATGCGTCTCAGCTCAAGATATGTAGCATTGCATATGTTCATAACATGTTGGTGCAGTGTGAGAGTACTGTCCAGAGTAACACATAGGTTTCGTACTGATTGTGTGAATTTAATGTTGGCGTTGCTGATATTTATTGTTTGAGGTAAAGAATGTGAATGAGAAAGTATTTTTGTTGTGATCTGAATGGCCTCAGTTTTATCATCATTCATCTGCAGCTTGTTACCTGTCATCCATGATTTCACATCAGAAATGCACCTCTTTACACCTTGGATGGTAGCATCAACTTCAGTTGTGTGGCTAGATTTGTATATTTGGGTGTCATCAGCGTACAATTGGTGAGACAATGGCTGATGAACTATGACATTTGAGAGCTGCTGAGTGTACAGAATGAAGAGAACAGATCCAAGAATAGACCCCTGTGGAACACCACAACATAGATTTACTGGGCTGGAGTGTATTCCATTTCCAGATACAATTTGTGTCCTGTTGACCAAGTAGGACTTGAACCACAGTAAGACAGTATCATGAATGCCAAATACATGCTGGAGATGGTGAAGTAATATATCATGGTCTATTGTGTCAAATGCTGCAGACAAATCAAGGACGGTGAGGACTGTAATCTTTCCGCTATCCAACGCAGAGAGAATGTCATTAACTACTTGTAGAAGAGTAGTTTCAGTACTGTGGCAAGGGCAATATGCAGATTGTACATTGCGAAAAAGACTGTTTGAATTTAGATGAGATACAAGCTGGGATAGAACAACCTTTTCTAAGATATTTTATATGAATGGGAGATTAGAAACTGGGTGATAGTTCTTTAAATCGTTATGGTCTAGTGTTGGTTTCTTCAGCAGAGGCTTTACAATGGCAGTTTTGAAAAATGATGGGAATTCCCCGGATGAGAGAGAGGTATTAATAACATCAGTTAGCGAAGGCAATACTGGATCTAAGCACTCAAGCAGCAGTGATGTTGGAATTGGATCAAGTTCACATGACTTTGGTGCACTCTTCCTCAGGATTGTACGTACAAAATCCATAGAGACCGGTTCAAATGCTGCTAATGTTTGCCTCTCAAATTCTGTATCCCAACTGTATGGTGACGACGAGTCAATTGAAATTGTGGTGTCAGGCTTATCTCTAATGGTTTGTACTTTGTCACGGAAGAAATTTGCAAACATGTCCGGAAGGACGACTGGAGAGAAGGTAGTTGGAAGTGGTATTGATTTGTTCCTTGACTTTAGCTTGTTAGTAATCTCGAAGAGCTCTTTGCAGCTGGAACTTTCCATGATCTTAGTAGTGTAGTGGGCTGATTTCGCTGCATGGACTATATATGTGACATTCTTCTTAGCGGCTTCATAGATTTGCTTATGAATAGTGAGTCTGGCGGAAAGCCAAAGCCTCTCAGCTTTACGGCGGTCTCTCTTAGCAGTGCGAAGCTGGTCCCTAACACTGCTATACCATGGAGAAAACTTTTTAATTGATACTCTGCACTTGGTAGATGGGGCATGTTTGTCAAGTAATGAACGCAGACAGTTATCGAGTTGTTCTGCGGTAGGAGGTAAGCAAGTTATTAGGTTAGCTTGGATGTCGTGCATTAGTTTGGTTATATTTATCATACGGAGCTTTCTCTTAGTAGCAGATGAAGGTGGAGGGTTAGGGACTGATACGTCAAGATGGCATATAATGCAGAGGTGATCTGATGCAAGTTCATGGGATATCAGGGAGGGCCGTACAATGTTATCATCAGGTCTATGAAGAATCCAGTCTAAAATGTGACCATGTTTATGGGTGGGTTGGTTAACTGACTGTTTGAGGTTGAAAACATTAATGGAATCTATGAGTTTTGATGTATTTGAGTTTCCGGGACAGTCAAAGTGAAAGTTGAAATCTCCAAGAATAATCAGGTTTCCACCTATCGAATTTCCATAGTCAAGGAGATTCGGAAACTGCTCCAAAATGAGAGAGTCAGCCAGCTTGTTTTTTCTACTAGGAGGAGGGCGGTATAGGCAGAAAAAATGGACTGACCTTTCCTCCAGTGTGAGTGTGGTTTGGACTAGTTCAAACGATGTGTGGTCGAAATTGAATGTTGTGGTGTGGTTAAGACGTTTTATCATGGAGTTCTTTGTGATGACAGCAATTCCACCTCCGCGAGAATTACGGGGGAACGACTTGATGGAGTAACCAGTGGGTGTTAGATCCGCACACTTGGGTTCATCGCCTGTAGTTTTTAGCCATGTTTCTGTCAGGAAAAATATGTCAACATTTTGGTTTTATGATAAAATTGACTATTTCTGTGCGCTTTTCCGGTGGACCTAGTAACTGGGCATTGAATAATGCAATGCGTGGAGGTATTTCTTGGATAGTTGACACAAAGGTTGACGAATTAATATGGATTTGAATTAGGTTATCTAAATTAACAGTCGAAATATTTTTAAATTGTCGAGCCGAAATAAGGGAGGTAACTGGGATTCTTCTTCCTGTTCTACGCCGGCCAGCTTTGAAACAACGTTTCTTTTTTCGCTTCTGTTTACATTTAGGTAATGATGAATGGAGTCCCAGTTCGTTTAGTCTAGAGCACAATGTAGCGTGGAAAGCCAAGGAGTGATCATTCAAAGCAATTAATGAGGGTCCATCGTAGCATTAACGGGTTGACTGGCGAGAATCACGTGATGGCGGTTTGTTCAAAAACAGTGGAGCAAGACAGCCGAGAAAAAGTCTAATTGTTCTCGTTTCCAAAACAAGGAGATAAAGAAACACATACGAATTTAACAGCCAATATATAATGAACACAATAACGAAGATGAAAACAGGCAACAAGCACAAATATCATCAAAACGGCACTAAAAAATGGAACAGCTGCTTCAAGCCGGTTAAGCGATAGCGACCATCTTGTCTCTCTCTCTCTCTCTCTCTCTCTCTCTCTCTATATATATATATATATATATATATATATATATATATATATATATATATATATATATATATATATATATATATATATATATATAATTTGTGTTTCCCTTTACGCACATTTGTGCGTCAGGGACGCACGCTGGACAAAATTGACGCACACATTCATTTTCATAATATGATCAGGATTTATTTAATACCCAATGCATTGGACGATGGATGGCATCGTATATACTTCAAGTATAGGCATTGACTGGTTCCCCGCTTGTTTGCTCCCTGCCTTGCGCTCCTCTATTCGTATAGCAAAGTGCAACGCAGGGAACATATAAAATAGTGAACCAGACTAGTATAGGCACTGTTATGACGGAGTAGCTTCCCCTAATCTCGCGATTTCCATCGAGCTCAGCAATCTGTCAGCTAGATGTTTAACCTCAAGGCTTGTTGCTCTAGAAGTGATCTCCAGATTAAAAAGTCATGCACTAGAAAGCATTAGCGAAGAAAGTGAAAGAAGCAGAACACAAAAGAGTAACTGTGGATCTAACTTTAATGAAAAATGGAGAAAATAATTCCGTTGACTGGAATACGGCACATTCATTATGATTACCTGTGTGACTTCTGATCGCGTGATTGCAAAGACTGCAAAAGTGAATAATCCTTTCGTGACAGGATTTTAAAACTTTTAAAACTCTGCCCTCGTTCGCCTTAAGATATCTGGAGAACACGTTATAACATAAGATATTATTTCACAACAAAGAAATCAGTAAACTTGCAGAGACAAACACATTATTTGGATTACGAAGTCAGCGGGTCATTGCAGAGTTTCTTGGTTTTTAACTTTTGCTGCAATAAAAGAAAGATCTTAAAGTTCAATTGTAACATATTAGAAAGAAGATGAATCATTATCCTCCTTGATATTTGGATAAATGTGTTCTAGGACGAAGTACAATGAAACCTATGATAGTACACATTTGATGAAAGGCAGTAAATTAACTCCCATTTGGCTAAAAAGATTTATTTGGCATTTTGTATTGGCTTATATATAATGTGTTGGACTATAATATTGCTTGATGAGACTCTTCAAAGTACGACTTTAAAAGAAAAATGAACTAATAAAATTATTCTTTGAATGAACAATACATTTGTTTGTTAATTGTGCATGTTGGTGTATTTATATGTTTAGAGAAAGAGAGGGAGAGATTATGTTGTGCAAGTTGCAATATCCTATTTCAAGCTGAAAAAGTACGAGTTTTATGAAAACTTGTCAGTACGTTTTTGACCCCCACATTATGTGGTCACAAATATCATTTTCTTATAAACAAAGTACATTACCTAATGGAAGACAACCTTCTAGAATGAGGCTTATGTTTACTAAATCAAAACGATAACCTGGATTACACACAGGAAATACTAAATCTTAGACCCAAAGAAATGTAATTACTTCTACTATTAATAATAATACTGATTTTAACCCCATGCACGTAGAGAATAATTTGGCCATATTTTGTTGATTACAATAAATAAAATAAAAAGTTTATTTGGTCAAGCAGAAATGAACACAACTTTGCACAAGGTCAAGTTAAACATACAATGTTACATTACAATAGCTTGTGGGGACCCTAGTAGCCGAGCGGTTTACTGCCATGTCACCTCTGTCTGTATGAGTTCGAGGTTCAGCCTCGGCTAACGTCGGTACGTGAGAAAGCTTGCCAGTAGCTTCTCGTCTGTCGATGGTTCATTCCGGGTTTTTCCCTGGTTTTTCCTCCACGAGTTATACTGTCAGCCATTAATAGCTTATATTGTGCTGAAAATGATGCTAAGCCCTACAATAACGACAGCATGTAATAAAAAAAAATAAAACTAACAAATTAACAACAAATTATATATATATATATATATATATATATATATATATATATATATATATATATATATATATATATATATATATATATATATATATATATATATATATATATATATATATATATATATATATATATATATATATATATATATATATATATATATATATATATATTGTTAGGTGTTTAGGCTCTTACAAAACGTAACAAGAAAAAGCGAAGACAACAAGCTTTAAAAAAATTAACAAATATTTTATTTAACTGGAAAAACAAATTATAATTGAGACAAAGAACAGTTTTACTAATCAATTCTATATAAAAAAAAATCGAAGATTAAAAAATTAAAAGTCCTATTAACAAAAAGTCCTAGCGAAACTGATTTCGAATTCCGATGTAATCCAAAATGGAAGGTGATGACGTATGCTGTGGTCAGCGTCGCACTGATATGTCACCAGTTCTTTGTTGAATCACCGACAAATATATTCCAGTTTTTAAATTCTTTGTAAATTTCGATAAATGTCTTTGTCCACAAAATAATTTAGATCACTATAATTTCCAGGGGGGAAAATCACTTTTCTTTAAAATAAAATAATAAGCCCCAAACTGTTCAAAACATAAACACTTTAACTTCTAAAGCGTTATGGCACTAATGACTAGTCTTTCTAAAAATATCAATAATAAATCTAGCTAAAACGCAAAACGGATGCTCGGATGTTTGTCAATCCTCTGGAAAAAACAAGAGTTTGTAATAATTGCTAAATGTTGTCTGTCACGTACTCCAAGTATAGCCTCGATTCCACTTTATGATTCTTACTCTGAGAAAGAATAAATAATAAAGTTGTTTACTACAACTTTTACAGATTCTAAATCAAGGCCAGAAACCAGGTCAGCATTAGATACAATGTCTCTTTAAAGTTGCTTACGACAACAACAAAATAAAAACCAGTCAAAATTGAACAATATCAAATTCAGTAAATAAAGTTTCATTTCAATAGCGTGCACTAGCATTTAAAAAATTAAAACGAATAAATTAAATCAAATATAAATTATATATATATATATATATATATATATATATATATATATATATATATATATATATATATATATATATATATATATATATATATATATATATATATATATATGAGCCACAGGGAGGGCGAACTGACCAATGGTCGAACGTTGTTTACGCATTTACGTCTTAATTGAGGTCGCGCCCTTCCTGCTGCTGTTAATTAAAAATTGTTATATCAAAATAATGGTCCATCCAGAATCTCACACAGCTAGATTACCCCGAGAGAGACTAGAAGCAATTAAGAAATTTCTTCCTGTTTGAGACTCATTTAGAGAAAACATATGAGCGCAGCAGGAAACACGAGCTGAGTTCGCAGAAGGTGCTGAACAGTTATTTAAACCCGTCACAAAAGTTACTGAAGCACTTCTTCCATCAGTTAAACAAACTGAAAGAATAGCAGCAAGAACTAAGAAAATAATAAAATTTTTACAGGCTCTTCCAACTGATATAGCTGCAGCTCAACCTCCACCCATCGGTGAAGAAATACTTGAAGGTATTGGTAAAATTCGTGCTGAAATAGGTGATATAAAAGATCGTGTACCAGAAACAGAAACCGAGCAAGCAAGGGCTAGGGTTGATGTAAACGATAAATTTACTGAAAAAGTATTAATGCTATAAAGGGACATGGAGACGTAGATAAATTAGCTGAGTTTATCGTAAGATCTTATAATCAGCGAGGAAAACTTGTAAAATCCGAGTATGCTGATGATGCTATAAGTCGTGATAACTAGCAAAAATGGATTTATCGTATACACTATGGAGTTGATCAAGTTAAAACCGCTGATCCTAGATATGTTGCGTTATTATACGCAGTAGATAGATATTATGAACGAATGCAACAATCACAACAACAACTTTCCCTACCACAGCAAAAACCACAAACACCACCACCGCAGCAACAGCAAAAACCACAAACTCCACCACCGCAGCAACAGAAAAAAATCACAGATTCTTCAACTACAGAAAAAACAACCTCATCGACCGCAATCTCCAGAATAAGAATTTCATGATGCACCTGGTGCTACTGGAAGTGGTTTCGGAGGTAATATTATTTGTCCTGATAATATTCTCAATGACGTACAACGGTTAGAAGTTCTTATAGGAGGAAAACGAGCCGGAAATAATTCACCAGAAATAATTAATGAAGCAGCTGATATTTGCCAGCGATTATTTCGCGGCGGCATCATGGATGTCGGTGTTTACCGGGAACTTATTGATGAACTTGTTGATGACTAAAGTCACCGCGATTAGATAAATGGTAAATAAAATAAGATGATCATACACAATAATTATCGTAGACCTGTAATGGTCAGAGTAGTGAACTCACGACTACCAGTCTACGGAGCAATTTACGGAGATGGACTTGGTGATGTTATTCAGGGATTATTTCGAAGATTAGCCCCAAAAGTAGCACCTGTTGCAAAACAATTATCGATGAAAGCTATCGATATTGTTCGTGAAAAAGCTCCTGGTACAATTATCAATTTTGCTGGTAAGGCGTTCTCGGCGATCAAAGATAGACTATCACGATTAATACGACGAAAACGACAACCAGTAAAATTACCAAGTACTGAAGTGATGCCCGCAGATGTCAGTAAAATAATAAATCAAGCTGCAAATCAAAAACTAGCAGAACTAGCAAATCAGGGACTCGGTGAATCGGAAAATAATATGTCAAGTTTAATATCAGGAAGTGGAATGTCCTGAACGCGGTAATCAACGTGTTAGACGAAAATAATTACAATAAAATGTTCAAGCGCATGTCCGACACAGCATTTGACATGGAAGTACCTGTCCTTAAAGATGAGCCTGTACGCGATTATCAGTTTTATTCTTATGACGCACGATTACCAGATCAACGTGGAAGAATTGAACTACAAGTTCATGACACAAGTAGATACTTTCTACCCGCTGAGGCTTTTATTGAGGTAGAAGGTACAATTGTAAGAACAACCGATGCTAATTACGCATATGCAGTACAAGCTGGTTTTGTCAACAATGGTATTATGGCACTGTTTGATAGTGCCACATATATGATTGATGGAAAAAATATTGAATCGATTCAGAAAGATGTCGACGTTGCTACAACAATAATAAGATTAGCAAGATATTCTGATGATTATACAAGATCAGCAGGTCCCACGATGATGTTTGTAAAAGATAATACTGGTCACCCTGAAAGCGATCCGTATAATATAAGACGACCAAGAAATTTTGCCAGAAACGCTGATGCTTGATGTGACGCCAGTGGTTCATGGTGCTAACCCAAATTTCAACTTGGGATTTGCAACGCGTAAAAATATGTTACTAGGAGCCAATAGAAGTGTTTCATGTACAATTCCACTATCGCATATTTTTGGATTTTGTAGGAATGTTAGAAAAGTTATTTTTGGAGCTAGACACACGGTTGTTTTTGTAAGAAAGGGTGATGATAATGATGCTCTGTGGAGATCTTCTGGTGATGCTGGTAAAGTAGTATTAACAAACTTTTTCTTGTGGATGCCGGTAATGCCGGTTATTCAACGCTACCAACACAAACAATGATAGATCCGCCAATATGCGGCCGTGAAGCAATTAATGTACTTAACGCCATATCAAAATCTTCCAAACCGCCACATAAAGTCGTGCATGTTTATACGAGTAACCGCTTCGTTGCGCGCAAGGTGTTTTAAACAGATTAAGGATCTTATATAATGGTTGATATTTACGGAAGATCTTCCTCTACATGTAAGAAAAGTAAGAAAAAATCCGATGACTTTGATCTGTCAAAGTACGCGACTAAAGATGAACTCGCTGATACTATGAACCTGGCTGGAGTTGACCGAGATGAAGTTGTTGTTTTTCAGGACCGATATTGTTTTTTAAAAACGAGTAACATCAAATGGAATGACATAGTTCGACGAGTACTCGGTGCGGTCACGGATAACATCCATGTGTTTACTGACAGCGGAAAAATCAGAGACTCAAGTATATCGTTTATAACCATCAGAGATGAAATTGCAAGAAGCGTTGACGGGAGAACTCAGCATTGAACGGGAATAAGATAGTAGTGTTGAGGGATCCAACATCCGACGAAGACGCAGCAACGAAAAAATACGTTGACACCGTAGATAGTAAATTATCCACGTTGCGGGCCGAGTATGATGTTCACGTAAACGCGTTTACAAATCTCCGTAGAAATTTTAGAAAAATTAACGAAACCGCAGAAGAATTTTTTGGTACTCCGCCCACCGCTGATATGAAACTCTCTGATATCAAAACTAACATGGACACGATTAAAAAACACTCGAAGACATCGAAGCGGGGATTCCTGAGATCGTTAACAAAATTAGTTTGATTAAAATTCCACCTGGAATAACTCCCGGGCATATTACCAACATCGTATACACGGTATCATCTGGCGTGTACAGGCTATCTGTGTTCAGTGCTGCAAAATTTGAGATATTTACAAAGTATCTATGGCAACATTCCACCGATAGGTTTTCCGGGGTTGTGTCTGTTGTATTAAATAAAGAAACCGAACAAATATTTATGCTGGAAGCAGCTGATAAGACATTAAACGCAACATCTTACTGGTGGTGTTTGGAAGTTGTAGCTGAAACACCTCAATTATATACTGCATAAACTATAATGAGTTCCTCAATCGACGTTCAGAAATTTAGGTATAATCAAGCACGTGAATAGCAAGTAAAATTAAAAGATATCATCGAACAATATACGCTAAAAATAAAAAAAAATATCGACGACGACTGGTTATCGTCGACGTGATTGTTTATTCAGTATCAGTTGTTGCTGGAACAGGTGTTATATTATCAACAATGACAATGATGGCATCAGTAGCCGTAACAATCTGTATTTCAGCCACAACAACTATTGCAGGTGTTTTTAATATAATAGCAAAAAAGATATGCACCTGCATGAATGAAAACTTATCCGATTACATAATAAAATTACACACAGCGACGGTCGCATGCTCGAAGTTGTCCTTGTTGTTATCAGCAAGCCTCAGCGATGGAATAATTTCTGATTTTGAGTTTTCAGAGATGATTAAAATATATAACAGTGCTGTTAAAGGTACGGGTATTAATAATGACATCACTGACAACGTCAGTAGAGCTATTTCAACAGATCGTGACAAACACAGCTCCACCAAAAACAACAATGATCAACAATAATAAGCTCGACTAATCCCGAATTTAACGTTAATTTTCCAACTGCGATTCGCGCAAATGAAATCGCACTAGCACAATTACGAGTATATCATAGTTGGCCAAACATCAGATCGAAATCATTTAATGGTACACCAGCAAATAATTGGCTTGTGTTTGCTAATAAGAACAAAGCAGATAGAACACCTGATTGGGTCGTTGTTGGAATACCAACTAGTAGTTATGAGATCGAGGAAATCAATGAAGAATTTCAGCGCAGAATAAAATCAATAACAGGAAAAGAATCAAAAATATCTATTGACGTTCATGAGCCAACTTTATCAGCAACGATTGAAATACATTCTCCTGATTATGCCGTTGATATTTATCAATCTGAAATTCCGCCAGAGCATCATGGACCACCAGAACCGAAAAAATCTGATTATGTCACGGATAGGCAATCATATCATGGAATTGCCCCATCATACAAGCAAAAATTACTTAATATAAAAGATTTAATGTTAGTGATTTTATATTTCGTGATGATAGGAAAATTAATTGGAAATTTATGCCTCAACCCCCTAAACAGGGGATAAGATTTGGAGTTTTTTTCATAATATTTATATAGATGAACTTACTGAGTATTTTAAAGAAATAAATCAACATCATAAACAACAACAAGAGCAGCTACGGCAGTCCTTCCAAGAATATCTTTTTGATATAACAAGTTCACGCCGTAAAATCATTTACGCGTGTAGAAATATTAAATCATCTTATATCCAACATGGAATATCTTAACCAACGATTAATTCAGACGGTAATTGATGTTAAAGCAGACCGCGTCGAGAAACAAATTTTTTAAAATAAATGTTCGATTACAGATGTAGATCTACCGAATTTTAAATTTCCCTGGTACAACCAGATGAGTTAAAAAAATCTCTCAGTGATCTTATCAACGAAAACTTTCATGAAATTGTTGAGGCATGGGGAAAGATGATACCACCAGCAACTGTTCTTAGATACAACAATGACCCGTACGGAGGCGGTAGACATGTTTCACCAGGAATCGTTAATATGATCGCAGTCAATCTTGTTTGTGACGTAATCCATAGCAGCTATCAAATAGACCATGGAAAGTCAAATCAGGCTCAACAAGGATATATTTTATACACGTTCACACCACAAGTTCCCCCTGGGGATTTGATCGTGCAAGTACCAACCAATCCTGCTTATCTACGGTGTCATAATCAGTATTTGTCACGAATCAATTTCAAACTCACCGACCACTTAGGACGATTAATTGACCTGCGTGGGGAGAAATTAATTGTGAATCTACATGAAAGATCGTAGATCTTCATCTTAAGATTTCTGTCTTAAAGACTTTATCGTAATGATTTTTGATCATAGATCTTTGATCAGAAATATTTTTATTTTTTATTTTTTCTGAAATATTTTTTTTTTATTTTACCAGAAATATTTTTTTCTTTTACCAGAAATATTTTATTTAATTTTACCAGAAATATTTTATTTTATTTTACCAGAAATATTTTATTTTATCAGAAATATTTTTTTTTGTTTTTTCTGAAATATTTTATTTTTTATGAAATTGATGGAGTAATTGGTACTCAGAATTATGTAAAATGATAAAATTCGTAATTTTGATGGGGTAGTTGGTACTCAGAATCGTGCAAACCAATCAATTTCGTAATTTTGATGGGGTACTTGGTACTCAGAATTATGTAAAATGATCAAACTTTCTGATAAAAAATATTTCTGGTAAAATAAAATAAAATATTTCAGAAAAAATAAAATAAAATATTTCTGGTAAAATAAAATAAAATATTTCTGGTAAAATAAAAAAATAAAAATATTACAGAAAAAAATAAAAATATTTCAGAAAAAATAAAAATATTTCAGAAAAAGTAAAATAAAATATTTCTGGTAAAATAAAATAAAATATTCCTGAATAATATAAATATTTCTGATAAAATATTATACGTGCTCGGTCATTTCATGATCTGACGTAATTTTTCTTAATTGTCTTATACGAGTACTAATTATTTTCTTTGCTTCGTACTCGCGGGATAATTCCGATCTAATTTTTTCTACTGCAACAGAAAGAGGAACGAATTCCTTCACTTGATCGTCTTCTACAGTAGCTAGCGACTGAAACATCGCCGCCTGAGTCCGTTTTATGAACCTGTATTCAGATGATAATGTGTGTATTCCTTGAATTTTACGTTCTTGTATATTTTCAAAATCGGAAATTATATTTTCAGGATTTAGTTCATCAGATATATTAATTCCGTTTTTTTTCCCTAGATTTTTAATAGCAGAAATAATATCATTAATATTTTCGTAGTTCTTTATTATACGGTATATATATATATATATATATATATATATATATATATATATATATATATATATATATATATATATATATATATATATATATATATATATATATATATATATATATATATATATATATATTTTAAAAATGGGGGGTCATGACCCCGTTTTTTGAAGCATTTTGAAGCATATTTATAGCATTGTATTTGCAGTATATATAAATCTTAATTAAGGACAGTACAACATATATTTGCAGCATTTGAAGCGTATTTAACCCTAACCCCAACCTTCCCAACCTTAACCCCATCCCTAACCCTAACCCATTGTATTAACAGTATATATAAATCTTAATTAAGGACAATACAAACATATATCTTAATAAAGGACAATTCGACCTCAATGGAAAATTACTGGCACTGGTTACTGTCCATTCTGAGGTCAATGGAAAGTTACTGGCACTGATTACTGTCCATTCTGAGGTCAATGGAAAATTACTGGCACTAGTTACTGCTGTATTTCGACCTCAATGGAAAATTACTGGCACTGGTTACTGTCCATTCTGAGGTCAATGGAAAAACATGTATCCATCACTGGTGACGTGGTGGGAGGGTATCTTTTTTTCTGTTGAGTTTCGAGGGCTGGCGGGCCCCAATTAATTATAAAAAACGCTAATAAGCGTAACCACCGACAGTCGCCGGGCCTCGAGTTCAGTAATTCTACACGCTAGCAATAAGCCACGGAATCATCTAACAAATATATGTTTCAGAAATTATTATATCGGTTTCTGAATAGATTGTGTATATTTCTGTTTGGATATAATAAAACAGCGGTTTCTGAATGGTTTGTAAATATTTCTGCATTAAAACAGCGGTTTCTGCCTTGAAAAAATAGTCTTTTATCGTAATAGCGAAAGTATCCTAAAATTTAATATTTTTCACCAGAACTGTAATCACTGCACCATCAAATATTTTATGGTTACCTACAGATCAGTTTCTGAACACACTGTAAATATATAAATGTAACAGCGTGTTCTGCCTCGATTTCTCGTAACAGATCGTAAATATCTGCACTCAAACAGCGTGTTCTGCCTTGATAAAATATATGTACATCTCCTACCACTACACCATCAAACGTTTTATTACCTACAGATCGGTTTAATTATTTCTGTATTATAACAGCGGTTTCTGAACAGATTGTAAATATCTGCACTCAAACAGCGTGTTCTGCCTCGATTTCTCGTAACAGATATTAAAAATAACTCGCTATATTGTACGAAGTAAAATACGTTCATTCTTCTATTTTGTAAGCTAAAAAACATAAATATCTTTCTACGAGTATAATTATTGATATTAATTACGACTTAGATGGTTAATTGACTAATTATGACCGTAAAAATTAGAAATCTACGAAGAAATATATATTTACAGAATTATCTCCCTTTCGCTCAAGTCGAAAAAATAAGTAGTATACGAGTGGAGAAATAAATATAATAATTACTTGATAGTGATGATAGTCTGTCTCATTAACAATATTGGAAAATAATTTTTTGCTATATTTTTTTGAGAAAGCCGATTTATATATATTTTCTGCAACTCTTTGTACTGAAGGCTGGCAGATATCAAAATATTTCGCAGCTGAATTTATTGATTGAAATATAATTTCTTCGCTAGTCTCTGTATTCAAGGACTTAACTGCTCCAGGGATTTTTGAGTATTTACCCACCCCTCCCCTGTTAAGTTCTCACTCTTTGTAATAGTTTGAAGGTTGGATAAATTATTATTTTTAGGATTCCCGTCAATATGATCGATCACATGACCTTCTTTGATCAACCCCTTGTGACATTCATACACAAATCGATGACAGATATTTTTTCTTCCCATCAGCAGTACACATCAAATAACCAGCATTATTAATATAACCAACTGGTACTTTCTTCTGACAATTTCTGATCACACCATCAAGATTTGATTCGTAGTTTGTTATTATAGGATGTGGGACAAATTCATTTTGCTTCATTATACAATAATATCATTTGTTTAAATCATAATTTGCCTGAAAACTTAGTTAGATAATCCTCCATGGATTTTATAGCGTTGCTATTATTTTTTTATCGTAATAGCTTTTAAGTTCTCGATATTTTTTCATCGAAACGTGCACATAACTCTGTTTTATCTCGTACTCCAACACCACATCGCAGACACGGTATTGGTCCTAGACTTCCGCTGTGAACGGACTGCAAGTGAATCCCGCAGAGTTCTTTCCTGCAGGATTTATTACAGTGAGTCAATGATCCGATCATCAACCATTTGCACTTGTTCTGTTGAGACATTGTATATATAATATTTTCTATTTAAATACTTGTCTGAAATATAATATGGATGAGTTTGGGAGATTATCCAGAATCAAACCTTGGAAAACAAGTAAATTCAACCTCGACAGGATATCTTCTGATCTAGTAATAAAAAACATCTGGTTGATCCGAAAAATAAAAGTTTGAACAATAAAATTCACGACGCCAAGAAGGAATTTCACACAGATGGTGCATCTCATGTATGGTCAACGTTCAAAATTATACGCGACAAAGATATAATTATCTACCTTGATGATAAAAAATATTGATTTAGAATAAAATTTGTTGTACTTGCAGAAACAGATAATTGGATTATCCGTGACAAATGCGATCGTGTCATTGGTAATAAAAAATCGTTATATTAAGTAAAAATTCCAAACCAGGAGCGCTTACTGGTATTGACAAACCGTATTATGAGCGAGCGTATCCTGTAACAGCAGTTATTTATGGAATTTATCCGATAAATGAAAACCCAGCATTAATAAATTAGCCCCAATGAGATTTTCAAAACTAAATTGTGTAGCCGAGCGAGTAACGGAGCATTTTACAAACACGAAGCGCGGAAACGGTCTGACGAATTTACGACGTGAAAAAATAAACAAATGAGCTGATTTAGTGAAGGATACTGGAGCTACAATAAACGATGTTGCTAAGTTGGAAAAAAACACTAAAATTCCCAGTAACCGTAGCGACGATTACCGGAGAGATCTTGTATGAATCGAAATATAAATCAAGAGGAGCTCCAATAAATATCATTGATCATAACGCTCACGCGTGGAACAGCGCAGTAACAGTGTTTCCACGAGATCGAACTATTAAATTTTACCGCGGAGACATGTTTGAATTTATTAACGAAATAAGTAAAAACGATCCCGTGTCAGTATGGCTGTTTCAGAGTTCTGAAAACGACGATCTGAGTATTAGATCAGATGGAAGTATTTGTACCAAAGAAAAAAATAAATTTGATCAGTTTGTAAGACCGAATGGCGTTATTTATCGAACAGATCTTCTCCACGAAAAAATGAAAAATCTTGAACTGCAATATACTGATGACACTGACGAACTATTGAGCAACTGTTATACTGTTTCGTCAGTTGTGGCTCATTTTGCTAGAAAGAAAAATTCGTGGAAACCAACTCGGTCCGATTTTCTTAATGATATAATACTGAGTTGTGTCGAATATGGACACGGTTGATTGTGGAATACCAAGTATAATTATAAAGATGTTACTTCGATTGATATGGTTGCGTGTTATCCTGGAAGTTTTCTTGGATACGGAGATTGTTCTGTGTACTTTGAGCGATTCGGTCATCCGACGCACGAGATGACGCGAGTATCGATAAATTGACCATTACCGGAATTTGACTTAACTGGATTTGCTTGTATCGAGTCATTTGAAATGTCTAATGATCTCCATGCGATTTGTTATACCTGGTTTGGAAAACATTTTTCAGAAAAAATGTGGGCACCAATAGTACTGTTACAGTATATGCTCGACTGTGCGATGTTAATATCGCTGATTGTAAGTGAAGCAGTTATATCATACCGGAAACAAACCAAAGTTTGGTTACCACAACAAAAGAAATATTCCGATGATGACCCCCCCCCCAATAAAATCGATTACGAGAATAAAATTACAAAAGATCTCGGTAGAAAAACAATCGGCAACTTCGCCCAAGGAGGAGCATATGATCACAGACGACATTGTACAAGATTGATTATGGATGATGCTGAGTTAGATTTTACAATCGCTGATACAATTAGGTACAATTGTGAGCTATATGGACGGTGAGTCACCTCAGTATACTCATTTAAGATCTTCAATGCTCGCGTACGTTTCAATAAATCTATTATCGATGATAAACAGAATTTCTACACTCGCTGTCAGAGTCGCTACGGATTCGTTTTATATCAATAAAAAATATACAGAATTATAAGAACAACTAAATATCGGTACTTGTGCATCATGGGGTTCGTGGAGAATAAAAAAAGAAAATATACTCGATTATTCCGAATCAGCTGATGTTGAAGTTAAAGATATTTATTGTAAAAATCATCAAACACTACAATTATCATCTGCACCATCGGTGTAAATTCCAATAACTAGAAATAAAACAGTTTATCTAAACGGACCTGGCGGTTCTGGTAAAACCACTCGAGCGATCGAACTGTTTCAGAACCCAGATATGATCGTGCTAACACCCACACACAGACTCGCGCGAGAGATGAAACAACGAGGAGTACAATCATGTACCTATCAGAGCTTTTTTAGATACAGCGGCGATGCATGGATATCTTTAAGGATGGGTGAGAAATACATCCCAAGGATCATCATTTGGGATGAAATATGCACGGTGCCGTTAGAAATATTAAAAATATTTCTCGATTAACAAGAAATACTGCTGTGATAATGTGCGGCGATCACGGTCAACCACCACCGTTTGTTGGACTATCTCCTCATAATTGGTTAAAAAATTTCGTTGATTATTACGAAGAAATAAATGACGATCACAGATCTCTTGACGAAGAACTAAAACAATTTAAAAAATCAATCAGACTACAACCGAATAAAATTCAGTTTGAAGTAATGCGTGGGCTAATTTCAGAAACCTCTATAACAACTTTCTACAGACGTGGAAACCGAATGATCTGATAGTTGCAAATAGAAAAATAGTTCGTGATACACTTCAACGGGAATTGTTTCAGTTACATAAAGAAAAGTTTCCAACATTGTCATTTCCGTTATGTTATCGACCACCTGATACACGACGGCAAAATATTGATGTTGATATACCAGGACAGACCGAGAAACAGAATTTAGTATTAAATGATATTATCACAGTTGATATCAACGCTGTTGAAGATGCGATAAAAATGAACAAATCCCCGTGGACACTAGGATACGCGATGACAATTCATTCATCTCAAGGATCAACTATTACCGATACAGTTGTTTGGATTATAGATGATCGTATCGAGTGGTCAAACTTAGTTTATCTCGCATTGTCTCGAGTCAGAAGAATATCTCAGTTGCGAAGAATTGTTTTGGACGAGTCAGTGACTAGTGATGATATTGACAATGATATAAGAAGAAAAAAATTAGCTAGTTACAAACAATCTGATAAAAAAAAATAAACGCGATTTTGATCTCGACGTTGAATTTATCAGCACGTTGAAACAACAGCAGAATAAGCATTGTACAAGTTGTAATTGTGTGATGTTATGGAGATATTCAAAAAATTATCGAAGACAATTTACCGTAGATAGAAAAGATAACAGTCGCGGTCATACACGAGAAAATGTAATGTTGACCTGTCTTGAGTGTAATCGACGTAGGGGTGCTAGTTAAGAGATCTGGGTGGTAATTGTGCATCCTCAGGAATTACTTGTAGTTGTTCACGTGTACATCCACGTTGAGGAGCAGTTGAATCTAATCTGTAGATTGCGGGTCTACCCGAGGATCTTGTTACGTTATATATTTTATGTGTGGTAACACTCTAAATAGGATCAGTCGCTCTTTTTTTTTACCACCTTCGAGATCATATAAATACCTTACATTAACATTGCCTAATACTGGCTGCGCTGAAAAATCACTTCCTTGTGCAGGTATAATTTCTTTTGTAATTGCATTAATAGGTTTCATGTTGGTCGCTCGAGTTACTTCATTATTTAACGCGGCTATCACACTTGGTAATCTTGCAACCCATTCACGAGATCTCTTGTCTTGAATAAATTCCTTCGCATACTGATATCCAAATAACCGCTCAGCAAGTGTTCGATTAAATCCTTCAACAATTGCTTGATCACGATGAATTGCAGTGTGTCCTCGTCTGATGGTGACATTATGTTGTTTCATCAGCGATGATACTGGACCAAGAAATTCTTTGCCAGGATCAATCTGTATCAGCTGTGGCCATTGTAGACCACTTTGTGGTCCGGGTCCACATTGATAAATTCGTTTAAACGCAGAAGCTACTTCAGATGCTGTTTTAGTTGATAGCGGTTCTGCATCTTTATATCTACTTGCAACATCAGCAACGGTTAGCACGTATTTGTACGTTTTTCTACGTACAGTATCATGCGGTAAAAACAGAATATCAGCTTGATAACTTCATTAGGGACTCTGACATCGAAATACGCGTACTGAATTTGTTTCGGTGGTGTAGGTAAATTTGCCATATTGCCTGTTTAGATAACCATCTTTTAGCGGTAACACGTGTGACTTTTGCTGCATCGGCGAGTTTACTAATTGCTGCGTTACCTTTCCAGTATCCTCTTGGGGAATAATAAATCGACTCCATTTATGAATAATTACCAGCACCTAGCGCTAATTTACCTTTCATCGCGGATCTTACTAACCAATTAGCCAATGATTCTCTTATATTTTTATTTTTTATAGAATTTAACGCATGAATTAATTTCACATCTGCAATATGTCTGTCTTGTAGATCTTCACTTTTATAAACTACATCATGAACATGACACGCTTTATCAATAGCGTTTATTGGATACTCACCTGGTTTTGGTTGATCCTGATTGTCAAGTCTGATATCAAGTCGAGTACCAGGACCATAATAATTATCTTTTCTTTTTTTCGATCATTTGTAGGAAGGCTTATTTTCGACGTTTGGACGTGTTTCGACCATTGGTCTGTTCGCCCTCCCTGCTGCTATATGTATGTATGTATGTATGTATGTATGTATGTATGTATGTATGTATGTATGTATGTATGTACGTACGTATACATACATACATATATACATATACATGGATACGTTAAGTTATATTTCTAATGATCTTTATGTCTGATAAGTTCTTACACAATTTATATCGATTGGCAAGCCCTATTATGTGCTCAATGCCAGAGAGAAATCAATCAGTTAAACACACAAGTCGAGTTTTGATTTAAGTCCAAAATTTGTTTGCTTTCGTGAATGGGCATAATCAGAAGACCTTTGATCTGAATTTGCAGTGGAATTGAATAAGACATCCTTCACCTGGCAAATATTGGACTGAATTCCATGAAAGAATCTGCTGTTTTTCAAAATTAATTTGAAAGTAATAATTGGTTGCTATATGGCAAGATAATGGAAGTGTTACTATTTCTTCACCAGACTGGTTAGGTTCTCAAATCTTGAAAGCATATCAAAGAAGCAAAAGCGACACACTAAAGGGTCGGTGATTGGAGCAATGTGAAAATTAAAGCATAGGATAAATATGTTATACAAGCCACTCAAGGCCCTTCAGAAAGTTTCGCGGATAGTTGTTTTTTATACAGGATGTAAAGTTTGGAGAAGAAGGTTCTTTAATATTGACCATGATGAAGATATGTTATTCATGTACTTTTATGCGCCTATTTGCTTGAGGAACAGGTGTCGTTTACGAGCAAGCATTTCAAATGAACACTTTTTTTGTTGAGCAGGCGTTCTTTATTGAGAGGTAACATTGATGAATAATTATTCCATATGAACATATGTCCTCTATGTAAACGCGTCATTTATGACCATCTGTGCTTTATAAACGATATTATCAAGTGTCATATAATACAAATTTCAATGTATTATGATCAAAGATGGAGGATTAATACCATAAAGCCGTGAAAAGAATAGGAGAAAGGTGTGTTTTCATAAATATTCTGCATAATTTCTAAATGCATTGTGATATTTTCAATACACCACAACAAATAAAACTGAATTTTCACCTTTTCTTTTACCAAATTGACTTAAATATAAAACGAAATGAAAAATCAATGAAACGTGAATTTTAGATCACACTGATTTATGTCCATCGACATACGAACGGAAAGGAGACATCGTTCAAAGATGGAAGGACAAACGGAGAGGCGGCATTGTTCACAGATTGAAGGATAAACGGAAAATAAGGCTAAAACTATATATCGAAGCGATATTTATCGGGGTACATACAAACTAAAGACATCGCTGATAAAATTTTAAATCCAAAGGTATCTTAATTTCTCTCAATACAGTAAGAACTTACTAGTGTTTTGTCTAGCAGTATATTGTACAGAGTATACATTTTCAAATACATTTTGACGTTTCTTAGTGCATGATTGGTCCAGAATCTTGAAAAATACGAATATCTGACCTAGCATTTAAAGACGTTCATTGACATTTGATACAAACTAGATTTCACCGTATCCAATCGCATTGTCTGGAATATTCGTTACAATTCATCCCTGTCCAACATGCACAAACACGAAGAATAGTTTTTCTTTAAAGAAAAGAAAATGTATTGTTGCAAAAAGAATTGATTAAATGAAATATTTATTTACTTTCTCCATTTTTTAAATCTGCTGTTTACTGCATAACATATTTTTGTATAGAAATCTTTTAATTAATTGTCTCATTATAATTCTGGTGTCACTTTCATTACAATAAATGGGCCCCAGGTGGCTCGCCATTATATATCACTCGCATCTCTTCTATGTCTGCTCGTGTTCGAGTCTCAGACTCTGCCAGCGTGGCTATGTGAGAAATATTTTCAGCAGCTTCCCGTTTGTCTGTCGTTGTTCTCAGAATTTGTCCTGGTTTCTCCTAAACTAGATGTACTGGCCTCCATGTATAGCCTATAATATGTTGAAAAATGGCGTCGAAACCTAAAACAACAAGAACAACAACATCGGTACACTAAAGTCACTGAGAATACGATTCCGTATAAAGTACTGACAACTCAATATTTGCATGGCTGATGCTAACCATGTTTCAAATAGTGTCACGCTCTTTTCAACCCAAATTAGCTCTGTACAAAGCACAAGTGGATACGGAAAAGAAAAAGATATCCAGCCGATAACTATTTTCCCGAGATCTTATATGATTATTACTTGTTTGAAACCCTAAAGACAGACCGTTCAGTGTCATTTCTAACAAAATGTAATTGCTGTCATGTACATAACCTCGTCTTTCTGCTAAGACTGCTTTCATAAATTTGGATACGAAAAAGACTTAAAAATACGACTACAGTCGGGACATATTCAAATCTGACCTTAGATCCGTTTACATGGACCTTACGGTGGGAACAAATGATAAAATCTGACCTTAGATCCGTTTACATGGACCTTACGGTGGGAACAAATGATAAGATCCTCCAGCTGCAAATAGGTTTTCCAAGAACAGCATAACTCCAAAGTTTCAGGAACTTTAATTCTGCAGTTTATTAAGAGTTCTAAGGACACAAATGAGTGATATCTCAAAGAGGAATGTTTCTTTTCAAAATGACATTGTCCTGCGTTATCATGTTGTCAAGAATAATTACTTAGTAGATTGCAAAATAGCTTCTTTTTTTTTTTTTTTTTTTTTTTTTTTTTTTTTATTAACCCCGTAATAGGTTGACCACTGGGTCGGGGAACCATCCCAGGATCACCTTACAATTAAACATTTCTGGTTAGTATCAGATAATCTAGGGATAATAAATATAATCTACAGAGAAAGTAAAAAAGAAAAAAACACACACAAAATTCTTCTAATTTCCTTCTCCCTAAATTCCAAATATCCTTTTTATTTCTGAGTATAGTTGTATTGACTAAGTTCTGCCACGTTCCATTTTCCTTTTCCAGCAATCTTTTAACCCATCTTATCTTAATATACCTAATGAATGAAAATATGTGTATCATATTTAGTCCTCCCTCGTTTTCTGGGGAAACTAGTATATCACGTTTTATTCTCTCTACTTTTCCACCCCATACAAATTGAAATAACATGCGATTTAGTTCTGCTTCAACTTTTGCTGATGGGTTAGGAAGTGCTGAAAAAAGATGTATGAATATGGGCAGAACAAGAGTCTTTACAACAATTACTTTACCAACTATTGATAGATGTCTTTGACTCCAGCTTGCCAGTATTCGTTTTGCCTTTGTTAGTTTCTTCATATAATTGATTTCCACCATCTGTTGTAAATCTGGAGAAAATTCTATGCCAAGGAGTGTAAAGTTAGAAGAGGACCAAATTAGGCCCATTTCGGGACATATTCTTTCATTAGAAAATTTCCTGTTTCCAATCCAAATAGCTTTTGTTTTTGTTATGTTACATTTAAGTCCCGATAATAGAGAAAAACCTTGCAAGATATTCATAGTTGCTTCAAGAGAAAAACTAGATCCATCAAGAAGAATAAAAGCGTCATCGGCATACTGACCCAATTTATATTCACTGGCGTCAAAGATTACTCCCCGTACATCCACGTTTTGCTTTAAAGTTATAGCTAAAATCTCAACTCCAATGATAAACAAATAAGGTGCAAGGGGATCTCCTTGACGACATCCTCTTTCAAGTCTGAAAAAAGATGACATATGTCCATTATTTATAACACAACTATTAGAGTCATTACAAAACAGTTTAAACCACTTACAAACGGAATCACCAAAATTAAAAGATTGTAGAGCTTCTTCTACAAAGATCCAGTTAATTGAGTCAAAGGCTTTTTCGAAATCTATTAACAATAATAAACCATATCTGTTTTCATTCTCAAGTTGGTCCATGATATCATATAATAGTCTGGTGTTTTCTCCAATGAATCTACCCTTCATATATCCTTTCTGAGTATCGCTGATTATTGATGGAAGAACCTTTTTAATCCTAGCTGCAATTGCTCCCGAAGCAATCTTATAATCAGTATTTAAAAGTGATATAGGTCTCCAGTTTTTAAAATATCTTCTGTCTTTTTCCTCCTTTGGTAGACAGGTGATGACTCCTTGAGTCTGAAAATCTGAAAGTTTTCCTACAGTATATCCGTAATTTATTGATCTACATATAAATCCCCCAGAGACTTCCAAAAGAATTTATAGAACTCTACAGTGAATCCATCCGAGCCAGGACTTTTTCCATTTTCCATCCGTTTTAGAGACATACCAAATTCATTAATTGTAAGCAGACCCTCGCATGATTCTCTTTCCTCTCGACTAAGTTTAATATTGTGATTAAAAAATCTATTTCGAGTTTCATGAATAGCCTCATCATCAAGCTGAGCAATTCTACTTTTGAACAATTCCATATAAAACTGTTTTTGTGCTTCTAAAATATCTATTTGGTCAGATATATTTGTCCCATCATCTAAAATAATTTCCTTTATTGTCTTATTAACATAGTTTCTTTTTTCAAGATTTAAAAAGTACTTTGTGCTTTTTTCCCCAAATTCATACCATCTAGCTTTAGATCTTAATATAACACCTTCTATGTATTTTTTCCTAGATTCCTCTAATTCTGCTTTTTTTCTCTCTAAATTTTCCAGAATTTCCCCATTTATGTTATTCGACAGTCCCCCCCTGAATTTCTATTATTTCCTGCTCAATTTTCTTTAATTTTTCCCGTTTCTCTTTTGATTTCCTAATAGAATAACCTATAATAGCTTCTTAAGACAATATATATATATATATATATATATATATATATATATATATATATATATATATATATATATATATATATATATATATATATATATATATATATATATATATATATATATATATATATATATATATATATATATATTAAACCTTGTTTAGTCGCTTTCAATGCTGTACATGTATGGACTGGACTTTAGAATTAAGAACTATGCCATTACCGTGAATTTAAAGGGGAAATTTAAAAAAAAAAATTTATATAGTTCACCTAATAGTAGGATCAAAGTTAGGAAGGGATGAACCGTAGGTTATCTCTCTCTCTCTCTCTCATTCTCTCTCTCTCTCTCTCTCTCTCTCTCTCTCTCTCTCTCTCTCTCTCTCTGGTATTTTGTGAGAAACTGTCAAATCAGTCTACAATATATATAGATAGAAAGATAGATAGAGAGATGGATAGATAGACAATAGATAGATATATATATAGATATAACAGCTGGCTTTAATTAATAAAGTTATAATGCAACTGCAAATTTAAAAGGAAAGGCAATATGCCCGACGGGGAATTACATTGTTGCAAATCAAATTTTCTCGTTTAATGCAGTTGTCAAAAGTAATAATTTATCATCCGACTTTTTTCGTCAGTAGTAAATTAAGTGTGTGTGTGTGTGTGTGTGTGTGTGTGTGTGATCTTTAACAATTGTTCAGTCATATCACTGCGATGTCTGCAGTGTGGCAGTTTGTAGTGATCTCTAGCATTTGGGCATCATGTCGCAGACATGTAGCATGATGTTCCACCCAGTCACATTATCCTGACACCAGGCCGACCAGTCCTAACACTAACCTCTCAAGGCTAAGCGCCAAGCGAGGCAACAGTTAGTAACATTTTTTTGCAAGTCTTAGGTATGACTCGTCCGGGGATCGAACCCACGACCTTCCGCATCCGAGTCTAACCACTAGGCCAATGGAGCGATCTATATATGTGTAGCTAATGTATTTAACCTAATACAAAAGATCGAGCTTGCTCATATTTGGGCATTCTAGTACATTGATATTTCCTATGTACCTAATATAATCAAAAACTTTAAAATTCCTTGTATATGAGTAACGGGCTGTTGTAGTTTGTTTGTAATGACAACCAACGACTTACACACTGTTCAGTGGGTCAACAAATGAAATATGCTTAGTTAAGAGGTATAAATGCAGCAATTGCTCATGCACCAGTACATTAAACATTTACATCAAATTTTAGTGAAAAAAGAAACAAACATATCTCAAAGAGAGAGACAATATTATGGAGTGCACTTTGCAGATAAAATATAAAATCAAAGGATATTTGCTTGCTGAAAATCAAAGGATATTTGCTTGCTGACTTCACTGGCTTCAGCAGTATACTAGCATATTATTGGTCGTATCAATCGGAGGAAATGTTAGCTAAGAGCCTTTCCAAAGGACACATGTCTATGCAGCAGACAAACCTGTGTGGTTATTGAATCTGCAACCATTACATTATGATGCCATATTAACTGACCTAATATACGGCTTTATCAGATAAAAGAAAGGGTCTTTTGTAAAACAATGTATATTTGACATTGGCCTAATAGAGTTAGCACTCAAAGATGTCGAAGTCATTGCTGGAAGATAAAAGGTTGTAAACATCGATTGCAAATGCCTAAAACTAAAATCCGGTATGTTTCCTGATGATTTAATCCTAGTTTCATAATGTTTTAAATCATAAGTATTATTTCACATTTTTGAAATATTTTGTGTAATCAACCGGCTTTTTTACAATGTCATCAAAAGTGGAGATCTTTCTTTCAAATCCTACCCTGGAGCAGTTAGTCTGTTAAAAAAAAGATGAATTGATTCAGCTTGCCAGAAAATATGATCTTCTTGAGGCAAAAGCTTTTATATATAAATTTGGTCCAATATTTGGTGGAAAAGAATGTTTTAGATAAAGCACTCTGGTTTCGATCAGCTAGTCTGTATCAGACTCTGACATAAAAGTAAAGGAATTAAAATTAAAATACAAGATGGATGCAGTTAGAGTTATGAAAGCTGGAACTTCAGAAACATAAAGAAGAAAAACAAATGCAGTTACAGAAAGAGGAGAAAAAGATGTAAATGCGGTAAATGTATAAGCGGAAAAAGAGGAGAGAGAGAGACAAATGCAGTTACAGAAATAACAACATCAGTAATGAAAGAACAAATGTAGTTATAGAAAGGGGAAAAATGGATGCAAATGCAATTACAATCGGAGAAAGAGGAGAGAGAGATAGCTGCAAATGCAAAAGTAAAGAGAGAAGTAAGAGAGGGAATATCAATTTAGCATTAAAGAAATAGAACTGAGAAGTGAGATGTGCATGTTCCCTCTTCATATACAAAGTCGAGTTTTGATATTGCTAAGACTATTATTTAGTGCCCGCTTTCAGAGACAAAGAAGTAGACAAACATTTTCCTTGTTTTGAAACAATCGCTGAAAATTTGAAATGACCAAGGAAGCATTGGACTCAATTATTACAGGCTCCATTATTGGCAAAGCGAGAGGCATCTATGCATCCCTGTCAGTACAGCAGAGTGCTGGCTCTGATCTGGTGAAGAAATGTATTTTAAAGTGTTATGAGTTAGTCACTGAGGCTTATCGGAAAAATTCAGGAACTATTATAAAGAAGGTGGACAAATTCATGTCGAATTTGCAAGAGAAAAAGATTGGTTATTTGATATGTGATGCTTAGCTAAGAACGTTGATTAAGATTACAAAATCTCACACAACTTGTCAAAGTTTAAAAGTTTCAGAACTGTGTCCATAGTGACATTACGACTTATCTGGATGAGCATAAGGTCGAAAACGTGGAAAATGTTGCTCGTACTGCTGATGAATATGCCTTAGCTCATAATGTTCCTTTTGAAAGCGAGTCTTCCACTCAGCAGTTTTCTGGAAAAAAACTATTTCAACCTAATAGAAGCCCTTCTAAATTTCAATCTGGCACTATATTTAGAAATCAAGGTTCTGATAAGGATGATCAGAAATCCGTATCTCTTCCTACGTGTACGTACTGCAAGAACAAATGGACCCGTTAAATATGATTGCTTCAAACTGAAAAAGAAGCAACATAATCAAGACAGACCTATTCCGATTGTCCTTATTTTTAAGAGGTCATTGTCACGGTCATGTATTGAAAGCAATATATTTGGTGGTTTTAATAAACGTTATTATGGAGAATTATGAACCATTCATGTCGAAGGGTTTAATATCACTCATGGATGATTTTGACAATCCAATCGCTATTAAAATTTTAAAGGAGACAAGAGCTTGTCAGAGTCTTTTTCATCAGGTACTTCGATTTTTTATGCTCCGGTGGCCTAGTGAATAGAGCGTCCTCCTCGAATGCGGGAGTTCTTGGGTTTCATCCCTGGGTGAATCATACGAAAGACTTCTAAAAATGGTACTAACAGCTGCCTCGCTTGGCGATCAGCATTAAGAGGTTAGTGGTATGACTTGTCGGCCTGGTGTCAAGATAATGTGATGGCTGGTACATCATCCTATATGTCTGCGTCATGATGCCAAAGTGTTAGACATCAGTATAAACTCCCACATTGCAGAACTCGTAGCGAAATGACTGAAAAATTAAAGCTACGTTAAAAATCCAAATCACATCACATCATAAATCACAATTCCTTTTTCTGAGAAGTCTTCTACTAATGAGAGTAGTCTTATTCAGGGAGTAGACTGCGGCTTTGTTAATGTTGTTCTACATTGTGTAAATTTGTCATCAGACGTAGTCTCAGGACCCGTAACTGCCTGCACAGTGTCTGTTTTACACGTTGAGGCAATCATTTATTACTAGGCAACGAACTAGCTGGAGATAAGTTGTGGTTAATCCCTTTGTAACTGACAATCCTTGTTCAGATGAAAAAGTCGTTCCTATTGGAAAATGATTCCATGATTTATTCCCAGCTTGTGCAGTTACTAGAGGTATGGCAAAGGCAGCTATTGAGAATGATCTTGATCAGGAAAGTATTCTTTTCTCGGACACATGTATTGGTCAGGCTTTTAATGAAAGAACTTTCACTTCTTTTTTGGATCACCAAATGGTATTGATCACAGTGATCCTTTTTAGCTACTGATTCTCTTCACTCTCATCAGGGTGAGAAACGACACTCACTTGTTTGTTTCAAAGGGCCATTAGTAAACCTGAAGCCATATAAGTACATGTTTGTTATTTCTTTAAACATGGAATTCTTATGAGAAAATGGAGACCTCATGAGGTACCTGCTGGTGAATAGTGGTCAGTGAACTATCAAATTGTAGTTCCAAAATCACACAGACTAGAAATTCTCAGTCTGGCCCATGCAACTCCTTTGGCTGGTCATTTAGTGATTGATAAGACTTATCAAAAGATCTTGAATGACTTCTATTGACCAACAATTAAAAGTGATGTGTGTAAATACTGCAGGTCTTGTCATACTTGTAAAATGGTAGGAAGACCCAATCACAAGATACCTAAGGCTCATCTGCAACTAATTCCTGCATTTGACGAACCATTTAGCAGAAAAAGGGTGGATTGTTTTGGTCCCTTACCTAAGAACAAGTCAGGTAACCAATACTTGTTGACTATAACAAGGTTAACAAAAGCAATTATTTTGAGGAATATTATAGGTAAAACAATAGTAAAAGCTTTGATAATGCTTTTTTAATCATTTTTGCCTTCCCAAGTCTGTCAAATCTGATCAAGGTTATAATTGTATGTCTGGAATTGTCCAGCAACTTATGTACGAATTAAGCATTCGACATTTCAAATATTCTGCCTATCATCCTGAGAGCCAAGGGGATTTAGAAAGATTTCACAAAACCTTGAAAAATATGATTCGATCAGGTTGTGTCGACACAGGTAAAGATTGGGATTCATTTACTTTTCTTTGCTGTTAGGGAGTCAATTTAATAATCGTTATAATTCAGTTTCTTTGAACTAGTTTTTTGACATAATTTGCGTGGATCATTGAAGTTGTTAAAAGAGAAACTTCTTTCTAATGACGATACTGAAAATAATCTTCAAGGCGAAAACAAAAACAACTTTGCCACATACATATGTTAAATGAGCATGTTGAAAGAGATATCCCGGTTAATCATGCAATTACTTTAGTAGTACCTGTCCCACTCAGTGAGTATTTAACTGTAGGAGTGCAATCAGATTCTATTGATTTTGCAGTGACAAATCTTCGGAATTCACAAAATATTAATAATCTCCACCATAAACCTTCACATTCGCAACAGAAAGAAAGGAATGAACTAAAACAATTGATAATTGAATATGTGCACCTATTTCCAGATGTTCCTACAAGAACATACAATATTTACCATGATGTTGAAATTGTAAATTCCACTCCTATGAAACCACACCCGTACAGGATGAACCCTCTTAAACAGGAATACTTGAAAAAAGCAATTCAGTATTTGCTGGAGAATGATTTTATAGAACCGAGTAAAAGAGACTGAAGTTCACCATGTTTACCTGTTCGAAACCAAATAAAACTTTCCGCGTGTGCACTGATCATAGCAAGGTGAACAGTGTGACTAAAACAGATTCATTTCCAATACCAATAATCGATTACTGCATTGATAAAATCGGAAGTGCAAATTATGTCACCAAATTTGACCTTCTGAAAAGATTTTGTCAAATTCCACTGACGGAAAGCGGAAAGTAAATTTCGATATTTGTAACTCCAGATAGACTTTATCAATATAAAGTAATGACGTTTGGGATGAAGGGTTCACCAAGTACTATTCAATGGTTAATGAACATTATTACAGTTGGTCTAGATAATTGTGATGCTTACATCGATGATGTCATTATCAAAAACGACACCTAAAAAGAACATTTAGACACCATTCGGAAATTCTTTGACAGATTCACTGATGAATGTTTGACGATCAATTTATCCAAAGGTGAGTTTTGCCGTGCGTGTGTAATATTTATAGGACAAATCGTGGGACATGGACAGGTTAAACCCATATATTCTAAGGTCAATGCTATCTGTGAATTCCCTGAGCGGATGAGTAAAATGGAGCAGATACGATTTTTGAGTCTGGCTGGATACTATCGGAAGTTTTGTTCCAATATTTCCATAATCGCTGAACCTCTGACAAATTTACTGAGCAAGAAAGACAAGTTTCATTTCACAGAACAATGTCAGGAATCGTTTGATAGGTTAAACCACATACTTAGGAGTGCACCAGATCTTGACGCTCTAAATTTCAACCAATTATTTAAACTATATGTTGATGCAAGTGATGTTGGGACTGAAGAAATATTTATTCAAGAAGACGAACATTGTGTTGATCATCCAGTATGCTATTTTTCCAAGAAATTAAATAAACACCAGATAAATTATTCTACAATATACGAAAATGTTTGCTTCATTCATTAGATTTCTTCTTTTGCTATTTTATTTTATATAAACCATATGTATAATTGATCTATGGTAAAGAATAAGCTCTATTATATACAACTTTCTTTTTCCTTTATGTGGGAAGTGTTATGTATAGTGTTTATTATTTTTGGGGGGTTAGATTTGTATAAAAATTATTCCATTACATGCTTTTGCAATGTAATAATGTTTACTGGACTTACTTGTTTTTCAGATGGTACGTGTTTAGGCTCGAATAAACAGTAACACAGAAAGAGTGACAACAACAAGCTTTTGAAAATTTAACAATTAATTTTTATTTTCCTGGAAAATTCAGCAAAAATCAAAAAAGAAAAGAACCTACGGTTTCAAGAATCAAATTCAAAAATAATCTAAGAATAATCCAAGAGTTAAATTGCAAAAGTCATAGTAATAAATGGTCTAATAATTTCAAATTCGAATCCTGATGTAAAATCCAAGATGGATGACGATGACGTATGCTGTATTCAGTATTGTGCTTATATACAGATCCTTGTAGAAATACAAATAATGGCACTAATGTTTGAAATCCAAATTAAAATTGTAAGCAGTCTTTTCTGTATGAGCACTCCTCTAAATATTTGAAGAGAATAAAGAATTAATCGTTTTGAAATCCAAATGAACTGAAGAATTATTATAGCTTAAATCTGGCTACAACAAAATTAACTTGACATCAGTGAGAAAAGCAAAAAACTGAGAAATCACTTTCAAAACAAAGATTATATTGTATCCTAAAATTCCCCCAAGTTGTTTATATCACATACACACAATATGGCCTTGATTAGACCAATGATTTTATTCCCAGAATAACATTCTTAAAAAGTGTTTTCTTCTAAACCCAAGTAGTCCCATCATCACCTTGACAATAACCAATCATTTTAAAATAAAATAGAACTTTGTTTACTAATTCTTAACCCAGGTCAGAATTTAGATCAAAACCTGTTGCTTATGAACTAAGAGTCAAGGTCAAACAATTTTCTGAAAAAGTATCATCTCTAGTGAATACATTTACATTACACTAGCATGTAAGAAAATAGAAATTTAAACTGACAAACAAATAATTAAATTAATATATATATATATATATATATATATATATATATATATATATATATATATATATATATATATATATATATATATATATATATATATATATATATGTATGTATATATGTATGTATATATATATGTATATATATATATATATATATATATATATATATATATATATATATATATATATATATATATATATATATATATATATATATATATATATATATATATATATATATATATATACATAACACCATCCCCCATAAAAAAGAAATATTTATATGATAACGCTTTCTTTTGACCATAGATTACTACATAAGTTTTAAGAAAAACATAAGATGTACCCTTTGAATTATAAAAGTGAATATGAAATAATACATTTCTATACACGGTAAATTCAGAGATAGCCTCGACCTAACCATATATAGGTTTAACTTGTCCATGTCCCACAATATGTCCTAGAAAAGAGACACTATCACGGCAGAACTAACTTTTAGATAAATCAATTATCAAACATGCATCTCTGAGTCTGTCAAAGAATTTCCGAATCGCTGCTAAATGTTCTTTCCAGGTGTCGTTGTTGACATCATCGATGTAAGCATCATAATTGTCTAGACCAGATGTAATCATATTCATGAGTCGCTGAAATGTACTCGGTGACCCTTACATCCCCAAACGGCATTACTTTATATCGTTAAAGACCATCTGTAGTCATGAATGCCGAAATTTCCTTTGCTCTTTCCGTTAGTGGAATTCGCCAAAATCCTTTCAGAAGGTCAAATTTGGTGACATACTTGGCATTCCCAATCTTATCAATACAGTCATCGATTCTTGGTCATGGGAATGAATCTGTTTTTGTCACACTATTCGTCTTCCTATAATCAGTACACAAACGGAAAGTTTCATCTGGTTTTGGAACAAGTATGCATGGTGAACTCCTTTTTCAGGTATCCCTGTTTGAGAGGGTTCATCCTGTACGGGTGTTGTCTGACAGGTTTGGAATGTACAATTTCAACTTCATTGAGAATTTTGTTTGTCCTTATAGTAACATTTGGAAATAAGTGCTCATATTCAAATAATAACTGTTTAAGTTCATTTCTTTCTTGCTGTTGCAAATGTGAAAGTTTCTGGTCCAGATCTTTCATTATTTCTGAATTCCGAAGATTTGTCACTCCACTGTCAGTAGAATCTGATGATATTTTTTACTTAAATCTTCACTGAGTGGGACAGGTACAACTAAATTAACAGCATGCTTAACTTGGCTATCACTTTCAATATACTCGTACTCCTATAATTTATTTAGATCCCAGGAGCACCAATATTATAATTTAACTCATTAATTTTCTTCTTAACCTCGTAAGGGTCGTAATATCTAATCTGAAGAAATATCTGATGAATGTACAAGAGAGACAGAGCTCCATTATTATAAAACTCAAAAGTTCTCTCCATTTTAGTTCTGTCAAACCATGAATGCACTTCTGACTTGAATTGCTGAATGCCAAATTCAAGCAATATGGGCTGGAAGGTTCCAGGCCTAAAATTTGACCCTTGACCCGATCGGATAGAGTTAGAAAGGCCAAACTGAGTAAAAGACCTTATGAAAGCTTTTATTATTGTTCTAGATTTTATATTCCTTAAGGGAATTGCTTCTGGAAACTTGTTGACGCACACATAATGGTCAACAGGTATTGATTGCCTGACTTGGTCTTAGGTAAGGGACCAAAACAATCTACCATAATTCTACTGAATGGTTCGTCAAAGGCAGGAATAGGTTGCATACGAGCCTTGGGAATTTTCTGATTTGGTTTTCCTACCGTTTGACAAGTATGACAAGATCTACAGTATTTTGCAACATCACTTTTGATTCTTGGCCAATAGAAGTGAGTTAAGATCTTAGTTTTATTGATCCCTAAATGACCAGTCATTGCTGTTTCATTGGCCAGACTAAGTATTTTCTGTCTGTAAGGTTTCGGAACTACAATTTGATAGTTCCCTGACCATTCGTCATCAGCAGGTACCTAAGGATGTCGCCATTTTCTCATTATAGTTCCATTTTTAATGAAATAACAGACAGGAACTTCAGTGGCTTCAATTTCACTAATGGCCCTTTGAAACAAACAGGAGATCGCAGGATCTTTTTCCTGTTCAACGACAAGTGATTGTCGTTTATCACCCTGATTAGAATAAAGAGAACGTGTCGTTAAAAGAGTATCTCTGTGATCAATACCCTTTGATTGATCCAAACAATGAGTGAATGTGACCTCATCAAAAGCCTGACCAATACATGTGTCAGCTAAAGGAATACTTTCCTTATCAACATCATTCTCAAGAGCTTTCTGTGCCATAGCTCTGGTAACTGCACAAGCTGTAAATGCATCAGAGAATTCTTTTTCAATTGGATCGACTTTCTGATCCAAGCAAGGCTTGTCAGTTACAAGTTGATTAACCACAACCTTGTCTCCAGCTAGGTCATTGCCTAGTAATAAATGAATGCCCTCAACGGGTAAAACAGAGACCATTCCGACTGTCACGGGTCCTGAAACTGCCTGATGACAAATTTACATAATGGAGAGGAACATCAACAAAGCCGCACTCTACTGCCTGAATAAGAACACTCTCATTAGAAGAAGACTTCTCAGAAAAAGGCAAAGTACCCGACAATAAAAGACTCTGAGAAGCTCATGTGTCTCTTAACATTTTAATTGGGATACGATTGGTCGAATCACCCAAGAGTTATATAGAACCCTTCGATCTGAATGGTTCATAATCAAATCAGACTGGGGTTTATTAAACCCAACCAATATATTGCTTTCGATGCATGATCGTGACCTTGACCTCTTAGAAATAAGAGCATTTGGAATAGGTCTGTATTGATTCTGATGTCTATTTTTCAATTTGTAGCAATCAGAAATAACGTGACCTTTTTTCTTGCAATAGGTACACGTAGGAAGAGACAAGGATCTTGAATTTTTAGAAGTTGTGCCAATTTGAGTTTTAGAAGGGCTTGTGTTAGGCTGAAATACTTTTCTGCCATAAGACTGTTGAGTAGAAGTCGGTCGTATTTACAAAAGGAACGTTAGAGTTAATGAATACTCATCACGAGCAGCATTTTCCAAGGTTTCAATCTGATGCTCATCAACATAAGACTTTATGTCACTATGGACACAGTTTTTGAAATCTTCAAGTAATACAAGTTGTTTGAGACTTTCATAATCTCGCTTAACTTTCTTGGCTGAGCACCATCTATAAAATAATTGATCTTTTTCTCTAGCAAATCCGACATGAATTTGTCCAGCTTTTTTTCTATAGTTTCTGAATTTTTGTCGATAAGCTTCAGGGACTAACTCATAACCCCTTAGGATGCATTCTTTAACCACATTATAGTCACTACTTTGGTGAACTGACTGAATTATAAATATCACTAGCCTTACCAGTGAGTGCACATTGCAATATCTGAGTCACTGATTTTAAGGTCAGCAACTAGATACAAAATTTTTTTAAACTGACAAACAAACAATGAAATTAAATATATATATTAAATCAGATATACGTAACACAGAATTACGTTCAGTTCTTTTACCTGATTTTTATTTTATTTGTTTCATTGATGTAAATATCTAGTAATATAAACATTGTATCTAGTTGCTGACCTTAAAATCAGTGACAGTTTTGGTAAACAACGTTTTTTAAAATTCTTACTTATAGTAAGAATCATTTAGTTGACTCAAGGTCTACGTGACTTGAGGCATGTGTTGATTCGTAAACAAACTCCTATGTTTTCCATTAGTATGAACTCTTGATCCCATCCGGGAATATGTTTTGCGTTTTGTTAGTCGTATAGCTCATTCTAGGGAAATAAATTATTTGTCAAAGTTTACATTGTTGTTGCCTTCATTAGTTTTTGTTACTTTTTAAGAGCTCATACTTGCAAGAATAAATTTAAATTCCAATATATTAGTCTTGAGCAATATAACTAGCAGAATGGACGTGTATCTTTTTTAATGACATGTACAATGTTTAGATTGATTCAGTCACGTTGCGGTGGTCCTCACGCATTTATGATATATTAACAGTGCTTTATACAGTCAGTTTGTTTTTCCTTACATATTCGACAGTGTTACGTTGAACTTGCAGAAGGTTTAATTATGTTACCGTGTATACAAAGACCTGAATTACCTGGATAGTGTCGCAGCGTGAATCAGCGTGAAGCATAATCGAGAGAATAACCGACCCTGTAGGAAAGCGACCAACCGTGGCACATGTAGCTGCAAAGCTTTACTTCGATATAAGCGTCGTTATTTTTAGATTTTTACCAGTATGCTATCCTGGCTCCTGAACCTATGTTAGGCACTTCGCTTTCTTATTAGAATTAATTACAATTTAGATTCTGAAGCCAAGCTCTAATATTGATTGCCAAATGTTGGTATTTTACATTGATGAGGTCTATATCAAGTCCTAATATCGACCCATCGCGTAATCTGTTTAAATTACGCAGCCAAGTTATCGATTTCAAGCGTATGGGACAATATGATATTTTCTTAAAGAATCACGTTTGCTGGGAAGAATCAATTTTGCCAGAACGATAGTGAATTAAATCCCATTTGTGTACCAAAATTAGAACTATATTAGATTTGCATTCAATTGTTTCACTCAATTGCATTTTCTTCCTTTAAACCACATACATCTTTTATCATCGCGGGCCAGATTTTGCGAATCGCCTTATGTGGAAAAAATGGCTAGTTCTTCACTTTCATATGGCAGTTTGATGATGGCTTGGTACGAATTATAGCAATTATTACACACTTAAGCTACACTTTCCAGAATTCGATTGTAGAAGACAATTGTTTTCATGTATTTAAGCTATTTCGCAGTCTTTTGTTGTTTTTGGAAGCCACAATCCATAGTTGTTGACGTTGTTCTGTCTTCAGAGCATAACAGTGTTTGGATTTCCAAATATAATCCGCTTTTAAGTCATGTTCTTGGTGATATTTTACATCTTTGCAATGTACGCTGGATGTTGTTTTCGCATTTCAAAGGCTGAATATGCTTTATAGTACTTAAAAGAAAGGTATTCGTACGTCTAAAATTACTAGCCTTCCTTTCTGGTTTAATCTGAAGAAGAAAAAAAAGAAGAAAAAACCACCCCCCAACAAACAAGGGCTTTCATAAATCCCAAGCGGCGGTTTTCGCTCTTTATACATTGCATTTGAAGTTTTATCTCAATTGTTTTCCAAATGCTGTTTTCGATATACCACACATTGATTACACTGGACAACAAATTTTTACAAAAGTCATGTTACTGAAATAAAATTAGTCAATTCTTATCAATTTTTATGTGCTGAACACGAATATGACAGTCAAATTGCAAAATTGGCTCTAGTTTTTTTGTAATCTGCAAGAAATTAATGTTTACATAACGAAATGCATTCCAATAGTAAAAGGTCAACTGTAATAGCCTACCTATAAAAAATCAAGTCATTGACTACATCTTAGATTTCTTCGCCTGTCTCTTGTACAGCTGTTCGGGAGCATCTCTGAGGAGTGTCCAGCAGTAGTCAGCCAGCATTGTAGTGGACCATTTTCCCTGGCATCTTTGTTCCATTGTTGCGATATCTTGATGAAAACGTTCGCCGTGTTCATCACTAACAATACCACAGTTGCTAGGAAAGAAATCCAAATGGGAATGAAGGAAGTGAATCTTTAGAGACATATTGCAGCCAAGTTTCTTATACTTCATCAACATGTCTTCTACTAGTTCCTTATAGTTTTCTGCCCTAACATTTCCGAGGAAGTTTGTAGAAACTAGGCGAAAAGCATTCCATGCTTGTTTCGCGTCACCTTCCAGCAAGTTGTTGAACCGGTCATCTTTGAAAAGCTCTCGAATCTGAGGACCCACAAAAACTCCCTCTTTAATCTTTGCTTCGCTGAGTCGAGGGAATTTTTCATGCAGGTATCGGAATGCTGGCAAAGTCCGGTCAATGGCTTTCACGAAGTTCTTCATCAAACCTAGTTTGATGTGAAGGGGTGGTAGCAAGATTTTCTGAGCCTCAACCAGAGCTGGGTGTTGGATATTCTTCTCTCCAATGGTTACATTCTGCCTGTGAGTCCATTCCTTCCTCATGTAGTGCATTTCCCTTGCTCGGCTATCCCACTCGCATAAGAAACACATGTATTTTGTATATCCTTGCTGCAGTCCCATTAAAAGGGCAACTACCTTCAAATCACCACAGAGGTGCCAGCTGTACTTGTTATACTCAATGGAATTCAGTAGCTGCCTTAAGTTATCGTATGTCTCTTTCATGTGGACAGCATACGCTACTGGAATAGATGGAAGAATGTTTCCATTGTGCAAAAGCACAGCCTTGAGACTCAGTTTCGAAGAGTCCACAAATAGTCTCCATTCTTGTGGGTCATGAGTGATTTTTAAAGCCTTCATGAGGCCCTCAATATCGGAACAGAATATCAGATTACTTTCCTTTCTGAAGAAAGGCTCCAATTGCTGGTGGCGCTTTCGATATGCAGTAATTGTGACATCTTCTTCTAGAAGATTCCATTGTTGGAGTCTTGATCCTAGCAATTCTGCCTTGTTCTTTGATAAGTCCAAATCACGAATCAGGTCATTTAGTTCTTCCTGTGTTATTCTGTGTGGGGTTGATGATGCACCACAGTGAAAATCTGGATCACTGCATGCTGATGGACCAGGAGAAGAACAGGTCGACTCACCTTTGTCTTCGTCAGATGAATCAAGAGAATATTCTGCTGGAGGTTCTGGAATAGGAAGTCCCTCACCATGTGGAACTGGTCTCAATGCAGACGGAATGTTTGGGTAGACTATTCTCGACTTCTTTCGCTTCGTTATTCCGCCGGAAAGAGGAGGAACCAAGCAGAAGTAACAGTCATTTAGGTGGTTGCTTGGCTCTCTCCACACCATTGGGACTGCAAACGGCATTGATGACCTTTTGCAATTCAACCACTGTGAAAGCTGTGTTGTACATGTAGCACAGCATATATGCGGAGCCCAAGGCTTGTCTTGGTCACCAACCTTGCATCCGAAGTAAAGATGATATGCCTTCTTCACTTGAGAATTGATACTTTTCTTCTGGTTGGCAAATGTCACTTCCCCACAAATATAGCAAAAATTGTCCGCGGTATTAACACACTTTCGAGGCATTACTGTTCTTTATTGTACGTAAATGGATAAAATAATAAGTTTTATGTAACAGTAGCTTGAACTGTCTCGCACAACGTCTAAAATATTTTAAATGCTGAACCTATCTGATTGGGCTTTATATAGTACACTGCTTACGTCAGCTTCAGCAGCCGCCTGGCATTAGTATAATAGGCCTACACATGTATAGTACACTGCTGACGTCAACTTACTTCAGCAGCCGCATGGCATTAGTATTGCATTGCATCAGAAAATGATGCAATCAACTGTGGATGATGTGAGCATGATGGTATTATGCAATGTTACATCATTATTCCGGATGTTGCTGCAGTCCTACTGGAGAAATTTACACAGTGAAACATAGAAAATGAGGTATATGAATATCTTCAAAACGAGAGCCAATACAAATTTTTCACGGTTATATTCGTGTTCGGCACACCAAAATACTACAGATTAGGGCCTTTTCAAGTCAGTAATGATTTCACTGTTGACCAGTGTTATTTTCATTTTTTACAATTGGTCTGGATGCTCCATTAGCGTTATTAATTTAATTTGGTTATTATTATTAAGAATGATGAGGTTCATTTTTGGCCTAAATGCAACAAATCTGCGCTATTAACTTCTATTGCATTTGGTTTGACAGTTTTCTACACCACTTTCGTTACGGAAATGTACAATTCTGGCGTCAACAGTAATTTTTCACTTGACATTAATAGATTTAATACAACAAAAGTTGCAATTTAAATTCAAAGTGCAGCAATCGATTCTGAGTTTCTTTACGAAGCAGCAATACACCGTTCCTTTATTAACATTTACTTTCTACTACTTCGTGGTACTGAAAAGTGGATAGTCAGACTATTATGTCTTAGTAAATAGTTTTTGATTTTTAACTTAAGTCAGCAAACTATAACAATTATATATGTCATTATATTCCGTTTTAAGATGAGTATATAAGAAAAAGTCATTAAAAATATACATAGATCCATCACAGACTGCTCAGTATAAATGGATTGGTAATATGACTAAATGTAACTTTGAAGAATGATTTATTTGTTTTGATGCAAATCCCTGACTACTTTACTTTATTAAAACCTGATCAGTTCGAGATTTACCCTATTTATCCAAGTTTTTTTTTTTAATACAGAATTTGGCATCAATTTGAAGAAATCTTTTTCACATTAGTCTTGGGGTCTGGTCCTTACGACAGTACTAAAGTGGGTGCATATCACTGGTCCAACTACAACGCCTTTGTACATCTCTTATTGTCATATTCAAATCCATATATTATTTCAAAAAAGGGTGGTGAACCACATATATGTTTCCTTTTTCATTAGAATTAGAATAAGATTATCACAATAAACTTCGTTTCTAATTCATTGCCTAATAATTTTACGAACAGATAATCGCTGTGTTTGTCAGTATTAGTCGGTATCTTATTAGGACTAATAATATAAAACAAGACCTTGATAGTGGGTGCATCATAGACCACTAGAATAACGTTTTACTATCAAGAACTATTATCTATAATGATATCCACTAACCACTGGAATGTTAGTTTTACAACATCGTGTGGAGGTCTTCGATACTTCATTGTCATGAATATCTGATATACACGATTTCTTGAACCTGTCCATCTGCTATAACTGATTTGGTCAACATGAAGTTAAACGCTCCTTTTGGTATATCCTCATTAAAACGTTAATAATTATCAATATATTCATATGGATAAATTTGAAACTAGCATTTCAAAATTACTCTCAAAGAATTGAACGGAATCAATAAATATATGACGGCCTGTGCTGATAAATGTGTAAAGTTCTATGTTACTGTGCATAAGAGAAAATGTTAGTTGCACATTCAGAATGAGCAGTTCACCTATATTTTGTATTTACAGGTAATATGAAATTGATCTCTTACTTTATTGAACTTTCAAAACCAGATATATGATATTCAATAATTTGTCTTAGCACTAGTCCTTTGAAATCCATTAATTTCATTGTTTAGATTAGTAAGAATGTTTCTTATAGAAATTTTTCTTGGTTCGAAAACCCTATTAATGACCATCCCATCCCATCGCACTAAACTTGTACCTAAAATATCTATGTAAAGAACTTTATCTATACACTCGTCCATTTCCACATCACTGCGACGGCTAAAAAACAAATGTAAAAAAATATGATAATAATATGATATGACAAAGTACAATGAGAGAAATATAATGTTTGAGAACATATTATTTTAGTCCAAAAGTGTCCGGTTGCCGGAACTGTAGATTATTTCGGAGTTTTAGACTATTTTGCCTTGAGATCTAAAGCAGACCAGTCCGAACTGCACACAAAAGTTTAACCTTTGCAAAAGAAGGATACGGATGAGATTTAGAGTAAAAGGTGGCAAGGTCAGGAAAATTATGGGTCCAGATGACAAAAAAAAAGTCAAATTTAAACCCGTCTGCACATGCGAGAGCACAACAGTCACATGCGCGAGCACAACATTCAATACAAAACAACGTATTTAACACAGTTAGGCATCCGACTAAATGAAACATCTCCGAATCAGTTGTATTTTGAGGTATTTATAAGTAGCGCAAAAAATGCGATTCCCACCCCCATTACAAGCGAAAATGACAAAAATCCACAGAAGTTAATAACCTTAAAAATCTAAAAGTAAATGTCCTTTAATTATATATAATGCCTGTATATTGAATGAAATGTGATCAATAAACTTTGCAATATTTAGATGCTTTTAATACTATTTAGGTATAAAAGGGCGTCCATATTCCATAATCCATTTATACTAACATCCCAATATAAAATAAAACTCGTCCTTGATCGCATAACAAAAAAAAATGTTTCATTGTGATATGATACTACTTGCATCTTAGCTTCTGTATGTATTTCCACGTGGAGTCGATTAAATAATGTTCGCAATTTAGTTTGTGCTGTGCTAATATAATAAGATATTCCGGTTATAAAAGCTATTTACAAGATTTATATACATATCCTTCCTCTGCTAATAAAAGATTCAGTAATATAATTTCAAATCTTATACTCCCAAAACTATTTTCCAAGTGTTATTATAACATTGTTTTTATGACGGCTAGAAAACTTTAACATAACAAGCATTTATTTACATTTAATAAGCATTACAACCATGTTTCGAAACTTGTTTTTGATTACTTATAAATTATGTGGGCCTGACGTAGTTTTGTAAATTTCCTGCTGCTTGAATTTGAAATGAAAATTCATTTTAATCATTCTCAAGGATCTGCATTTCTGGGAAAATGTAATCTTAAGTTTCAACTGAAAAGGTTGCTTCCTTGCTCTAGATAATTCACGTTCTAAACAATTCCCATGCTGATACAACCATCCTCAGTAGCACTAACGATGTGAGTGTCGATGACTCCACACTTGCCAACATGGTATACATACTGGCCTCGACGCTTCCATGCTCAGAGCTTAACTATCTTAAGAGTTTGAAATTGTCTGCAATATGACACTGCCTTATCAGCGACTAGTGTTGGTGACTTGTAATTATATCAGAGACTGGTGTTGATGGTTAGGATCATCGGTCATACATGAATATTGTAGCAATATGGGATATTTCATCGTTTCCAATCAGGCCAATGCCATCACACCTGAATACAACACATGGAAAATGAAGGTGAAGAAGGCAATTGAGACAGCGGATGTCAACTCTCAACTGAAATCTTATCTGCCATATTTCATTGCAAACTCGTATGACAACAACACAGCTGTAATTATTTATATTCCTTGATGAATGAAGATGATGTTTTCGGTTCTTTTGAACACACTCTTCAAATAATTTGGATAAAATGTTCATTCATACCAGACACATGTGACGTTCTTCATGGTTTCCATAATGACTATAGTATTGAGTATATGGAAATAAAGAATTTTGTATTTTGAATTTAACTGGATAGCACTATCAAAATGTTAATTACAACCAGGGTAAAGCCGTGAACGCGTGTAAAAGCTAACATCAATCCGGATCCTAATACACGTAAAAAAAATATCTGCCATTCCACAGGATCCTGAAATTCGTGTAAAGGCTGATACCTGTCAGGATACTGGTATGCAATTTATGCACTTTATACTAAAGTAAAGTTAAGTTATTTTGAGTCATAGAGACGACAAATGATTATGTACATGTACACAATGTTGGGCAGTGCATAAGAGCAAATATCGATGAAGATAGCATCTGATTTAAGACCACAGACTATAACTTTAACGGCATGCGTTATATTAATATAGTGCTCATGTAGACAGTTGCGTCATACACAAGGAGTATTGATAATGATTGATTCAGTAAGAAATCAATTCAAAGGACGCAGTTGACCCAATTTTTAAAAAGCTGAAACACGAAAATATCACAAAAGACTGCAAGCTGGTCTACAAGACTGAATAAATTACAGGCAGTCTGATAGTACTTGACACATTTCAAAACTATAAATAATCCAAATAAAATTAATTTAAAACCTAAGCTAAAAAAAATTATTCTACATTCTCGGGTAGCGTTGTCAGAATTATAAGAGATCGATTGCAGATTTAAAATACAGAAAGGAGGTCAATAAGGAATGTTCATGATATCGTGCCTATATCTTGTCCGTGATTGCAAACAACATGAAATCGTAGCAAGAGATCAAGGTCGGGCTTGTTTACAGTTAGACTAGTCTTTCCGATGGAAAATGTCACAGTCTATTATGTTATAGGCTAAATGGAAATGCTAACAAATTGGATTTTGATAAACGAATAATTAATTTCTGTTTTGGGTCTGACTGTGAGATATAATTCAAGAGGAAATAATGAGATAAAATACCATTGCAATTGCTCAAGTGTTCATCATTGACACCGTACTATTGTGAGTCTATTGTAAATTCATTCAATGACATTCTGCACTGTATCATTTTGCTATATCAGGACATTTAAGACTATTTTGTACTTGCGATAGGAAATTTATCTTTATTTGGGAATTAATTCACACGACTGTAAGTGTCTATTGAATTTATACTGTATATGGTACAGAAATAAAAACTTCCTGATTTTACTTAAATTGTTGGTTACGTTTCTTTCTGGTACATGTTTTAAGTTAAGGATTTGAGTAATAACATGTTGTGTTTGAAACAACATCTCTGAGACTATCCAAAAACGTTTGATGTTATGATACAGATTTTTAAAAGTATGTAAATTTAGTAGACGTATTTGTTTCATTAGTTTTCATATTGCTTCAGTAAGTCAATATTGGCTACCATTGGTTAATATTGACTTTGCTTCAGTTAGGCCATAATTATTCTTGAGACGCTCAACATATAAATTATAGCAGATGTATAATCTTAACTCCAGCTAATTGGAGACACTGGGTGGCATCAATTGTCCAATTGATTAAATTTACGTTACCATTGGTAACATATTCAGGGCGATCATATTAGTCAACATTGACTATTCCAAATATTTGGGGTAAAAGGCGTCTTAGTGGGACTGTGTAATAAGTAGAATGTGAGTTTACTTGTAAAATAACACCAACGCGCCGTTTAAATAAGCACTAAACTGATGCGATCAGGGCTTAAAATATGTTTGTTTGTTTCTAACTCAGCAGGATAAAATGTATTCTTTATTTTTTACACCAGAGAGGGTTTGATTGTTTTTCCAGACATTATGTTCAAACAATACGCTGTTTCCATCAGGATGTGACAAGCATAACGAGATAAAAGCGAGAGAAGCCTTGTAAATGAATCAACACTTATCAAAATTATCGAAAGAATTTTACCATTCAAACGGTCATTATCAAGGGAAAATATTTTGAAATAGTCTAACATTCTATATTTTTGAGGGTCTACCTGATAATTCACATTCAGGACACATAATGCTTCACTCAGTTAATTAAATTTCCATATCAAAGTTATCTAAAGCACGCACTAGAATCGGTGTATATATGTGATTGGCGTTTGGAGTTAAAAACCTACATTGCAAGGTTTTCACGTACTGGCGACGGCTGTTGCTATTAATACGGTCTATATTTGTTCTCATTGAGAAAAGATGTGTGAGGCCAAAATATGTTTTCCTTCCATTGCGTACTTTCGAGATAAAAGATAATTGGCAAATAACAGGTCTGTGCTGGATGCATTCCAAAGATGTGTTTGGTTTTAGTTTGTCGTGTTAAAGAACAGTAACACAGGTAAGATATGTTGTGTTGTTGACAGCAACTGGAATAATGTGTCTTGTCCATTAATACACAAATGGTTGCCAAACCGGTATTAGTCCAAAGGAGAGTTCTGAAGCATCATCCTTCCGATTACGAATACAGCACGCTAACCACTTAGCCATCGCTGCTCCTGCACTCGAAAACCCGTTCTTATATAACTGTTTAAAAGTGTCTGTGTAATTTAGAGAATATTGATTTAACGGAAGTACGATATTATATATATTGAGAAGAATTAACGACTTGAAAATTTCGCATAGTATGTGGTGTGGTGTGATGATGGTGGTGGTGGTGGTATGTGCGTGTGTGGGCGTTGAGGGAGAGAATGGGATGGAGGGGAGAGACCTGTATGAAGATGTAGTAGACGAATAATAATAATAATAATAATAATAATAATAAAAGAAGAAGGGAAAGAAAACAGAAGAAAAGAAAATTTGATCGTTATTGAATGTTAATTTTCTTTTCAGAGTGTACTGAATCTTATGCAATGAATTTAGTTCTACCTCACTGCAATTTAAAGTAGTTCCGTGTTAGTTTGCAATGGTGCAATGGTTATTACTGTCGTGAAGACCATGCTTCAAGGAGGACGGTTGTTAGGTCGAGACTGTCATATATACGCCAGCGTAACGAAACTACGATGTAATGAACTTGTTACCTGATAAACCTTATATTAATTTGTCTGCGAAGTAATAAGACCATAAGCTTTCAAAGATCGTTATATAATGAGATTACAAAATTTAACCGTAACATTCAATGCAATAATTAATAGTCTAAACAATCCTAGTAAACAATTCACTCTCCTGACCTTTTAAACATATTAAAAATAGGACAAGCAAATGCTAAACATGTTTCCGTAATCAGATAGCGATTATCATCTAGAGCAATGGCTTCTTGGAATTAAGGACAGGCAAATGATTTATTATTTTATTATGAATTGTCTTCTCAATAGCATTCCTATAATTTTATATCACGAGTACTCCGATCACTTCCCAACAGCTTTCATTTCATCCTATATCGGGAGTACTCCAATCACTTCCCAGTACGAATCATAGCATCCTATATCAGGAGTAATCCAATCACTTCCCAATAGCTATTCTATGATCCTATATCAGAAGTACTCCAATCACTTCCAAGTACCTATCATATAATCCTATATCAGGAGCACTGCGATCACTTCCCAATAACTATCCAAACATCCATATCAGGAGTAAATCAATCCCCAATAGCTATCATATTATCCTATATCAGGAGCAATCCGATCACTTCCTAATATCTATATATCGTATCATCCTTTATCAGGAGCACTCCGATCACTCCCCAATATCTATCGTATCATCCTATCAGGAGCACTCCGATCACTTCCCAACATCTATCACATCATTCTTTATTATTAACACACTGATCACAGATTGAATTTAGTATCCATAACCTTAAAACCTCAGCCGACAGAAACAATTGCTTGAAGTGTTCGAGATAATGAAAGCGGATAAAGAAAACTAGATCAGATAAACGGCTGCTGATTTAGTATCTTCGGTGCGTTACTTATGTTTTACAGGCATTATATAGAACGTGGTTTTTAGATGGCAGCGTCTGATTCAATACAAGTTATGATTTTATTCGCAATTTAAACAAACTATCACGATAATGAGGTAAACTACATGGACTTTCTGTTTTGCGTCGGATGGTTTTCTTGTATCGTTCGCACTGGTTTATTCAAAGTCTTGGACCAATTATTGCGGTTGACATCCACGTAAAGACCCTGCCGAAAAACTTTACGTGTTCTACATGTTTTTAACTGGGTTATTGACATTAAATAGTGAAGTCACGGTCGTGTATGTTTTGTTATAATTACACATTGTTGAGTTTGCTACCTTCTCACCGACACATCCCTTAAGTTGTTACTGCGTTTGTCACTGAACAACATAAACAGCTATGTCAAAGTCTCTGAAATACAAAAGATGTTGTATGCGCCTACTGGGGGATATATCATGTTAAGTAGGATTCCATAGACGTACATGAGAGCGCCTCTTTGGCGACATATAATATTTCATAGGAGGCCATAGATTAACATGTGAATGGTATTGGGATAAACGTGTATATGGGACCTGGTTTGTCTGATGAGATATTTGGGAATGATAAAAGTTATTTTAGAAACAAACAAACAAACACACAAACAAAACAAAGACAAATACATATGGCATGGATTGAGTAGCTCGGTGGCTCTGAAAGAGGGTCGTTGGGTTTGTTAATCAAAGCGAGTTAACATGAAGTTCAGTTCAAATGTATTTTTCTCTACCCTACACTTCGTCTCAAAGTGGGTCTAAACAGCAAGACCCACTCCAGACAGCCTTGCCTCTCCACATAAGTTTGTATGTGCTATATGGATATGTCGGTGATTCTGGTAATGGCTCATGATTGCTTATACATGAATCATATAGGTATAGTTCAGCCTCAGTACCACTAACGATACGAGTGTCGATGACTCTACACTTGCCAACATGGTATACATACTGGCCTCGACGCTTCCAACTTGGTTTTCGTCTTGATCGTTGTTGAGAACAGAAGAAACAACGGGAAAAGGCACTTGTATGTATAGCCTAATACCTGGAGGAAATGAATTAAAATATTTCACCAAATCAAAGGTGTTTTACAAATTTGAGAGGTTATAAACCTTCAAGTGCGAAGAAGGACAGAAGAATGACGGTGAACAAAAAACCGCTCTATGTGCTTAAAGACATATGTTCAGATTTAATTTATCTATGGCAAATGTATCAAACTTCTTTAACTCGACTCACCTGTCAAAACATTGCAACTCTTCCATTCACGCTTATTGCAATTGAGATGTCAACACCTTTTAGAGCAGCAACAGCAGAAAGAGAAGAGCTGTAGAGGACTTGAATGGTGTGTGACAGTTAAAGCTCATCATGTTTAATCCATACATTTGTAAAAAAATACATCAAACAGAACTTTTCAAGACCACCAATATCTCTAGAAAAAGGTAATATTCAATGATTTCCAATAAGGAAAACTTAAATCCACATTTCCTATCATTGAATGGAGTGCGTATGTGAGTGCACGTTGAAGTCACTTATCCGTCGCATAACAAATCAAGACTAATATACATGCTTTTCTTTGGTATCTTCTGTTTCTTGAATCATAATTAAAATTTGACAAGAAATCAAGAATGTTCATTTTCTTTTTTCTTTCCTTCTTTCATTCTATGTTTCTTTTTGCTTGAGTTTCTTCATCATCATGAGTTCTTCGTCTTCTGTTGTATCGTCTAGTCGTCTGAACGTCTTGTATTTCTCGAAGGGGATGGGTACCAATTATTTATTTTTTTTTTTCTTTTTAATATTCTTCTGTTTCTGATTACCTCTACTCATTCTACATTTTATTGTTCTTCATGTTCTTCTTCTTCTTTGGCTGTTCCCTTTTTTCTAAGGACACTGAAGTCCAATATCCGTTTAGCTGGAAAAAAAAACCCCAGGTATATTATCTTTTCTCTCTTTTCCCATGTCTTCCTTGGCTCTCACGTTGAGAGTTGTTTCTGGAGTTTCCTTTCTCCTAACAGAGTCAAATACCTGAACTTTTTTCTCGTAAGAATGATCAGTCTGTCTTCGTCTTTGAAGTATACTACTGAATTACTCACTGCAAGTTTCTGACCAGAAGGGCGATCTATATTGACTATAACATCTTCACGTTTTGATAGCTGAATGAATACTCTTAAGGTATGACACAGTCCCTATATACTGGGCTCTAGAACTTGTAAAACGTAGTCAAATGAATTTTTTTCAGAAACGATCTAACTTTCATCGATAAACTGGATGAGAAGCTCAGAAGCAACAACGTGCTGTTTCTACGCTATATATAGTGTTGAAGTCATATGAGTGAGTCTGAATCATTGCGCACCTATTGTGCCACAATTTCAAGAGAGTCCACAATCGACCGAAATTCGTACGGCAGCTCCAAAAATTATTACTACATTCTATGGACACAAACACTACTACCAGAAAATTTAGAACGACGACTTGCACATAAACAGTAAAATTGTGGCAATTTAATGAACTATGGAAAACCTACACTTTACTTGTCTTCCGTTAAGGTAGCGGAACAGTCAGAAACGCGGTACCAAACTCCCGATACCAGAGCGTTTAGTTCGTACCATCGTCGTGGGTCGAACCTATGCCGATTAGAACCAAACCACAGAAAGGACAATAACATAAGAGAACATTCGAAATTTGAACATAGAAAACGAACAAAGGGAAGCAGTACTCCTGTAACAGAAGGAAGTCATATATCAAGAAACTGTGTGTGGTATTCCTGAAATAAACAAAATCAAGACGCCTTGGTTCATCTATACTTTAAAGTGTACCATTAAATGGTTCTCGGTAATCTGGTGTTTCTAGGGTCTGATCTCTCATATGGAAAATACATTCATGCATTTTGATCATATTACTAGTATCCCAATATGTCTTTGAATCCTCCTTGCTCCTACAACCAATATGATGGCACCTTCCTTTTTGATACCTTCCCTTTCTCCCAAAAGAGAAGAAGAAAACAATTTCGATACCATCTTCTGCACGAAAAGGTAAAATGAAGACAGAAATGGAAAATGGTACAATCAAGAAAAAAGTTATCACTACGCAACAATCGGCCCCTACCTCTGTTTCGCCGTATACGTCAAGCCTCCTCCAGACCACTCGAATTTAAGTATAATATCTGAAAAGTGGTGACATATTGACGAGTCATGATCCTCTCAGCTGCCATTTACTACAATCCTTTCTTTTGAGTTCAAAAGTAAAAGTTAACGTTTGCCTGATGTGCGACTATGCCTACAAGAGCTGGCGAAGTACACGTTACACATTCGAGGAAAATGACCAGAAGTCAATCCAAAGTGTACGGCATCGTACATCAGTGATAAGCGTATTGAACTGATTCTCATTTGTCGTGAATCATCTACATGTTTTCAAAATCAGCTTTAGTGGTTCCTTGTTCCTAGCTAGTACAAGCCTTAAAACTTATTTTGAAATAAAGCTGTTGTCACCCTCTTCGATGGCAAACAAAGACACTGAATTTCTGAACCAAGCTTTTCAAAATTATTTTAAAACGAGACACATTTATTTTTGTCACCAACAAACATCCTGAAACAAAAGCCAGTGTGTTGGAACGCTTTCAACAAACTTGAAAAGTACTTATGTGGAAATATATTACACATAATCAATTCATGTGTATATCGATGTGATCATATCTCGCCAAACTTATAACCAATCGTACCATCGGATGTGCACCCAAAGAAACCCCTGTAAATGAAGCGACTATGTTTGATCGATTATTTGAAACTCCATTTTTTGCCGCAAGAATCGTCGAGCGTTGAATATGGGTGTTTGGGTTTTCATTGGAAACAAAGGTTATTTACCTATCTTGACAACCGAATTGTTTCCTGTCACTGGACGAGATCGTGACTATGATTCTGTCGTGTGTAAATTTGACGATATGAACAGTGAGGTATTATAATGGACTTTTTTGCTACACTTACAACGAATGGTAAAACAAAGATAACGAAAGTATTCTCAGTCGAAGAACACTTAAAGCAGGCAACATCGACTCAAAGAAATGAAAGTGCTTTGGAGTTTAAGTTTAAGTATCCACCGAGTTTTGATTGATCACCTACAAGAAGAAATAGAAGTAATGATCGTACCATCTGCTAACTCTCCTTCTCAGATTTCCTCTTTTCACGTACTCCAAAAGTAACCCATGTGGGTGTGTTGAGAAGACGGCGTGGCTAAACTTCATATCCTCTTTTTCTGCCAAATGTTTGGAATGTAGTGTCTTGCATCGAATTTGGCATCATCGGTGCAGCCATCACCAATTTGGGTTGGCAACAAGGAGACAAACAGGTATGGAATACTTTTCTCAGCAGTTGCATCGGTTATTTTCTTCTGAATCCTTCCTTGAAAGAGCTGTCGTAACGTTAGCATTACGACCAATATTAGTCACAACAAATGTAGTAACAACAAACCTCTTTTGGAACATTTGGAAAATAAATTTTCTTTGACATTGAATGCTTCCTTTGAAATCTGAACCATCGAATTCTGAACAACCGATATCATTTAAGTTTACACTGTGACAGTTATCGCTGTCTTTCTCAAAAACACCTATGTTGTTTGACGGCTTAATTACCACAGGTCATTCAGCTATAGCATGAAGCTAATTAGATTGTGGTTTCGATAGAAATTATTCGTCACACGCGAGTCCTGAATGTGATTGGAAATCAAACTACGCTTACTGTCGAAATCCTCTCAACCTAACAACCATTGCAAGCCAATTCAATGAAAATTCATAGAGACTATCATATAATGCTCAGCATCTGGTTGAAAAAATTTCAGCTCTCTTCAACTATCAGTTTGGCACAGTCATGGGGGTGACAACTATCGTTATATGTAATGATCGAATACCATAAATTAGCTCGTCGTCTCAAAATTACTTTTTCTAATGCCAAAGCGTTCTCCATCACCTTTTATTCCAATCTGTTTCATTTTCTCGTGGGCGAAGATGAGGGTGGTTACACAAAATAGCATCGAACTAAAAAAAACATCAATTTAAACGAGCAATTTCACAAATAATTTTGTCATTCTGAGGAACTGAACAAAGGACTTAATTTAATGTTTGTGTACTGCGATGTGGTGGAGAAGAAAGTGGTTGGGAATGCTCAGTTACTGAGAGTCATTCCCTTCAAGGTGGATTCTGTCATTACCGCTTACTCGGAAGTTATAAACATGTTTCGCATTCACCGTTAAATTATGCGCCGTTATATGTTGGTCAGCATGTAATATTTTGTTAACATGGGTATACAAGAGATCTGAGACAAAATTTTCCATTATTAAACACCTCTTTAGCTAATTTTAATCCATGTCTCCTGTGTACCGATTATTTGCTCGACAGTAAGGACATGGTCAGGAGATATTTAAATCCCGCTTCTTGTAAGCCGATATTTTCTCAAGGATTGAATGCTTTGAACGATGCCGCTTTGACACAAGGAAAATAATGTCTACAAAATTTCTTCATCGACAAACAAAATGCCAAAGAAGACTTTATAAGAGAAGACGAAATCGATACATAGACTGGAAAATAACTTTTCGGTCGCCGATAGACCCCCTATAAATTCGTTGCACGCTTCTGGCCAAGGCATTACTTCATCCTCAACGCTGCAGCAAGACTCATCAACACCCATTCAGACTATCTAAACACTTTCAGAAAAAGAATAAGAAAAAAAAAAGAACAACATCCAGAGAACTGGACGTGTTGGTTACTAATTGCAACAGAAGATGATGCACTGAAACTTTTGTGAATGCTTTCATATCAGAATTCGATGTATTTCCTGTCACCCAGAATGATGAGAATGCGTGAATCCCAATGAATAGAATTTCATCCCGTGTCTTGTATCGCATTTGGCATCAAAAAAGGACAGACAGCAGATTGAACCTGAATAACAGTCACTTGTATTTGAAGGTAAAAGTTCTAAAGTGGACAACACCAATATAGGTGCCGATGCGGGCGTTGCCAAGAACACACATCTGACTGCTTCTGTTATGTATGTGGTTGGAATACAAGTGGATGTTGAGCGGAATGGCTGTATGCCTGAAATTATATCGATGTAGTGCCGTTTCCATTTTATGGATAATGGCTAACTACCGTCGAAGAAGTCTAACTATAATTGTGCCGTGTGTAAATTTTACCTACAATGCGAACGACATCAGTCAAACTTTGAACTGAAATGACATGAATTGATAACCTTCAACACTGCCTTTGTACTCCGATCCAAGATCAAAAATCATACTTTAATAAGGACAGTTATCAAAACGTTTCAAATTAGCAACGAGACCATTAACAGATTTAGAGTCTCAACACATCAGCGTTTTCCAAAACGAAAATCAAATGCTTACCAGGCCTCACAAAATTCACACGCTTTCTAATAAAATAGCTTGGGGTGCATGCGTAAACATGCACAAACATTCAGGAGATTTCTCTTCTTCCTTTCAGTTCGATAAATTAAGAAGTCTGCGGTGTAGGCAATAACTCCTCTCACAAAACTGATGGCCATACTGATGTACAATTCATGATAACGAGATTTCGAGAGATACAGCTGAAGAAGAATGAGCTGCCAGAATATAAACGTGTCTCTTACTTGCAACTTTTTGAGTAGCCAATATTTAAAACCAGCTTCAAAATGTGAGAAAACCAGGGAATCAACATTCTCTTAATGCTCTTTTTAAGGCAACAGTTGAAGTGGCGATGTACGGTACCGTTTTAAATAACCGTCTTTCGACAACAAGAAAACACACTTTAAGGCGCGCATTCAATGTTCAATGTGGGACTTCATCATTTAGATAAAGTGATGCATGCAAAAACAACTATACATTAATGACTTTCACATTATTTAAATTTCACTTTAGAATTCTTATTTTATTGATTAAGTATTTGCAGTCACTCTAATTGCGGACGAGCGAGGTATCATTCCAAGACCACCCGAATATATTTACCTTAAAATCGATCGGAAGAAGAGGAATTTAGAACACGTTTGCAATTTAGCAGATCGTGCCATTCATTTTGCATCTAATTTGCTAAATTGATTAAATTCAGCAATTAGGTGAACAGAAGGTACGTGTTCAGTAGGAACATAATTAGCTTTTACGCCATATAATTTTAATTAGAATGTTAACAATAAATTGAAAATCCGAAACATTCTTTACACGTCAAGTCAATGTGCATGTTTAATAGCTAATGAATCTTTTTCTAAATGAAAACTATTCATCACTAATATATATTGCTAAGTACCTTTAGTGCAACTTAGAACTTTTAGACTGTTATTTTGCTTTTCAAGATTTTGCTCATCAGAAACACGTGTTAAATAAAGGTTCCATTCGGTTTAGAATGATATATTCCAGGAAGAAACAAGATTTTATATTATTGGCTAGGAGTTATTATTGACACATCATTGTTAACTATTCTTCTGAATTATCTAATACTGCTTATCTGAACGTAAATAAAACAAACGAGGCTTTAAACCCTTATCGCCTCCATCATTCTGCCTGTGGGTGTGAGTTCAAAGAAATACTTCCGAACTTGTAATTAACCGAGTTCCATTTTGCAAGTATACTGAATCTTAAAATATTAAACTGTATACAACTTTGTCCATAAGGAAATACTGGAATGTGATCCTTATTGGATAAGACTAAAGATAATACAACAATACAATTGGTAATTTAGGAAAAGTACAAAAAGAGAAGAAAGTGAAATATCGCATTAAATAGTGTGAAGATATATGCTAAGAACGAAACAACAGTAAATTATTATATTTCCTGCCTATGTTGCCAGTGGACTGTATAAGTCAGTTTTGCCAGTTTAGCAAGAGAAATGGGTAATTACAAGCAAGGTTTGTGTATTTTTAAGGGCGTCAAGATAAATAATTAAAGTAAATACTTGCATTATATATATACATGCTACAGTGTCTGGAAAACTGAACTCGATAAATTGAGCGTTCAAGAATGTCTAGTTTATTTTGCGAAAGTAATTATGATCGCTGGATACACCAAACTACAATATGGTTGCAGCTCTATTTGCTTTAGTGTCGCCCCAAAGTTTAGGAGAAAATTTCCGCAAATGTGTTTTGAGTCGACCCTCGCTGAACCCAATAAAATATCCCATGCATTAGTAAAGACTCTACCCTGATGGCATACTCACACTAGACCAATGTTGCAGTGACTAAATGTCGCTAGCTCTTAATGTCAGTCTGCTTACTGTCTCTTCTGTTAGGCCACGTCGGTTCAACTTCTCAGTCTAATGCTATCGAGCCAAGTTTGGTCCAACAATAATTTGGCTCAACAGAACTGAGTGAGCTCAGTGATGTAAGACCAATGTAGTTTTAGCCACGTTTGGCCGACGATGTAAACAAGCTGATAATTATCGGGTCTAAATACCTAAACGGAGGGACAGTGAGCAAAATAATGTTTGACATTTGTTGTTGTTGTTGTAGGGTTTAGCGCAATTTTTCAGCACAAGACAGGTTATACCTGTCGGCCAGTATAACCGGTGGAGGAAGAACCCTGGAAAATCCCGGAAAGAACCACCGACCCACGATGAGCTACTGGCAAGCTTTCTCACGTACCCACGTTAGCTGATCTTGAGATTCGAACCCACGCAGACAGAGGTGAGATGGCTGTGATCTGGAACGGTGAACGCTTTAGACCATTCGGCCCCTCGGGGCCCCTTGACAGTTGTGTGATCCCACGTAACACTGTAGACAAATCCCTTTGTGTCGAGTTCTAAATAAAGATAATGCCATAAAATCATAAAAAAACATTTAAGTATTTTAAAATTCTTAGATTGTAAAAGCATTATATAAACGGTCAAACTTGATCCCGGATGAAATCATCTGGCTGAAAAATATAATGCCGTCTTGCTTCCGCAGTCACTTTTGTAATTTCTGTGCCGAATATGATTCTTATGAGGTTTATATCAACTTGAAAATCCTAAGTTCATGAAAACAAATCTATTTAACAAAACCAAAAACAAAACATAGCCGTTTTCTTTTCTGGAACTAGTTCATTGACCTGACAATGAATTATAATCCGTTTTGGAAGTTTTAAGACAGCGCACAACTTTACTGTGCAAGGGTTTTGTAATGTTTGATTTGTTTATTTTCTACAGAAAAATTGGGTAACTTATCCTGTTTATAAATCATATATTTTTCTTTCCTGACGGGCAATGCCGATGTTGTCCTGATTGAATCTATAGCCTATGAGACGTACCTTCCTTTGCAAAATCTGTATCATGAAACTGTGGAGGTTACAATAATGCATATAAGCATTCTCAGCGGCTGATATACACACGTGGTTTCGACATACTCTTTTGATGTTCTTCAAAAATACACTTTTAGGACACTAAGGGATAGACCATTTAGAATTTGAGTATAGCTGGATTTTCTTTCATTCATCTACTCTTTTATTCTTCTTTAATTAAATTTGTGTAGGAATATGGGAAATGATATATATTTTTTCTTTTGAGGCCGGGAAATCTTTTTCAAAGTAATCCACCGCCCACGTCCATAAAAAGTTAATGATAAACATTCAATATTAGCAATCTAATGTAATTTCATGTACGGATGATTAATATAGGTTGAACAAGTTAAAGGTTAGCCAGGCAATCTGCCCGCAATTATTAGGACCGACAAGCACGTAAATTGAAGTTCTTGAATCAAACAATAGGTAAAGGCTGGTTTTAATTAACTTTTTCATCGCATAATTCATCTTCGTTTTGAACATCAAACAATCAGCAATTTACTCATCCCTTTCCCTGCAAAATTAGACCTCAAAAATAAACGCACTTAGGAGCCATATAAATAATACATTTATTGCACATTCAAAAGAAGGAAAATTAATTGTAATTTAGATAAGATTGAGTACACATGCATACTCTCTCCATTTCCTGTCGATTCTTAGTAAATGTAAATGAATATAGTTTAAATTCATGTTCCAGTACATTCAGTGACAGATGCACATCTGCAAACAGCTGATTTTCTTTCACGGGAGAAATGCACTTTAACATATATATGGAATTTACTGGGTAGAATTTTTATTTCCACAGGATTAGATCATGTTCGTGTATAGCAAATTGTTTTAACCAACTGGCAACATGGTAAAGTATTGAGGTCCCGAGAGAATCGTGTGCATTTGAGCAATAATTGTAGTCTTTCTTCTTTTCTATCTTGTTATGTTAAAAAATGGTTGATGTACACTCGAATTAGAATGGTTATATACATTGGTTATATATATACACCATTATTGTGTAACACTCGTGTCCGGAAAACCCATTCTCATGTGAGTAAAGGTTTATATAAAAAAACATGTACATGGCAGCTGGACCAACCTCAATTCTGAAGTTTTTCTAATTATTTTATATAGTCTTTCTTAGGTCTTTAATACTGTGCAAAATTAGTAACGTGTAACTTCGACACATATGAAGAGAACCACTAATCTTACATATTGTATTTTAAGTGTCATTGTATTGTCAAATGAGCCCATAGGCAGACATATGCATGATGATTGCTCTTAGAAAATGCTTACCAATAATATCTGCAATTAGCATAAATGAGGTTGCTAGTAAGAATTACTTAGCATTGTCTTTAAATTGCAACAATCGATTGAATAAAAATTTGTATAGATAAAAGTTGGCTAAGGTTAGTTTTAAAGGTTTCCACACTATATTCTGTACTTGAATATAATTGTCGTTCTATAACTGTTCTCGCTACATTACAACATCGATTATTCTTAAATCCATAATGCTTGCGGACATTTCACTCTTCCAGACATATTGAACTTTCCTTGGACCTATCGTTTGTTATTGAAGAAATATTCTTTCCAAGGGAGTCCACAATACTGACATTCGATTGCGTTTTCTACAGTAACATTATTATATCAGTGTCCCCCTTTCAAATGTTGTACTCTCAATTTTGAGGCCTGTAAATATGGGGTATTTTAAAGAAAGGAGTGAATATTTTCTTACGAGATTGCGATATGTAGATAAAAAAAACAACACGTTTATTGTTAAACAGCATGTATATTCATGCTTGACCAAAAATTTAAGAGTTATCATAAAATACTGACACGTTTTCTACGTATCTATACTCCCCTTAAAAAGGTAACAAAATCTGGTAAAGGTAGGAAAGTATCAACCTAATTCTCTCTTGAATATATGTAAACTAGTTATTCGTTTCTTGTGTGTGCTATAGTATATCACGAGTGTACTACACTTCTTTTTTTCTTCTTCTTCTTTTTCTTCTTCTTCTTCTTATCATTATTATTATTATTATTTTATTATTATTATTATTATTATTATTATTATTATCATTATTATTATTATTATTATTATTATTATTATTATTATTATTATTATTATTATCTACGGCAAGTGAACTTGGGCTAGATATACTATCAAATGTCACACTGCAGACATCGTTGCGATATGACAAAAATTGTTAAAATCTAAATCACAGATACAATATTATTATTATTATTATTATTATTATTATTACTAAATTCACAAAGAAATGACACAAATGTAAACAAAAGAAAGAACACATAATTGATTATGTTTATCTCGTAGTTTATGTTATATCGGAGTTTGTGCAGTTTTTTTTCAAATGACTTTTAAGGCTGCACGATTAAATCAATGATACATATTGTGAGTATCTAATAATTTACCTTATGTTGTGTATTTCTAATTTACATTACTTATTATCTTTTGTTCATTATATACAAATGGGTTATGTAAATAAAAATTATGGATAACACTTTATCAAAATAAAGTACATTGGTTTACCCGACCAGAATCATTGAAGTTTTAGTTATTCTGTAAACAACTCATACATATTTCATATTTCTCTGTGAGTGTAGGTCAAATATTAGGATCATTATCATCATGAAAGTGTGAGTCACGGACTTTATGTTTCTCGTGTTCTTTGGTGTAATTTTAGTAACAGACCTTCAAAGCATAACTTAGATTCTTCTAGAATTAACTTTTAGCCTTTATCCGAGTACTTTTTATAACATGTTGTTTGCTGGAAACTTTATTTGTTCCTGCGCTATCGTCTGGGCAGTAATCATTTGTGTCATTGTATTCCGATTTTGATTTGGGTGAACTTGTTTTTATTCGTTGAAGTTACAAAGTGGTCTATAATACTATTCTTGGACTGATATATTAACTTGGAATTACAGTGAATTCAAGGATTTCCTGGATTGTATTATTGAAATTGAATAAGTGAAAGATGACACATTATTACAATGGAGGCCAGTGTACATTAGAGACAGGAGACCACTACAGGTATGTCAACACCTTCAGCGTTGGAAATTATTTGAAATATTACTAAAGTTTATTCAAAGTTATTCATGAGAACTTGTATTAAAAATTTCATGAATTATCTGGGATTTAACTCGTAATACCATAAGTTACTTTTACAATTTCACTGTGTATTTACTGAAATAATTTTTTTATGGAATTTTAAAAAACAATTTGGTTTTTGCTCTTTCTATTACTTGTTTTAAGACGTAAGAGTCGTATTACCTACTTTACAAGAAGTTCATTAGACTTGTGATACGTTGATGGAAAACTGGTGGATAATAATTTCAGTAGTGAGATTTAGAGGCAAACCTTTTGGTAATTGTGGGGTTAAAACCAATTTAAATCGAACCACGTATTGTTAGAGAATAGCTGCACTCTTCTGTGAATTTTCAATTCAAAATAAATTTGAATATCGAATGAGAACGATTACATTTGATGACTAAATGTGTGTTGCTAGGAGAATTTCTGGTTTCAGCACAACTAACCAAGATTAAGCTTCATTTCGTAAAATCGCAGCGAAAATTAAGAAAAGCACTGCTAAAGAAATAGGATATTGCATTGAAAATATTCCTTGTCTGGAGAAGACTGCGTAAAAGGCCGACCTAAATACACAGTGTAACATAATTATTATCATTAACGTGATCTTTTGTTTTACAAAATTAAACAGTTTAACAAGATTGATGGGCCTGAATCTCGATCAAAGAATTGCTTAAAATTCGTCACCTTGATTCTTAAGTGAAAAGCAGAATAAATCGTCTTGGTTTCATAATGAGACATCCAAACTACGAATACAATATACGAAGGAGTTAGGGAATTTAAGCCAATACAATTAAACACATTTAGCCAACTGTTATGACAATAAATTACTGTAACATTGACGTTCAAGCGTTTCGCTGAATATATCAAAAGGTTTAGGAAACATAGGGAAAAAGAAGAAAACGAAACAGCCAATATATTGGCTGAAGATTTTATTTAGCTGTAGTTTTAACCATAAATTCAATGGTGAAGAGTACGAGTCAAAAAATATTATCATAGGGTCATAATTATTCACCTAAAAGTATGAAGGAAATTCATTATGGATTTAGGAATATGAGCAAAAATATTTCATACTAATTCTTTAACATAAATCTTACGACTGTGACAATTACCACAAAGTCATATGGGGAAGGGAAAACGAAATGAATTGCCTATATGGCATAATGATATATGTAAAATGCGATGCGAGCCTAACTGAGAGTTTTCGAGAGAAAAAAAAAAAACAACAACTTTAGCAAACTGAAGGTTGACTGAATTGTCTCGCTTCCGACATATGTACGTTTGACAATAATTGAAGTTTGAAAATGCTACACCATAGCTGATATAAACATATTCAGCATGAAATGCAAACACTGCTTATAATATGTCAAGTTTACGTACTCGTTAAAACGAAAATAGTAGGCAAGGTCTTCAAAAATAACTTTTGCTTTCTCCTGAAATTGAGGCGTAAGCACTTTAACGTGTTTCGATCATGATGTCACTTTATATACGGATAGCTTAGTCATGTGACATTACCTCAGACAAACATTTCAGTCATTAATATAGAAAACATTGGCAGTTCGACTTATACTATAATAATTAACCTGTACTTACAACATCATATAAGGACTGGAATACACGATAATATTCGTTATAAGAAGCCAATCAATTTGTCTGACATCCAAGTCACTGATATTCCGTCATCCTAAACTGTTCCTAAAATAGCTCCATCAACAACGTTAGTTTCAATGGATATATTTTGTCGACTTCGTCAGGTTCTAAATACGTTACAAAAGTTAGGAAGAGGAATTAAATAAGACTTATCATATTTAAGTAATATTCAAAGAATGGTTTTAATCAAATAAAGGATGCACTTGTCAAAATCATAAAAGGTTTATCCTCTGTTTACATTAATCCATACTGGAGGACGAGAGAAAAGTTGGAGTCTGGGAATGACGTCAGTGGGTGTCAAGTCTTGAGTGCTACATAGATGTTTGAACTGAACGAATCGTGCATATTAGATGAGTTTAATGTTCAACGACGAAATAAATAAATATTTTACAAAATCTATAATAAAAAAAACAACCATAAACTTGTACTATAACGGCAGATGTAATTCCTATATTTGAATGCAGACTGACGTAATTCAGTCGCATACATCAGCAAGGGGTGGGACCTAGGTGAGCGAGTGGCTAAAACTTGACCACTGCTGTCACAAGCTGTTTGCCTGGTTCGACTGTGGATCTCGTATATTGTGGTTATCTGAGAAAGTTTACTATTAGCTTCCCATCGGTGAGTGTTTCTTTCCAGGTTCTTCCATGTGTCCTCATCCACGGCTTATACTTGGCCTGCATAATTTCGTGTGCTGAAAAATGGCGTTAAACCCACAAGAAAAATGAAAACTACAAATAAAAGGGGGCGGGGAGGGGGCGAGGAAACTTGTATATTTTGTTATTTATATTTAAAAGATGAAGTGGCAATACACCAAAACAAAAATGTAACAACATAAGAAAGCAACAACAGCAAATGACCGCAAAAGGTATTTGAAAGCATTACCGATTTTGTAATTGAAATTGTGATATGAATTGCATATTTCAGATGACAAAGTTTAAATTAAGGCCTTCCGAAGCTCACAAAAAAGACACACCAAGGTCCGTTCTGATCCCACAGAAGGATTCAAATCAGTAACTTTTTTCACTTTACTCAAACAAAAAAGGCACGTGAACAACTTTTGTGTTATCTCCTTCTGCTTGTGATGAAAGTGCAGCGTGGAAAAATGTTCGGGATTCTAACGACC